>OX387659.1:2220539-2820539 GCA_947568875.1 Fissipunctia ypsillon | reverse complement strand
TTCGTTCTTTTCTTGAATTCTTTTATCGATAAGTTATTTCGAGCTTCAAGGATTTAGAGGAACGCTCGTTGGTTTCGATTTATTTCTGAATTTATTTCTGCAAATCATTTGCTCTTTTGTTAAATGGGCTATAATAAGTTGCTATTTTACAAAAGGTTTTTGGTTCCTGTGTTATGAATTTAGATACAGTAGCTGTGCCCCACGACTTCGCTCGCGTGGAAGTCGTAAGATACACAATATACTAAAATAACAGCCACATTTTAATAAAACTCCCTCGTTCCCCGACCCGTCACGTTGCATCGCCTGCCCGCGCTATTACTTCGTTTTCGCTTAGCGCTCGTTCTTACTTTTTTATTTTTGCTCGGTTTCTAAGGGTCGTAGCGTGACGATGTTAAATAGCCAATAACTATCCTAAATGGAAAAATAATTTTTCTAATCCGACTTTTTGTTCACAATTTCATAGGTTTTTTTTTTTTGTGGAGAACCCTAATTATTTTTCTAAAATAAAAGTAGTCTAAATTATTCCTCGTAATATCAGCTATCTGCAGTGAAAGTCCCGTCAAAATTGGTCCAGCCGTTTCCGAGATTAGGCGGATCAAATAGACCAAAAATTTTAAAAGTTGCTTTTTTTTTGTTATAAGTACCGTATATACTTTCTTATGCATTTAGTATGAAGTTGTTAATTTGACATTACAAACAGACACTTTAATTTTTTTATTTGTATAAATTTGCATGTAACATTCAAAATAATTATACATTATTAAATACTCGCAATTAAAATCGATACGACACTGTTTTAATATATCTGACACATTTTGGAGTTAACCCGATCCCATTCTTTCACAAAATTCTTACATTTACATTTTTTGAACAATCTGAAAATGCCGAAATGTCAAAATCCTTTGGTCATGACCGGCTGTTGAAACGGCAACTGTGCTCGGAGATTTATGAAGTACAAATAAATTATACCTATGTAGGTATTGTATCACTGACATCGATGTGAATTCTGTAGAAAGAGTTCCTTTTTGATTGTCAGCCCTTTGAACGGTATTTCAACTGCTGTGACGTGGGTTTTTGTACTTATAAATAATAGGGATCGTGACACATTGTACTAATATGTTCGGATCTTACACGTGTTGCGACTTAGGCATAAAAATAATTTATCATTTCTTCGGAAAATATTGGGCTAAAGCTGAACATATTTGTAAAGAAAAGTAAATGTTCGTTATATTGTGTAGTAGGTATATCCATATATTTTGCGTTCCACGAAGTACATGTAGGTAGTTGATAGACGCAAAAAATATGAGAATATTAAGATTATTTTCAGGTAGGTATACACCTTAGGGGACCAAACTGTAATGTTAAAATTAGCTTGGGCTTGGTGGTAACTGTAGGTCATCAGTAATTAAATTATCATATATTAGTGGAATTCAGGAGACAGCTTCTTCGGGAAGGCAATGGCCTCCCGCCGTAGAGTAGTCGACCGGAGCTCAGGAATGATGTTCTGGAGTCTAGCAGAGACGTGCAGTTGGAGTTGGAAGACTGGGGATCAATCATGAACGAAAAGCATTATTGGCATTAAGAAACAATCGAATTGAAAAACATGACATAACATCACGCCTTGTTTCCCCGAAGGGTTAGGCAGGGGTGTACCTATAGTACACCCACATTTCGCCAGTTATGTTTAAGTCCCATGTAATAGGGGGCGAGCCTATTGCCATCTACCGGGCACAAATCCAGACTCCGGGCTGCTACTGAGAAATTCCAGATAGATAAACCCAATAACACTTCGCCCGACCTGGGAATCGAACCCAGGACCTCACGCTCGAATTGAAAAAAATATTGGTAATACGGTGTAAAAACCTTTTTTTAATTAAATGATTAACTATCTAACTGTACAAATAAATACAAAAACAAGAGGACACTTAGACGTCGAAGTACTCGTCCGCATCGCTGTCATCCGGAAACGTGCCCAGAAGACTGGCAGCATTGTCACGTTGAATGGCAATGCTAATTCTTTGGCCAAAGAACCAGCCAGCCCTCTGGTCAAGTGAGGTGTCGACCAGTCGGTGAGAAATTAAATTTAAATTAAAATGATTTACAAAAGAACGACAAAAAAACCTGCTGTCCCTAAACCACATTTTAGAAGCAACGATTTTAGTTACAAATATCGTGCGATTCATAAAACTTGTACATTGTATGCTCACCGAAAATTATTCTTCAAAACCGTTAAGAATAAACTGTGCATTAAATTATGAAAATTTTAACTTTTAGGTCAAAAAAAATTAAATCTTCGATGCTCCCGAAAAAAAGAAGATTTGACCACCAATGGCACAAGTGTGTTTTCGATAAATCTACAAAACCACCAGCTTAGAAGTCTGTAACCTGACATTTGCAAACAATACACCAACAATAAACTTAACATTTTACTAGCACACAACTTCAAACGTTGACCATAAAATACAATGTAACAGATCACTGAAAAAGCAAGATTGTACCAAACAGGCTGACATTTATTTCCAAGTATTTGTATTAAAAACTTCCGTCTCAAATCTTCGTAAAGTCAGGGAAATTAATTGTTTAGCACATTGGCTGCCAACTAAAATTGTCCATCTATTGAAATCACGTTCTATATTCTTTGACAGATGCATAAAATTACTATAACACGGCAAATCGACGTAGTGTGTCAATTTGATAAACAATTAATTTCCTTGACTGTCCAAATTAAATGTCTGGACTGAATATTTATCCATCCTTGTATCCGCACTTAATTATATCATTTCTAGTAAGTACTTTGATATTCGAAGTGATTTAAAATAGCTTTCAGTGGAAACAGTCACATTGAGCGTTACTGGGAATAAGTTTAAATTAAGCGGAAAGTTGTGTCGATTTTGTAGTGTACCTAATTAAAACGATTACAGTTTTATTTTAGGATAAAAGGTATATTTTAATGTCTTTGATCAAATCAAATATAGTTCGAAGAATATTTTAGTCGCTAAACATGTTGACACTTGTCAAAGTCGAAGTACGATATCATCTAGTTTTTACCAAAACCTTGAAAGTACTTTGGCACTTGTCAACTTTCCCACTTTATCTATAGGAACGTTATTAAAGACTTCTATATATTATACTGCACTAGCTTCTGCCCGCGACTTCGTCCGCGTGAAATTTCTTATTCCCCTGACCCACCCTGTCGCATCGCATCGCCTGCCCGCGCTGTTACTTCGTAATCGCTTAGAGCTCGTTCTTACTTTTTTTCTTTTTGCTCGGCTTCTAAGGGCCCTAGCGTAATGTTACATACCCTATAGCCGTCCTCAAGAATTCAGCTATAAAATGTAAAAAGAATTTTTCAAATCCGACTGGTGTTGACAGAGATTAGCGCGTTCAAACAGTCGATGAAAAATAAAATGTGTAGGTAACTTATAGACTAAGCGCATTTTTCTTACTTTAAGCATTTTTATACCCGTCGCAATTTCTAAACGACAGGGCCGATTCGAATAATTTAAAAAGGAATTTACATGTTTTTAATCAGCCTTGATTATGAAACTATTTATTTGGATAAGGATTTATACCACGTTTATGAAAACACCTTCGCAAATAATGCATTATTTTATAACAAATTTGATTACCATTAAAAAGGTTATAGTGAGCCAACCTTAAAAGATAGACATAATTATGCTATCGGGGAATTTTTTTTAGAACTTTTTAAGAGGACCAATCACAACCGTCATACATGATTTTTGCGTATTTTTAACCGTTTACGCAGCGCACGTAACGGAAGCTCTCAAAAGGAATACATTTTCCCTGTTTTTGCAACATTTTTCATTAATGCTCCGCTCCTATTGGTCGTAGCATTATGTTATATAGCCTATAGCCTTTCTCGATAAATAGACTATCCAAGACTAACAGAATGTTTCAATTCAAACCAGTAGTTACTGAGATTAGCGCGTTCAACCAAACAAACAAACAAACTCTTTAGCTTTATTGATTTTGAATTATGTGTGGATAGTCGTGCCACTTAAGACACAGTGAAAACATCAACATTTTTCACACACCAACGCATAATATCTTGAGATTTTTTTAAAACATTTTAACTACAGGTACCCAAGGTTCACTTTACGATCTCTGTAACAAACCAAGCAACATACAGGAGGCATCTTTTCATTGTTTTTCACATCCCTCGCGGGACGTCACAAAACATGAATATAAAATAATGTTTTTTTATATCTTCTGTTTCGCTTTACTAACGCCCTTGTGTGTAGTTAAGGGGCTTATGGAGATGTTGTAATGGTATATGATTCTAAATATTTGACAAGTTTTTTTTTTTGTAACATCTGGTTGTATGTAAACATTCTGTTTGTGATATAGGGAGGAGGGGATCTATCCTCGAGGGATTTCTGTCCAGCAGTGCAAGGCTTTCGGTGCAACAGATGAAATTCACATCAAAGGCCCGGTGAACGCCATAAAAACAAGAACTTGAACTGACTGACTCTCTTGACTGACGATAGAAATCGTACGTAATCGCAAAGAAACGCAGGTTACCTACAAATCTAGATACGTAAAGTGTGTAAAAATACTTACAACATAACTTATTTTTGTAATTTTAGTTTTGCAGTCTCGAAGAAGCTAACTAGTTTAAGCTGTCGCCAATTTGAACGTTTATTAAAAAAATAACCAAACTGTTTTATAATTATAATGGTGCCCAAGATACAGGCTGTGTTCTCAATTCGTCTTTATATATTTTTATGTATGTTCATTGATATTTTCGTTAATTGTGGACCGATTTTGAATTTATTTTTCATTTGGTAGAAAAAACGTGCGCGGTGGTCCCATATAAGTTGTATTTATTTTTTTGGGTTGTTTTTGAGTTAGCTTCAATAATACTTTTTTTTCTACTTAGTGTATGTTGATGATGTTGTAATAACTTCCTGCCACTGCTATTTAGGTAGGTACCACAACTAAAAAGTGAAAAATACACAAAAAAAAAAACAAACTTGACTTCCAAAAAAAAAAAAACACTACAAAATGAAAAATAACTTTAATTTCGGAAGACGGTGGCAAAAAACGAAAATACAATACCAAAGACACCGACTTCCGAAATTAAAGTTATTTTTCACTTTCTTGTGTTTTTTTATTTAATGTTGAAATAAACGATTTTTACTTCACTTTACCTATTTTAAATGAATGAAATAGAAAGTACCTTCAGTAGACGAATCGTGTCGTGTCGTATTACATATATCAGTTACAATTTCAGCCGTAGCCTGGGGGTAAAACGAGAGACTTAATGAATTTCTAGGTGATGGATTAGATATTTAAACACTGGCTGATGGAACACCCAGCTGATTGGGTTCGACGAACACGTGTTCAGCAATGTATTAATTTACTTTCAACGGACGAAAATATATTATTATGAACTTTTTTTGGGGAGTGATTTAGAGAGGAATAATGTTTTGTGTTTTGTGTTGCGTAACGTAAATTGTTTTGAATATAATTGTATAGAATCAAGTTTTTCTAACTAAACAGACTGCTGTGCTGCTGGGGAGTTTGTTGCACCACTTCTTCTCCCCAGCTAAAGTACTAGGAAGAGGTGAAGAGCGGGCGTTTTGGGGGACTGTCTTATGTAGTTTTGATGTTCGAAAAGTGCTGATTCTCAGCTCAGTTTGACTAAATTACTTTTGATTTTGAACAATGAAAATTATAAAATAATGCTAGTTTGCGATACACTGCTGTATTTGAAGTGTGTCTGTTTGTGTTGAATTATTAGAAACTCACCAAGATGTTCAAAATAAACTTAAAAATTAGATTTATTATCATGTCTTAATAAATTAATATTTTACATAACAACTTATACCTAATTAATTAAATGGATGCCTGGAGACTCGCTTGCCCGAATTCAGATTCACCCGACAATCCATCATCCCTGACACGGTGGGATGAGCCGCTTTGTAGAGTAGTACAGAATAATTTACTAAACACGTCTGCTACTACTGCGGAGCGTGCGCGCCTGCTGGCTGTGGGTAAGTGGGAGTCGGGTCTGTGGCTTCATGCACTACCGTCGTCGAGCATAGGCACTTTGTTTGACGACACTACTTTCCGCCTCACTGCTTCCCTGCGACTAGGAGCCCCTTCTTGTTCTCCTCATCGCTGTCACTGTGGCGAAGTTGTCAACAGCCTAGGACACCACGGCCTGTCTTGCAGCCGAAGTGCGGGTCGCATAGCGCGGCACGCGAACATTAATGACATCATCCGACGAGCTCTTGTCACCGTCGGCGTCCCAGCTGTATTAGAACCCAATGGCTTTGCACGCGACGATGGCAAGAGACCGGACGGCATGTCTTTATTTCCATGGAAGGTGGGTAGGCCTTTAGTGTGGGACGCAACTTATTTCGACACTCTTGCGCCATCCCATCTTCCCGGCTCGACGTGCTGTGCTGGCGCTGCTGCAGCGGCTGCGGAAAACCTCAAACGGCGAAAGTGTAATAACCTTATCGGTAATTATATTTTCGAGCCGTTTGGAGTTGAAACCCTCGGGCCGTGGTGTCCGAGCGCTCATGGTTTGTTTAACGAAATCTCCAAACGGCTAGTTGACACTTCCCGTGACCCAAGGGCCGGCTATTACCTTGGCCAGAGGCTAAGCATTGCCATACAACGTGGCAATGCCGCCAGTCTCTTGGGTACATTATCAGTCGACAGCGATGCGGAGGAATTTTTTGACGCCCTATTTTAGTTTGTGAATAGTTTTAGTTAAGTTAGGATATCACTTAAATTTAATTAAGTGAGTAAATGACACATTCATTACTATTATCTGTTGACATTTTCGAATAGGTATTTTTAATATAAATTCATTTAAAGAGATATAAAAATAAAATAGTAGCCTATCGGTATCAGGAACAGTGTCCAAGCTATTATTAATAGTAAACTATTAGTATTGAAAATGTCGTTGACCTAAACCAACAGAAAAACGTTTAAAAGTGATTTAAAAAGTTGAAAATAATAAATTCTCTTACAAGATAACCAACTGCTGCAAGTACGATGAGACTGGCAGTGAAGGGTATGTGAAACAAAACAGATAACAAATCAAATCAAATCGAATCAAAGCAAATCATTCATTTTTTTGCCAACATGGCTAAAGGTATTAATGTGTTTTTATAATATTCTCCATGCTCTGCCGTCACATGAGCATGCAAAATTTACAATTAAATTACAATCTAGGTACTAACAAAATACAATGCTGAATGACAATAAATACCATGTATTACAAAATTACTAATTTGGAAAATAATTTTAACCATTTTATTTTTCAATGTCAAGGAGTATCTAGTAGTCAATAATTAAATTAATGTCAGAGTTTATAGTGAATAAATAAATAAAAGTCCTAAAAAATAATAATTGTGAGTTTCACATGTCATTTCTATTGCCGGTTGGGTGATTCGTTTCGACTAATGCACGATAATGCACGCCCACACACGGCTAGAGTCGTAACACGCACTCTTGCCGATGCTCGCATCAACGTTCTGCCGTGGCCTGCTCAATCGCCAGACCTCAACCCAATTGAGCACGCATGGGATATGCTCCAAAGTAGAGCTCTACGGAGTATGGGTGCCGTGCATACCCCACAACAACTTTTTGACTTGTTAGAAAGAACGTGGGCGGCCACTTCTCAAAGTGATTTTGATGAACTGATTGCACATCGCTTTGATTGTGTGATTCGTGTCAATGGTGGAACCACAGATTGTTAATTTTTTTTTATCTTTACAATAAAAATTTAAAATTTCGTAATTTTTTCCTTTTTTGCCATTTTATTGACGACATTAACTTAATTTCCCACAATTTGCAAAAATTACAATTTTTCTTAATTTAACCAAATATAGGGATAAATTGTTAACTTAAACATAGCAATTCTAGTAAGTAGCCAGTCTGGAAGACTAAATTTGGTAAATATTAATTGGATATTTTTTTTATAGTTAAAAGTGTACTTGATCCCTAGACACTTTTGATGTGTGTACTAGAGCTAAAAATTCGAAAACATGTGACATCTATCAACCCGTACTGGGCCCACGTAGTTGATTACGGCCCGCTCCCTTTTACAGAGAGACCTGTGTCCCAGCAGCGGGAACATTATAGGCTGATTATGCTACATATGTATCTTTCGGCCGCATGTAACTGATAGCCGTTTTAAGGATTATAATACAACTGAACAAGGTAAAACTACCGTTTGTAATAATAATAATAACGTATAGTCTTGTGGAGCACCAAGTAACATGCTTATTTTAGAACAATGAATCAATAAAATCCATCAATAAATTATTTATTTTGTAAAACATAGGTATGGTCACAGATAGTATATTGTCTAAAATACGTGCAATATGCTTTGCTAATATTTGGCGTACGGCGTATTTCGCGCACGTATAATTAACAATAAAATTTTAATTTGTATTAAATTTACCACATGGTGCTTGTTTTGACTTCATCGTAGTCGGTGCTGGGTCAGCAGGCAGTGTGATGATAGCCAATAGACTCACAGAGATAGAGAATACTACAGTTTTATTTATAGAAGCAGGTGGAGATCCACCGGTAGAATCTGTGTTAAGTATCTAGTAAATTTTGAAAATCACTGTAATATTAAACAATTAATGCACTAAAATTAACGCACTATTTAAATGTAAATAGTAAATAATAATAGACATTTGAGTTGATTTTTTTTTTCACTATGAAGAGATCGGGGTTGTATGCGTTCGGAAAAACAGACGCAGGCAGAGAGTTGCACTCCTTTGCTGTGCGCATCACAAAAGACATTTGGAAACGCTTAGTGCAAATTGGTGGAATAGCAACTAGGTAGGGATGGTAACCTGCAATGCGCCCATGTCCGATGGTAGAAGGGGGCAGGCGGAATGAGGTCGTGGAGTTCTCGAGCACACTCACCGAAGTACAATCTGTAGAAGACCGACAAGCAGACAACCTTGCGGCGATGAGCCAAGCTGTGAAGCTTGGCATCCGCCAGTCTTACGTCGCCAACGAGCCTCTTAGCTCTGCGTTCCACCGATTCAGGCGCGGCAAGTTGGTATTTAGCTAAGCCATCCCAAAGGTGGCTGCAATACTCCATGCAGGATCGGACGTGCGCTTTGTAGAGAGTTAAAAGCTGTCCAGGCGTAAAGTATCGCTTCACCTTATTTAGGATGCCCAGTTTCTTGGCCGCAGTTTGGGCTTTGTACTCGATGGTGGCCCCGAAGTTGAGACATGATGTCAACTCCTTGCGGTGATGAGCCAAGCTGTGAAGCTTGGCATCCAGCATTTTTACGTCGCCAATGAGCCTCTTAGCTCTGGGTTCCACCGAGTCAAACACGGCAAGTTGGGATTTAGCTGAGCCATCCCATAGCTGTCTGCGTCCATGCAGGATCGGACTTGCGCTTTGTAAAGGGTTAAATGCTGTCCAGGCATAAAGTATTGCTTCACCTTATTTAAGATGCCCAGTTTCTTGGCCGCAGTTCAAGCTTTGTACCCGATGGTGGCACCAAAGTTGTGACTTAATTAACTCCATGCCTAGGAGCTCGAGCCGATCAGTTACAGAAAAAGATGTGCCCCGAAAAGCAGGTGTTTCGTCGAAACGACTCCTTTTAGCGGTAAAAAGACACGCCTGTGTTTTGTTGGAGTTAAAAGAGACCAGATTATCTTCACCCAACTGGGAGACAAGGCTTAAGGTCAAATCTGTCCGCTCTTCCATGGCCTCTCTCAAGGAACGAACTTCGGCCCCGCTGATTTTTGCGCTGGAAAAGTATCTCTCTGAAACAGTACTGTCATCTGCGTGCCCAAAAATACCAGGCTTTAGTAAGTCCTTGATGTGCAGCAGGAATATAGTTGCAGAGAAAACAGAGCCCTGAGTAACTCCGGCATCAATAGCCATAAGGTCGGAAGAGCAGCCGTCAACGACTACTCTGATCGACCGTTCACTAAGGAAGTCTGATATCCAGCTACAAAAATCAGCTGGGATGCCACAGGCAGGAAGCTTGCTGAGTAGACCAGCATACCAGACCCTGTCAAAGGCCTTCGAGATATCAAGGCGATACAGCAAGTGCTTTGCCGTGTTTCTCGATGGCCTCGCCCCATCAGTGCGTGACATACACAAGAAGATCGCCAGAAGTTTTTTAAAAGTGTTGAAGTTGAACTAGTTATTCCCGAAGCTTATGGTTGTGGAGATTTCAATTCGACCCATGAATATTATAAATGCTATGTGCTGTGTATGATGGTATCAGGTTACCATTACGCTGGTTCAAGTACAATGGGGGTTGTTGTAGAATCACATTATATCGATAAACAATGTCCTAAATAATTAAAATGTATTATTGTAGTTACATTTCGGAAAGGACTGGTACTCATGAATTGCCACGGATGGATCTTTCTCGTAGGTCGCGTTTGTTCGTAGGCACCCAGGTTTATCCTGTGGTCCTATGCCAAGGGACTTCATTCAAGCCACTGAGAGAATACCGAGTGAAACTGATGTCAAATTAGATTCATAGTTTTATCTGAGACTATCTGATTGATAACTGAGTTTAAGCTGTAGTATATCCTATAGCACCAGTTGTTATAAATTAAAGTGAGTGGCTGTGTCTCGGGACACGTTGTCAATATTATATTTCTTTTTGAGCACAGCCTAAATATGTCAGTACTTTTACGATTGAGCTGGAGGTTATTAAGCGTTCATCACACGAACCCTCACAAGCGACTCTGAGTCTTTATTGTGATTTAGTCTCTTGCTGGTATCTTCTTTAGCACTCTTGTAATAGAGGCGAAGGTGTTAGAAAAGATACCTAGCTGTTTAAAGATTGCGAAAGTTCTGTTATTTGATGTTTGTGTACCCACAGTAAAAGTTTTCATTCAAAAAATGTATCAGTGTGAACTTGTTTAATTTGATTCTTTCCTTATCAGCATATACCTAATAAATTTACTCGTATCATGGATCCTGGGTTAGACTTTAATTGTAATATCTAAAGCATTAGTCAGAAATAAACTTTCCGCAAAAGAAGCTTACATTGCAACATGGGCATTTTTTATTTCTTCAGCATCATTAGTTACGCTTGCAAGAAGAACTTTCTGTTTGTTAGTCACAACTTCGGGTAAAACCTACTTGCAGGTAATTTTATGTAGACATTCTCAGACTAGTACAAATGAGCCAAGTTTCAGATATAATTTTATTACCTAGTTTAAGTTGGCTAATTTTCCACAGAGAAACAGCAATTTCAGATGAACTATAATCTAAAGATTAGAGGAGTGTAGGAACTAGTAGGTATTTATATAATTACTAGCTGTGCCCCGCGACTTCGTTCGCGTGGAAGTCGTAAGATACACAATATACTAAAATAACAGCCACATTCTAATAAAACTCCCTCGTCCCCCGACCCGTCGCGTTGCACCGCCCGCCTGCGCTATTACGTCGTTTCCGCTTAGTGTTCTTTCTGACTTTTTCTTTTTGCTCGGCTCTTAATGGTCTTAGCGTGATGTTAAATAGCCGAAAAGTATCCTCGAGAAATGGGCTACCAAATGCAACAAGAATTTTTCAATTCCGACTTTGTGTTCATAATTTAATGGGTTTTATTTTTTTGCGCGGTACCCTAATTATTTTTCTAAAATAAAAAAAAACCTAAGTTACGCCCCGTAATGGTAGCCAGTGAAAGTCCCGTCAAAATTGATCCAGCCGTTTCGGAGACTAGCCGGAACAAACAGACAGACAGACAGACAAAAATTTTAAAAATAGCTTTTTTGTTATAAGTAGGTACAGTATATAATTTCTTAGCTAATATTTAGTAAAAGCTGTTATTTTCATAGACACTTCATACATACATACATAATATCACGCCTGTCTTCCCCGAAGGGTTAGGCAGAGGTATACATATAGTATACCCACATTTCCCCAATTACGTTTTAAGTCCCATGTAATAGGGGGCGAGCCTATTGCTATCAACAGGGCACAAATCCAGACTCCGGGCTGCTACTGAGCACAATTCCAGGCACTTAAATGTTATTTATTTGTATAGATTTAATTCATACAAAATTAAATGTTATTTACACATCATCATTCTCCTGCCCTCATATTAATTTATTTGCGATCGGTGTGCCATGCCTTTACTTGGATACAGCTCTGTTAGAATATTACTGTTCATCTCAGTAGATAATCACCCTCTTTCTAGCCATAATATCATCTTTTCCACAGTCCATCCTTATAGCTAAGGTATAGAAGGTCAAATTAAATTAGCTAGTGAAACTCTGCAGACGTAATAGCTATCGATATATAAACACGATAAAATAAAATATAATAAGATTTTATGTTTTTTTTTTGAGGGTCATGGATTGCATGTAGTGTTGTTACTAGAATTGAGTTGAGAAAATCTGCTATTGTTTTATCGTGTTTAGATAACGGTACTTATCACGTCTGTGAAGTTTACACAAAAAAAAAAAAAACTGATTTTTTATCTGACATTTCAAGTAACTACACTAACTACGGTCCGCACAAAAATAAAACAGAAAATTAATTAATTTATCATATTACATAACGATACCCTTCACGTCTTTGGCGATTCGCTAGCTAATTTAATTTGACCCTGTAGGTATAATTAACAACGACGGTACAAGGATATATTGGCGCGGGGCAGAACTCGGAACTAACGCCATCTTGTTGTACACCCCCCCCCCCCACCCCCCCCCCCCTCCTCGTGTTAATGTCATTGAGCCGCCAAAATATCATCCATGTAGCTGTATCATAGTGACCTGCCCTGACAATTCGATCACAAACAAGACAAATTGTAAAACTTTTCTTTTTATATTTCATGTCATTTCTTTTTTTCGAATACTGGGGCTTAGTAAAATCGTGTTTAGTTTCTATAACGAGCTTCTTAATTGTGCAGAACAAACTCTTTCTCTTTTTTCTTTCTTTATCATTATTAACACATATATCTACTTATGTAATGTATTTAAGTATAATTTAACTGTAAATAAGTACGAAACAAACAAATTAGTAGTAAAATAAACCAATAATTTATACTTATAACAACATAAATAGAAGACCATCAGCTTCAGAAACAGGGTTTAGGAGACGAAATGGTTCCCTACAATTAGTCATCAATATTTGTGCAAACATACAGCTTCTAATTTAGGTTACTTACTCATATTGGGTAAGCTGGTCATAAATAATGGCTGTCAGTGAGATTACTCACAGAAGGTTGAAGTACTTGAGTTATGGAGAAGCTAATTTCATTGAAAAGGTTCCATAGAGTATAAAGATGTAGAAACAATTAATTTTTGGGATATATTAGCCGGTTATCAAATTCATTTTTACTCACGAACGTGCAATGCTGATCTTGTTACCATTTCCCGCAACAAAACATAGACAGTGCTCGAATAATCACGCTTCCTAGACGATAGTTGTTGCTGTCAGACTGGAGAACGCTATCGACGGAATCTACTGGTGAATAAAGAATTAGATAATAATTGGTATTATGTTGTAATACGTTTCCCAAGTAGATCAGTTTCTAAACAAGATTCCAAAATATTTAGACAGGTTTGGTACCTACATGAATCTGAAAATAACATAATCCATTCCGACCAACTCCTATTACAGGAACGAAATAATGAAAATACGTAACACCATGACTTTTCACATTTTTAACAGAAATCTTTAGTCAAGACTTGTTACGTTTAACACCCAACACGCCAACATTTGAAAACCAACACAAGCCCACACGCGACAACTAAAAGGGAAGAGGGTCCGGAAAATTGGTTTAAGGCTCTCTCACACAGAAGCGATTTATATCGTTCGGTTTTACTTGAAGACGATTTATCATGTTATCCAATAGCTGGATTGTGGAAGTCAGATAGGCAGGCACTCCATGTAAAATACTGGTTAGACTGGAAGCTGACCCAACATAGTAGGGAAAAGGCTAGGCAGATTGATTTTACTTGAATACGATAGAAGTCAGGTGAGATAGCGGTCAAACGTGAACCTGTCAATTATAAATAACAGGGGAAAATTGGTACCTCAACTACATTGAAATGCCCTTGCCATGGATTTCCTAGAAATTCTTAAGTTTAATTGCTGTTTGCTCACATCTAGGCATCGTTTGCAATGCAATGGCACAGGTTAAACTCGTCTATATCGTCTTTTTATGTTAACAGTGAACGTCTAAATTAGTCGATAATGTACTGTCATAATTATTAAGCATAGTAATTGCCTTAATATCCTCACACATTTTGCAATGAAATCATATGAAATAAACGTAGCACATTATTACTGCAATTGCGTTTTACCTATCTATACTAATATTATAAAGCTGAAGAGTTTGTTTGTTTGTTTGAACGCGCTAATCTCAGGAACTTTTGGTTTGAATTGAAAAGTTCTTTTAGTGTTGGATAGCTCATTTATCGAGGAAGGTTATAGGCTATATAAAATTACGCTACAACCAAAAGGAGCGGAGCATCAATGAAAAATGTTGCAAAAACGGGGAAAATTTATTCCTTTTGCGAGCTTCCGTTGCGTGCGCTGCGTAAACGGTTAAAGTTACACAAAAATCATGTATGTTTTCATAAATATGGTATTAATCCTTATCCAAATAAATAGTTTCATAATCAAGGTTGATTAAGTACATTAAATTTTTTTTAATTATTCAATTCGGACCTTTCGTTTGGAAATTACGACGGGTATAAAAATGTTTAAAGTGAGAAAAATGCGCTCAGTCTATTAGTTACCGACACATTTTGTTTTTATTGACTGAACGCGCTACTCTCTATCACTGCCAGTCGGATTTGAAAAATTCTTTTTGCATTATAAAGTCCAATTCTTGAGGAAGACTATAGGGTATATAACATTATGCTAGGACCCTTGAAGCCGAGCAAAAATAAAAAAAAAGGAAGAACGAGCGCTAAGCGAAAACGAAGTAACAGCGCGGGCAGGCGATGCGATGCGACGGGGTGGGTCAGGGGAACAAGTAATTTTACGCGGACGAAGTCGCGGGCGGAAGCTAGTACTGACTAAAAGGTAGCATACGGCATCACAATTTTACGCGGACGAAGTCGCGGGCGGAAGCTAGTACTGACTAAAAGGTAGCATACGACATCACAATTTTACGCGGACGAAGTCGCGGGCGGAAGCTAGTACTGACTAAAAGGTAGCATACGACATCACAATTTTATGCGGACGAAGTCGCGGGCGGAAGCTAGTACTGACTAAAAGGTAGCATACGACATCACAATTTTACGCGGACGAAGTCGCGGGCGGAAGCTAGTACTGACTAAAAGGTAGCATACGGCATCACAATTTTACGCGGACGAAGTCGCGGGCGGAAGCTAGTACTGACTAAAAGGTAGCATACGAGATCACAATTTTACGCGGACGAAGTCGCGGGCGGAAGCTAGTACTGACTAAAAGGTAGCATACGGCATCACAATTTTACGCGGACGAAGTCGCGGGCGGAAGCTAGTACTGACTAAAAGGTAGCATACGGCATCACAATTTTACGCGGACGAAGTCGCGGGCGGAAGCTAGTACTGACTAAAAGGTAGCATACGGCATCACAATTTTACGCGGACGAAGTCGCGGGCGGAAGCTAGTACTGACTAAAAGGTAGCATACGGCATCACAATTTTACGCGGACGAAGTCGCGGGCGGAAGCTAGTACTGACTAAAAGGTAGCATACGGCATCACAATTTTACGCGGACGAAGTCGCGGGCGGAAGCTAGTACTGACTAAAAGGTAGCATACGGCATCACAATTTTACGCGGACGAAGTCGCGGGCGGAAGCTAGTACTGACTAAAAGGTAGCATACGGCATCACAATTTTACGCGGATGAAGTCGCGGGCGGAAGCTAGTACTGACTAAAAGGTAGCATACGGCATCACAATTTTACGCGGACGAAGTCGCGGGCGGAAGCTAGTACTGACTAAAAGGTAGCATACGGCATCACAATTTTACGCGGACGAAGTCGCGGGCGGAAGCTAGTACTGACTAAAAGGTAGCATACGGCATCACAATTTTACGCGGACGAAGTCGCGGGCGGAAGCTAGTACTGACTAAAAGGTAGCATACGGCATCACAATTTTACGCGGACGAAGTCGCGGGCGGAAGCTAGTACTGACTAAAAGGTAGCATACGGCATCACAATTTTACGCGGACGAAGTCGCGGGCGGAAGCTAGTACTGACTAAAAGGTAGCATACGGCATCACAATTTTACGCGGACGAAGTCGCGGGCGGAAGCTAGTACTGACTAAAAGGTAGCATACGGCATCACAATTTTACGCGGACGAAGTCGCGGGCGGAAGCTAGTACTGACTAAAAGGTAGCATACGGCATCACAATTTTACGCGGACGAAGTCGCGGGCGGAAGCTAGTACTGACTAAAAGGTAGCATACGGCATCACAATTTTACGCGGACGAAGTCGCGGGCGGAAGCTAGTACTGACTAAAAGGTAGCATACGGCATCACAATTTTACGCGGACGAAGTCGCGGGCGGAAGCTAGTACTGACTAAAAGGTAGCATACGGCATCACAATTTTACGCGGACGAAGTCGCGGGCGGAAGCTAGTACTGACTAAAAGGTAGCATACGACATCACAATTTTACGCGGACGAAGTCGCGGGCGGAAGCTAGTACTGACTAAAAGGTAGCATACGGCATCACAATTTTACGCGGACGAAGTCGCGGGCGGAAGCTAGTACTGACTAAAAGGTAGCATACGGCATCACAATTTTACGCGGACGAAGTCGCGGGCGGAAGCTAGTACTGACTAAAAGGTAGCATACGGCATCACAATTTTACGCGGACGAAGTCGCGGGCGGAAGCTAGTACTGACTAAAAGGTAGCATACGGCATCACAATTTTACGCGGACGAAGTCGCGGGCGGAAGCTAGTACTGACTAAAAGGTAGCATACGGCATCACAATTTTACGCGGACGAAGTCGCGGGCGGAAGCTAGTACTGACTAAAAGGTAGCATACGGCATCACAATTTTACGCGGACGAAGTCGCGGGCGGAAGCTAGTACTGACTAAAAGGTAGCATACGGCATCACAATTTTACGCGGACGAAGTCGCGGGCGGAAGCTAGTACTGACTAAAAGGTAGCATACGGCATCACAATTTTACGCGGACGAAGTCGCGGGCGGAAGCTAGTACTGACTAAAAGGTAGCATACGGCATCACAATTTTACGCGGACGAAGTCGCGGGCGGAAGCTAGTACTGACTAAAAGGTAGCATACGGCATCACAATTTTACGCGGACGAAGTCGCGGGCGGAAGCTAGTACTGACTAAAAGGTAGCATACGACATCACAATTTTACGCGGACGAAGTCGCGGGCGGAAGCTAGTACTGACTAAAAGGTAGCATACGACATCACAATTTTACGCGGACGAAGTCGCGGGCGGAAGCTAGTACTGACTAAAAGGTAGCATACGGCATCACAATTTTACGCGGACGAAGTCGCGGGCGGAAGCTAGTACTGACTAAAAGGTAGCATACGACATCACAATTTTACGCGGACGAAGTCGCGGGCGGAAGCTAGTACTGACTAAAAGGTAGCATACGACATCACAATTTTACGCGGACGAAGTCGCGGGCGGAAGCTAGTACTGACTAAAAGGTAGCATACGGCATCACAATTTTTAAAAATATACTTGATCATTATTGTTGTGACCCGAAGTCTGGATTTGTGCCCGGTAGTTGGCAATGGGCTCGCCCCCTATTACTGCGAAATGTGGGTGTACTATAGGTACACCTCTGCCCAACCCTTCGAAGAAACAAGGCGTGATGTTATGTGTGTTATGACTGTTGTCGTGCAAACCCATGAAAATCCAAAATGAGTAAAAATACCATTACCACACTGTGTCGCGCCTGTATAGTAGAGCCCTTATTCTAGCGTTTGCAAGTAAGCAAAATGTAGAAAGTTTGGGAACGCGTGACATTGTGTGTTCCTTCAATAACCTTCTAGGTACGTGAGGGGAATAGTTCCATGTTGATATGCGTCCCTGGTACCCCGGATTAGCGTCATAACTGTTTAAGATTATTATTGTCTTCCATATTTTTGTCGGTATTAGTTTTGCAGGGCCAAGCTTCGTTTGGGAGAAGAAGTGTATATATAAGGATAAAATTTCTGGCGTACCTGTAGTATATATTTTTTGGATGAAAATCAATATTGCGATTCAATTTTATTAGATTAAATACACTGGGCCGCAAAGAAAACAGGTCGGTTATAAAAAATGCGATAACTTTTTAAATATTTGAGCAATCCATTTCAAATAAAAATTAAATTAAAGTTTATTTCATTACAAATATCCTCTGAAGAGTGTACCAGAGTTCTGACAATCCTTGAAGACGGGTGCAGTCAGCGTTATACAGCGAGAACTGTTGGTGTGTCGCTATCAACCGTTCAAAGAGTGCTCCAGCGATTTGAAGAGACTGGATCCAATATTCGCAGACTAGGACCAGGCCGAACAAGATCTACGCTAAGAGATTTACGCTTTGGAATGAGGAGCTCGTGGCTAAGTAATAACAGCCGCATGGGTCGATCCATCAGGTTAAGCTACGCTTGCCGGGGTTGGTCCGTGGATGGGTGACCATCTTTACATACCGAGACTCCTCCGTGCCTCGGAAAGCACGTTAAGCCGTTGGTCCCGGCTGTCATTCGTGGATCTTTGACAGTCGTTACGGGTCGTCAGAAGCCCGAAAGTCTGACAACCAGTCTTACCAAGGGGTATCGTGTTACCCAGTAACTGGGTTGTGGAGGTCAGATAGGCAGTCGCTCCATGTAAAATACTGGTATTCAGCTGCATCCGGTTAGACTGGAAGCCGACCCCAATATAGTTGGGAAAAGGCTAGGCAGATGATGGCAGATGAATGAGCAACTAGCTTCAACTTTGTGACTAACTGACCGACTCTTTGACAATTCAAAAGTGTCTGTAATTGGTTTGTTTGAAATAAATGCCATGAGTTTGAGTTTGAACAAGGTGCACGACAGCGCGGGAGAATCAATATATGGTATCAACAATGTTGAGAATTATTACACACGGCTGTTAAAGTCAAAAATCACCTTCTACGTGCTAGAGGGAGCAATTCGAGCACGTGTACAGTGAGGCGGCGTCTTTCTGAAGCAAACTTGAAGCCATTTAGACCTGCAAATGGTCCAAAACTCGAAAGGCAGCATCGATATTCAAGGCTGAGTTACGCTAGAGAACACATGAATTGGACTGTGGATCTAGAGTAATGTTTTCGGACGAGTCGAGGTGCATGCTGTACATGTACGTTGGGAGGCAAAGATTCCACAGAGGACCAGGAGAGCGTTATAAGCAAGCTTGCATTGAAGAGAAAATGCCATACGTGGAGGCTCCATATACGTGTGGGCTGGAATTTCTTCCAAAAGACGCACCGTGCTAGTGGTGATAGAAAATGGCACTTTAACTGCAGAAAGATACGTAAATGAAATCTTAAATGAGTACTTTGTTCATTTTTAGTAAACATGGGCGGGAACGCCATCTTTATGCAAGATAATGCTCGTCCCCATACAACTCGGATAGTGTTTGACTACCTTGAAGTTGTCGTTATCACACGCATGGACTGGCCAGCAGGCAGCCCAGACTTGAGCCGCATCGAGCATGCCTGGGAAGAACTGGGACCACGCGTACGCCAGAGAAATTCCCCTCCAATCACGCTTCGTGAACTGAAAGAAGCACTGGTCGTAATGGGAGAATTTTCCTCAGAAACGGCTCAGAAATCTGGTGGAAAGCATGCCAAACCGTATAAAAGCTATATTAATAGCTCGTACTGGTAATACAAACTACTATAATGTGTAAAAAGTGCATATTTGATACCGTAGCACATTTTTCGAAATCTAGTGAAAATGGTAATTTTTACTTAACTTACTTTTATTCAAAATAAACTTCATGATCTTGAACTTTAATAACATTGATTTAAGTATTATAAAATTGTCTATAATACGGTCTTTATTTTATAAAGCTAGCTCTAATATTTTGAAAGTTATTGATGTTTTTGTTACCGACCTGGAGCTAGACCACCACCTCTTAACGCATTATTATTGTAATCTTACTTCATTAACATTAAAATAATACTGCATTAAGAGGTGGTAGTTTCTCCCAGTGGCGGTAGCTTCATAGAAGCCAAAAAGCCGGGCTTGCCTAATAAAATCATAATTTACAACAACAAACGTCAGCCTATCAATAAAAAAATGTACTCTTCGTATTTTAAAGGTTTTCGTAGTACTAACAACCATGAACAACATAAGAAAATCCCTCAGTTGCCCGTATTTTTTAATCGTATAAAATCGTCGGCTTGCCCTAATTTTCATCTTTAGACACGCCACTGGTTGCCCCCCTGCTTTCTTTGCGGTCCAGAGTAGTAATGATCTTAGGACAGAATCGTACTAATGAGTTTTATGATTTTTGATGAATACTAAAACAAAAGATCACTTCTTTTTTGTTTATGAGAACAGAGCTACCCATTATCCTAAAGCTATAAAAAACTTGAATTTAACGCAGATTTTTCCTCATCAAATGTCGTAATTACTTTTATTATAGCAGGAAGATACCTATTTAATTAGATTTTTGATAAATCATAATATTTTATTACTTCACAAAATGTTATTAAATAAATTAAAGCTGTCATTCCGACAGGCACTTTTTTTATATAAATGGCCGCAAAATGACTAACTAAAAAAATCGAAACTAAAAAATAATAGATCCATTCTTTGAATTTCCCAGCAATTTTCCTCGCACTGTATTTTTCTTTTAACAAATTTATTTGCCAGCAAACTTTTAGTTTGTTTGTTAGTAGGAAGTGTTTCAAATTTATTATTTATATCAAATTTATTTACACAAAAGAAAAAAATCCGTTGCAAACTCGAACTTCCTCCTTTTAGCGTTAACAAAATGTAAACAAAGCGAAAATAAAGAAAATAAACGGTTAACGTTGTGTTCCTGTGGGTATAGCTTTAGCTGTTACTTTACAATATAATTTATACATTCTGTCACTTAAGTGTCATAGGTTCCTCTCCAGAAGAACCTACTACGCTTTGTAATGGGCTACTAGCTTCATCTTTCTGACTGACCGACCGACCCTTTGACGATTCAAAAGTGCTTGTAATTGGTTTCTTTGAAATACATGCTTTGAGCTTGAGTCTAAGAATGTGTTGTATCAGAAAATGTATGTTAAAAACGTAAAAGTTTTAGCCTGTTATTTTCGTTGGTGTAAATATTAAATGACATTGTGCAACAAACTGGAAAAGACTGCCTTATAAGATATTATTTTACGGCTGGAATAGTTATTATAGGTAATGGGAACATAAATTATCAAGATTTAAAATGGTCTTCGTTGGTCTAGTGGTCGCAAGCGCTACTGCTGAGCGTATGCTCCTGGGTTCGATACTCGAGACGGACAAAGTGTTATTGGGCTTTTCCATCTGGAGTTTCTCAGTAGCAGCCCGGATTCTGGAATTGTGCTTTGTTGATGGTAACAGGCTCGCCTCCAATTACATGGGATTTTTAAACGTAACTGTTGAAATGTGAGTGTATTATATGTAGTACACCTCTGCCCAACGCTTCGGGGAATATAGGCGTTATGTCATGTTATTTCAAATATCTACAAATAAAACATACGAGTATTATTATTTAGACGTGCAGTCGTGCACTTATTCATGATAATTTTATGTTTTAACTCTTATAGCCGTTGCAAATCACGAGCGCGCGTCGTCACTTTCAGTAAATTGTAAAAAGGTTTAAATAACAAGGTTGGACGCTCACTTAAGTAACAACGATACCTTGGTACAAACAAATAGTCTATTTCAATAATCTCAAAAACATTTGGACTAGGTGACTTATCTTTATAATTCTAACACAAATAATATCTTAAGAAAAACAATGATATAATCAGTGAATATATATTTTTTTTATCGATAAAATAAATTTAACATAAAAAAATTCAAGGAAAATCCAACTACCATCTAAGCATACATTTTTAGCCTATAAGTGATGATCTTCTTTGATAAAATCGGCTGCTCTTTCTGCTATCATAATAGTCGCAGCATTGATGTTGGCTCCAGGTATCTTTGGCATGACGCTTGCATCTGCAATTCTTAGCCTCTGTACCCCGAACACATTAAGACGGGGGTCTACTACAGCCTCCATAGGACAAGAAGCAGCGTAATGGTATCCTGACACCATCATACATAGTGCATAGCATTTCCAATATTCATGGGTAGAATATAAATCTCCACAACCACAAGCTTCAGGAATAACTAGTTCAGCTTGAGCACTTTTAAAAAACTCCGTATCTTGAACTTTCAAAAAATCTTGTAGATATGTCGCATGCTTGTCTAAATCATCATCGTTAGAATAATATCCAGTGTATATTAATGGCTGTTCTTTGGGATTTCTGCTTCGTAGCAAGATTCTGCCCCGAGATTCTGGGTACACTAAAACCACCGAGCTGAAAAAAACTGATTTTCCAATGCTGGCTTTATATAGAGCATCACATAATTCGTCTACAAAGGAGTAGTAGAAAGCACAGAATTGCAACATACCTGTCGGTTCGTTCATTACAAAACCAATGGTTTGATAATCTAGATAGTCTTGACTTTTGTTTAGAGTGGCATATCCCATTATGAGCGGATATGGAAATTTGGTGGGATCCATCGGCTTAGATGGGGGTGATTTTCCCATTGTGTAAGTCATAATAACCATAATATGGTCTTGTAAAACTTGACCGACAGGTAGATCAGAAAGTACTTCTATGTTATGATTCAGTAAATGATCTTCTGGGCCTACTCCAGACAACATTAATAGCTGCGGGGTGTTAATAGCTCCTGCTGATACTATCACTTCTTTTTTAGCTTTATAGCAGACAGTTTGATTATTCCCTAAGATAGCTTCAACACCAATAGCGTTCTTGTCGTCATCGAAGAGGATTTTCGATACCAGTGTGTTTTTAAGCACAAACAAATTGGGTCGATTTTTGATCGG
This sequence comes from Fissipunctia ypsillon, assembly GCA_947568875.1. Taxonomy (NCBI): domain Eukaryota; kingdom Metazoa; phylum Arthropoda; class Insecta; order Lepidoptera; family Noctuidae; genus Fissipunctia; species Fissipunctia ypsillon. Next base: position 2,797,531 of record OX387659.1, on the reverse strand, counting down.
ATGCAGAAATGACTGTGCAGTGCTTTGTCTTACGTGATCAGCAATCGTAAACATACTTTCAGTATATCCAAGAGGAGTGTCACCATTTGTGTCCAAAACAATGTCATGACCAATTTCTTTGAAAGCTTCAAAGTACTTTAAAACCTCGTCATTATAGTATCTAGTAGTTCCTAAATATCCATCAGTACCATGAAAAGCGCCTGCATCAGAATAAAGCAAAACCGGGTCGACGAGCCTTTCACTTTTCATAAAATATGGAAGTACGTGTTCCCAGTTCCATGACTCGTCGCCAGTTATCTTCGCCCAGTTGTCAAAATCATGATGATTTCCTCTCGTGTAAGCCATGAAGTTAATAGAACTTGAGCCCCCAAGCATTTTTCCTCTCGTCAATTCAACACCTTTGTTTTTATGAAACTGTTGGCTGTAACCATCGTCTTCAGTTACGTAGTTCCAATCAACTGATGTTTTCTTAAGGAAGGGAATAAAAGCTGGTATCTGGAATAGAGTTGGAAATACATATAATGACTGGATGAAGATAGAAAATTAGGAAAAGTATTAAATGACCAAATATTGGGTTAATCAGAAAGAAGAAGAAAATAAAAATGTACAGATTTGCATGAAAATTATAAGGTTCAAAGAAATGATTGATATTTTTTTTGTTATTCTAAATGGTCTGTACCAGGAAATCGTGTTAAGGGTTTTGGATAAGTTTATATAGTACTTCTTATTTATGCCAAAGTTATTAAAATACGGCAGTGCTTCTTGCACGTGTTAGCGATATTCAATTTTTTTGCCTATTATCCACAAGGTTTATCCTCAATCTAGTTTTTTCACGACTCTTGTTTTTTATATAAAGTTATCCAAAACCCATAACACAATTTCCTGGTACCGACCCTTAAGAAAAAAAACTAAGTTAGATAAATAGGTTGTGCGTAGGAGCTCGTGGTGAGAAGGATTATAAAACATCATCATCATCTGCCTAGCCTTTTCCCAACTATATAAGTATCGGCTTCCAGTCTAACCTTACCATAGAGCGCCTATCCGACCTTCACAACCCAGTTACTGGGTAATACGATACCCCTTGGTAAGACTGGTATCACACTTTCGGGCTTCAGATGACCCGTAACGACTGTCAGAGATCCACAAATGACAGCCGAGACTAATGGCTTAAGAGGGCTGTTGCATTTTGTCACCTCTTTTGTTCACATGGGACCAAAATTTTAAGAATGTTAAATGAAAAGATGCTTTTTTGAAAAATGTAATCAATCATTAAAATATGCCACTAAAGCCCCTGAAGACTACTAGAATTCTGGCAATGCTTGAAGACGGGCACAGTCAGCGTTTTACAGCGAGAACTGTTGGTGTGTTGCTATCAACCGTTCAAAGAGTGCTCCAGCGATTTATAGAGACTGGATCCAATATTTGCAGACCAGGAACAGGCCAAACAAGATGCACGAGAGTGTGGAGGATGTCAAAAAAATTGAGAAATTGATTTCAAACTGCTGCTGAAGTCAAAAATCAACTTCTACGTGCTGAAGGGAGCAATCCAAGCACGTATACAGTAAGGCGGCGTCTTGCTGAAGCAAACTTGCAGCCATTAAGACCTGCAAATGATCCAAAACTTGAAAGGAAGCATCTAAATTCAAGGCTGAGTTACGCTAGAGAACACGTGAATTTTACTCTAGATGATTGGTCAAGAGTTTTCGGACGAGTCGAGGTTCATGCTATACACGCACGATAGGAGGCAAAGAGTCTACAGAAGACCATAATTCATAGTTTTTCCGGTCAATCGTCCCAGCTACTACGTTGGATTGGCCGAATTATTCCCTTTAAAACATTATTATTAAATGTCATCTCTACGAAAGCTTCTAAAAAAATTACTAGATGACTGTGTTAAATTCTGCCCCTTTGTGCCAATTGCCCAGGGTATTAAGCATAGAGAAATATACAAAAAAAATGAAAAAGTCATCGTTCTAATATCAGTGTAAATTTCTGTCAAGTGGTTACGTGTTCCGTATTTACAATGTAAGTACAATTTATTTATAAACCCCATGTATTAGTAAAATATATAAAAATGGGCTTCCTATGTGGGTAGGCGTGACATATACACGCAGCTTAATAGTCTCTTTATTTAATATTTATTTTAAAATAGATAATTTTTCTTTTTCACTATATTTATGTGCTAATTAACTTTTAAACCCACCTTCGCTCAGAACTTTCCTTTCACTTTCACTCTTCAACAACCACAACACTTAAAATATTCCAACTAAACATGGACAGCAAGCTTGTGCATAGTATGGAGGAACTGGAAAAGCTGTTTAGCTCCCGCATGCGTGAGTATGAAGAAAAGCTGCAGAAAGCTACAGCTGGAACTGACCCTGCACACTCGGATCTTGCTGCACTGTCTCTGGACTTTTCAGAGTTTAAATCCTTTGTGTGCAAAACTTTCTCTCATTTCAAGACTCAGATTGAACTCCTGTCGTTGAGCCTGGACACACATGAGACTGCGTTGCGAAGAAAAATCTTGCTGTTTCACGGTATTCCTGAGAAACCTAATGAAAAGATGTGCGACTCAATTCTCCTGATTTTATCCAAACAGCTGATGATTGACGACATTAAATTGGATCAATTAGATGTTTGCCACAGATTAGGAGCCTCCCAGGGTAAAACCAGACCTGTGCTGGTGCGATTTAGTGCGATGGGGTATCGTCGGTTGGTCTGGGACAGTAAAACTACACTCAAGGGTAGCGGCATCACCATTTTAGAGTTTCTGACCAAGACACGGCACCAAATTTTTATTGCGGCACGCAAACATTTTAGCATCGGCAGCTGCTGGTCTGCAGAGGGAATGGTTATTGTCTTGACGCCTGACAAGTCACACCGGAAGATAGCGACCATGGATGAGCTAGAATCATTAATCGCGCTATTCCCCGCTCCCGCCAATGCTGCAGCACCTGTTGTTCCCGGGCCTGCCACCGCTACCTCGTCGGCTGTTCCACCTACTTCGCCGGTATCTGCTACGCCCAACAAACGTAAGATTTTGTGGAAGGCTCGTCGCTAAGTTTACTCTTTTAATTACCCTTTGCATGTTTTACATAGCGCTTTGTGAATAATTTTTTGTAGTGTCGGTACGCTTTAAAATTTGATTTCTCTTTTTTTTTAATCTACCTATAGCTTTTACTTTTCGCTAATATTTTTCTCACAACTTAACTTGCCGGTAGATGTTATTAGTAATATTATTTTTATGTAGTGACATGACGTCTGTCAGTGTCATTTTTAGTTTTATTTTGACATTACGTTTCGTTACAGTCTGCGTTTGTCATAGTCTGTATCTCAATGTTGTGGTTGATATTCTTGGTAGTTATTTTTATTTTTATATGTTCTGTTATTGATTTACTTCCTTAAAATTTTTATATACCTACATCTTAGATAAAATAGTCTAAGACCTACATAGTTCTTAAGATCATTTGTTAAAATCTCTACCAATAATAGCGAATAGGTGCTTTTATTAGTTTAGCGTAAATATATTATTTTTATTGTTTTGATTATATGCACTAAGTACTAGTTCTGATATATATTTTTTTATTAGTTTTGGTAGTTTATATAAATATATTATTATTATTTTTTAATTCATATTTTATATAATATATTATTACTTTTGTAAAATATGATCGTTGCGGACCTTGCTGATGATTTTTTCTCTTGTTCTTCCTCTTCTAGCAGTTTCCTTAGTGCAGCGAGTGGTTCTTCCTCTCCTCTCACTCTTGGCGATCAAATTTCTTCTTTGCTTTCCCACCTCCCCAACAATCTCAACATAGCCCACATCAATGCCCAGAGTGTCCCATGCCATTACTCTGATCTTCTGGCTTCCATTAACAGTGCACATCTGGACGCTTTGCTGATCTCCGAGTCCTTTCTCAAACCCTCTCTTTTATCTGTACACTTTGCCATTCCTGGCTTTGTTCTTATTCGTAATGATAGAACTGGGAAGGGTGGTGGTGGTGTTGCTATTTACTTGCGTACTGATATTCCTTACAAGATTATCAGCATATCACCATCTTCCTACTCGGGATCAGCGGAGCATCTATTTCTAGAAATTTCCTTGCATCGAGTTAAGATGCTTCTTGGAGTGATGTACAGTCCTAATCTTACTATCGATTACTTTGACTCTTTGGATTCGCTTTTAAATGATTTCTGTCCCTCTTATGACCACGTTGTCTTGATGGGTGATTTTAATACTTGCCTCCTTAAAAATGACTGTCGTACCCATAAACTTCAATCTCTTTTATCCTCTTTTAACCTTAGTATTCTGCCTCTTTCTGCTACTCATCATTCCCCTAACTGCACCCCTTCTCTTTTGGACCTGATGATTGTCTCTGATTCTAATAATGTTTCTGTCCACGGACAGCTCACAGCTGGTTTTTTTAACCTGACTTTATCTTTATGTCCTATAGGATTCGCCCTCCAAAGCGTAAGCCTCAATATATTTTCCTTAGGAACTATAAAGGCATAGACCTGGAGGCATTGCTGCGTGATGCTGGTAGCATCGACTGGAAGGACGTCTTGGAAAGCTCGTGTATCAACGGTATGGTTCACATTTTCAATAGCAAAATACTCAGCTTATACGATCGTCATGCCCCTATCCGTCGAGTAAAAGTTAAGTATGTTCCGGCTCCCTGGCTTACTCCTGCCATAAAAGATGCGATGGCAGCTAGGGATAGAGCCAAAAGGAGGTTAAAATGCTGTCCTTCCGAGCGCAGCTTGATTGCGTTTAAGGTGTTGCGTAATCGCTGCTGTCGTATGTGTAGAGATGCAAAGAGACGCTACTTCCATAATTCTCTCGACAACCGTAACTCTTCAGAAGTCTGGAAGTTTCTAAAAACTGTCGGCATCGGTCAGTCTCCAGTTGCTTCCAGTAATGACACTGACGTGTCTGCTCTTATTAATCATTTCTCACATCCCCCTGTTACGTTGGATCCGCACGTCAAATCAGCTACGTTAGATAAACTTTCCTGTTTGCCTGTGCCGCAGTGTCCTCCTTTCGAGCTAAGCCCTGTAGGTGAAAGTGAGGTCAAAAAATCTATCTGTGCTATCTCCTCCTCTGCAGTTGGTAATGACAATATTTGCTCAAGAATGATTTCTCCTATCCTTCCCGCATTACTTCCCATTTTGACCCACATTTTTAATTTTTCCTTATTTTCTTGTACTGTTCCTGAGGCCTGGAAACGAGCCCATATCATTCCCTTACCAAAAATTCCTCACCCGGTCTCACCGACCGATTTCCGACCCATTTCTATCCTTCCATATCTCTCTAAAGTTCTTGAGCACATTGTTCATCAGCAGCTTTCTTCTTTTCTATCTGTAAATAGCCTTCTCAGTCCATTTCAATCCGGTTTTCGACCTAGTCATAGCACAGTAACGGCTCTTTTGAAGATTACTGACGAAATTCGCTGGGCTATGAACCACAAATCTCTCACCTTGCTTGTACTTCTGGACTTTAGCAGTGCCTTTAACTCTGTTGATTTCGACATCCTTCTAGGGATCCTTAAAACTTTCAATTTCTCTTCTTCTACGGTTGATTGGTTCGATTCCTATCTTAATGGCCGCGTGCAGCGGGTTCGTCTCGATGAGTTTTCTTCTGACTGGTGTTCTCTTACCGCGGGTGTGCCTCAGGGTGGCGTTCACTCTCCTCTTCTCTTTTCTATTTTCATTAACTCTGTCACCAGAGTCATCGCTTCCCACTTCCATCTCTATGCTGACGATCTGCAGCTTTACAATCACTTCTTGAGGCAAGATGCGGCAGCCACCGTGTCTGCCATGAACAGTGACCTGGATTTGATTGGCGAGTGGTCGCGGTCCTTTGGACTGCAAATCAACCCTAAGAAATCCCAGGCTATAATAATCGGCGGAAGGTATATGCGGAATAGGCTCGATGTCGCGTCGCTGTCTCCACTCTGTCTGAATGGATTTCAGATAGAATACGCAAATACGGTTAAAAACCTGGGGGTGACCATGGACCCTTACCTATCGTGGACTGCCCAAGTTGCTCAAGTCAGTCGCAAAGTGCACTACACGTTCCATACGTTAAAATGCCTCCAGAGCTTCTTGCCCTTGAATACCAGAATCTCCCTTGCCCAAACTCTCATCCAGCCCATTATTGACTACGCTGATGCCTGTTACTTGGATGCCACAGAGAAGCTCTTAAATAAACTTGAACGTTTGCAAAATATATGTATTCGTTTTATTTTTAATCTTAAAAAGTATGATCACGTTTCTAACTTTCGCAAGATACTCAAGTTATATTCCCTATTCGACTTCGCAGGAACTCTCGGATATTGTGTCTGCTATTTAACGTCCTTCACAATCCTAAAATGCCATCCTACCTGCGGGAACGCTTTTTCTACGCTCGTCCTTCTGATGCTCCTTGCAGGTCACATCTTAGAAATCTCCTTAAATCCCCTCCCCACTCAACCGACTTCTACTCCTACTCCTTCACTGTGCATGCGGTTCGGTTATGGAATTCACTTCCGCCTGATATTAGGGACTGCCAAACTGTTGCAGTGTTTAAAAGAAGAGTGAAAGAACACTATCTCTCCACTTCGTCATAGCTATTAGTATTTTATGTTTTTTTGTGATATTTATTTTGGTAGTATAATGTATGTATTTGTATGTACTCATATTTTATGTTTATATATATATTTGTTTATATTCATATTAGTGTATCGTTTGTGATTTTATGTATTTTGTTTTCTCTTTTACTCTTACACACGTTGTCTACATCTCTTTATCTACTTTCCTATCGCAGGTATGCTGGAAGAGATTTCTTTAGAAATAAGCATCACCTTTGTACGTATTTTTCTGTTCCTTTCTTCTTGTTTGTTTATATGTGTGTACATAAACTGTTAAATAAATAAAAAGTCCTCAGATTCATAACATAACATCACGCCTTGTTTCCCCGAAGGGTTGGGCGGAGGTGTGCCTATAGTACACCCACATTTCACCAGTTATGTTTAAGTCCCATGTAATAGGGAGCGAGCCTACTGCCATCAACCGGGCACAAATCCAGACTCCGGGCTGCTACTGAGAAATTCCAGATAGAAAAACCCAATAACACTTTGCCCAACCTGGGAATCGAACCCTAAACCTCATGCTCAGCAGTAGCGCTTGCAACCACTAGACCAATGAGGCAGTCTCAGACTCAAGTTTTACGAACATCTCCATCTATTATAGGTTGCAATTTAAGATGATGAAATTGACATGAAAAGACACAGCCATGGCGCCGTATTGCGCCATATTAAAGAGATAAAGAAAAAAAAAACAAAAAAAAAAGATAAGAAGATAAAGAGGGTATAACATCGTCTTGGAATACTGTAAGATGTTGTACTTATTGATGTGTGATATAAATAATAATAAATAAATATTTTTATTTTATTTTTTGTAATATTTTTGTTAAATAATCCAATAAAATCATTATTAGTATTTAAACACACTTAGAACTTTAAAATACCACGAAAATAGTTAGAATTATACGTCATTAATTACGTGGAACCTAGGTAGCCTTGGACGTTTAACGTAAATTGATGGGGTCACGGGTTGTTTGTTTTAATTTATTGTGCTACTCAGAACTTATCAAGAAAGGACATATGCGCATCAAAAAATAGTTAATGTAGTCTAGTTTAATTATACAATAGGTTTTATTGACACAGACTACAAAATGTTTCGTAAAAATTAAGATATTGTAAATATTTTACTCAAATTTAATCCATAATCTCAAGTCTAACTTTTTGTACTTAGGGTTAGTTGCTGTAATTTCCTCATTTTAATTTAAAAACTTTCGTATTTTTTTATTAAGGCTGGAAGATACCTACTTATCTAGATTTTTAAGTCATAATATTTTATTAATTTATAAAAAGTTATAAATAAATTAAAGCTGCCATTCCAATAGGCACAGTTTAAAATAAATGACCGTAGTGACTAGCATAAAAATTTGAAACTGAAAAATAATAGGTCCATTCTCTGAACTGCCCAGCAATTTTTCCCGCACTTTATTTTTCTTTTAACAATTTTTTTTGCCAGCCAACTTTTAACAAATTTGCTTGTTTGAGTGTTATTAGAAAGTATTTCGAAAATTCTTTCAAATTTATTATTTTATACAACAATGGTGGTACAGAGAAATATCACAAAAGAGAAAAATCCATTGAAAACTCGGACTTCCTCCTTTTAGCGTTAACAAAAGGTAAACAAAGGGAAAATAAAGAAAATAAACGGTAAACGTTGTGTTCCCGTGGGTAAAGCTTTAGCTGTTGCTTTAAAATATTTATAATATACACAATCTGTCACTTGTGTGTCATGGGTTCCTTTTATTTGTATTGTTCTTCAAAAGACTGTCGTTTGCGAATGATTTAAAATAGTGTCCGTGGAGTTTTTTGCCCGTTCTCCTCCATAGGAATCTACTACGCTTTCGAATGGGCAACTAGCTTCGTCTTTCTGACTAACTGACCCTTTGACAATTCGTGAAGTAGTTTTAACATTGTTAAGTTTTATTATGTATAATGTTTTATATTTTATTTATAATATACTAAAATATAATAATTTATTATTATTAAACGGAGCGTAGTGGCCACTATTTTCCGTTTTAAGGATTATAATAAAACTTCACAATGTTAAACTACCGTTTGTAATAATAATAACGTATAGTGAACTGAGGAAGCGGTGAGTCTTGTGGAGGACAACGTAACATGCTTATTTTCTGCATTTTCATTCTAAAATAAAAGAAATAACAAAAAAAAAACGATGAGGGCGCCACGGCGCGCGCGTTTTCGTCTTAAGAAAAACAATGTTTTTATCATCAGTGAATATATTTTTTTTATAGTTAACATAAATAATTTCAAAGAAAAATTCAACTACCGTCTACCATCTAAGCATACATTTTTAGCCTATAAGTGATGATCTTCTTTGATAAAATCGGCTGCTCTTTTTGCTATCATAATAGTCGCAGCATTGATGTTGGCTCCAGTTATCTTTGGCATGACGCTTGCATCTGCAATTCTTAGCCTCTGTACCCCGAACACATTAAGACGGGGGTCTACTACAGTCCCCATAGGACAAGAAGCGGCGTAATGGTATCCTGACACCATCATACATAGTGCATAGCATTTCCAATATTCATGGGTAGAATACAAATCTCCACAACCACAAGCTTCAGGAATAACTAGTTCAGCTTGAGCACTTTTAAAAAACTCCGTATCTTGAACTTTCAAAAAATCTTGTAGATATGTCGCAAGCTTGTCTTAATCATCATCGTTAGAATAATATCCAGTTTTATTAATGGCTGTTCTTTGGGATCTCTGCTTCGTAGCAAGATTCTGCCCCGAGATTCTGGGTACACTAAAACCACCGAGCTGAAAAAAACAGATTTTCCAATGCTGGCCTTATATAGAGCATCACATAATTCGTCTACAAAGGAGTATTAGAAAGCACAGAATTGCAACATACCTGTCGGTTCGTTCATTACAAAACTAATGGTTTGATAATCTAGATAGTCTTTACTTTTGTTTAGAGTGGCATATCCCATTATGAGCGGATATGGAAATTTGGTGGGATCCATCGGCTTAGATGGAGGCGATTTTCCCATTGTGTGAGTCATAATAACCATAACATGGTCTTGTAAAAGCATGCCTTGCAATCAAATGGAAGGCAATGTTACCTGGATTGAAAGATTTGGATGGTGTGGCTTCTTCCGCCTTATGAACCTTTGTAGCTATTACATGGTCTTGTAATTTCTGTCCTACAGGAAGATTGGAAATTACTTCAATGTTCCAAATCTGTAAAATAATGATCTTGAGGACCTATTCATGAAACCATTAATAGCTGTGGAGTGTATATAGATCCTGCTGATATAATAACTTCTTTATTTGAGTTTAGAAGCACAGTACTACTGTTTTCTTAGAAATCTTCTATTCCAATGGTATTTTTATTGCTATCAAAAAGGATTTTAGTTACGAATGTATTTTTAAATTGTAACCAAACATTCTGAATCGCAGAGGTTGATCACAATTTGTATCAGTGATAGTATTACTACCAAACTCTTCAAAAACTACAAAATATTTAGTCACTTCCTCGTGATAGTTCTTGGTTACTCTTAAATACCCATCAGTTCCATGGAAAATACTCTCAACAGAGTTTAGTAGAATTGGATCGACTAGTTACTCGCTTTTCATAAAATATGGCAGAACATTTTTCCAGTTCTAGGAATCATCGCCAGTTAACTTTCCCCAGTTGTCAAAATCATGGTCATTTCCTCTTGTGTAAGCCAAGAAACTGATAGGACTAGTACATCAAAGCATCTTTCCTCTAGTCAGGTCAGCGCCATAGTTCATAAGGAACTGTTGACTATAACCATCATCTCTTATTGCATTATTCCAATTTACTTTAGTTTTTCACAAATGGCGTAAACCCTGGAATCTAGAAAAACAATAAGGTGAAGACTTTTAATTTAAATTGCTTTGATAATCGCAGTTTGTTTTCATTGCCACATTTCATCACTACATATTTAATTTACCAAGAGCAATGTCTCGCAGTCAATTCGAATCGATTAATATAAACGACCTACTATGTTATGCATATTGACTAATCGTAGCGGAATATTAGTTCTGGGACGCGTTTGCCATAATCTAATTTATGAATAAAGTGAATAAAAACTTTATTTATAATTGTTCAGAAGCAAGCCCTCTTAGACCTTGACGATAATGCATGGTCCTATTAAATTCTTAACTACATATAAGTTAATGAATATTTAATTTTAGCCGCCGTGTCCGAAATTTAGCACTGAAAATTCTCTCCAAGGAAATCCAAAAGATTTCCTTTAAAGCGGAATTTATTCCCTTCCCTAAAACTTGATGAAAATCAAATGGCATATAGAAATTGACGACTCTGAATGGCGGTCGTGACTACTCGCGGACGTACTGTCTTGCTTGTGGCTAAGTAATAACAGCGGCACGGGTCGATCGATCAGGTTAAGCTACGCTTACCACGGTTGGTCTGTGGATGGGTGATCGTTAAATACCAAGACCCCTCCGTACCTCGGAAAACACGTTAAGCCGTTAGTCTCGGCTGTCATTCGTGGATCTTTGTCTGTCGTTACGGGTCATCAGAAGCCTGAAAGTTTGACAACCAGAATTACCAAGGGGTATTACCCAGTAACTGTGTTGTGGAGGTCAGGTGGGCAGTCGCTCCATATAAAATACTTGTATTCAGCTGCATGCAGTTAAACTGGAAGCCGACCCGAACACGGCAAAAGGCTAGGCATATGAGATAGTTTGCGTTATTAATATTATAAGTAGTGACTTAATCATTATCAGTACCTCGATATTCAAACACAGTACTGCAGATGTTTTAACCGAGCGTGCCACAAGCATGCAACCTTCGCGGGTTTAAATAATTATTAGTTTATGAAGACAAGCTTTGATTGAAAATAGAATAGGAAAAAACAATTGCACTTTTGAGAGTCGGCCTGCGGGCTCTGACAAGGTGCGATATAATGATGTATTAGCTTCTTTTATGAATACAATATTAGTAAGAGTTCTAAAGTATCTCATTTAGCACACATAACAAATACGCCTGGTACCGTAACGTCCGTGCGGGTTGTTACAGTACATACCACAGATTCTATTGGAGGATCTCCGCCTGCTTCTATCAGTAGAACTGTAGCTGTCTCTATTTCTGTGAGTCTATTGGCTATCACACTGCCTGCTGACCCAGCACCGACTATGATGAAGTCAAAACAAGCGCCATCTGATGAGCAAATATTAAATACTATTGTTACTGAATTGTCTAGGTCAATTATATAAGTCATACAGGTGACAAGGTCAATAAGTGAACAGGATTATGAAATGGTAGTAATAGTTCCTACAGCAGCTGTATTAATTATTTATGTAATGATGTAGGTAATTATTGTCAATACCATAATGAGAACATTGCTGATATAATTTCATACCTGATAATTAAATGATTGACTTGCGGCCAAGTAACAATGTCAGTTGTTATTGCCTAAATATAAACGAAAGTCAAGCGAAAAAAAATGTCCTCGACATTAATTTATATAGAAAGAAATAAATTATATTTAAGTATACATATTATAAGTGACATACTGCCAGAGGTAATGACTGCATTAATAATTTGGAATGTTTCATAATAAATGTAGTTTTAATAATGACTTGTACCTACTCCAAAACTGTCTGGTTTGGGGCTGACGTTGACCCCAAGATACTTGTTCCATTAAATCTACACCAAAATTCCAACAGCTTTTGACAGCGGCTACTCTTGCGTGGAGGTTGCAAATTATTTCACGAGAACTTACTACCGGGATAAAAAGTTTTCTGTAACCTAGCCCAGGTCATTGGTCCTATCCGTGTGGCAATTTCATCCGAATCAGTGCACAGGCAGAGTTACTTTAAAGTCGTATTAAGTTATACAGGGTTAAATTAAATTAGCTAGCTAAACTCCGCAGATGCGATGGGGATCGATATCTAAACATGATAAAACAAAAATAAATTAATTTGATGAGTTTTTGTGGGGTTATCGACAGCAGTTATTATAGTCACAAGAAATATGAGTTCAATAATCTGTTTTTTTTTGTGTAAACTTCACAGAGGCGATGAGTATCGATATCTAAATATAATAAAACATAAGAAAACAGTTTTCCTCAACGCACAATTCAAGTGACAACACCAGTAGCGGTCGTCGACCTTCTAAAAAAAACTATCAAATCTCTTGATTTTTTATTTTATCGTGTATAATATATCAATGTCCATCGCGTCTGCGTCGTTTAGCCAGCCAATTTAATTTAACCCTGTATAATAATATTAAAGTATGGATTTCTAGTATGAACTGGTCTCTAACCTATCGAACTATAGTTTATAATAATATTAATTTGACTATTACCTTGAACTTGTGCCTGCTGCGGCCATAAGTACGCGGTCAGCTGTAAGGCAGCCAGTATATTGAAGGCTCCTTGAATGTTCTGGACTCCTAGTATCGCTGTAGTTGCATTCATTTTTGGATATTTCTTACAGTAAAAGTTTTTGGAATCTTTTAGTCATCACCACAAAATAATATGTAACGGAGTTGTGGAAATAACCTGAAAAGTTTTTTTTTTTGTAAAACATAACATAACATCACGCCTTGTTTCCCCGAAGGGTTGGGCAGAGGTGTGCCTATAGCAAACCTACTTACATTTCGCCAGTAATGTTAAGGTCCCATGCAAAAGGGGGCGAGCCTATAACCGTCATAGGATATCATCATTAATATTTTTTTGTATAAATCACAATCAGACAATATTTTTAAGCATTCTCGTTGATTATCTCACAGTTTGCCACTGAACACACTTTTGTTTTTAGGTACTATTTTACAATTTATGTAAATGTAAAAACTTACCTTTTTATATGTTATTTTTACATAACCTTAGTTATTTTTAATTATTTTTTGTAAGTAAATTATTGTTTTGTGATATTTTGGTTCCCGCGTATTATATTAAAAAAAAAAACTTATTCTGTTTGAGACCAGAAAAATACAAACAAAAATAACAGGCAAGGCAAGCAACACAGACACGCGACTGGATCAAAACGATCGCATAATAATATTTATACCGATTACACATAACGCCGTAGTAAAACTTAGGGTTCCATCAGAATTTTTATGTAAATAAGAAGAATATCGTTCAATAAATAAATTAATTACCATTATTTAACATGATTAAGTAAGCTAATACAGCAATACCTTAATCATAACTATCTAAAAAATATCGACCTAGTGCGAGTCGGTCACGCACATAGTGTTCCGTACCACCGTTCACACCACCACTCCTTAAAGCAGTATTATTTTAATCTTACTTGAGTGTGGGAGAGAGGTGGAGCTAGACGTCCTGTATAGCTCCATCTCTTTCTCACACTGAAGTAACATTAAAATAATACTGCTTTAAGAGGTGGTAGTTGGCCCCCCAGGTTGGGATATAAATAGTAATACACAATAAGACAGTATTCTCGGATATTGTTTTCGATAATATCTATCTCTAGCTCACCAGTACGGCCTGGTGATGAGAAAACAATGTTTTTTTTTCAACTCATCACACTATATATGACGACTTAGAGGACAAATCATTGTTCAATTTATTAATCGATTTTTTTTTACATTTTCCTTGACATTACTATTTCAATCAACATTTTAATCAAAATTAAAAATTAAAACTAATTCAATCGACTATTTTAATTTTACATATGACTAAAATTAATTTAATCGTCAATTGTTAGTTTAAGCTAATAACGTTAGTTTTAGTTTTTAATCGTCAATCAAACTAAATTTTTGCCAACACTGGCGACCATAGCACTTACACACTGTGAACATTTCAAGATAGTCACAGAGCTACCTATAACTTAAGAACCATAATAGGAAGACGCTATTACGGTTTATAAGAAATAGCTCTTTGACGGACGGACGGATAGCGGAGTCTTAGTAATAAGGTCCCGTTGGCACCCTTTGGGTACGGAACTCTAAGAAACCAGATTGTAAAGTCACGAATTCTGTTAACGGCGATACTGGAAAATGATATTTTTAACTGCATTGTGCAATTTAACATTTAATTGCGGTTTTAAACATTTACCTCTTTATTTATAAACGTTGCTTCAAATTAAATAATAATTAGCGGCTCTTTAACCTCACATTTTTGAAGTTCAATCGTCTCTTATCTTTATGCAACGTTTTTAAATAAGCAACTACATATTCCAATGTTGATGTCAGTGTAATTGTTAGGTTAGCACATAATGTTTAATTTGAGGAATTATCCTCAAAAAGAGACAAGACTAAAATATTAAAATAAAAGACAAAACTAATTACATAATTACATAGATAACAAAGATTGTATGTCTATTTGTTTTTTACGTGAATATTTTAAATAATTAACCATTGTTTTGCTTACTGAAAAGAATCTTCGTTATCTCAAATCGAAACACAGGAACGCTACTTAGCTGCAGAAATGAGTATGCGGGTAATACAATTCTTAATTATAGAATTAATGAAATACCTTTTCTTTTGTTTGATAATAAAAACATAAAAAATCGAAATATTGATGACATGAACTTGACTATTTGTCATCAATCGTGAACTTGACTATTCAGGATTCAGGACTTACTCAACTCTTAAGGCCGCTCACGACGATACTCACAAAAATAAGATAGAAATAGTTTATTGTCCAGATAATACAGTAAGCAGGGAGGCAATTCTCAGCCAGGGTCGTGGCATGTTCGAAAGAGTTACCGTGGCCCCGGCACAGGCAACGGAAGGAACACGGGTGGTTCTCAAAAAACCTCGAATTTCCTTACATTTTTGTCATAACCGTTTGTCAGTTATGACATTACCCCCCCACCCCCCCACTCCCGGTTACCCGATGCTACTAATGCCAACAATAGGGTCATGCAGCCAAAACATGCGAGAGCTGAAATCTACGTGTGGTCACTGCGGTGAAGAAGGACACTCGATGTCAGGGTATGCGAAGAAAGTTGACACACTGCAATGTACAACTTGCTCACGCTTCAAAAAGCCCAACACCCACAAAACGGGGGATGCTGAGTGCCCTGCCAGGGAAATAGCGGAATACAGGTACATAAACTCTTTCGACTACGAGGGCGCCTAGAGCGTCATACTCAAGGCCAGACTTCCGTGTTTAATGCGTGCTGCTGACTCAACAAAACACTGCACTGGACGACACAAACCCTCGATTTTTTTGATGTCTAAGCACATTAGTCGCACGCAGCAAAAATCAAATATACAATTAGCCTCGAACGTGATTTAATTTTGTGCGACATTGAATTTAACCCACTTACCAATTATGCTAACGCATATAATATGTAACTAGATTATAAAGTGCAAGAAACTATTTTTCACCAACTAGATAAGAAATTACGTTTTTATGACTTTTTGTTATTTTAAGGTAAATAGTATTTAAGTAAACTAGGTATAAAAATATGAATTAATTGAAGTCAGTATTTCAAGACTGCATGTAAAGTTTTGTTAAGAATTTTATAGTCCTACAATTGTCATAATGTATGAGCTCGTGCCGCCTGTGGTACAGGTTTATCCTAGTACAGGCATCTAACATTATAATACCTTTGTAAATTATTTGTAAGATTTTATGTTAATATTTTACCAATTTTTAAAACTGAATAAATTTTTATTATTATGTTTTAAAATGTTTTGACATATCTCGGGACTCTGGGGTCCCTGACCTTTGGAAGGCGTACGAGGGGCCGAAGCCAACTTGCAGAGGCCCGTTAGACGTTTTTAATAATATGGGGCACCAACCGACGATTATCCCTGTATGCACTATGCAGGTGTACCCAAGGACAACCCCCGGTTGTTGCAAGACTATTGCAGGATATGTCATATGAAAACAAAGATACTGGACTATGGGTTTGAGTGGCTAAAGTGGACTGGTTACCTAGAACTATGGAAAAACTATGGCCCCTGCCTGATCTATATTTTATATTGTATACACGAATAAAATGGCAGCGGGTGAATTGCACACTCAATAATGAACTCCCGAAAATGGTCGCTAGCACATAGTCGTAGCGACAAGGGAGAATTATTATATTTTTTTTAATTTTCGGTTCTATATGTTTCCTTCTCATTTAAGAGAGGTTAAGAAACCTTACACACGGGTCGGGACCAAGTATGTAAGGCGAAATTTAGATAGAAAAGGTGGATGACAGTGTTGAAGAAGTCAGGAACTTTCGGGTGATGCGACAGGTGTTAAGGATGGTGGCTTTTTGGAGCATGTAAAGTGTGTAAGTAGGCATCTGTAGGGTGTTAAGGCTTTGTGTAAGAGATTTTGGTATTACGCCTGTAGATGAAAGAACAATGGGGACAATATGAACGGTTTGCGCTTTCCATTGGGTTTTAATTTCTATGGCGAGATCTTGATACTTACTGAGCTTTACGGATATGACGGTTTGAATATTGCGTGAGTTAGGTATTGCTATATCTATCAGATAAACTGTTTTATTGGTTTTGTCGTGAACGGTAATGTCAGGTCTATTGTAATGAATAGTTTTATCTGTTAAATATTATCGTTCGGTCTTAGTAAATTTTCTGATCCTTACTTTATATTATTATTGATTGTCACTAAGATAAGATTGCAACTTGAATTTGAACGTTTTTCTAAGTACGAGAAGCCCTCAGGTTTATGGGTAAACACGAAGTTGAGACGACATGAGCAGCTTAAAATATTATCTACAGTTAGGTTCCAAAGTTTGGGACTCACTAGTAAATACCAGTGAGCCCCAAACTAGACAGTCAGTCTGTATCTTGAGGTTCGGGGTACGGATTCCAGAGTGGAGGCTAGAGAGTTGATTTCAGGTGTTGTAAGGTATGTTTGTGTATGTGTCAAGGGTGTATGGTATGTGTGAGTGCGTATTTATTTCCATTGTGCGTCGTTTAATTCAGTGTCAGGTTAGGGTATTTATATGAATTGTTCTGAGTCATCATAACCAGAGTTTTCCAACCTTTTCTTTATTATTTTTTTACAAGTAAATGAGTTAATACTTTTAATTTCACAGAGTTTGCAGACTTTATTGTACATACTAATGAGAAAGTTGGGGAGGGTCTAGCTAGCAATGGGGTGTTGTCAGGTGTTGGGATTCTATAGTTTCTTTTGCTTATGATTGATGTGTAGTCGAGTCAGCTTTTAATAGTTACTCTGAGAACTCTCGATTCACGATAGAGTAAGTCAGTAGAGAACCGGTAGGGATTCTTAAAAGTTACTTTAAGAAGTGCACTCTGTGCTCGTTCTACCTCAATCAAGTAGGTAGGTCTTCCCAGCACTACCCCGCACGCTGATGCAATACTGAATTATGGATACCAATCCATAATTTCCAAAGTGCAAGGTAAACTTGTTGTAGTATGTCGGGGGGTAGACCAGTCTCGTAGTCTACGCATGCTGTGGATGAGTGTTCTTATTCTGCAGAAAGGTTGGATATATGTTGCCTATAGGTGTTGTCGATAAGAATGCCGAGGTATTTAATGGAAGTGGCACGTTCAAGACGAGAACAGTCACAACGGTAAGTAGAAGATCTGGAAGAGCAGTGATGCAGTTAGAGTTTTAGAGGTTCCGGAGGTTTGAAGCGGCGGTCTTGGAGAAGACAATATATTTAGTTTTACTGCCATTTAATGTGAGAAGGTTTCTGTCTAGGTTGTTTGCGATTAGTGACAATCCCTTTTCTGCTAGACAGCATTCATGTTCCCACCTTTTTCGTGAAATATGACGTCATGTCAGCATTGTTTACAGAGAGGTTTAGTATGTCGTTAATATAGACATCGAAAAGCGTGGAACCAAGTACACTGCCCTGTGGAACTACGAAGTTAATGAGGAGTTGGTCACTAGTGAAAGAACTTACTTTTGTATACTGTTTCCGGTTTGTCAGGTAGCTTTCAAACCATTCATGGCTAATAATTCCTCTTATTTTATTTTATTAATTTTAAGAAAACATAGATACAGCTAATACGTTCGAGTAGTCAGCAGTAATATGTAGAAAAAGGCCGATTACAAGTTTTCACTTATATATTATTCCTATCCATTCTAGTTTCTTATGGAGTAGGCTAGTTGAGAACCTGTCAAACGCCTTTGCAAGATCAAGGAAGATGAATGAAAGAATAACGTGTTACAATATTTAACAAACAAAATAAAAAATTATGATGAAATTGTAATTGTAAAATCATCGATGAAAACTGAGGTTATAAAATTAACCTCAATTGGCAAATGAGAAACATCTTTAGGATAATCTAAAATTAGAAGAACTTTTACCAGATAGGCAGTCGCTCCTTGTAAAATACTGGTATTCATTTGTATCCGGTTAGTCTGGAAGCCGACCACAACATTGTAGAGAAAAGGCTAGGCAGATGATGACTTAGTTCCCTCACTTATTTTATAATTTAACTTATTTCCTTTGCGCATGCGTGCCTACGTGCTTAAATTAAATTGTAAATGAATTAACATCCGTTAATTATATGCCTAAACATCGTTAATTGTCCGTCAGTAACAGAGTTCCGATAATTCAAATTAATTAAAATAATCTAAGTTCAATGCCCTTAGACTGATGTTTTAGATCGTACAGAAAGTAAAATAAGTTATTTTGAATTTAGGCACAAAATATGCGCAGGTTGCGACACGGTTAAAGTCTTAACAGTTTTCAAAATAGGCGCCTACTAACTACAGGATTATTATTCTTTGCCTCGAATCGAAGAGAATTTATAACCTGACAGATTTTACCTTGTTTCTTTGGTTAAAACTTTGGTTTCTTTGGGTAAAATAACTGTTTGTTGAAAATATCATGAGGGCATTGATGTTCGAAAGAGTTACCATGGCCCCGGCACAAGCAACTGAAGAGGAACACGGGTGGATTTTAGTCAGTAAATTTCTGACACGCCCTCCCGCTCCACCCAGAGCGGGAGAAGTCATTTGATGATTTCCCATAAAAAAAAGGATTGAGTTTGGTTTGGTATAGGGTTGTAACGGAGCTTATGCAAGAAATCGTACCTTTGCATTCGCATCCGCCTCCGAAACGTTTTAATGGAATTGAGGATGGAGGTTGTAACCGAGGTCTAAGAAAGAAAATCGGGTCCAAATAAGCGAAAAACCTTTAATGTGGTAAAGAAGGTCAACCACCACCTCCAGCCAGGTCTAGCTCCTGGTATAACTCGAAATTTCAAGTTTTTGATTATTTACATTAAATACATCTTAATATTAATTTATTTTTAACTTTGATTGATAACCATCTTATTATGGTACACATGTTTTTCGTAGTCAAAATTGCAATAAAACTTTTAAGAATTTTTTAAATAAAATTAAATATTTCTCTCACGTTTTGCAGGTGGATAAACATCACCACTTATTACAAAAATGACTGTAGGAATATATTCGGAAATATTTTTTGAACAGTAGGCCGCACATCACGGTTACAAAATCAGAATAATCTGGCCTCGTATCATGTTGACTCTCCGCTCCGCCAGCTTAAGGCGACGATTACCGACTTTTAATGATTGTAAACTGAGATCACGTCTAAGCGTGTAGTGTTAATGATTTGGAAAAAATATATGTTAAATTAGAGCATTTTTTAAATAACTCAAGTGAATATTTAAGACTATGTTTATATTACAATGTAATTAATTTGTAAAGTTATATCTGACGCGGATGAAAAAATTAGAATCACGCAAAAACTATCAAGCGTATTTTTATTAAACCTACACCATTTTAAAGATAATTTCATTATTTTTCTTTTAGTTTTTTAATACACCATTTGTTTTATGTATAATAAATTAATAATGCGTCTAATTAAGGGACAGTGCTCCTTGATGGGCGAGTCCAATAGGACTTACGTCCACCCAGAAATAACTGCGTGAGCTCAGCACAGAACACGTAAGCTATGCAGTCAAGGCCGTTGGCATAATTTGCGTCTTAAGGTCCAACTGTTACCACCGACGTGCGGTGGACTGTACTGTAGAGGTTCGATGCCGGTGGCAACCTCATGTGTCACAGGCCGTTAAGTGTTTGCCTGTGAACACGTTCGAACACCAACAAGTGTCGAATACATTCGTATTTGATAGGATAAGCCAACTGTTTTGTATCAAGCCAGTTGTAAAATAGCCATGTCATGTATACCATGTGTAATAGGAGGATTGACATTTCTTTAAACCACGTAAAGAGAATCATGTTCTTTGCCCGTATACAAAAAATCAATCAAATCCAATGAACACTTTAGCCACAGGAAATTATTTTTCATTTTCTTATTTTTCAACATGATGTAAATCTGAGTCCGTAATAATAGGTAAACATTGCCGCCGCCGCGCCCCGCACCCCGCACCGCCCGTTGGTCAGTGACTTTGCGTAGATAAAGCGTGTTTACTTTTTATGCGGTTGATTCTACAATTTATTTTGTTTGAAAACTGCATTTTTTTAATTTTCCATTAACTACTAATATTCGTGTTTTAAAATGTTTCAATGGATTAGTACTGTGCTCGTTTTCATTTAATGTCGTACATCCAGAAACACGTTGTATGTGTTTCCTATAAGTAAAGCTAGTATAATATTAGCTTTTTTTTGTGGATGACTGGCAAACATCAAATGACTTCTCCCGCTCTGGGCGGAGCAGGAGGGCGTGTCAGACTTTTACTGACTAAAACCCACCCGTGTTCTTTCTGTTGCCTGTGCCGGGCCATGGTATCTCTTTCGAACATCCCGCAACCCTGGCTGATCCATATAATATTAGCTTGTGTCTGTGTTTGGTAGTTTAGTTATCCAAGAACACTCCACAATCCAAGCACCAATACGACACACACGTAGTAATCTGCTTGGCCCCCTAGTACCCCTGCAGATTGCTACAGTACCCCATAACGGTTGGTACGGTCCCGGCGACCATTTTCTTTCGACCATTTTACCTGAAAATTGGAGCACAAAAATATGTTCTCATGGATAGTGAGATAGAAAATATCGACTCCATCTAGCATTATTTTTTTTAATATCACGTGTAAATGTGATCCCGATATCCTATTTACAGAATAAACAATTTCATTTCATAGAAATTCAATTTGTGTTACCAAAATGGTACTTTGTCTATCTGGGGGGACGGTAGTGCGGGGGCACTGGTTGCACCACAAGTAACTAAATTCATTTAGCACTAAATGAATTGAAATTATCACTCTATTTCTGACAACCGGTTGAAGATGACAGACAGAATGATGTTTCAAATCATGTTTAAAGCTTTACGTCATACTTAGTGATTTGTGGTGCAAGTGGGCCTATGGCCGTTTGTCCACCGCCGCGTCAATGGGACGTCAACGAGAACGAGATGACGGCGCCGAAGTAGCGATACTACACACATTTACTATAGCCACGGGTCTAGCGCATACCACCACGTCACGTCACGTTTGGTTCAAATAATCTCGTTTCTCGTTGATGTCCCTTTGACGTTATGCGGTGGACAACCAGTGTAAGAATTGTAAGGGCACGTTTATTTGACGCGGAAACTTCTGTATCAGTGTTTTATAAGACAAATTTATCTTTTTTCCAGATTTCACCAATGTTATAAAGATTCAAAAACATCATGGAGACGGCATCGCGAATATTTGCGAACGATATAAAGAGACAGAACATCCTGAAGTTTACGTACATAAACCTAGCTGCGTTTATGTGGCCTCAATCAGCTATTGTAGAAGGTATTTTGTATAAATTTTACAAAATTTATTGTTTTTTTTTATTTTAAAGCGTAACGAGCCCGCGACTTCTTCCGCGTGAAATTTCTTGATTTAACATAAAATGTAATACTATATGCCACTCGGCAATACAGAAGCTTCCTCCTTCCAATTTATGTGCCAATTGTACAGGCTGCAGCATAACTCTGCATGTCAAAACTTTTTGGTTCTTTAATGTAAACCTTTTTTCCGTTTCATCATTGATTCTGGTCGATTTTTTTTACCTTTTTATTTCGTGATTCGAATGATTTTTTTCTGGCAGATGGGTCCTCATGTTTTTTAGTATGGTGCGTCAGTTGCAAAAAGTTGATCTGTTGATACTGACCCAGTTAGTGAAAAACGTGTCTATATATTTAATACGATTTCTTGTGTTGTATAATAAAAGCAAAGTTGCTTTCGACGTCGCCCTTTCTTTCACTTTCGGAACGTTTTTTTCAAGTTCGAATCCATACTTCCATGGTTTGAGTCGAGAAGTTTCGTGTTAATTAACCTGGATTAATGAGTTTAAAACAGACCGTCTTTCGGTCTCTAGGTTCTGGCCCAAATAAACGCTTGACATCGACGGTCAACGCGGAGTAATTGGCCGCATCCAGCCGCGAAGGCCACACAACCACGTGGACCACTCTGCCAGCGCCTCCTGCTGTCTGTGACACCTCGCCGGACGTAATTACGTTGGACAACGATTTTTCACGATATTTTTTATATACTAGCTAAGTAACGTAGTTTAACTCTCTGCAAACTTTTAATTTGTTGACAGTTTTATTTTAAATTTTCAAGCCTGTAAAATGCGAGATACCTTGGTTCTCTGATCTCTTTCCCATTTAACATTTATCTCGTGAGCGTAACCTATACAGCGATTGCAATCGACTTGATAGGACGTCTTTTTTTTCTTTCGATATTCGCGTACTTTACCCTATCGGACCAAAGTTTTCTCGGTTATTTTTCTTCTTATTTTACATTAATCAACCCGCAACATTTTTAAACATTAAATATTCATTTTTTACTTTTTATATTAAATTGATGTATTTCTTTTTAAGAAAAAAAAAAATGAACGTAAAGTGGTGAAAAAGTGTTTTCCTTTTTTTCTTTTCGCTACAAGGCACAACTCTGGTATCACACCATGGCCAATGGTAACGGTTCCCAAAAATATCGGTATTTCAAGCCCTACTTGTGTGTCATGGGTTCCTCTTATTTTTATTGGTCTTCAAAAGTCTATATCTTGCGAATGTATTGTATCATCAAATTTTAATGTATCGTATAAACATATTAGTTTTTACACGACTGCCCAAAAAAAGAGTGTTATGTTTTCAGGGTTCATGTATGTTTGTTAGTTTCTTTATTATATAGCATAACTTTTTGATGGTTTAACCAATATCAATGTATGTGGTATCGTTAGAAGTGTTGCGTTATTCCGGGTAACGTAGGCTGATGAAAATTAAAAAAAAATATAATAAGGGAGCCTTCGTTCATGAAAAAAACAGAATATTTTTTTTTTTCATAAAAATTTGATTTCGTATAGGTATCATCGTATAGAGCTTGCTTAGTACATAACAAAAACATATAACAGTAGTATTTAATAAGCAATAAAGATTGTTTTACTAATAACATAACAAAATAAATTAAAAAAATTAACAGTATTCATTATCCCATAGAAAAAATTGTAAACAAAAAAAAGGCTTATCCGTTTTCACGCTTGCTTCTTGAAGACAAAATCTACCATAATAATATTATAAATGCGAAAGTTTGGATGTTGACCCGTTTGGTTGTTGCTTGTCTCAGCCCGCCTCATGACAAAAAGTCTCTGCAAGAACTAAATCGCCTCAGAGAATGTAATCACAATTAATAAGAAATAGTCTTGCGTTATTATTTATGCGATATCGATTTCCTAAAAAACAAAAGTTATCTTTCGAGGCACTTGTGTGTTTGCAGAAATATCGTTTTATCACTAAAAGGTATGATATAAAGATGAATAATTAAAAAAATTAATTAAACCATTCAAAACTAAAATAATTTAGCTTGTTCATAATTTTTTAATTCACTTTTTGACAAGGCAGGCGTGTTTTTTAGTTTTTTTTTTTGGCGTAT
Organism: Fissipunctia ypsillon; assembly: GCA_947568875.1. Taxonomy (NCBI): domain Eukaryota; kingdom Metazoa; phylum Arthropoda; class Insecta; order Lepidoptera; family Noctuidae; genus Fissipunctia; species Fissipunctia ypsillon. The sequence goes on along the minus strand of OX387659.1, from coordinate 2,773,153 downwards.
TATAATCGCAGATGATTAAAATGTTAAATGACATTCTGCAACAGACTGGAAAAGACTAACTGCCTTACAGAATATACTGCCTATACGACTGGCATAGTGACATAATCGGTAATGGTAACATAAATTATTACAATTTAAAATATTATCTACAAATCATCCATAAAAGTACGTAAGTACGTAAGTACGGCATCATACGTAAAATTAAGTAGTTATAATAATTTCATGTTGTTTCATGCACTTGAGTAGCAAATCACGAGCGGCTGCGGACATCATCACTTTCAGTACATTGTAAAAAGGTTTAAATTACAATGTAAGACGCTATTTTAATGGTCTCAAAAAATCTTGAAATAGATGACTTATCTTTATAATCGTAAGAGAAATATTATAAGAAACACAGTGGATAATAACATCAGTGAATATTTTTAAAATTCTTAACGTAAATAATTAAAAATAATTTCAATGAAAATTCAACTACCAATAAAATTACCACTGAAGCATACTTTAGCATCTAAGCGATGATCTTCTTTTATTAAATCGGCTGCTTTTTCTCCAATCATAATAGTCGCAGCATAATTATTGGCTCCAGTTATCTTTGGCATGACACTAGCATCTGCAATTCGTAGCCTCTGTACCCCGAACACATTAAGACGGGGGTCTACTACAGTCCCCATAGGACAAGAAGCAGCGTAATGGTATCCTGACACCATCATACATAGTGCATAGCATTCCCAATATTCATGGGTAGAATATAGATCTCCACAACCACAAGCTTCAGGAATAACTAGTTCAGCTTGAGCACTTTTAAAAAACTCCGTATCTTGAACTTTCAAAAAATCTTGTAGATATGTCGCATGCTTGTCTAAATCATCATCGTTAGAATAATATCCAGTATATATTAATGGCTGTTCTTTGGGATCACTGCTTCGCAGCAAGATTCTGCCCCGAGATTCTGGGTACACTAAAAGAATCAAGGTGAATAAAATTTCTTTTCCAATACTACCGTTATATAAGGCATTGCATATTTCATCTACAAATGAGCAGTAGAAAGCACAGATTTGCAACATACCTGTCGGTTCGTTCATTACAAAACTTATGGTTTGATAATCTAGATAGTCTTGACTTTTGTTTAGAGTGGCATATCCCATTATGAGCGGATATGGAAATTTGGTGGGATCCATCGGCTTAGATGGAGGCGATTTTCCCATTCTGTGAGTCATAATAACCATAATATGGTCTTGTAAAACTTGACCGACAGGTAGATCAGAAAGTACTTCTATGTTATGATTCAGTAAATGATCTTCTGGGCCTACTCCAGACAACATTAACAGCTGCGGGGTGTTAATAGCCCCTGCTGATACTATCACTTCTTTTTTAGCTTTATAGCAGACAGTTTGATTATTTTCTAAGATAGCTTCAACACCAACAGCGTCCTTGTCGTCATCGAAGAGGATTTTCGATACGAGTGTGTTTTTAAGCACAAACAAATTGGGTCGGTTTTTGATCGGATGCAGAAATTACTGTGCAGTACTTTGTCTTACGCCATCAGCAATTGTAAACATATTTTCAGTATATCCAAGAGGATTGTCACCATTTGTGTCCAAAACAATGTCATGACCAATATCTTTGAAAGTTTCAAAATACTTCAGAACCTCGTCATTATAGTATCTAGTAGTTCCTAAATATCCATCAGTACCATGAAAAGCGCCTGCATCAGAATGAAGTAGTACCGGGTCGACGAGCCTTTCACTTTTCATAAAATATGGAAGTACGTGTTCCCAGTTCCATGACTCGTCGCCAGTTATCTTCGCCCAGTTGTCAAAATCATGATGATTTCCTCTCGTGTAAGCCATGAAGTTAATAGAACTTGAGCCCCCAAGCATTTTTCCTCTCGTCAATTCAACAACTTTGTTTTTATGAAACTGTTGGCTGTAACCATCGTCTTCAGTTTCGTAGTTCCAATCAACTGATGTTTTCTTAAGGAAGGGAATAAAAGCTGGTATCTGGAATAGAGTTGGAAATATATTGACTATAAAAAGATATAAAATTAGGTAAATTATAAAGTAACCAAATATCGGGTTATTCAATAAGCTTCAAGGAAATGATTCACATTTTTAAAGTTATTCCTATGAATAGGGTTAGAAAAAAGATTGTGAGTAAGAAGTCGTGGTGAAAGCCATGTATATCTATACAAATAAATAAAATCGAAGTGTCTGTTTGTAATGTTACAATAACAACCTTTTACTAAATTCGGGTGTTAGAGTATTTATATCTCCATCAAAATAGACAGGAAAAACGTTTTGCTTGTGCATGTTTGACTTACGGCGAAAGTATATACGGTCCTTAAAACAAAAAACATTTTTTTTTTAATTTTTGTCTGTCTGTCTGTTTGTTCAGGCGAATCTCCGAAACAGCTGAACCGATTTTGACGGGACTTTAATTGGCAGATAGCTGATGTTGCAAGGAGTAACTTACGCTACCTTTATTTTAGAAAAAGAATTAGGGTTCCGTGCAAAAAAATAAAACGATTATATCTGGAACTATCAGTCGGATTTGAAAAATTCTTTATGCATTTAGTAGCACAATACTCGAGGATGGTTATAAGTTATTTAATATGACAGTATGACCCTTAAGAGCCGAGCAAAAAGAATAAAATGCAGAAAGATCCCTAAGCAACATGTCCAATTAAATCTACAGCAAATTTTATACAGCTTTTGCCCACGGCTTCGCGTGGATGACGTAAATTATCCCACAGTAACGAACTACGGGAATAAAAAGTATCCTATTCCCTAACCCAGATCATGGTCTATCCGTGTGGCAATTTCATCCAAATCAGTTCACAGACAGAATTACTTTTAAATATTAAGTTATACATGGTTAAATTAAATTAGCTAGCTAAACTCCTTAGACGTGATGGGTATCGATATCTAAACATGATCTGTTTTTGTTATCGTATTTAGATATCGATACCCATCGCGTTTGCGGAGTTTAGCTAACCAATTTAATTTAACCCTGTATTAAAGTATGGATTTCTGCTAAGAACTGGTTTTTAACTTATCAAACTAGTTTATAATAATATTAATTTGACTATTACCTTGAACTTGTGCCTGCTGCGGCCATAAGGACGCGGTCAGCTGTAAGGCAGCCAGTATATTGAAGGCTCCTTGAATGTTCTGGCCTCCTAGTATCGCTGTAGTTGCATTCATTTTTATATATTTCTTACAGTTGAAGTTTTTAGGGTTGTTTCGCCATCACCACAAATTAATAACAGAGTTACGGAAATATTCTGAAAAGTACTTTTTTGTATGAAATAGAAATATCTAGAAAATATACTCTATATAAAATACAGTAAGCAGGTCGTATAGGGGCGGTCACCCGACTCTGCGCCGCTGTAGTCGCCGTCGTCGTCGCCGTCGCCGTCGCCGGTGTAACGAGAACGCGACCGTAGCTTACTTCTTAGCGGCGGACGCTTTCTTGGCTGCCCGCTTAGACTTGGGTGTAGCCGCGGCCTTCTTGGGTTTAGGCGCTTTAGGCTTCTTGGTTGGCGGTTTCGCTTCTAATTCAAATAGAATGAGCTCAAAGGGTGATTCTAAAGGTTATGCATTTTAAGCGTAGAGATTTTCCAACCGCCCTGCTGTACTCTGAAACTCAAGTCCTCCCTGCGCGACGACTCTTCATTATGCGTGCAGTCTTACGCCGCCACTCCATCCTACCTCTCGACCCAATCATCCTTCTAAGACGTCGAGGTCGCCCGGTCTGTGACACCGTCCAATGTCGTTCCGCATTTGCAAGCCGCCATTACTCAGTCCTAAGCGCTCGTCTTTATAATAGGATACATCGGTTAATTGATATTTACACGTTGACCAAGTTTGCACTGAAAGCAAAGCTAACTAGTTGGTTGTGGAATTTGTCTTACGAAGATACAGAAAATATTGTAACGATCATTTCATGAATTTCTCAATACTGATACTTGTAATACTTAAGTAATAATATGTATTATGTTTTACTTATGTAATACTTACTGAGTCTCTTTAACCTGATTGCATATATTCAAACTTTATGAGGAGCTTCAGCTCCTGAGATACAAGTATATTTTTACTTAGTTCGGTAGCCACCTGTTCAACCTTGTTTTTGACCACCACATGTACAATCATGTTTTAGTGTATGACTAAATGTATTGTGTTTCTCTTTGTATAATAAAACTTACTATATTATAATAATTTAAAAAAAAACACCAAGTTGAGACGACATGAGTAGCTTAAAATATTAGCTATAACCAGTGAGCCCCAAACTAGACAGTCGGCATGTATCTTGTGTCAGTATGTGTGGGCTCGGGGTACGAATTCCAGAGTGGAGGCTAGAGAGGTGATATCTCAGGTGTTGTGTGTTTGTATATGTGTGATGTGTGTGTGGTGTGTGTGTGTGTGTGTGTGTGTGTGTGTGTGGGTGTGTTTATGTGTGCGTATTTGTTCTCATTGTGCGTCGTGTCAGGTCAAGGTATTTATACTAAATGCGCCGAGTCATCATAACCAGAGTTTAGCAACATTTTATTGATTACTTTTTTTTACAAATATATGAGTTAGTATTTTTAATTTCACAGAGTTTGCAGACTTTATTGTACATGCTAATGAGAGAGTAAGCTGGGGAGCGTCTAGCTAGCAGTGAGGAGTTGTCAGGTGTTGGGATTCTATACCTAGTTTATTTTTCTTATGACTGATGTGTAGTCAGGCCTGCTTTTAATAGTTTTGTGAGTTTTGGCGCAGGCAGAAAGAATGAAAAGCTAGCGGACTCTGAGAACTCTCATTTCGCGGTAGAGTAAGTCAGTAGAGAACCGGTAGGGCTTCTTCTTTATGAAGCACTCTCTGTGCTCGTTCTACCTCAATCAAGTAGATATTTCCAGCACTACCCCACACGCTGATGCAATACTGAATTATGGATCGGCAAAGCGCTAGGTAAACTTGTTGTATTGTGTCTGGGGGTAGACCAGTCTCATAGTCTACGTATGCTGTGGATGAGTGTTCTTATTCTGCAGAAAGGTAGGATATATGTTGACTATAAGTTAGGTGGTCGTCGATAAGAATGCCGAGGTATTTAATGGAACTGGTACGTTCAAGAGGGGGACAGTCACAACGGGAAGTAGAAATGCTAGAAGAGCAGTGATGGCAGCAAATCACAGTCAAACAACATTTTTCATGCATTTTCTTAGATTATCTCAGAGTTTGCCACTGAAAACCCGTTTGTTTTTATTGATGTAAAAAAACTTACCTTTGTAATGATTGCGTTCGTTTTAAACAACCTTCGTTATTTTAAATTCTTTTTTATGTAACTAATTACTGTTTTCTGATATTTTAGTTCGCACGTATTATTAAAAAAAATATTCTCTTTATGATATAAATAATAAAAAATAACAGGTATCTTTTGCAATACAGACACGCGACTGGACTAAAACTCGGTAACAAAATAATATATATCTAGTGGATTTATCGGCGTAGTAAAACTTAGGGTTCAGTGTGAATTTTTATGTAACTGAGAAGAATATCGTGCAAACTAATACAGTATTAACGTAATGAGCTAATGAAAAAACTGACTGAGTGCGAGTCGGACTCGCACACGAAAGGTTCCGTATCAACATACAATATTCAAAACTACATATTAAAAAAAAATACTAAACGAAGAACATTTTCCCGTTTAAATTTTAACAATCGCAAAGATAACTCTGTATTTCATAATGCTACTGTAAATTACAAAGTTATTTTTGCAGTTGCAGAAAATCGCCCATATTGAAACAAAATATCTTATGAATCTGTATTTTTATTGTTATTAGTTGATTAAATACAGTACATGATTATACAGAAGTTTCGAATTCCTAACTCGTTTAGTTGTTGCGATAGACCTCGTACAAAATGTCCTAAATCTGACAACCTGTGCTGCCCCTAATTCTTCATTTATGAAGCCAAAAAAATAAAAAAATAATTTGTACTCTACTCGATGAGTTTTATACAATGACACCCCACAGGCCAGAGCACAAAAAAAACCTTAATGAAAAGTTTATTGACCCCTTTGATTTTTAACTTTATTGTATTTTAATTATTTGTTGTTATAGCAGCAATAGCAACACAAACTGTGAAAATTTCAACTGTCTACCTTTTACGGCTAATGAGATACAGCCCGCTTACAGACAGACGGACGGACGGACGGGTGGACGGACGGACAGCGGAGGTCTAGTAATAGGGTCCCGTTTGGCACCCTTCGAGAACGGAACCCTAAAAACCAGATTATAAAACCACGTGTTATTTGCGATATATATTTTATAAACATATTTTATGAAGTGTGAAAACCGTAGGCGCTCCTTAATATATCAATATACCGGAAATTGAATGAGGTTTAGCTTAGTAAAAGTTATAATAACCTCATGAGCATTAACCCGTTAAGCGATCGCCTACTAGAAGCAGTCTCTTTGTAAGCGCTCAGCGCTTTTGATGATTACATTTTGTTGCCTTTTCGAGTGTAATTTTTTACCATACGACTAAACGCCGACAGACACTACGCCGACAGAATGAACACCGACAAGACTTTACTTCGACGGGACTCTTCGCCGACAGGACACTTCGCCGACAGGGCATCCTTACTTCTGATTATTCCGAACCTGATCCGAAAATCCTAACCCTAGACGGTCGACGTCAGGGGTACCTCGAGGTTCGGTTTGGTTAAGTTCCTTTTAACCCTGCAGACAGAAATAGGATCCGTCAACCTACTATCAGTCTGTCGGCGAAGTGTCCTGTCGGCGAAGAGTCCCGTCGAAGTAAAGTCTTGTCGGTGTTCAATCTGGCGGCGTTTAGTCGTACACTCGTAATTTTTAACCGACGAAAAAAAGGAGGAGGTTCTTAAGTCTATGCGCATATTTTTTTTACGTCACACCACGCGTAACTTTTAACAGAATAGTTCGATTTGAACGATGCTTGTTTTATTCGGGAGGGTATACCTCGAGGTTGGTCCCATGTTAAATTTATAATATTAACTTTGGTAGTTTTTGAGTTAGCTTCAATGTTTAAGGAAATTTTATTATTTCAATTAAACCAATACATAATATTTACATAATATATAAGCTAACAGACTTAAAATAATAATTATAATATGTACAAATGTAAAAAATATATATATTTATATAATTATAGGGCATCAAAAAATTCGTCCGCATCGCTGTCAACAGGAAAAGTGCCCAAAAGGCTGGCAGCATTGCCACGTTGTATGGCGATGCTGATTCTTTGGCCAAAGAATAGGCCAGCCCTTTGGTCACGTGAAGAGTCGACCAACCGCTTGGAGATGTCTCGGAAAACCAAGTGGGCACTCGGACCCATGGCCCTAGTGTTTCAACCCCAAACGGCTCGAACATATAACTCCCAAAAAGATCGGAATATTTTCGCCGTTTGAGGTTTTCCGCACCTGCAGCAGCCGCCCCAGCACAGCCCGCCGTACTAGGAAGATGGGATGGCGCAAGGGTGTCGACACATGTTGCATCCCACACCAAAGGCCTGCCTAACTTCCAAGGCATTATGGTCATTCCGTCTGGTCTCTTGCCATCGTCGCGTGCCAAGCCGTTGGGTTCTAAAACAGCTGGCACCCCGGCGGTGACAAGAGCACGACGGATAATGTCATTAATGCTGGCGTGCCGTGCTATCCGGCCTGCGCTCTTACTACAAGACAGGCCATGATGTCCGAGGCAGTCAACGGCTTCACCGCACTGGCAGCGACGTGGAGCCCCGCAAGGAGCGCCCAGACGCAGACAGGTAGCGAGCCGGAAGGTGGAGTCACCCAGCAAAGTGCCTATGTTGGGTGACGGTAGTGCTTGAAGCCAGAGGCCCGACTCCCATTCACTCACAGCCAGCAGGCGGGCACGCTCAGCAGTATTGGTGGACGTATTGATAAGATTATTCCGTACCAACCTGCAGAGCGGCTCATCCCACTGTCTCTGGGAAGATGGGTTCACGGGCCGATCTGTATCCGGGCAAGTTGCTATCCAGGCGTTCACCGCATTACTCAAGCATGGCACTTCAGAGTCGACCAGGGAGGGAGCTAAAATTTTCCCCGTCAACTTTTCAGTGCTGTGGACAGAGGACAGGAACGCCGGTAAGCTAATACTGGTAATTTTGCGGACGCCGAGGCCGCCAAAACGGATGGGTAGTGTGGCTTGAAGCCACGCTCGGTCGTCCAAGGCCACATTTAAAATAGATGTTAGCGTGTTGCGAATAATTTGGTCAATTTTGTCCAACAGATGTGGCTGCTTCCATAAAGGGGAAGAACGTAGAAAATATATAAAATTTGGGCCAAAACAACAGTATCTTATCAAGGTGAATGCCGAATGTAAATTAATTTTGGAGAGTCTGTCCGAAATGTCGTTGAAGTTTTTGATTTTTTCGTCGATAAAAGGAGAAAAGCTGTCTTCTAAAATTGGGGAACCTAGGAGGTGCAGTGAACTTTTTTATAAAATTTTTATTTGTGGGGCTATTGCATTAAATTTATCTAGGGTCAATTGTCTGTCAGTAATGTCAGGAAGATAGATTTCACATTTTGAGGGGTTAAGGTCCAAGCCAATAGATTTAAATTCCTGTTTGAGAAGTTGTAGGTCTTTCAAAACGGTGTCTGCATCACCTCCTAGAGTTCCATCGTCTAAATACCACACGTTAAATTTTGAATTTAGTTTCTGGATAATTGGATGAATAGCCAAGCTGAAAATGACTGGCCCGAGAGGGTCACCTTGTTGGCATCCTACTGCAGATTCCAAAACATTGTCCTTGTATAATAATTTGGAAGGGTACCTGTAACATTGCCACATAAAACCATAAATTTCGGGTAGTTCCTTTTTGACTTCAGCCAACAAAGTGTCCCTGTTTACAGAGTTAAAGGCATTCTTCACGTCAACCTTGAGGATGACCTCACCTTTGTTGAAGTTTAAAAAGGTGGAAAGGGCATGTACGGCAGCCTCACAGCCCCCTTTCGAGCCAAAACCAAGCTGCAGGGGCTGAAACTTAGCTGTAAGCGTTTCGCTGTAAAGCTTACAGCATATTTTGGCTGCCGTACGCCTGTAGGTGCACCCAACGGCGATGGGACGAATGCCGCCGTCCTTCTTGCGCAGGGCGCATAAGTTGGCCCCGTACAAGACATCCACGACGGCCTCGTTCACACCGCCGGTGAGCATGAGGTTAATCAGGGCCGCAAGCTCCTTCAAAAGCGACTCACCAGCTTCCCCGGCGCTTGAACTCAGTAGATCCTTTAGATGTTGTGGAGTCAGGCCGTCGAGGCCGCCGGCGGAACCACTTCGAAAGGAGCTCACGGCTGCAATCAACTGGGGGGCCGAAACGTTTAGGATGGTTGAATTTAGGTCGGGAGAGTCAGGTGGGTCGGGAAAGGTGAGACCATCCGCAGGCGCTGGGTGTTTACTCTCTAGAGCTGTTAGCGTTTCTGAAGAGTAAGGCGCCACCACATCACTGCTGAACAATATCCTGGCCGCTCCCCTGATGTCACCTTCACTTAATTTGGATTCCACATGTGAACATAAGCCTTTTTGCGACTGATTGTTAAATGCAGGTAATTTTGAATCTAAAATTATGGTCGAATTGTTGCAGTTGTCTTTAATTTGCTTCGTTAAGGTTGTTTTAGTTGCCAAATTTTTTTGGACATGTAGAATCCTATAAGGGAAGGTGAGTAATTGCTCTCAGGCACTTTGTGAGTTCTCCTGAGTCGCAAGACGGAGACATCGCGTCAAACTTAGCGCAACAGACTGTCTCGCGCCCCGGGGAACTCTCTTTAAAACCGGGGTAGAATTTTTTAATTTTGCTAGCGTTTGCCACAAGGTTTGGTCTGGAGGTGTTGATGTTGGGGATGTGGCTGGGGGGCACAATGGTACACTATGTGGTTTGTGGATCTTGCCATAGTGTATCCTCAGCCCCCTTTCGCCTTTAAAAAAGCGTGCCTGTGAGCAATACGGGCATCTCACCAGCTGGACATCGAGCGATGTGACAGGTTGACTGGCACTATTTCCGGCATCGCTACTGCCGTTATTGATCATAAATAACTTATATAATGTTCCACTTACCTATATAAAAATAAAATAAACTATATAAACAACACGCACTAAAACTAAACACATTATTTACAAAAAATGTCACTAATGACGGAGTGTCACCGTTTGACGACTGCGGCGCAGCCGCGCTCGGGGTCTGAGGCGCCGAGCACACAGGGTGCAGCCTTCGCAGCCGTCGCCCTGATCACTGATTCTATTTTTTTTTGAAATCAATATTGATTTAAATAATGTTTAAAGTTTTTTGGGAGTGGGATGATAAATGGTGAATAATTTGACTATGACAGCGCAAAGTCAAAACCTAATCTCCTCTTCCCCCTGATCCCTTCAAAATGGTTGAGCTGAGTGGTGCTGATCCATGCGTCATGTTCGTGAACGGGCGCCGTCAGTAGGGACTGGTCATCTCTTAGCTGCCACGGCTTGTTTTAATTTTTGAATCGTTTTTGGTTTTTATCTTTTTGTTGCGGACGCTTTTAACGTGCACGTCTTTCTACAATTCTACATTGTTCCATTAATTAATTAATTATCAAAATTAAATTGAATCGAGAATATAGCAGTTCAGGATTTTTGTTGTATTTTTACAAATAGTGACAGATTCCAGTCCAGTTAGCTTCAATAATACGTATTTTTCCAACTTACTGTCACAGTAATTTACATAACAAGTAGTAATTGGCGATCGATCAGATGTATCTACCCCGTAAGGGTGGTAAATAGAGAATGTGAGTGTAAACACTGAACAATAGCCTGCACAGTGATATTCTAATTTATGTGGGGTAGGTACCACAACTAAAAAGTGAAGAATAAAAACTTTTTACAATAAAAAACTATCGACTTCCAAAAAAAACCACAGTGTTAAATAACTTTTCGGAAGTCGGTAGCAAAAAACGAAAATACAAAACCATAGACACCGGCTTCCGAAATTAAAGTTATTTTTCACTTCGTAGTGTTTTTTTTTTTTGAGTCGGTTGATTTTTTTTTTTGGAAGAAAGTTTTCTTATGCACAATCGTCGGTCCGTACGACATTTTGAGTACGTCCAGCACCCGAATTGCGTAACACACTTTCAATAACAATCAAAGGGTTTTGAAGGAAATTTCTAATTCATTGATTCATAAGGTTTGAAAAACTCGTCCGCTCGACGTCCGTATGTCACTGCAGGGAATATCAGCGTCAGGTATATTTGCCTGACACATGCTGAGCTGAACTCCCATTTGGTGCAACGCACCATAAGACTTTTTAAAATAACTGAGAAAGGGGGAAAAGCATAAAAATAAGATAAAAAAAAACCCAGTCTATTGTAAATGAGTTTATAGCATAAGCGTCCGGATCTTTATGCCATGAAACGTATTTCGCACATTTTTTGTTGATACGACTGGCAAACAAATCTATATCAGGTTGCCCAAACATACACTTAAGAGTATTGAAGGCCGCCTCTGACAACTCTCATTCTATGTCTGGGTGATTACGACGCGACTCGGCGTCCGCGACGGTATTATCACAAGATCATGTATAAGAGGCAAATACGTAAATTTTGCGTTCCTCGTTCCTTTTAGTTTTTGTTTATTTTCCTCCTCCGCCTCCTCCTATGTTAACCTCCGCCACTGCTAAGATGGCCTCCATTACAACCCTAGTTTGATATCGCCAACTTGATATGAGTTATACAGTACTGTGGGAATTCTATTGTAGTGGAATAATTACTGGCTAGTATTATTTATTTTTAGACCATGCAAGCATTGTAATTGTTGTGTATATTTTATTTATAACGTATTTATAAAAATAAATCTAAACATTTATTTTTAATTTTGAGTGATAACATCTTGGTTGTAATATTGCAATAAAACTTTTAGGAATAATGCGTTTTTTTAAGTAACATTAAATATTTCTCTCACGTTTTGCAAGTAGATAAACATCTCCACTTATTACAAAAATTACTGTAGGAATACAAGGTGGCAGGACATCGACGCGCAATCTGTTATCATGGATTCAGTACATGATTCTAGACCCCCTGCGTTAAAATTCGACGGTTATTACAAAAAAATATCTGATGTTCCCTACAAAAGTGCAATACTTACGCGGTCAAAATATACGGAACAGCATTTTTATTTTTTTTGATAACCGAAGAAAAATTTCCCGCCCGGGGTCCAGAATCATGTACTGAATCCATGTTTACAGCCGATCTATTCTGTAAACATCACACCGTGAGCACTTAGGTGAAGTGAGTTTGAAGTGAGCTTAATCCCTAGTCTATTAAGGTGGGATGACAGTTCACATCACGCTCACTTCACCTACATTTTCACGGTAGGATCGTTACAGAACAGCACCACAGGTCGATGTCCTGCCATCCTGTATAATCAGAAATATTTTTTATACAGGTGGCTCGTACCTACGTCAGAGGTAGCAAAATCAGAATAGCCTCGTATCCTATTGACTCTCCGCTCCGCCAGCTCAAGCTCAAAGTATTACCGCTAAGGTGCGGTCGACTGTACCCAACAACGGTTGGTAAGGATCCGGCGACGATTTTCTTAAGACCTGATCACTTAACGTAAAAACTGGAACAGAAAAAAAAAGAAATTCAATTTGTACAACCAAAATGGTACCACCTCTATTGTCTTTTAGTAGATACTTTTAGAACGTTTTCTATAAATTACTTTAGTATAGTCGGCATTTGGAAAATGTACCTACTATGCGTGCCAAATAAGAATAAGACTGTCAAGACGCCATTTTGTTCAGCAATACGCGCAAACGTCATTACCAAAGTGTACGGTGTGCAAAAAAATTAATAAAGAAATTATACTCAGTTTAAATATTTAATGTGCGCTCTTTTGGTATTTCTAATCAATTTCATGCCAAATTAATTATAATGAGTAGGATTTGAAAATAAAGCATGATAATAAAAATATTTTTAGTAGTGACCAGTAGCATTAACTATACATATATTGGTTAATTTTTTAATGAATACTGTTTCCATACCTATATAATTAATTTCTCCAAAATTATCTGTTTATCGAATTCAAGAAATAATATTTTATAAAAATGAATGTAACTATACAATAATTAAATCTATGAATAAAAAAATATAACATTTCTTTTTCGCATTTTTTTTTTGCTGTCAGTACTAATTTGACAGCTATCGAGTGAAGTTGACAGCAAGCGCGATCCTATTCTTAGTTGGCACGCATTAAGCATTAAGCATTGGCAGTATTAAGTGTTATAAAACTTGTTATCATTAAGGGTCATCGCTCTTGGTGTCTGAATAATAAACAGAGAAAAATATACGTTCGTATTAATAATTATCTATTTATTTCAGTTTGAAGTCACCTTAGTTTTGAATACTAATCGCATAAAGCTGCGGACTGACTGATCACTGGAGCATGGCAAGAGCGGTAATATCTGTGACAAACAAAACGTTTGCGTCACCAAATGTCACGCTACGAAATGTCAAACTGGTCAAGTAGTAAAATGATTAACGCTCGTGTTTCTATGCAGATGAAGAGACAAAGCTAACCTTGCAGAGGGACGGTAACAAATGTATTATCTTTGCGTTTTTTGTCTTTTAAATAACTTGATATTAATACTATTAATGGATTCAATTGAGAACATTATACAAAACAAATTCAAATTCAAAATATTTTATTTCACATAAGCTTACATGGGCACTTATGAAACGTCAGAAGCTAGGTGCACGGTTCCAATTGGCCGTTTCCTATGGTGAAGAACTGGCAAGAAACTCCACGGTTCTTTTAAAAATAATTGGCTTTTACAATGTTTTCAAATTAATGTGTTACTAAGCATGAGAGGACAGTGTAGGCCTATCAACAATTCACAGTCTATTAAGCGTACAACGTTCTCTCATTCGCAAAATAAAAAAGCATCTATTTAAAAGACCAGACTATAATATAACGTAAAATAATGAAAAGATTATGTCATGGAAGCATGTAAAAAAACAATAAAATAAATTATTTTAAAGTAATTTGGGAGCAGTTAATAGACATTTACATAAATAGTCATGCTGTTAATGAAGTACCAGGGAAGCCACATGTGCAGAAGGAATTAGCGCCAAAGTTCCCTGTCTTCAACGTAGTCTTTAATCTTATAATATGCTCATTTAATAAGGACACGTTTGATGTGGGTTTTGAAATAAAATATATAATTACGGCCTCATTACATTACATTTGGATGGTAAAGTGAAGGTTTCATAGAATATAGCAGCGGAGTTTGACTTAACGGTGTAAAAAAACACCAAGTTACTTTCATAAACAACGTTTCACTGACGTCATTCACCTACTGGTGGTCGCGGCGACCGCTCTTCTAGAAAACCGTAGCTTTAGTAATTATACAGACTTCTGCCTATCTGTCATCGTGGGCGGCTTATACGATCTTTTTTTGTTTATCGCGTTCTCATTGCCCATCTATCGCCTATACACCACTCGATGCAATGTGACCTAAGCCTTATTCATTGTAACCTTAATAAATGAGTTAATTAAGGACTTAATTTAACTTTCAAATAAATTCATTTTATCATTTTGCAATTTATTTGCCTAAAAAGATATCAGCTGGTTCTAAAATGTGGTATATTAGTAGATGGAATGTGAGGAAATGAAGAAGTTTAACTCTGAATTCACGCAGGTAAGTCTTACCTTATTTAATTTAGTTAATTGTAGAAAACGTTAAAACTTAGTTTTAACTTAATGTACAATCTTTATTTAAAATTATTTTATGTTTATCTATATAACTAGGGAAGTCTCATATTAAACAAAAACATGTGTTTAGTACTAAGCATAAAAGCAAGCTGTTCCAATTTCAAAGAACAATTACGCCACAAATCACTAAATTCATCACTAAACGAACTGAAAGCATCGTTTTATTTCTGACAATCAGTTGAAGATGACAGAGACAAAATTATGTTTTAAATCATGTTTAGTGCTAAACGCCATACTTAGTCATTTGTGGTGCAAGTGGGCCTAAGGCCGTTTGTCAACCGCCACGTCTCAACGAGAACGAGATGATGGCGCCGAAGTAGCGATACATACATTTACTATGGCCTCGTGTCCACCGCACACCGTCACCGGGACGTCACGTTCGGTTTGAATAATCTCGTTTCTCGTTGACGTCCTGTTGACGTCGTGCGGTGGTCAAACAGTGTAAGAATTGTAAGGCCGTGTTTATTTGACGTGGAAAATTCTGCATCAGTGCTTAAAATACTAATATCTTTATTCCAGGTTTCACCAAAGTTATAAAGATTCAAAAACATCATGGAGACTGCTTCGCGAATATTAACGAACATTATAAAGAAAAAGAACATCCTGAGGCTGTTGACGTACCTGAACCTAGCTGCGTTTCTGTGGCCTCAACCCGCTATTGTAGAAGGTATTTTGTATTAATTTTACGAAAGCGTAATTAACTTCTGCCCGCGTCTTCTTCTGCGTGGGATTTCTTGTTTAAACATAAACTATAATATCTTGTGCCACTCGGCAATTCTGTAGCTTAATATTAGTGAAAGAGTTATCGGAATCGGATCAGTAGTTCCGAAGA
The DNA here is from genome assembly GCA_947568875.1 of Fissipunctia ypsillon. Taxonomy (NCBI): domain Eukaryota; kingdom Metazoa; phylum Arthropoda; class Insecta; order Lepidoptera; family Noctuidae; genus Fissipunctia; species Fissipunctia ypsillon. The sequence continues at coordinate 2,757,548 of OX387659.1, read as the reverse complement.
TTACCATAAAATAAAATACAAACTCACTTTACCTCTTTATAATGTTAGTATAGATAAGTACATATGAAACAAAAATACTGAATTGCCTTGTAAAGAATTAAAAGCATATGTCCTGCTCGAGGCGACTAATTGCTTTTAAAGAACATTTTGTGTTAAAGTAAAATAAAATGAATAAATGACACACTTCAGTTTGAAGAAGTATATTTTATATAATACGGTGGGCCAGCAAGTCTATAGTCCTAATGGAAAGTGATTATCACAGATTTACATACATTAAGTATTAATAGCCAACAAAAGATAAATCTTAAAGACAAAGTTGTAATGTTCATCATGTCTGTTATTTTCACTGCAGGCGGAAATACAGCGTTACAGCGTGGTTGCATAAATACATAACATAACATAACATAACATCACGCCTTGTTTCCCCGAAGGGTTAGGCAGAGGTGTACCTATACTACACCCACATTTCGCTAGTTATGTTTAGGTCTCATGTAGTAGGGGGCGAGCCTATTGCCATTTACCGGGCACAAATCCAGACTCCGGGCTGCTACTGAGGAATTCCAGATAGAAAAACCCAATAACACTTTACCCAACCTAGGAATCGGACCCAGGACCTCATGCTCAACAGTAGCGCTTGCGACCACTAGACCAACGAGGCAGTCAAACGTATGGTAGTAACACTTCCTCGGATAAATTCGTTTACTAAGGCACTGTATTCGTAGGTATGTAACTGCCTAGCGTTTTCCCAACATCTAGGGGACGGCTTCTAGTCTAACTGGATGCAGGTGAATACAGTATTTTACATAGAGCGACTGCTTGTCGCCAGGGGCCATGTTTGTCGAAGGACCGATGGCCGGTGGAACAAACGAGTCCTGGACCGCGTATCAGCAAGCATTGTGTAGGACGCCCCCCAGCTAGATGGACCGACAACCTCAAAAAGGTGGCCGGGCCAGATTGTATGTGGAAGGTGGAGGACAGGGTTTTGTGGCGCCTGGGAGAGGCCTATATCCAGCAGTGGACTGCGATAACCTGAGTTGACACAAAGCAAAACACAAAGACTTCTACCATTGTCATTTACTATGAACTGTAGCAATAATTTTTCAGATGGCTGCAGTGTCGACTTTGTAATAATAGGAGGCGGAACGGCAGGGTGTATAATAGCTAGTAATCTAGCTAAACAAAAAGTGAAGGTTCTTCTCATAGAAGCCGGTGCTGAGCCTACTTTAGAAACCGAGGTAATTACCTATATTTAAGTTTACCTAATTTAATCTAAGAATTATTATGATTTTTTATTATCTGAGTGCTTGTTTTTCAATAGTCAGATAAGTCTGAGTTATTGTGGTTTGACATCTTATAAATGGAAAATAATTATGTCAACGTATTATAGATAGATAATAGAGAAGTATTATAGATATTATTCTTTAGATTAAAGTTGGCTGTTTAAAAATCAGCCCTGAGTCGTGAAGTTCAATCAACATTTACTCTTTAAAGCACGTAATACAAGCCTTTAATTTGCACAAAACTATGTGATAAGCACCTTGCGTGACATTAATTCAACATTCACCAATTAGACGTTGTTATGGTCCTATGACTTGCTAGCCTCTTGTATGGTTTTGTACAAGGGTGTGAGGGGCTGTATCTGTGACTTAAAATTTCAGTAAAGGTATTTGACTAGACCAGGGTCCTATTTAATATAACTGACAATGCGACATATTAGCCAAATATGACAAAATTGACACAATTTTCACGACAGGATCATTCAAGTAATGCACTAAAACAATGAAAAAAACACTTGTCAAATTGGCGCCTGTCAGGAATCCTGTCAGTTGTATTAAATACGCCCTAGACACAGGCCCCAGATAAGTCTACATGTCATTTGCGCCAAAAGAAGTCATTAAAAATACCCTTGCCTCGACTAAAACTGAAAAGGGATCTCTTATTTTAAGACAATATTGTACAAAATATCTTTAATTAATGAAATGTTAATGATCACTTCGTTAAACGTCGTAATAATTGATAAAAGACTCTTGAAAAACTGAAATCTGTTAACTTGGATTATATACTACAGATGAAAGATAAAGGATTTAAATGCCTGTTATTTTTCCAGCTTCCAGGATTATTTCCATATCTGAAGAACACGGATTTCGACTGGAATTTCACTTCAGTGCGAAATGAGACCACGATGCGATATCACAAGGGAGAAGTAATAGAATTGCAACAAGGCAAAGTACTTGGAGGATCAGCGCAAGTAAACTTCATGCTCTATGGCGTCGGGCACCCTAAAGACTATGAGGAATGGGTAGACATCACAGATGACCCGAGCTGGTCCTATAAGGAACTCTGTCCCCTTATCAAAAGAACTGAAAAACTCGTCGATGAAAAAGTCCTCAATTCGCCCGACGTTTTCTTCCATGGCACGAAAGGTAAAGTGCAAATTAAGAAATATCATTCCAAGATGAATGATGGATTCTTCCAATCTTACAAAGAACTGGGATATAAAGTTCTGAACGATATCAACCCAAATAATACCATCGGGTTCACTAACGCTTATTTCACCATCGGGAGCCGCATCCGACAAAGCACAGCATACTCATTTTTGAGTCCTGAAAAAGATAACACTTACTTAAAGGTTTTGTACAATTCTTTGGCAACTAAGATTATTTTTGATGACAACAAACGCGCTATTGGAGTGAAAGTTCACTATTAAATCACCACAGTTGCTTATGCTTTCTGGAATTGGACCCAAAGACCATTTGGAAAGCAAAGGAATCAAAGTGATTTCAGATCTTCCTGTAGGGCAAAACTTCCAAGATCATCCAACAAATATTGTTCTACACAAAATGGGAGAAGCAACACCTGTACCTCCACAAAACCCTCACGAATTTCCAGTACAAGTCATGGAGGGACGAGTGGCCATTAGTAAATGTCAAAGTCATGCAGACTATCAAACCCTGAGTGGAGTCATCATCGATCCAAGATACTTTTTAGAAATCTGTGGATTCGTATTCAATTTTAAAGACGAGCTTTGTGATCGCTTATATAAAAAAATGTATAATAAACAAGTACATTTCGTCACCCATAATCTTTTGTATTCTGAGTCTTGTGGTGAGATTCTTCTCAATAGCACTGATCCTGAAGATTGTCCAATAATCGATCCTCGATACTATTCTAATGAAAGAGATTTGGAACGTCATGCTGAATACCTAGAACATTACAATGCTATAGTAAACACCTCATATTACAAAAGTATTAATGCAGAATTTGTGGATCCTGAATTGGAAACGTGTACTGGACTAGAGTTTGGTTCCAGGGGTTATTGGAAGTGTTATGCCCAAGGAATGATCACTACGTTACACAACTATGTTGGTACTTGTGCCATGGGATCTGTAGTAGATTCTAAACTAAGAGTGAAGGGAGTAAAGAACCTTCGTGTAGCCGATGCTAGTGTTATGCCTAAAATCATTGGGTCTACTATTCAAGGAACAGTTATGATCATCGCACAGAAGTTGACGGATTTGTTAGGGAAACATTACAAACTTTGTTCTCAATAAATTGTCTTAAAATAACGTGTGCTTTTCTTGTGATACCCAACCCTTACAAAAATTTCAATGAATTAAAGTCAGTTATCTACTCTTATACAAATTGCATTTGCAATATTTGTACTAAAGTATCTCGTGTATTCAGGATCATCATTTGGCAAGAGAACTCGAGTACTCAGACGATGATCCTGAATCAATACTATCAATACTAATATTATAAATTCGAAAGTAACTCTGTCTGTCTGTCTCCTTTTCACGCCTAAACCACTAAACGGATTTCGATAAAATTTAACATGGACGAAGATGGCATCCTGGGGAAGGACATATGCTACTTTTTGTCTCAAAAATAATCCTACAGGGTGATGAAAGTTTGTATGGGAAACCCAGCATTTCTTAAGTTAGGGATATGACAATTCAAATTTATGCTTTTGGTAAGAGATAAAGAATTATAATTATGGTTCCGCATTTTTGAAAAATCATCCTCTAATGGGGTAAAATAAAGGTTGATTTAAAAATCACAAATAATATTTAAAAAATTGTGTATCTCTTTTTAAGAGATTTAAGGAATTAGAAATGTAGTCATAGTTAGTACCTTGACTTCTTGAGGTAACATTTTAGTCTTTATTTTTAACCGACTTCAAAAAAGGGGAGGTTCTCAATTCGGTTGTATGTTTTTTTATGTTTGTTACCTCAGTACTCCGTTATTTATAAACCGATTTGGAAAATATTTTTTTATTTGAAAGCACATACTTCTTTAAAACGTCTTATGAGACTGTAGAAGAGATAAGGGTTGAGGTAGAAAATGTTATTAGGAGCATACACCACAACACTGCAGACGGCCACACGAAGTGGATTTCAAAAAAGTTTAAATTTGTGTATCCGTAACGAGGGGTCTCATTTCGAACAACTTTTCAGTTAAATTGTTAAAATATAACAACATTTTAATTTTAAATCGTTCAACTATCAATGTCTTGCTAGGCAATAATTTTCTTTCATGTTTACGTGTCCTTCAAAGTAGAATTGATGATAAAAAAAAATCAATGTTAGATTTCATGATCTTTTTTATTTCTAAGACCAAATGTTAATTAGAGAGATTTTATCCTGAACAATAGTCCTTTTGATTAGTAAAATAAAATAGCAAGTGTAAATTTTTATAACTTTTAGCTGGTTCGATTCCCGGCTTAGGTAAGCTTGTCGAGAAATATGTGAATACAGTTTTGTTTCTTTTTCAAAATAAAGGAATGTTACCTATAATATATGTAAAATAATCTATCTTCAAGATTTAAAGTAGTTTCCTCTCTGGGCCCATTGATTTCTTCCACGCTGTATATACCTGTTATTTGCCTACTGTCATTGTTAATTGTCATGTTATTGAAAAAAATGTATAATATGCTGAATTTGAAATGTGTAAGAGTTTCATGTGAAGAGACTGATTGTAGCATAGCTACCAGACAAAATTTTATATCGCCAGAAATCAGAAATCATTTATTTTGCAATGAATGTGGGTACAAAAATATGATGTAAGTAAACGATGTATATGCAGTTCCAACACACTCTACCTTACGGCATGCAAAAGTAAAACATATTTAAATCTACACAGTTACATAATACCTACAGCTAAAAAAAAGTACAGTAAAGATAGCCTTTCTAAATAAACTAAGCATCAAAAACAACAATATATTATAATTATTATTTTACTTACATTACAAAAAAAAACATATTATAAAATGAGATTTCAATAAAAATTAATATAACATTATAAACTTTTATCATTCAAAAAGTCTTGTATAGAATAGTAGCATTTATTTATTAGTAAGGATGTTAGCCTCTTTTTAAATATACTTAAAGATTCTTCTTTAAAATCATGAGGTATTTTATTATAGATTGCGGACCCCATTGCCAGTAAGCTTTTTCTTAATAATGCTGTTTTGTGCCTACCTGTACACATTAGATTTTTATATTGCGATCTAACAGGTCCCGGACGTGTTCTAATATCGTACATTAGGGTAAATAGGTGTGTTTGTTCTAGCAAATATTGCAAGAACAAAGACGAAAAGGTGAATAATTTTAGAGACTTGAACACAGGTGCACAACTGTTGGTATTTTTAAGACTAGTCATTGATCTAAGGCAACGTTTTTGGGCTTTGAATATCCACTCCCTCTCAGTACAGTTACCCCAGAATATAACTCCGAATCTCAAAAACTTCTAAGGTGTTCAAATTCTTATGTCAAGAGAAAGTCTTTATTTGCAGCATATATTTGGATTATTTAAACAAACTAACATGACGTGATGTTAATAAATTAAACTTTAAAAGAAACGTGTGTAGATTAGTTCTTATCAACCTAGGTAATTACTTACTGACGCAAAACTGTGGTGTTTAACCAAAGATTACTATTCCTAATTCCTATTTATGGACTAAAATCATTATCACTCTTAATATAAATGCTAATCCTGTACTTCGAGTGCGTATTCTTTTTAAGTTGTAATTGGAGAAATCTTATAATTTTCAAGTGGTATTTCGTAATTGGTGTTACTTAAAATACGTTTGTTCTTTCTAGCGTCTTTCGTTTATTGTAAGTGGGGTCGATTTGTTGGTTCAGCATGGTCCAGTCTGCTTGTTAGCAGGTATTTTATTTAATATATTCTATTTTAGTTTTCATTCAATTACGTAAGGATTTTAAAGTTTACATCAATAAATTAAAAAAATATTTTTTTTAGGATCATCCAGCATTTCACAAACTTAAGGCCAATAAGTTTTCATCAATAAAGAAGCCATGGATACCGCAGCCATGGTACTATCAAACTTGAGAAAAGGACAAAACATATTGAGCTTGTTGGCATTTTTGGAGTTAGGTGCGTTTTTGTGGCCAAGATCAGCCATCGTGCAAGGTAATAGTATTATTTTGTGGATATAATTTAAGATAAATTAGCTGTATTCTTTCTAAAGCGTTAAAGGAGAAAATACCACTGTTTCTTAGCAAAACATCAAGGTTCCACAGACTATGGGGACATTTTTGCTTGTTGCTTGATACTTAAAAATATAAATGAAAGGACACACAGTTTTCAAACATTTCAGTTACTTAGATTTGAAAAATACTTATGTATAATGATAACCTTGACTTTTCCCATCAGATGATGCAAGCTATGACTTCATAATAGTAGGTGGAGGGACAGCAGGTTGCTTGATCGCTGGTCAACTTGCCAAGCTGTGCAATGTCAGTATATTGCTCGTTGAAGCTGGGGGTGAACCACCTTTGGAGGCTGCGGTCAGTATTCTTTAAGCACAAAAAATAGGACCACAAAATATACATTTTAACCTAAAATAAAAATAAAATAAATGCTGTTTTGTTTAGCTCCCAGGCATGTTCCCGTTTTTAAAAGGGACGAAATTCGACTGGAACCTAACTTCAACACCCGACGAATGCATGATGTTCAATCACAAAGAACACGTTTTACAAATACAACAAGGAAAAGTTCTGGGCGGCACCGGGAATGTCAATTACATGTTTTATGGGATCGGCAACCCTGAAAACTACGATAAATGGGCGAAAATTACCAATGATACCTCTTGGTCTTGGAATGAAGTATGTCCTTTATTCAAAAAAAGCGAAAAACTAGTTGACACAAAAATTTTAAAGTCCCCTGACAACGTTTTTCATGGTACGAACGGCAAAATCAGAATAAAGAAATATCATTCTGCTATAAGTGATGACTACTTTGACTCGTACAAAGAATTGGGACAGAGTGTAGTCCTGGACATTAACGCTAATCAAACTCTTGGATATACAAATGCTTATTTTACTATAGGAAGCCGCATACGACAAAGCACTGCCAACGGTTATATTAGCCCTGAAAAAGATAACCCTCAGTTACATGTTATGCTTAATTCATTAGTAACAAAAATAATTTTTGATAAGAATAATAATGCCATTGGAGTTCAAATTAGTACAAAAGATAATAAGTTCATAACAGTAAAAGCAAGAAAAGAGATTATTTTAACTGCAGGAGTTTTTAAGACTCCTCAATTACTTATGCTCTCAGGCATTGGACCAAAGAACCATTTAGAGAGTAAAAATATTAAGGTGATTTCTAATCTTCCAGCGGGTCAGAACCTTCATGATCAAGCAACTTGCATTCTACTATATAAAATGGGAAAAGCATTACCTGTTCTGCCATCAAACCCTCATGAATTTACTGTACCGATTATGGAGGGATATATTGCACTGAATAAGTCTCAAAGCCATGCTGATTACCAGGTTCTCGGCTCAGTTGTTGCCAACCCAATATTTTTCTTACAAATCTGCGCCTTCATTTTCAATTTTAATGACGATCTGTGTGACCGACTCAACAAAGACACTGCAGGGAGGCAAGTACACTTCGTCACTCATTATCTTCTGTATCCTGACTCGCGAGGAGAGGTTCTTCTTGGTTCTAAGGATCCTAAAGCTAAACCTATAATAATTCCTCGTTATTATTCACATCAGAAAGATTTAGAAGACCATGCCAGGTATGTTGATCATTACAACGCAGTACTAAATACAACATTTTACAAAAGTGTGAAAGCTGAGCTGGTGGATCCGCAGTTTGAGGCTTGTGAAGGACTTGAGCGAGGAACTCTTGCTTATTGGAAATGCTACATTCGACGGATGATGGTTACGTCACACATGTATGCTGGCACATGTGCACTGGGATCGGTTGTCGATTCAAAACTTCGAGTGATCGGTGTTCAGAAGCTGCGAGTAGCTGATGCTAGTGTTATACCAAAAAATGTAGGGTCGACTATCCAAGCGACTGTTTTCATGATCGCTCAGAAAGTTATTAATTTGTTGATTAAAGATCATAATCTTTCTTCGTAATAAATTTTTGTTAAAGGTTGTGTGTTTTCATTTTTTGATACTAATTGTTAAAGTTATTTAATAACGTCCATATTTTTTTGTCCTTGTCCCAATTTATTTTAGTAAGCGCAAGTGCAATATATCCTCTTCTTCCTTACTTATTTAATCATGTTCATAAATCTATATTATTATTTTGTAGTAGTATAGAGGCATGAGGAACAGGGGTGTAAAGTTCACTCATCCTCTACGAAAAGGGAGGATCCTCCGACCAAGGCTGTGTGACTCGCTCCTCGAAAGCTCGAGGAAGTTATGCTGATGACGTCACGCTGTAGTAGTTGCACGAAGGCTGCACTGACCTTTATCATACCGATCGAACGGCTTCATCATAAGGATTATTTTTTGCTAAATAACATAGTGTCAAAAATAAAAGGAAGACCATGAATTTTAACATTTTTAATACAAAGTTAATCAATTTATCAAATGCTCAAAATGAGTCCCTGTTGAGTCGCCTTCTTTTCATTATTTCGCTCCCAAAATTTCACATCAAATGTTAAAATTCATGGTCTTCCTTTTATTTGTGATACTATGTTATTTACCAAAACATAATACTTATGATGAAGCCTTTCGATCGGTATGGTAAAGCTACAGGCTGATTATTTTTCTCATGTAACGGGTTCGATTCCCGGTTGAACCATGTAATTATTTAAATATCTATGAATGTAGTTTAAATTGTTTTTTAAATTCAAATGTCTTCTTTTAGTAAAATGTCCCATCTACAATATTCAAGGTACTTTCCCTCCATGTGGCATATCCGTGGGACGCCCTGTATACTACCTAAAGTAACAACATTGATCCTACTACTAACCATCATAAAAAAGTAAGTTGGAGGGTCATTTCCTACGAAATGTACGGGAAAAGTTTTTTGTGATTTCTGACTTTTGTAGTACTCAAAACTCAGTTGGTTCTATAGAGTTTTTTGATCCTTATAAGAAACAGGATCGATTGGCATAAAAAAAGGTTTTGTGAAAATTGCCAATTTTCTTCCTACCTGTACTTATTTTTTTCAAAATCTGTAAATGCAGATCAAAATGTCTCAAAAAGTTATGGACAGTCTCTTAAGACGGTTTTCCTGTAGTTACAACGGTTAAGGTACCTACCCTTACTGCGCCATCTCAAAAATCCATCCTGTATCTATGTATACGTACATACACACATCAACAGAATCTACGGATACCTTAATCCTAAATTATTTACGAATTTATAGTTTAAAATCTTCTTAGTTTCCATAAAAAGTTTATACAGTGTGAGTCTTTATAATGTGCACATATCGAAATGAGGGAATCTATGCTTAATTTTATCGACGGAAAAAATGTTAAAAAAAATCTAAATATTTATTTATATTTTTTATGGATTTTTAAAAAAAATTGTTTGCTTTTGTGACCCCAGTGTATACAAAACTGTGTAACTTTTAAACTAAACAATTTATCACGATGAAACAAACTCCATAATGTTTGGAAGTAATTAGGTGTCGTCATAAAATAAAAATTATGGAAAAAAAATAGCCATAATCAAATATAAACATTTTTTTTTGGCAAAAATCTGATTTTTTTTCATTAATTTTTACAAAAATTGTAAAATTTCTCAATAACATGCCCCCGTCACCTTCTTTTTTTATAACTTTAAGTTATTCTTCATTGTATTAGGAACCTAACGGTAAAAATTGCATGTTTTTAACTCAACCCCAACATTTTTTATCAAATGTCAAAGAAAGGCCCAACGCATAGCTACGCACATTGTTTAGCAGGTAGATAAACTTTTTTTTGTTAACTTTGTTGTGAATGCGCGCGGGTCGTTTCAAAGATGGCACTCCGAACGCGGAATCGTATTGTTCTCATAAGGGTGGTTTGTTTGGGATGATAATTAATGCAAAAGAGTTCAATTGAAACCCATTTATTATTAAATACAAAATTTAATGCATCAGGTTCTCAAAATGTCCACCTCGTTGTTGTAAACACAAAGCCGCGCGAATTAGAATTTGGTGTGTCGCTCTCCTTATCATTTCGGGATCATTGCGAATATCATTCGCACAGTTTATTATGCGGTCACGCAAATCGGCCTCACTGTTGATGGGGGTACTGTAGACGCGTTGCTTCATGGTCCCCCATAGGAAATAATCAAGGGGCGTCAAATCGGGTGAACGCGCAGGCCACCCTACAGGTCCTTGCCGGCCGATCCATTTGTCATGATAATTTTCGTTTAAAAATCTTCTTACATTTGTAGCGTAATGGGCAGGACATCCGTCCATCTGAAGAAACATCCTTTGACGCACAGCCAGTGGGACATCTTCCAATAACTGAGGCATATCATCTCTCAATAGACTTAAAAATCTTTCACCAGTCAACGTTCTCGGCAATATGACTGGTCCAATCAACATGTTATCGATAAGACCAGCCCAAACATTTATCGAAAATCTTACTTGGAAAGTAGATGACCGTTTCAGTTTCGGGTTTTCACCTGCGCGGCACCATCTGTGTAAATTTCGACAGTTAGTAATACCGTCTCTAGTGAATGTCGCTTCGTCCATCCATAGTATTTTTCTTGGAAAGTTTGGGTTTGCTCTGGTTTTTCTTTGAATCCATGTGGACATCACACACCTTGGACGCCAGTCTACGTCTTCATGTAGATGTTGCACCCTTTGATAGTGATAAGGATGCAATCCTTCTTTCTTTAAAATACGCCACACTGATTTTTGGGATATTCCGTGACGAAGAGCCAGTCGTCTAGTACTTATGGATGGATCAGCAAACAAATCACTTAATACTGCTTGTTCAGTAGCCGCATCAATAATTACTTGAGGTGGCTCGCGACGATCTCTACTTGATCCAAGTCCAGTGATCGACAACCTTCTGTGAACTTCCTGGAAGTTTCGGGCAGATGGCACTGGTTGCCTGTTAGGATACGCAGCTATGTAAGCCGCGCGCGCAGCTCTGGCACTTCCTTGTCCCACTCCATAATAAAAATGTATGTCGGCGATGTGTGCCGGGGAAAATTCACTTAAACGCGGCATCATGTAGCAGCGAACGAAAGTTATGAAAGTCCAGCGAACGAAAGTACCGAAACACATGTAGCAGCGGCGAATAATTCGGAGCGACTGCCAGTCTGACATCTGTCATAATTCAAGTTCCTTTGGCTGGCCCTACCTCCCCGACCTGCGCACATTCAAAAGAAAGTTTATCTACCTGCTAAACAATAGCTATGCGTTGGGCCTTTCTTTGACAGTTGATAAAAAATGTTGGGGTTGAGTTAAAAACATGCAATTTTTACCGTTAGGTTCCTAATACAATGAAGAATAACTTAAAGTTATAAAAAAAGAAGGTGATGGGGGCATGTTATTGAGAAATTTTACAATTTTTGTAAAAATTAATGAAAAAAAATCAGATTTTTGCCAAACAAAAATGTTTATTTTTAAATGTGGCTATTTTTTTTCCATAATTTTTATTTTATGACGACACCTAATTACTTCCAAACATTATAGAGTTTGTTTCATCGTGATAAATCGTTTAGTTTAAAAGTTACACAGTTTTGTATACACTGGGGTCACAAAAGCAAACAATTTTTTTTAAAAATCCATAAAAAATATAAATAAATATTTAGATTTTTTTTAACATTTTTTCCGTCGATAAAATTAAGCATAGATTCCCTCATTTCGATATGTGCACATTATAAAGACTCACACTGTATACAGATTGAAACCTCTTTTATTCTATTTTCAAAATTTTCAAACGTAAATAAAAAAAACAAAAGAAAAAGCAAAATACGGCGGCAAAATTGTTAGTAATTCGTTACGTTAAGGAAAATTAAAATTGTTTTATTGATATTCATTAATGAAAAGAGATTAGATTGTTTTTCTTTTTTAATTTAACGTGCCGCGTGAGCTTTAAGAGTCATGTCACGTCGTCATTTGAGTCGAGATGAAATGTTACGAGCCGTGGGCATGTTAGAAAATGGTGCTATTCAACGCGTCATTGCTGAGGTCCTACACACCAACCAAAACGTGATATCAAGGTTGTAGACACGTTATCGCAGTACTGGGGATGTGGCTGAATGGCACACGAGTAGATATCGTGTTACTACGCAGAGACAGGATCGATTTCTCCAAATGACCGCCAGAAGACAACCCAATATCACAGCAATGCAACTAGTACAAAGGCTCCAGGAGGGTCTCCAGCTGTTGGTAAGCGACCAAACCGTGCGAAGGAGGTTGCATGAAGTTGGTCTTCATGCTCGAAGCCGCTACGTGTTCCAGCATTGCGACGTGGCAATCGGGAGCATTTACCATGGAGTGAAGAACAATGGTATCTGGTGCTGTTCATCGAGGAGTCCTGGTTTGGGTTTCATCCGGATCCACGAAGAACATGCGTTTGGAGAACTCCAGGCAGAGTTAGCCGTCTACGGCACCCTCAGGAGGTCCACTCATACCAAGGCGGGACAATCATGGTGTGGGCAGGAATTCATTTTGGCGGACGTACCCAGCCTGTTTGGATCCAAGGCAGCATGACTGCACAAAAATACCACGAGGAGGTAGTAGAGCCTGTTATGGTCCCACACAGAATCTAAATGGGCCAGGAATTTCTACTCATGCACTATAATGCTTCTTCCCATACGGTGCGGCTGGTGTCGGCCGCTCTCCGAGACCACGATATTCAAGTTTTGGATTGGCCTGCACAGTCGCCTGACTTAAATCCTATCGAGCATGTCTGGGACATGTTACAACGAAAAGCTTTGAGAGATTTCAAATTTGACGACGGGACAACAACTTTACGAACACTTGCAAAGAACAAGACTTCATACCGCAGCAAGACATTGACAATTTAATTTTAAGTATGAACAATTTTTTTATTTGTAAAGAAGTGATTTTAATAATATAATATTTTACTATTGACATAGTTTAAAACCTAACAATCTTAAAATAATAATAATAATATGTACAAGTATATAAAAAGGAGGGGGGAAATAATCAGAGGGCTTCAAAAAATTCATCCGCATCGCTGTCAACAGGAAATCGATGTCGATATGTAATTAATGTAAGAGGTGGCAACACTGATTATTAATAATTAGATTTTATAAGATTTTTAAAATTTTAATTATAATTAATAGTTTTAGAAGAAGAAATGAAGTTTTTTTTATCATACTAATTTTCTACGGTGATTAAAATAATTAACATTTTTATTTAAAACAAAAAATCCATCAAATGTTTTTTATTTTTATTAAAGACCTTAAAATAACTTATCATTCTTCCATTTACTATATCAGAAAATTCTTCATAGATTTATAGATATTTGATGAAATATAAATATCCCTAGATTCTGTTGATGTGTGTATATGTCATGATTGACTGCTTAGCTCCATAAAAGTATGATAATCACTTAAAAGATTAAATCCATAATTATTTGCAATATACAGTTTGGCTCATTTTTTAGGGTTTTGTACCCGAACCGGAACCATTACGCCTCCACTGGCCGTCTGTCCGTCTGTCTGTCTGTCCGTATCTCATGAACCGTAATAGGTAAATAGTTGAATTTTTTACATAATGCGTATTTATATTGCCACTATAATAACAAATAATAAAAATAAAATAAAGTTAAAAATTAAAAGGGATCCTCATATAAGAAACGTGTTTTTTCCATTAAAGTAAAAACGTAGTGTTAAATATTGTAAGTTGGTGCGGAACGTTTCGTGTGCGAGTCCAACTCGCACTTGGCAATTTTTTTACAATTTGCCTGCAAATTTCCTATATATAGAGGAATACGAACACAATGCAATATTGATATAAATTATCACGCTATTGGCTTAGGGGGATGCCTCATAGCAAATAGCATGATCATTTATAGCCTACCGACCGACCAGACTTATCAGACTTATAGGGAATATCTAGGCTAAAGAACAGCATCTAGCCGGTAGTATTGGCGTGATGCTGGATATTCAGACATACAAAAATTCTTAAATAGTAGATTATACAATAAGTGAATAAAAATGCAATTTAATTAAAACTCAAACTCAAAGTATTTAATTCAATTAAACCAATTACAGGCACTTTGAAATTGTCAAAGACTCAGTCAGTTAGTCAGAAAATTTAAGCTAGTCGCCTGTGGCGGCATTCATCGCCACAATGGAACGCGTAACACTGACGTCACGCAAAATCCTGCATCGCGCAATCAGAGTCTACCGCGCGACTAGAATATATACAACATCCCGACATCAACCGTCGGGCAGTAGCCCACCAGACACAACACCCGTCTGGTCGGAGGATCCTCCCTTTTCTATGGAGGATGAGTGAACTTTACACCCTGTTCCTCATGCCCCTATACTGGTGACCCCGAACATGAACGTCAGCGCAGCCTTCGTGCAACTACTACAGCGTGACGTCATCAGTATCACTTCCTTGAGCTTTCGAGCAGCGAGTCACACAGCCAGCCAGCACCCACGGCTTCAACGGGTATCCTGACCACCAGCATGCAGCGACCGCGCATATCTGGTCATCACCCTCAGCCTCATCAGCAACCTTGGCACAGCACACTGCACTGCACACATTCCAAAACGTAGATCTCTATGGAGAAGAATGGGCAAGAAACTCCATGGACACTCTTTTAAATCAAAATTGTTACAAAATCCTGGGTACATTGTTCTTGTTGCTTCTGTATGTGAGAACAATGTAAAAAATAAATAAGTAAAAACAATTCAAAATATAAGATTAAAAATAAGCCATGCAGTTAAGAGCTCACCAGTCTCCACTGACGGCGCCCATTCACGAACATGACGCGTGGTTGAGCACAATCCAGCTCAACCATTTTTGTAGGGAACCGAATGATCCAATTCGAGCGACTAAGTTGGATCCCGAGAGCAGCGAAGGATTCTAGATTAGAATCCTGAGCGGAACGAGGGATACAAGGACCGAGATGATTTTTTTTCACTGGTTATGTACTCTACTCCTTACCATTGATTGCGAGAAAATAAATAGTAGTATAGTATTTATATTTATCACATTTTATTACATAATCGGTAATAGGAGAACAAAGGATTAAATATAAACAAAAAAAATATCTACTATAATTGCTGCTTTAGAACGAAATTATTCCGAAGTCAGTGTCTCATTTTCGTCACTGGAAGAACTTATTATAATTATGTTAATAGATTTTCCACTGACATAAAACAACCACGGTAACAGATAGAAAATAACCTAACTAAAATTGGCGGGATAGTTTTTTTTTATTTTATTTAATTGTTATCTCTATGGATTAGCTCCATTTAGCCAGCCAGTAGGTACTCGTACTTTCAGCGCGTTTTATTTATTTTTTGTAGATAATTCGTGCTTGTTCCAAAGTCAAAATATTTTTATTGTTAACGATGAATCAAATGCTCTTTTTCGAGTGGCGGTGGTAAAAACTACATTTTCGGCATTAGAATCGTTCCCAGATTTCGTAGCAATTACTCTTTTCAAAAATATTCCATGTACAGTTTTGAATTTGCTTCAGTTTTATTACTATGTATAGTATAGATGTGAAATAAGATTTTTATTTAATAATTAGATAATTCTTAATTATATTATACAAGATAACACTAAACTATATATTTATGTACAAGTATAGACACCTAAACTAAACCTAAACCAAACAAAATCAAACCCAAACCATATACCTAAACGTACACCTACCTACCTACCTACATCTAAATTGAATATTTGATAGAAAGCATCGTTCATTGGTCTCTAAATGCTAAATTGTGCTCCTATTAGATGCTATCAAATTCCAACGACGTATTTTTACCAATTTATCAACGTTAGCATTTTAGTAAAGAGTCAATAAAAATCTTATCATAGCCTTTGACGCAAACAGTATTCATTATAAGGAGCGACTACGACGGGTAAGCTCTTATCCTTTTAATCGTCTGACAGACTGAGTAGAAGACGGTTTGATTCATTAACCAGGTTCGCTTTTAATTAATATTTTCTAAGTTATTAAACTCGTTGATTATCATAGATTTGTTTCTTACATTATATTTTTCAATTGTTCATTCTAATATTTGTTTCATAAATATATTTTGCTGAAAATTTAGAATAATATTCTAGTAGTCTTGTTCCCTGTACTAAAGTCTTTACAGCTGCAACAAATGGTAACTTGGATTGATTTTTAAAATGGACACAGCAACAGCGATAACCAATTTTTTGAACGTGCAAGAAATATTTGGCTTGATCAATGTTTTGCAGCTATATTCACATCTGTGGCCGCCGCTTGCTTGCGTTGAAGGTAACTTTAATAATATAATATTTTATCTACTCTCGTATCGTAAAATTCGAATTATAAACTTCAAAGAGAATTTTTATTTCTACATACTTTACTTGACATTATTACGAAATTTTAAAATATAATAATTTATTATAACACTTTTTCTTGTTATCATATCACCAAGGAGTTTCCGTCAATTATTTTTTTCTAATGGAACCCATATGCGTGGCGAGCCATTTATTAGAAAAAAGCTTTTACTCGTCTGTGGTAGCGCCTGCTTTAGCGCATGCGCGGTTATGGCGCCATTTTTACGTTTTGTTGTACTGAATTTCGTAGGAAAATTTTTATCCTTGCTTAAAAATGTTTGATATCAGTATTCGCTGTTATCAGACATTTTAAACAAGAATGAAAATGTTCATCAAATCTTCACAATCGTGAAGAAAATTTGACTCCGCTCGATATTTTAGATGCGGTGACGGAAATGACTCATAATCAGCAAAGTCGAGAAAATTATATATTATGATAAATGTTATCACGACTTTAAGGCATGGAAAATGCAAAAAAAAACTATATTTTATTTAATAGGTTCAATTCTAATGTATGAGAGTAGATAAAGTAGTGTATGAAACTGTACTTATCTAGGCATTAAAACACTCGTGTAATACGATTACTAACAGAGCCTTTTAATATCCCTCATCATACAACAGTTTCATAAACTACAACAAGGAAGCTACCACCCTGATGATAGCTGGTCACAGCTCCTGCTTATAGACATTTTCAATAAGAAACCAATGGCATCGCAAGTGCCTTTCCAACACTGAGAAAAAACTGACAGGACCCATGTGTCTGTAATTATTCAGGCTCCATACCCTTAGGTATGGAATACAGTAACGCTGCTTTGCGACAGAAATAGGAAAATTGGTAATTTTACTTCAGAAGAGCTCCTTCAAAAATTCACGCGAATATATTTCTTACTGCTCCCGCCACAATCCGCGCGCTTCTGCCGGAAACACCACTCGTTCCTGCTCGGCCAATAAGAGCGAGCCAAAGCTTCTAGAACATCCTAGAAGCTTCCTTAAAGACGACGCGCATCTTTCTTTTGATATCAGCCTTCTGACATCCATCAACCGAGCTGCGCACCGAAAAAGGCATTATTTGTGATACAATTTACGATATCTCGATCTTCGCCCCGAACCCAATTGTTTTGATATATACTCGTATATAATTATGTTACTGGAAATAAAGCACATATATTAAACGGTGAATTGTTTACCCTTCACAAACACGAATGAACCTTATCAGTAGTAAAATGGTTTAAAATTCACCTGTATACTATATTGCTCTACATTTAGTAAAAGTATATTTTAAACTGTTTTCAGATAAAGCTAAATACGATTTCGTCATAGTTGGTGGAGGAACGGCAGGCTGTGTGATAGCTAGTGCGCTTGCAAAATACAATGTCAAGGTTTTACTCGTTGAAGCTGGAGGAAACCCGGCTTTTGAATCATTGGTAAGAATTTTTATTAACAATAATATACGGAATAATTTTAATGCCAGCCCTCTACAGTTCATCAAATGTTATGCTTAGGGATTAACTCTAAAGGAACCTTAACCTGAAAGATTAAGCGATAGGACTTTCTCTCTCTGGCAGTTATTATTTAGCTTATCAGCCGGTTTTAAACTATCTAGAATAAAAATTAAGTTTCAATCCTCCTCTGAGGTTTGCTGACCAATTAAATATGATTAAAATGGATTTTAACAATAGTTCAACGGTGTAATTTAATTGGTCGTATTCCAGTTTCCCGCTTTCTTCGCATACCAAAAACACACAGTAAATGATTGGAACGTCACGTCAACTCGGGATGAAATATTCCAGTACCATAAAGGAAGTATGTCTGATATAACACAAGGTAAAATGCTTGGAGGTAGTAGCAGTCTTAGTTACATGGCTTATGTACGTGGCAACCCAGCTGACTATAATAACTGGGCAACCATCACTAATGACACATCATGGTCCTTCGATTCGGTACTTCCACTATTCCTCCGAAGCGAAGGTGTTATTGACCCAGTAATTTTAAACTCACCAGAAGACAGGGCTCTACACGGTCTAAATGGCACATTAAAGCTTACTAAATACTACGACAAAATTACTGAAGAATATTTTAGTGCTTTTGAGGAAATGGGACATAAAGTCGTTCCGGATATTAATGTCAGAAATCCACTTGGCTTTACAACAGTTTTATTTAGTTACGGTCATGAAAGATCGAGTACCGCTACATTTTTAAGATCTGTAAAGGATAAACCTAATTTGCATGTCTTAACTAATGCGTTGGTAACTAAAATAATATTCAACGATGAAAACACTGCTGTAGGAATTAAAATAAAAACTAAGGACGGAAGAATAATCACAGTGAAAGCAAATAAAGAAATCATAATTACAGCAGGAGTTTTTAAATCGCCTCAGTTGCTTATGGTTTCTGGCATTGGCCCAAAACAGCATTTGAAAACGAAGAAAATTAAAGTCATAAAAGATCTGCCTGTAGGAAGAAATCTTCAGGATCACCCAATGTGTGTTACAGTTTACAAAATGGGGAAAGCGAGATCTCCAACCGGGGCACCAGATCCTCATGAAGTTAACATACCAGCAATAGATGGTTACATTGCTATGAAAAAATCTCAGAAATATCCTGACTATGAAATCCTCAGTCTTATACTCGACGATCCAGAAGTATTTTTAGTGCTCTGCACAATTTCGTGTAGCTTTACCAATGAGGTTTGTGACAATCTTTTAAAAGGAGTGGCTGGCAGGCAAATATATTTAGTTTTTAACCTTCTCGCTCACCCTGAATCTTGGGGACAAGTTCTTCTAAATACGACAAATATGGCAGACCAACCAATAGTTAATCTTGAGTACTACAGCAACGATAGAGATTTAGCAATGCATGTGAAGACTGTATTAGATTTCAACAAAGTATTAAACACTACCTACTTTAAAAGTGTTGGAGCTGAACTCGTTGATCCAAAACTAGAAGCATGTGCTCATTTTATTAAAGATAGCAAGGAGTATTGGAGGTGTTACGTCTTGGGAATGGTAACAACAGGACACTATTTCGCCGGCACTTGTGCTATGGGTCGGGTAGTAGACTCAAAACTTCTTGTAAAAGGAGTTCAAAATCTCCGTGTGGCGGATGCTAGTATTATGCCAACGATAGTGGCATCTCCAACACAAGCTTCTGTTATAATGATTGCACAAAAAGCTGTCGATATGATTGTTAAAGAACACTGTTTGAAATAAATGATCTTGTCCACAAATTGTTTTACTATTATATGTTTTATGATCCACTTCTAAAAGTTTTAAGAAAACAAGCACGAAACAACACAACGCAAATACCTACTCCATAATGTAACTAACACCAACGGAGACAAATATTATAATAATGTTATGATGTTTTTATATTCGTAATGAAATGCTTAAAACATTTATGTATTTTATTACGATGAGCTTCATAATACATAAACTACTGGAGGGAAATCTGAAACTGACATGTATGATAACTAATTAACTATAGATATTATATCGGAAAACAAAACGTCCGGATGAAATTCTGCGGTCAACCGCTGTGAAAAATAAACTAAAATAAATGAATACAACCTATTTGCTACAAAAGAGGCTTATGAAGTTACACAAATAAGGAAACGTAAGTATTAAGTATCTACATATATGCAGTTAATAACCTGTGTAAAAAAATATTGGAAGTTGTAATTAGTTTTTGTTTGTTAGAAAACAAAAAATAAGTAAACAGTTCAAGGCTATGCTTATAAAAATTAAACGACTAGACAGAATTGCAAAGACATACTCAGGCAACGTAGCCAGGCCTGGCCAAAGCTAAAGACGATGTTTCAGTACCACTATATAAAAGTTTCAGTCTAACATCTACTACGCTACATTAAGCTAAAATCTATATAGAGTAGAACACTCATGTACTCAAAATCGTCGTGATCACTCCTAGCGAAGACAACCGGGGCAATATCTCACAATTGGCTCGAGCCACATTAAGCTGGAGTGCACTTTCCACACGTAACTTTATTGGTCCTTCGCACCATGTCTATGTAAGTAGTATTTTATTAATTAAAAACCGGCCAAGTGCATGTGTGGCGGACACGCACAATGAAGGGATCCGTAGTTGGGATGAATTTATCCCAAGAACAAACATAACATTGTAGTTGAAATACATGTTCCCTCATACATTCCAACTGCAAAGTAGGTTGGTCGACTATTATTGTTAAACTTGTAAAGTCCACTTAGCTGTGATAGTTTTCCTTTTAACTTCGTTCTATATACTAGGGCAAAACTTGGGTAATCGGTGATAGTTTTGTTTTTTACTTGTAAAATTCGATTCATTGATCAGACTATTTTTTAAATTTACTGTGATATAGTAGACAAAATAAGTTTTGCTAACTGTTCACGCATTAAGCGAGTGAATCAGCGGCGGTGCGCGGTGCGCGGGCGGCGGGGTCACAGCTGATCTTGCTACTGCCGCGCCCCAAACAGCTCGCCTAGACTCGGTCATCGACGGACGTACCGTGCGATCAACATTCCAAAATTTTATATATTTGTAACCGAAGTTTATTAAAAATTCATTACTCAAAGCGAGTCTACATTATTTAAATATCCAACAAATTGGCGACCGTGACAGGACCGAATACTGCAATCAAAGGCTGAAGAATTCAAGAGTAACAACGGATAACCGCTACTCGAATTTGAATTTTAACCGAAGAGGAGGAGATTGGATCGGATCGCTGCTTATGCTGCCTACTGCCCTGGTGGAGTGAGAACTTTGCTGAGGACTGCTGGACGACTAGCTGGATACTCAAGGGAAGTTGGCCTACACTGTCCTATCCACTATTTCTCATTTTTCCTTTCAAATTTGTGTGCAGCTTGCCGCTCCTGGAGCGTTAATGAGATAGCATTTCGAGTACACGAACTATCTTATCCTTTTTCATAAAACGCTTCGGCTATTGCGAGAGCTTGCCTATTCCTACTACCTACGTTATAATTTTTCTTTTCTAAAATATTAATTCAGTTAGCTGAAATAGTTGGAGTTTCGGCTTACCTGTAGTTTTAAATTTTCACCTATACATCACATGCATAAAGTGTTATCATCCTTAGCTATGTATCAAAACCTATAAATTCATAAAGCCAAATATTGCTTAGTTATTTTTTCGCTGTCAATTTTTCACCCTCTACCCTCTCATAAAAAAAAAAAAAAAAAAATTGTTATTAACTTTTACGCAATTCATGCAAATTCCAGATAAACTCGAGAACGGCCTTAAGTCGCGCCTAGCGGTTACCATCCTGCTGTACCCAGTGCATCGCTGCGCTGTTGCTTGCGGTTGGCGAGTCCATCGCGCGCTTGAGTGGCGGCTGCGGGAGGGCGGTTGGTTCGAAGTGCGACGGAACCGTTGTAACTGTTTTGATCATTTCATTATCTTGCCTAATTCATTGTTCAATTTTATTATTTCGAATAATTAGTCATGGAAGGGAAAGAAAGTTTAAGGGATCTTATTAAAAAGCGAAGCATAATAAAGGGTAGACTGACAAAATTTAAAGATTACGTGAATGTTTTAACCCAAGTAAGCGCGAATAAAATGACTAGTGTTCAAGTCAAAGAATTATCTTTACGGATTGACAAATTCCAAGAATTGTTATCAGAATTCAACGTGATACAATCAAACATAGAATTACTCTCGTCAAATGAAGATGAGCAGTTAATTGAGCGGGATTTGATTGAATCACAATTCTTTTCTCTTCTTTCCATGGCTAAAGAATTGATTGAATGTGCTAATTTAGAGAAAAGATCAGTGAATAATGAAAGTATGTCGAGTCAATGTTCACATTCCATGAATTCTATAAAATTACCTACTATAAATTTGCCAAAGTTTGACGGGAACTATTTGAAATGGTTAGAGTTCAGGGATACGTTCGATTCCCTTGTCAATAAAAACGACTCGATTCCATCAATAAATAAATACCATTATCTCAGATCAAGCTTAGAAAATAGTGCCGCTGTCGTTATAAGGTCAAGTGAGTTTACCGCTGATAATTATCAAAACGCGTGGCAGCTTTTATGTGACCGCTTTAATAGTAAAAATATTTTAATAAATAATCACCTTAAGTCATTATTAAGTATCGACCCTATTGTGAAGGAATCGTTTAAGGCGTTGCGATATTTAATAGATCACGTATCAAAAAACTTGAGTTCTTTGCACACTTTAGGGCTTCCTACCGAACACTGGGATGTTTTACTTATATTCATAGTCTCGGCAAAGTTAGATTCCACCACTAGTATGAAATGGGAGGAATATAAAAATAGTTTATCGGATTTACCAACTTTGGATAAATTTTACACATTTTTACGCAACCGAGCAGATATTTTAGAAACTGCCCACTATAATAGATCTGATAAACAGGAACATAATAGGACAAACCCACTAAATAAACCTGTGAGATCTTTCTTTGCTGCTTCGGATGAGGATACTAAGAAATATAAATGTGCGATTTGTAATCAGAATCATTTCGTGCATGAGTGTCCTAAGTTCAAGCAAATGAACTACGACGATAGGATTCGCGAGGTAAACAAGTTAAAACTATGCAACAAATGCTTACGTATTGGGCATAATATTCATCAGTGTCGTTTGAAGGGTTCGTGCCAGAAATGTAAAGGAAAACATAACACTCTAATTCATAAAAACGACATTAATAGTTGCGTAGAACAATGTTCACATAGTCCTGTAAATGAACCGGTTACGTTATCAGCTAGGACGATGACTCATACGTTGTTGTGTACAGCGCAGGTAGAAATCGTTAATGAGTTAAACAATAGAAAGGTTACGGCGCGAGCATTATTAGACACTGGTAGTCAGTCGTCATTTTTAACAGATGTGATGAGAGAGAAATTAGGGTTAACTAAGAACTCTAGTGAAACCTTAAATGTCTGTGGACTTAATAATATTAAAACTAGCATTTTAGGACAGTGTACCGTAAAAATTAATTCTTTTTCAACCGCATATAGTACTCAGGTGTCCTGTTTATTGGTTCCAACGATAACAGGTATTTTACCCAGCGTTGAAATAAACTTTCAAGAATTAGATATTCCGTGCGGTATACAGCTAGCAGATCCAAAGTTTTTCCAGCCTTCCGCTATAGATTTGTTGTTAGGAGCGGACATATTTTGGAACATTATTGGTACAAATCAAATTAAGCTAGGGTCTAATAAGCCTACTTTACAAGAATCACAATTAGGGTGGTTGATAGCTGGCCCAGTCGGTATCAATCATTCCAAGTCTAAGGTCTATTGTTATTTCAATCAGTTTTCGAATATTGATAATGCCCTTAAGAAATTTTGGGAGATTGAAGAACTACCTTCAGAGACCAAAACATATTCATTAGAGGAACAGTTTTGCGAAACTGACTTTATAGAAAACACAAGCCGCTTACCTGACGGTCGGTTTTGTGTCCGTATGCCATTAAAAGAACCCGAAACTAGTCTTGGGGATTCATATTATAAGGCTAAAAAACGTTTCTTGAATTTGGAATTAAAATTAAATAAAAATCCGAAACTTAAAGAGTCATACACTAAATTTATCGCTGAATATAAAGAGTTAGGTCACTTAAGTGAAGTAGATCGACCAGAATTTGGTAACTACTTGCCACACCACTGTGTAATTCGCGAGAAAAGTGAAACGACAAAATTGAGAGTCGTATTCGACGCCTCAGCCAAGACTTCCTCTGGTAAGTCTTTGAATGACATACAGGCTGTAGGTCCAGTTGTGCAGTCCGACTTAATTTCAATTTTGTTACGTTTTCGCGGGCATAGATTTGTTCTCTTAGGAGACATTGAGAAAATGTACCGACAAACGGTCTTACATACTTCTCAACGTCACCTTCAGTTAATTTTGTGGAGAGATTCATCTTCTACGGAACCCGATAATAATAATCTATTAAAAGTTTTACAATTAAATACCGTTACGTATGGGTTGGCCAGCGCTCCGTTCTTAAGTACCAGATGTTTATTACAGTTATCTAAAGAATGTAATGACGACACCATTGCGAGCGTTATTGAAAATGACTTTTACGTAGATGATTTGAATACCGGGGCGGATAGTGAAAGTGAATTACAGTACATATATCTTAATGTTAAGAAAATTCTAGATTCAGCATGTTTTCCCTTAAGGAAGATTCGTACTAACTGCTCACAGGCATTTACTGGTGATGCTAGTATATTCGACCCGATAGATTTAACTAAAGAATCCAGTGTGTTAGGTTTGATTTATTCTCCAAAACTAGACATTATTGAGTTTCCTTCAAAGATCGAATCGCCACCGCAAGTTATTACAAAAAGGGTCGTTATAGCTACTATTTGTAAAATATTTGATCCGTTAGGATTAATTTGTGCATGCATTATTAAGGCTAAAATCTTTTTACAGCAGTTATGGGTAATTAAATTAAATTGGGAGGAGCCTATACCACAAACCTTATTAAATACGTGGTTTAAATTCATTTCTAATTTGCACCTCCTTTCTAATATTAAAATTAGTAGATATGTTCTTTGTAATTTCCCGTTATCAATAGAACTGCATTGTTTTGTCGATGCGTCACAAAAGGCGTACGCCTCGTGTGTATACTTACGTTCAATAAATGACAAAAATGAGGTCACGGTAAGACTTTTGTGCGCAAAGGCAAGGGTTGCACCCTTAAAGCCTATTACTATACCAAAATTGGAATTACTTGGCACTTTGTTGGGAGCTAGATTATGTAATAAGGTTCTACAGTCATTGCGATTTAATATAAGTTGTAAAACTATTTGGACTGATTCAACAGTAGTTCTAGGATGGTTGAAAACAGATGTTAGAAATCTTAAAATGTTTGTCTGCAACAGGGTTAATGAAATTAACGAGTTGACTAATAGTTTTGAACACAGACATATACCTACAAATATGAACCCAGCTGACTTGGCCTCTAGAGGGGTTGATCCCCAGGACCTATCATCTTCTTCCTTGTGGTGGGAAGGTCCTTCTTTCCTAAAGAAGGAACGTTTGGAATGGCCACAGAATTCTTTCGTAGCTGGAAAATTACCCGAGTTAAAGATACATTCGTTATTATCTGCAGAAAATAGTTCATTTATAGATTTCAATAAATACTCCAATTTCAATAGATTAAGTAGAATATTTTCTTATGTTCTTCGTTTTGTTCACAACTGTGATAAACATAAACAAAGGTACTCGGGCCCTATAAGCTCCGATGAAATAAATAATGCAGTTTTGCTATTAATTAAATTTGCTCAATTACAATCATTTTCGTTCGAAATTGAATTACTTAAGCAAAGGAAAACATTACCACACAAAAGTAAATTATTACAGTTAACTCCATTCATAGATTCTAATAACATTGTTCGTGTGGGTGGTCGTTTAGAAAACTCAAAGTATAATTTTGATAAGAAACACCCCATAATAATAGATTCAAAACATTATTTAACTAAGTTAATAATGATTAATGAACATACACGTTTGTTCCACGCAGGTCAACAGCTACTGTTAGCATCAGTGCGCGACAAGTACTGGCCTATTGGAGGGAGATGCTTAGCGCGGCAAGTAGTTAGACAATGTATTGTTTGCGTTCGTCTGCGCGCGAATACGGTGCAACCAATAATGGGTCATTTACCTGAAGCGCGTACTAATGCTTGTTTCCCTTTCTACTCTTGTGGAACTGACTTTGCTGGGCCTTTTATGATAAGCAGTCGTAAAGGTCGTGGTAACAGAATTAGTAAATGTTATCTATGTTTATTTGTATGCCTTAGTACAAAGGCAGTTCATTTGGAACTTGTAAGTGAACTGAGTACTCAAGCTTTCATTTTGTGCCTTAGACGATTCGTGTCACGCAGAGGAAAATGTCATGAGATCTTTTGCGACAACGGCAGGAATTTCGTAGGTGCAAACAATGAATTGGGTAAGCTGCTTCGATCCAGCCGTCAATCTGTCAGTGATTTTGCCACATCTGAGGGAATCAAATTTGTATTTAGTCCCGCTTACTCTCCCCACTTCGGTGGAATATTTGAGGCTGGAATTAAATCAGCTAAATACCATTTAAAACGTGTAGCTGGAAATGCTGCTTTGACGTTTGAGGGGCTAGCAACGCTGTTTACACAAATTGAAGCTATCCTAAATTCACGTCCGCTGACTCCTCTCTCGTCCAATTGTGCTGATCCTTCTCCTTTGACTCCATGCCACTTCCTAATTGGGAGACCACTTATGTCAATTCCAACGAAGCCCATTACCGCTACCAGGCCTAACAGATACGAGCTCATAGAGACGATAAGGCAGCACTTCTGGGAGAGATGGCGCAGGGAGTACATCTCAGAGCTGCAGCAGCGCACCAAGTGGCGCACTGGACAGCACGGACTCACCTGCGGGGACGTGGTTCTACTGAAGGATGACAACGTACCGCCATTACAATGGCGGCTGGGGCGCGTGTGTCGCCTTTATCCAGGGGCCGACGGCGTCAGCAGGGTAGCTGACGTAACGACCTCAAAGGGAGTTATACGAAGGGCTGTCAACAAGCTGTGTCTCCTACCCACTTCGAACTCCAAGGATGACAACGAGGCGGAGAGGGCCGCTTCCAAGCTCCCTACCTTGTCTACATCTTGAAAGCTAGGGCTTTCAACGCGCCGGAGGATGTTCACGCATTAAGCGAGTGAATCAGCGGCGGTGCGCGGTGCGCGGGCGGCGGGGTCACAGCTGATCTTGCTACTGCCGCGCCCCAAACAGCTCGCCTAGACTCGGTCATCGACGGACGTACCGTGCGATCAACATTCCAAAATTTTATATATTTGTAACCGAAGTTTATTAAAAATTCATTACTCAAAGCGAGTCTACATTATTTAAATATCCAACACTAACTTATATCTAAAAATGTGGCAAATACTATAATGATTGAAAAATGTACATTTATCAAGTCAGTAGTAACTTGGTAATAAAACACAATTATCTATCACCGAATAGCTGCATATCACGAATTAGCCAAGTTTTGCCCTACTGCCGTGAATTTTTTCACATATCCAAAGCAAACCGTTTAGCTGGCAGGGACACACACACACTTGACTCTAAGAGAAATTAGCACTTTAAAGCTTAATATTACAGTTCACAAACCCGCAATATTTTTGAAACACCTATCCAACAACATCCAACACCATGGGGTAGACGAGAAAAAAACATCCCCACTTTACGTGTACAGGAGGTAGATAACCTGAAAAAATAATTTTAGTAATTTATTTATTACTAAGAGTCTCTGAGCGAAGCTGCGGACGGACGGATGGACATGGCTAAACTATAAGGGTTCCTTGTTGACTACGGAACCCTAAAAAGTAACTAATTGTTATGTTTTAAAATACATCCATAATAATGTTTTTAGATTGTTCTTACAAGAATAATGTACCAAGGATTTTATAATATCATATATTGATTTAAAAGTTCTTGGTGTTGTTTGCCCGTTCTTTTCCATAGATATCTACGTTTTGGATTGACTAACTGACTAACTGACCGACTCTTTGACAATTCAAAAGTGCCTGTGAGTGGTTTAGTTGAAATAAACGCTTTGAGTTTGAGTCTGATTCAGTGACAATAGAACAATCTGAAACGGCTCCTTTTTCTCTTCAGCCTAATTGAATTTACTGACTTTTTGATACTTGCTTAGAAACAGGTTACTGATACCATTTCAGTCTAATTTTTCAAGAAAGCCATAAGTAACTTGAAAAGAAAGAACAACCATGTGTCTTAAAGTTAAATATTAATAACAACGACAGCGCTTCCCAAATCAATTAGTGCAGTTACTCCATACTCTGTTAGTAATTAAATATCCTGTTCAACATTTTAACGTACGTTACGTGGCCCTTGTCCCTCACCTTATTTCCGTCCTTATAACTTTGTTATACTCCCCTTTATTACATTTACCGTTGCTAGCAAAGCCTTGGTATTACGCGACAACTAAAGGAAACTCTCCTTCATTTTGCTTCAGAGATAGGTATTTGTTTTAGTTTGTGGATGCAGTGTTCTAAGTGATATTGATCATTCATTAATTAATGTGCAAGTAACGCATTTTGATATAAAGTATTTTGAGATGGGGCTAAAATCAATACCATAGATAAAATAACCGTAGTGGATACTGCACACATCAAAAGTGTCTAGGGATCAAGTACTTGAGACAGGGTCGCTGCCACTGTTCTTTACGACAGGAGTTACCCACCTGCTCCATAAATCAGGAGTACTGCGTAACCTAAAAACTATAGACCAATTACATGTTTAACTATAAAAAATTATCCAATTAATATTTACCAAATCTAGTCTTCCTGACTGGCTTCTTACTTTAATTCCTATATTTAAGTTAACAACTATTCCTATATTTTGTAAAAATTAAGAAAAATTGCAATTTATACAAATTGTGGGAAATTAACCGAAGTTAATGTCGTCAATTAAATAGGAAAAAAGGCAAAAAGTAGAATTTTTTAAATGTTAATTGTAAAGATAAAAAAAAAATAATCTGTGTTCCCACCATTGCACACGAATCACACAATTACAGCGATTTAGTATGCAAATCAGTTCATCAAAATCACTTTGAGGAATGGCTGTCCCCGTTCTTTATAACAAGTCAAAAAGTTGTTGTGGGGTATGCTCGGCATCCATAATCGACAGAGCTCTTCTTTGGAGCATATCTCATGCATGCTTAATTAGGGTGATGTCTGGCAAATGAGCAGGCCACGGCAGAACGTTGATGCGAACATCGGCAAGAGTGCGTGTTACGACTCTAGCAGTGTGCGGACGTGCATTGCCGTCATTGTCGTGTAGTCGAAAATAATCATCCAACCGGCTTCGCAAAGGAATGATCACTTATGAAACAATCCTATCCACATAAATCTGAGCATTGAGGTTGCCCCTGATCCAAATGAGATCGGTTCTTCCACCAATCTAAATACCGGCCCAAACTATTATGGTTCCCCCTCCATATGAGTAAACTTCCTGACTAAATTTTAAATGTTCTCGATGTCCAGAGGTCCTCCAAACTCGAGTACGTCTTGATTCTGGCCTCATATCGAAACGAGATTCATCGGAAAAGCAAACACAACGTCAGTCTTCTTCTTCTCAATTGCTATGTTTGCGAGTCCATTGTAAACGGGCCCTACGATTGCGGGGTGCGGGTGCTATAGATAGAACTCTCAGTGGCCTTTGGGAACGCAGACTCACTTCACGTAAACGATTTCGGATGGTTTGGTCGCTTATCAGCAAGCCTGAAGAGCTGTGGAGCCTCGTAGCCAACATCATGAGGGTCATGGTACGATTCTGTCGAGCAGTCTTTTGGATGTACCGGTCCTGTCTGCGAGTGGTGATGCGAGACCGTCCTCCATATCACTCGACCACGGTGCCCGTGATACGATAGCGTGTCCAGAAGTGGCTTATGACGCTCTGTGTAGTGCCAAGAGCGACAGCCACAGTACTTTGACTGGAACCAGCTTGCATCATTCCGACGGCTCTCATCATCTCTTTTCGTATAAAATGATGTCGTCGCTCCATATCGATGCAATTTTTTTCAGTTCCGATGCTGAAATTGTAATGGTTTTGTACAAACGCTATTACACACTTTGATAGGAATCCTGATTGACAGTTGATTTAATATTTTTAATCAGAAAATTATTTAGTCAAATAGTGAAATTCACTAAAAAGAATCAGTAACGATCCAAAAAAATTAAAATAATAATCCTCGATTGCGGCGATACTCTAAAACGTACTTGATCCCTAGACACTTTTGATGTATGTATAATAAGTAAGTGGCGAAGCAAGCATCGCCATTTATTCAAGTTTTTGAACAAAATCTTTTTTTACCCAGAAATCAAAACAGCATCCTAATTGCGTGAAATTTAGACAAAAAGAAAGAAATTAGGGATAAATCCGAGAGTCTTAATTATGTTTGAAAAATTCGTCCCAAACACAATGAATATTGTTGAAGTTGTCAAAATTAATAGCATTGGGACTGTGTGTTTCACAATTACCCCGCAGATTTCTTTTACATAGGTACCAGTTATAAATGCAGCCATTGTTGGTTTGGCTAATGAAATATAAATCCTTCAAAGGACCTTAACCAATGGCAATTTCTCAGAAACTGGAATTTGGGTGCAAGAGTGATTTCTGTACAGCGTTTCAGAGAATACAGAATCATCGAGAATGTTACCTTGTTCATAAGTTACATAAATAAATACATAAACTCACACCTTTTTCCCATGGGGGTAGGCAGAAACTACAGAAGCCACCTGCTACAATCTTTGTAGAGTTATCTCTTGAGTTTGTTGTTTGAAACAGGAATGATCACTTCAAAAGTTGAATATTTTCTAAGTCCTTTAATTAGTAAGTGACATTGCTAATAAGGAATTTCATATAAAGACACGATCTGACTGCCTTGCTGCTTATCTACTGGTTCTAGAATACTACACTGGCAAACGAAAATAACATTTGCATTTCAAATAACGTAATTTAAGTGAAAAATTAGTTTTAAAGAGCCAAGGTTAGAGCAAATTCAGATAAATATATTAACAAAAAATTAAATTGAATATGAATACATTTTGACGTCAAAATGATGATTTAGTAAGTATTTTCTTTTGACTACTTTTTGACAGATTACTGAGCTATGAAAAAAATAGAAAATTGTGAGTAACAAGGTCTTAGGAATATTTACTTTGTAAAGTATTATATTTTTTTAATTATTGTGAATGTGAAGACTATGTGGGTCCTTGTTTTTTTCTCTCAGTTAGTGTTCATCATGGTCTGGCAGTTTGAGTAATTTATGTGGCCTACCCAAATGTCCTTTCTATGGTATTGTTCGTCGTATCGTTGAGCTCCTTAAGTTCCGAGTTGACCTCTACGATTACTGACAGATGCGTGCACTGACTGGACATGTTCGCTCAATCTGTGTGTCCCTCAAAAGACCATTTCAGACACTAATCTACATGGTATTCACATGATCTGACCAAGATTATGTCTGGACTTTAAAAGAGACTGTGACCTCTGAGTTTGTTTCGGCCTTTCCTCTCAGAGTAGTCAGATAGGAAACGCCGGCTTCATCTAGTTTTAAAAAATATGATTGACGTGTAAGAGTGTTTGTACAAACATACTTACGGATATAAAATCATTTATCAT
The DNA here is from genome assembly GCA_947568875.1 of Fissipunctia ypsillon. Taxonomy (NCBI): domain Eukaryota; kingdom Metazoa; phylum Arthropoda; class Insecta; order Lepidoptera; family Noctuidae; genus Fissipunctia; species Fissipunctia ypsillon. The sequence goes on along the minus strand of OX387659.1, from coordinate 2,725,654 downwards.
TTACTTACTTTAGCAACAAAACAAAAGCTATCTAGCTGTAAATTACAACTTTCCAATTCGACATTATCGTTGCCTTTTGTTTATCATGATTGAGTTAGAATAAATGAACCGTATATAAAAAAAAATACATTGGCTTTTTTGCATTTTGGTTCCAATATAAATAAAGACACGTTAAAATCGCTTCAGTTACTATATTTTCTACCACTTTGCTTATTCGCGGAATATTCATCAGCATGTAGGATTTAGGCTACCGGGAACAGTTTTGCGAGCTCAAAGCCATACAAAAAAGTTATACAGTTAAATCAAATACTACATTTTATTAATTAACACATGTGTATGAAACTGAACTACGTTGTTTTTTCACCATGGATTCTGGCAACGCCGTGTCATATTTTAAAAAAGTTGAGAATATTTTAAAGATGCTGACCATTCTTAATCTTACTACATATCAATGGCCGAAACCCATTTGTGTTCAGGGTAAGTTCCAGAATATATTATTTCTTAATATTGAATGGCTCTTTCCCATTCGCTAGAAATATTATGGTCTAACAAACAAAAAAAATCTGTATTGTTTTTACTTCGTCTCGTAGAATTTGGTTATTGTCATTGTACTCTGTGAGGTTAGCCCTAAATATCTTAGATTCAACAGAAGCAACATAAGAAGTAGGGTCAAGAAAGGATAAGGAAGATCCAAAAACTTATGTTTTTCAGATGGAGCGAAGTTTGATTTCATAGTAGTTGGTGGTGGGACGGCAGGATGTCTCATAGCAAGCAGACTTGTGGAAAGGAATGCCAGAGTACTGCTTATTGAAGCTGGAACTGTACCACCCATAGAATCTGATGTGAGTCTGCCTAACCTTTTCCCAACTATGTTAGGGTCGGCTTCCAGTCTAACCGGATGCAGCTGAATACCTGAAGAATCTGATGTGAGTATTAATGATAAAAATATAGTAGTAGAGCTCATACCTTCATAAATAACACTAATTTTATCAACCAAAATTATTGTATGGTTTAATTTTCAGATGGCAGGATTATTTCCATTTATGAAGAAAACGAAGTATGATTGGAACTTCACATCCACCTGTGAAGGCTTGACCACAGAATATCACACGAACAATGTTATCCATTTGTCGCAAGGTAAAATGTTGGGTGGTTCTGGTTCTTTAAGCTATGCCTGCTTTAGAAGAGGATACCCTCACGATTATAATGAGTGGGCAACCGTTACTAACGACAACTCCTGGTCATGGAAATCAGTCTCACCATTATTCTCTGAGAACGAAAAGCTCATTGATAAAAAAATTCTTGAATCTAATGAAACACATTGTTACGGAACTAAAGGAAAAATTAAAATACAGAAACAATATTTTAAAAGAAACAGATACTTTTTTGACGCTTTAGAAGAAATAGGTTGTAATGACGTCACTCCAGACAGCAGAAGGCAAAGACATATTTCACATCTCATGTTAACTACATATGTAGCAGTGGTGTCAATCAAAGGACTGCGGAGTATGATGTCGCGCGTTCAAACCCGGTCCATCACATGAATTGACTTTTTGCAAGTGAATATTTTAAAAATCATAATTCATAACATTTTAAATAACATTGACCGGAGTTTGAAGGACACAGCGCCGCAGACTCTTCCCGGAGACAGACGTGTGTCGTTGAGTAGTAATTGTGGAAATCTACCGCCATATTAAAATATAAAAGTAATTTTGACAAAATTCGTCAAATGATATAAAGATCACAGGGATTATTGATGTTCGCATAATTCTCTTGTGTGGATTGTTCAGGATCAGAGAGGTGAGTTCCATTGAATATGTTAAGAGATTAGTGGTTTTAAATTTAAACGTTAAGTGATTTTTCAAACCGGTGTTGACTTGTTACAGCCTCTGGTCACGCCCTTTTGTTCTTGCGGAAAATTAAGGAAATTACGTTCGCATGCCAAGCCTATTCATAGGTGGTTCCTTTTGGAAATACGTGGCACCGCTAGGGTACAGAGTGACCCACACCCAAGCCGGTGGTCCAGGGGATTGGAAGGGTTCCCGTCATAGACATCCTCAGACAAAACCTTACCTGGCGCCCTCATTTAGTATAAGGTATTTATAAGTATATTTTAAGCATTAGATTAAGTGTGTTGTTGTCGTAACAATAAAAGTACTAAAGTTCCTCTCTCTTGTTTCACTGACAAACCACCCGGAAATGAGTCCGTAACATGGCGCCTAACTGAAAAGAAATAAAATAAATAGGTGTGGTTGGTCAGTGAAAAAAAAAAAAAAAAAGCCGTTGATTTTTCGGTTTATTTCGATGTACCGTCGTTAGTATGTTAGTAAGTCAATGTGATTGTACAGATTGCATTAGATAGTAAGTATAAAATACGGTTCGTACATTAATATTTCTATTGCTAACTGCGATTATTCAGATTTGAGGCGGGAACTACGTACGTACGTACGTTTTGATATTTTGTCAAATATAAGTATACAAGGTGTAATATTTTTTTTTTGGGTTAACATTATAAATAACCATCCATCTGCAATCATTCAGTGGTGTGGTTATACAGGGTATAACACAAAATATTTAGTTTAGATTCGTTGTTGAAATTACAAATAAACATTCATTTGGGGTCATACTGTGTTATGTCTATACAGGGTGTAACTCAAAATATTTTGTTTTTTTTGTTATAAAGATTCTCTAGTTGATATACAGTAAAAAAAAAAAAAAAAAAAAAAAAAAAAAACATATATACAGGTTGTATTGTTTTAATTGTTGCTTGTGGTTGGTAATACTAGTTGTAAAGTTGGTCGAGCGGGGTTGTGAAATTATTGCTAATTTGAATATTATAGTAGCGATTTTAGTCAACAATAATTGTCATTACAATGGATCCGTGTTACCTGTTAAAAGATGAACTAGAGTTTGAATTGGCATGTCGGGGTGTAGGTGTGAGCGCGGTTGTATCAGTATTAAGAAAACTGTTAAAGGAATTGCTTGTGAGTGAACAAACTGAAGATTACAGTCATGAAATTAAAGCTCCAAAAAAGTGCTTAGAAACTCCATTATTGGAATTAGAAACTTGCTCAGCTAAACTTAAAATAATAACTCAGTACATTTCGGAACTTGCGGACAAGCCGGACAAACCTTTGTTTAGGAGATTAGTATCTAGGTTGATACACGTTCAAAACAGACTAGCTTTTATCAGACCATCGTCAGAAGTAGAGATCAACTTGAAATCGGACCTTAAAAATAACAGTGATAAATTATTAGCACAATTGGAAGAGCGTGATGATTTACCAGAAGAGGGCAATTTAACAGTCGAAGATAAATATCATTTAGTAAAAAACTTAGGAGAGGTGGGAAGCAAAATTATAAAAAAGATGGAAGAAGGTAGCAAGTTAGGTACAATGACGAATGTTGAGGTAAATCAGTCAATTCTTGAAGGGAGAAATTATTCTTCTCCGAATGGCCATGAGGATAAAACTAGGAAAACCCCTAAATTATTTCGTAGTTCTACAATAGAGGATAATGGAATTAGTCGCAAACTAGTTCCTATCAGTAGTTGGGGTATAAAATTCTCAGGAAGAAACAATATAAGTGTTAATGCATTTATAGAACGGGTAGAAGAAATAAAAGAGGCACGCAATGCTAGTGATAGTGATTTGTGGAGGTATGCAATCGACTTTTTTGAAGGTGATGCGCTCATTTGGTATAGAGCAAATAGGGACTGCATTGGTGATTGGGAGGAATTGGTCTTTCTACTTAAACGGACATTCCAATCCCCCTATTACCAGGAAGAATTGTTAGATGAAATTAAAACTAGAACACAGGGCAAAGAAGAATCAGCCATAATCTATATTTTTGTCATGCAAAATATGTTTAATAGATTACCTGAAAAGATTCCGGAAACTAGAAAAATCCAAATTATAATAAAAAATCTGCAGCCATATTTTCAAAAGGCAGTATGTAGGGATACCTTCAAATCGGTGGAGGATCTCGTCGATATATTACGGATAATAGATATAACTAAGCGTAACTGCGATAATTTTCAGGAGCCTCAATGCCACAAATTTAAATTAGAGCCAGACTTGGCTTATCAACCAAGCGTGCAGGGTATTAACCATACGGAGGAGTCTGTAGTGGCTGAAATAAATAAAGTAAAATCGGTAGGGAGTCGCTGTTGGAATTGTAGAGAAACAGGGCATTTGTTTCGCTTCTGCACCGCTCTAAAGCAACGGTTGTTCTGCTATAAGTGTGGGCGTTTTGGGGTCACTACGAAAAATTGCACATGTAAGGGAAACGCTATTGGGGAAGACACCAAGCCTGCCAAGTAGTTCTTCCCCTAAAAAGGCAAAGTAAGGAATGGCAGGATTGGTTACAAACGGTGCAGCATTTTTTTAAGCATAAGGAAATTTGTAAAATTGTCCAGAACGAAAATGATAATCGTAATTACGTTAAGTTCAAGGTCTTGGGCTACGATTGTATAGGGTTGTTAGACAGTGGAGCCAACTTGACAGTTATAAATCCCAGGTTTGCTAATACTTTAAGAGCATTAGGTTTACGTTCATATGTACTACCGGGGTCTAGACTATCTACAGCGGATGGAACCAATCACACGATATCTGAGGCTTTTGACGTTCCGGTAACATTTGATAACCAATTTAACATTTTGGCAATGGTGGTCATGCCGGGATTATCGCAAAATTTATTGTTAGGAAAAGATTTTTTTGATATTTTTGGCATCCAGTTAAGGCTGAAGAGTGATTGTAAATCCATTGATAAAGAAATATCGCTTCTGGAATCAAGCAAACCGTCAATTATACCAATGGAAGAGTTAGGTGTCAATCAGCAGAAGGCCTTGTCATTGTTGGTCACAGAAATGAAGCAAAATATAGGAGTAGGCCTAGGTAGAACACATATGCTAAATCATTACATTGATACAGGTATTCACAAACCAGTTTACCAAAAACAGTATAATTTTTCACCTACTATAAAGAAGCAAATAGAAAAAGAAATTGACGAAATGCTTCAAAATGACATTATTGAACCCGCTTTCAGCCCTTGGTGTTCACCTGTTATTTTGGTCAAAAAACCAAATGGTGATAACAGACTCTGTTTAGACAGCAGACAACTAAATAAAATAACCAAAAGAGATACGTATCCCTTGCCAAGAGTAACTACCATTATTGATAATCTTCGTAGTGCAAAATATTTAAGTACATTAGACCTTAAATCTGCTTTTTGGCAAATACCGTTAGAGGAATCATGTAAAGAGAAAACTACCTTCGCAGTACCTGGTAGAGGGTTATTTCAGTTTAAGGTAATGCCATTTGGACTGGTAAATGCATCCCAAACACAACAAAGACTGATGGACATATTATTTCAAGCTCACGGTGATAAGGTTTGGGCATATCTAGACGATATTATAATTTGTACTTCCTCTTTTGATGAACATATAGAGGTTTTGAGGAATGTTATGGCTATCTTAAAAGAGGCAAATTTAAGTATTAATGTGGAGAAGTGTAAATTTGCCAGATCAAGCCTAAAATTTTTGGGGTACATAGTTGACAAGGAAGGTCTGAGAACTGATCCAGAAAAAGTTAAAGCAATATTAAATTTCCCGCGCCCCAAGAATTTAACGGAACTCAAAAGATTTATAGGATTAGCTAGTTGGTATCGGCGTTTTGTGCCAAATTTTTCAATCATTGCTGCTCCTCTGCATGACCTCACTAAGGGCAAAAAGAAAACCAAACTTACATGGTCTCAAGCAGCGGAGGATGCATTTTTAAAACTCAAAACGTTACTCACGTCAGCTCCGGTTGTTTCATGTCCAGATTATAATAAGCCATTTATCATTCAGTGTGATGCGTCTAATGAAGGTATAGGAGCGGTCTTGTGTCAAAAAACAGAAGATTCTGATCAACCAGTAGCTTATCTAAGTCGAAAACTCAACGATTGTGAAAAACGTTATTCGGCTTCGGAAAAGGAACTTCTAAGCGTGGTTTATGCAATAGAAAAATTTCGTCCATACATTGATGGGGTGCATTTTACAGTCATAACGGATCATAGGGCATTGTTATGGCTTCATAAAATGAAAGACCCTCATGGGAGGTTAGCAAGATGGGCAATGAAACTTCAACAGTTTTCATTTGATATCATTCATAGACCAGGTAAACTTAATGTAGTACCAGACGCACTATCTAGGGCATCAGACATCAATATAATAGAATCAAATTTGATAAAGGTACTTGACAAACACAAGGATAATTGGTACCGTAATAAAGTTAATCAAATTAATAAAAATCGTAACGATAACGATAAGTGGACAGTTTTTAATGGATCACTTTATAGAAAGGTTATATTAAAGCAATATCCTGATGGTAGTCATGACTGGAAATTATTTATTCCGGATCAACTTAAAGAAGAAGTGTTAAAAATATGTCATGATGACATCTGTGCAGGTCATTTAGGAATTCGGAAAACGTTTTATAGGATCAAAAAGGATTTTTTTTGGTTTCATATGCTTAGAGACGTCAAGCTTTATGTAGACAATTGTGAGACGTGCTCAAAATATAAGGTATCTCAACAACATCCTTTTGGAATGATGGGGCAACACAGAGATGTATCCCAACCGTGGCAGGTTGTTTCTTTAGACTTAATGGGTCCATTTCCACGAAGCAAAACTGGAAATACCATGCTCTTAGTTATATCTTGTTGGTTTAGTAAGTTTGTTTTACTCTTTCCATTGAGAACTGGAAAAGTTGATAAAATTGGTGAAATACTAGAACGGCAAATATTAATGTTTGGTGCACCCAAGGCCATAATCTGTGATAATGGAAAACAATTTGAGTCACAACTTTTTAAGGAGGTAGCTACTAAGTATCAATGCAAATTGTGGTATACACCTCTTTACCATCCACAAAGCAACCCAACAGAAAGGGTAAACAGAGTAGTAGGGACATTAATAGCGGCTAATTCGAGTGTCAAAAAACATAACGAATGGGATGTTCACTTACAAGCAATCGCACACTCAATAAACACAGCGGTGCACGAAACTACGGGGTACACACCATCATACTTATTCCTTGGCAGAGAAGTTGCAATATCACCACTCGATGTGGCAGTATTAGCTACGGACACTATGGATCTAAACCAGGAACTAAACCGGGCATTTGGAAAATTCGAAATCAATACTAAGAAAAGACAAAAAATATTCGAAGAGGTTCAATTAAAACTAAAAAAAGCGCATACTCACAGTAGTCAATATTACAATAGGAATAAGAGGCCAGCAACATTCGAAGTTGGCGATATGGTTTGGAAAAGGACTAAATATTTATCAAAAGCAAGCAATAAGTTCATGGCCAAGCTCGCACCAAAATTTGAAAAAGTTCAAATTGTTCAAAAACTTTCTAATAATGTGTATCGATTGCAAAATATGCACGGTAAAAACATAGGCATGTGGCATGCGAACGACCTAAAACGATAAAAAAAAAAACAAGTTTTTTTTTCTTGTTGGCGGGGGATATTTGTAATGACGTCACTCCAGACAGCAGAAGGCAAAGACATATTTCACATCTCATGTTAACTACATATGTAGCAGTGGTGTCAATCAAAGGACTGCGGAGTATGATGTCGCGCGTTCAAACCCGGTCCATCACATGAATTGACTTTTTGCAAGTGAATATTTTAAAAATCATAATTCATAACATTTTAAATAACATTGACCGGAGTTTGAAGGACACAGCGCCGCAGACTCTTCCCGGAGACAGACGTGTGTCGTTGAGTAGTAATTGTGGAAATCTACCGCCATATTAAAATATAAAAGTAATTTTGACAAAATTCGTCAAATGATATAAAGATCACAGGGATTATTGATGTTCGCATAATTCTCTTGTGTGGATTGTTCAGGATCAGAGGGGTGAGTTCCATTGAATATGTTAAGAGATTAGTGGTTTTAAATTTAAACGTTAAGTGATTTTTCAAACCGGTGTTGACTTGTTACAGCCTCTGGTCACGCCCTTTTGTTCTTGCGGAAAATTAAGGAAATTACGTTCGCATGCCAAGCCTATTCATAGGTGGTTCCTTTTGGAAATACGTGGCACCGCTAGGGTACAGAGTGACCCACACCCAAGCCGGTGGTCCAGGGGATTGGAAGGGTTCCCGTCATAGACATCCTCAGACAAAACCTTACCTGGCGCCCTCATTTAGTATAAGGTATTTATAAGTATATTTTAAGCATTAGATTAAGTGTGTTGTTGTCGTAACAATAAAAGTACTAAAGTTCCTCTCTCTTGTTTCACTGACAAACCACCCGGAAATGAGTCCGTAACAAGGTTATGAATACCATCTGGATATAAACCCAAAGCATCCACTAGGATTCACCAATCTTATGTTTAACATTGGTGACGATATGCGTCAAAGTACGGCCAAGAAATTCTTGAGTCCTCTCAAAAAGAACAAGAAGTTACACCTCATGTTGAACACATTAGCAACTAAAATAATATTTGATGATAAAAAGAATGCTATTGGAGTAGAAGTGTTGACAGAAGATAATAGAAAACTGACGTTGAAAGCAAACAAAGAAGTCATAGTAACAGCTGGAACCATTAAGTCACCGCAACTACTTATGCTTTCGGGAGTAGGTCCAAAAGAGCACTTACGTAACAAAGGTATCAAAGTGGTATCAAACTTACCAGTGGGAAAGAATTTTCAAGACCATGTGAACAGCATTTTAATATACAAAATGACAAAAGCTTCACTTGCCAGTAATCTGGGAGATCCTCATGACTACCCGTATGTGATATTCGACGGATATGTAGCTCTTAATAAGTCTCAGAGCTACCCTGATTATCAAACAATTGGCGTTCACTTCGGCGACAGCCTCACATTTTTGGGACTATGTGCATTTTATTTCAGTTACGACGAAAAATTCTGTGACACTTTAGCCAAAGCCCTTGATAATAAAGAAGTATTCATGGTGTTTATCACATACCTAAACCCAGAATCAAGGGGAGAGATTCTTCTGAAAAGTACTAATCCAAATGACCATCCATTGATATTTCCGGGTTACTATACTAAAAGTATAGACATAAAGAAACATGCTAGTTATTTAGCAGATTTTAATCGTATCGTGAACACGACATATTTCAAAAGAATGGAAGCTGAGTTTGTTGATCCACAAATGAAGTCGTGTGAGGGTTTGGAAAGAGGCACTACGGATTATTGGAGATGCCACACGCTGGGGACATCAGATACGTCACATTACTTTGTTGGTACTTGTGCTATGGGAACGGTGTTGGACTCAAAGCTTCGAGTTCATGGAGTTAAGAGGCTACGAGTGGCTGATGCCAGTGTTATGCCAACTAATATACACGGATTGATTCAAGCTTCAGTCATGATGATTGCTCGGAAAGCTTCCGATATGATAATTGAAGAACATGGTTTGAAATTGAAAAAGACTTTGGTTTGAGTTTATTTAAATAATTATTGTTTATCGCTTTCGATTATCATCGTTCATTTTGCACCCGATTTGAATAAATTGTTCATCAATATTTTTTGTCAGATTTGAGCTCATTTGGACTAAGTACTGTTGATAACAAAATTGTTTCTGAATTTAATAATGTATTTATAAATACATGTATGTTTGTTATTACACATTGTGCAGTTACGATTTCTTTATAGGTTGTTAATAAAAATGTGTTGGTTAAATAATAAGAGAGTACGTAAACTTAAATGATAATTTTCAAATTATGTTGTTAAGTTGCCAAAAAATTAACACCGCACGGAATCGACAAAAGCTAGTTTTTTCTTTACATTGTGTAGCTCTTACCTAAACTGAAATAGGTTACTGATAACAATCTTATGAGTATAAAACATAGAACAAGCGTATACGAGTGTGACTGTATGAACGAACAACGCAGCCGCGGCAGCAACTTCGAGTAAAGTATTCTTCTTTTTTGTGTGGTTAGAGACTAACTTGGTGTCAGAGTTTTTAAGAGGCCTCTGACTTGGCTTTATATGCCGTCGAGAAATATCTTTCAGGCATTCCGGTTTCCTCACGATGTTTTCCTTTGCCGTTTATTAAAGTGATTATCATAAAATACGCACATGAATCTGCCTTGGGTTCGAACTCGAGAGAAAGACTTGGCACATCACTGGGCTAACACGTCTTTTAATTAAAAGAATTGTGACTTTTACTTAATTTATCCAGTGTAACAAACCATTTTTAGGGTTCCGTGGTCAACAAGGAACCCTTATAGTTTCACCATGTCCGTCCGTCCGGCCGTTCGTAGCTTAGCTCAGAGACTCTTAGTACTAGAAAGCTATAATTTGGGATATATACAATTAATCACGCCGACACAGTGGTAAACTAAAATCATGAAAAAAAAAATTTGGGTACCTCCTGTACACGTAATGTGGGGATATTTTTTTTTCTCGTCTACCACATGGTGTGGGGTGTTATTGGTAAGGTCTATCAAAAATGTTGCGGGGATTGTAAAACAATTTTTCCATTAAAAGAAGCGTTTCCGAAATAAAGCTTTAAAGTGCTAAATTTTGATAGAGTCTTGTACCCCCCATGCCAGCTAAACGGTTAGTTTTGGATATGTGAAAAAAAATCACGGTAGTAGTATATACAACGAAGTTAAAAGGAAAACTAGCACCGCTGAGTAGGCTTTACAAGTTTTCGAGTAATAGATGACCAACTTACATTTGCAGTTGGAATGTATGAGAAAACATGTTTCTCAACTACAATGTTAAGTTTGATCTTGAGATAAACTCATCCTAACTACGGAACCCCTCATTGTGCGTAGTCCGACACGCACTTGGCCGGTTTTTTACATTACGTTGATATTATTACAAATTATTTTCATAGCAGGCATTAAACATCCAATATTTTATTATGCAACAAAATCCAATATTGTAAAAGCACTTTTATGTCTGTCAATAAATTTAATTAAAAATAGCTTTGAATTAAATTTATCACACCTAAATTAAATCGGGTACAAAACAAACGGGGGCAATCGAAACCGGGAGTAAAACGAAAAGACCCGAATTTAAGTGCTACAGTGCATTTCTAAATACCGTTTCCGAGAACACAGCCGAAGCTGTGCGAATGCTGATGCTGTGTGGTATGACTCGCGAGATAACGCTTGAGTGTTATCCGTATATTATATATCCGCAAATGCTGAATGCAGTCAACACTCTCCTTAAGTTCTGGACTGAATCTATTCGCTGATGAATAGAAGATGATACTCTTAGAATGTCTGGCGATTTCCGAGAAGACTGAGTGAAAATTCATAATAATTAAATTTAATTATTATGTTCGTCACATTGTATTTATTACTATTAGTAAAAGATTCCTAATATTATGTATCGTAAGAATGTATCTCATCAGTGCAATCGATTTGATGTCGTTCTGGCTGAAAAAATAAATACATAAATTGTTGTTTGTTGGGAATGCTAACTTTATACGTAAAATATTTCTCAGTTCTATGTCTATGACATTACTATTGAATAAATGACTACATTGCTGCTTATCTACTGTTTCAGACTAAGTAGTCTGAAACCAGTAAACGAATTTTGTTAATCAATTAAGTAATTGGAGAACAAAAACAACATTTTGCATTATAAATTGCGTTATAACGTAAATAATGCCAACTAAAAAGGTGTAAACAAGATACCAATATCGATTTTCGTATACTTATCCAGGAGTCAACAAATTACTTAAATTACCTTTAAATTACGTAGGGTGTTCTGAAAGTCTTGAGATTTAACTTTATTTTTCACAGTTTTTCAAAATAATTGCCACCACAATTAATACACTTCTGCGTCCTTATGAACCAATCACTAAAAATGTATTTCCATTTCTGTTCACGAATTTCCACACATATATTGTCCCAGGCCGAAAGTAAAGATTCTTCGTCTCGAATTATTTGCCCTTTCAATTTACTTTTCACGAAAGGAAACAGTCTAAGGTCACATGGCGCCAAGTCTGGGCTGTAAGGCAGATGTTAAAGAAGTTTCAAGCCGGAATCTCGCAAAAATTGGCATGTAACGTCAGCACGATGTGCCGGAGCATTAACACGATGAAGATACCAGGTGCAGAGTTGTGACTTTAGTCCAAGCTTCTTGAATTCCTGATTAAGTTGAGGAAGACAGACAGTGGTGTACCTAGCAGCGTTTTCAGTCTTCTGCTGACGGAGAACTACTTGTTCAATAATTCCCCGAATACCGAAAAAAAAACCACGGCCATTTTCTTTTTTATCGACTTAGATTCTTTTACTTCAGTCGGAGTTTCTTCGCCTTCTATCACCCATATTTTATTTTGCTGCTTTGTGGCCACGTCGTAATAATAAAACCACATTTTATCGCCCGTGACGATTGAAATTATACATACATACATAAACTCACACCTTTTTCCCATGGGAGTAGGCAGAAAACTACAGACCGCCACCTGCTACGATCCTTACATACACTCTTTGCCTTGTTTACGTTCATACATCTGGTCACACACGCACGCCGGTTGCGAGTACTACGCACCTGACTTTTCTGAAGAACGTCACCAATAAGATCACATCAATCATTGAAATTATATCTTTAGATTTTCCGTTTTCAAACATTACAATCATTTTATTAGATCATTTAACTCGCTGTTCCTTTTGTCCATCGGTAAGTTTATGTGGAATCCAAAGAGTACAAACTTTTCTATAACCTAAATGATGATGAATAATTGAATGTAACGCTGCTGAGCCAATCTGCAGTAAGGACTCTATTTGCCGGTAGGTTATTTGCCGGTCAGTTTCAATTAAATTTTTAACTGCAGAAATATTTTCTGGAGTAACTGCTTCCGCCGGTCATCCTGAACGTGGGTCGTCTTCTGGGTTAAAACAGCCACGCTCAAACTGTTTGTACCATCTGTAGACGGTTGCACAAGAAGGACAGTCATTACCAAGTCTGCCGCGCTAACGGAGAATGCAATGCAATGAACTCGATTTTGGACGATTTTGAGTTATAAATATATACGTACTCGTATATTCTGAGTCAGCGAATCGAGATCTAACTCTCTCTAAGCGACTTTATGAATCCTTCAGGAACTCGGTTTTTCAGTAAGCAAGAATGCAATAACTAAAACTTCATGACAAATTCACTAATCAAAAATACAATAATCATTCTTGTCAAAATCGAATTATTGCATTCTTCGTTAGCGCGGCAGAAGTATAGGCTTCATTTCTTCCAAACAGTTTTCTGGACTTAATCTACGTAAAAAGTAATAACGCAAAATTGCGTGATATTCGATAGTCGTTCACGAAGCCATTATAGCGAATTTGTTCGAACACGATCTGCGGCAATACTGAATGCAATCAAATGACAGCTATTACTAACGTATATCATAACATAAACAATCAAACTACGTGCTCACGTCGGCCATTCTCCTTAGTATTATTAAGTATCTCAAGACTTTCAGAACACCCTACGTACAACGTTCTTATTCAACGTTATCATTGTATGCTAACATTATCCAATTACACTTCTGTTTATCGGTATTCAATAAGAATTAATGAACCACCTATAAAAGAGAATGCAATTGTTTTTTTAGCATTTTGGTTCCAATATAAAAACATGATAAAATTATTTAGCTCCTATGTTTTGTATTACAAGTTACTTTTGTTTATTTGCGAAATATTTATTACAAACTTCTAGAATTTGGAAAAACGGAAACAGTTTTGCGAGCCAAAACCTTACATAAACCGATTAAATTTTGCAATTTGTTATCACATGCTTATGTAGATATAAAACTGGATAACGTTGTTTACTCATCATGGATTCTCGCAACGCAATTTCTTACTTTAGAAAGGTTGAGGGTATTTTGAAGATGCTGACCATTCTTAATCTCACTGCATATCAATGGCCGGAACCTGCTTGTGTTCAAGGTAAGTCCCTGAATATAACATTTATTAAATATTCAATGGTTTCACATAACCATCAGACAAAGTCTTGCCAACTTATTGGCCAAAAATAATTTTAAAAAATATGAACATTTTTTTTATTCTTCTGGTAGAATCTGCCTATCGGATACTGTGAAACAAGTCCTAAATATTTGAATGAATTAATAATCTCAAGAATCAAAAGACGTAAGGTCAAGCAAGGAAATGGATGTAACGGATCCAAATTTTTTTTGTTTTCAGATGGAGCGAAGTTTGATTTCATAGTAGTTGGTGGTGGGACGGCAGGATGTCTCATAGCAAGCAGACTTGTGGAAAGGAATGCCAGAGTACTGCTTATTGAAGCTGGAACTGTACCACCTATAGAATCTGATGTGAGTATTAAAGATAAAATATAGTAGTAGAGCTCATACCTTCATAAATAACACTAATTTTACCAACCAAAATTATTGTATGATTTAATTTTCAGATGGCAGGATTATTTCCATTTATGAAGAAAACGAAGTATGATTGGAACTTCACATCCACCTGTGAAGGCTTGAACACAGAGTATCATACGGATAATGTTATCCATTTATCGCAAGGTAAAGTTTTGGGTGGTTCTGGTTCTTTAAACTATGTCAGCTATGTTAGAGGATACCCTCACGATTATAATGAATGGGCAACCATTACTAACGATACTTCCTGGTCATGGAAATCAGTCTTACCATTATTCTCCAAGAACGAAAATCTTATCGATGAAAATATTCTTGAATCTAAAGAAACGCATTTTTACGGAACTAAAGGAAAAATTAAAATACAGAAACAATATTATAAAATAAATAGAGACTTTTTTGATGCTTTAGAAGAAATTGGTTATGAATACCATCTGGATATAAACCCAAAGCATCCACTAGGATTCACCAATCTTATGTTTAACATTGGTGACGATATGCGCCAAAGTACGGCCAAGAAATTCTTGAGTCCTCTCAAAAAGAACAAGAAGTTACACCTCATGTTGAACACATTAGCAACTAAAATAATATTTGATGATAAAAAGAATGCTATTGGAGTAGAAGTGTTGACAGAAGATAATAGAAAACTGACGTTGAAAGCAAACAAAGAAGTCATAGTAACAGCTGGAACCATTAAGTCACCGCAACTACTTATGCTTTCGGGAGTAGGTCCAAAAGAGCACTTACGTAACAAAGGTATCAAAGTGGTATCTAATTTACAAGTGGGAAAGAATTTTCAAGATCATGTAAACAGCATTTTAATATACAAAATGACAAAAGCTCCACTTACCAGTAATCTTGAAGATCCTCATAAATACCCGTACCGTATATTCGACGGATATGTAGCTCTTAATAAGTCTCAGAGCTACCCTGATTATCAAACAATTGGCGTTCACTTCGGCGACAGCCTCACATTTTTGGGACTATGTGCATTTTTTTTCAGTTACGACGAAAAATTTTGTGACACTTTAGCCAAAGATCTTGATAATAAAGAAGTATTCATGGTGTTTATCACATACCTAAACCCAGAATCAAGAGGAGAGATTCTTCTGAAAAGTACTAATCCAAATGACCATCCATTGATATTTCCGGGTTACTATACTAAAAGTATAGACATAAAGAAACATGCTAGTTATTTAGCAGATTTTAATCGTATCGTGAACACGACATATTTCAAAAGGATGAAAGCTGAGTTTGTTGATCCACAAATGAAGTCGTGTGAGGGTTTGGAAAGAGGCACTACGGATTATTGGAGATGCCACACGCTGGGGACATCAGATACGTCACATTACTTTGTTGGTACTTGTGCTATGGGAACGGTGTTGGACTCAAAGCTTCGAGTTCATGGAGTTAAGAGGCTACGTGTGGCTGATGCCAGTGTTATGCCGATTAATGTACACGGATTGATTCAAGCTTCAGTCATGATGATTGCACGAAAAGCTTCCGATATGATAATTGAAGAACATGGATTGAAATCTTAAATAAATAAAAGTCATTGGGTTTGAGTTTAATAAAATAATTATTGTTAATCGCATTCGCTCATGTAGGTATTATTCGCTTATTTTTTTTTTAATATTACTTCAATTTTAAGATTATTTTAATTACTTAATAAAATAATGTGCACTGTTTTCCTGATTTATTTTTTGATGCTTTAGTGTTCGATGATATTTGGGTACATACGTGTAGAGACGCATATTACGGGAAAAATATTGGATTTTTTAGTTAGATTTTGCATAATTTTCTTACCTCTTTTTAAGTTTCATTGCAATCAGTCCCTAGGCACATTTTCAAAAGTCACAAATATTAAACAGTTGCCGCAAAACATTTTCTCATCTATAAAAATGGATGTTGGTTGAGATTCTTAAAATCCCACACCGCTTGACCGATTAAAGTTGGCATATTATATCTTGTTCATGGAGAAGGATATTATATAAGTTTTTTTTATTCAAATAATATTAGTAATATAAAAGTTTATTTCATTTTTCCTCCAGTTTTTTTGTAGAATCCTGTTAAGTCTCCAACATGTTGAAAATTTCTGCTCTGTTGCCGCAAACGTCCTGCTTTTGTCTCGTTGAAGGCCTTTGTATTATTTATTTTCAATAAAATTAACACACTATAAATACTTTCTGTGTTCATCTCGGACATTACTGACATCGGTGAAGGAAGAACATCGTGAGGAAACCTGGACTCATAGTTAACTAGCTTTTGCCTGCAGCTTCGCCCACGTGGAGGTCGGAAATTATCCAACGGGAACGTACTATCGGGATAAAAACTATTTTATGTCCTAACTCATGTCATAGTCTACCAAAGTGCTGAATTTCATCCAAATCCGTTTAGCTGTTTTAGCGTGAAAGCATAACAAACACATAATCTCACTTTCGCATTTGCTTTCGCTTTTTTTTTGCATTTATTTTGTAAGTCTGAAATCGCCAACCTGTCTTGAGCAAGCGTCGTGATTAATGCTCGTGCCTTCTGTATATGAGAAGAAGCCTTTGCCCTGCAGTGACACAGTGCAGTGCAGTAATAGACTGGTATTATTATAAGAAATGCGTTTTCTTTCTTTCTTTGATAGGGCATTTAGCAATTATTTTTGCTGTTACATAATCTATAACAGAGGTCCGTTGAATACCTTTTATTTAAAAAAAACCTGTTCGACCCGTATTTGAAATGGAATACCTATTTCGTAATCGTAAAGGCCATTGTATCAAATATCTTCTTAACACACAAAATGGCGAAGTCAGCCTCTCAAAATTTAATACTCCGCCATCAAATATCAAGATCTAACTTAATTTATCATAAAAAGATCAAAATCAAACGCAAAATCATAATACAAAGACAGAAATATGCCACAAAATCGTAAATAAATCATTTAGGTTGAGAATGATCTGAAAATGTAAAATATCGTTTTACTCAAAGATCTTAAGATGTACTCATTCTTTTTCCTTAACGAAGAAAAAACTTGATAATATGAGAACGATTCTTGTGTTACAGAACAGACCATTTTATAATTATGTACTTCGCCACGAAACAACAAAGGCTTGATTTTCGCTTCTCACTCGATTATTGGAATCATGCGAACTAAGCTTTAATCCACATCGGCTACCTTCTTTGTTCTTATAATCCATACTAACATTATAAATGCAAAAGTAACTATCCTGTTAACGCATAATCCACTGAGCCGATCGGAATAAAATTTGATAGATAGGCAGCCAGCAGGGGACCAGAAGAAGGACATGGGCTACTTTTCATCCTGGATATATTTCTATAATTCGAGAAAAACTTAAACTTAAATTTTTATGACCACCTCGTTGGTCGCAAGCGCTACTGCTGAGCATGAGGTCCTGGGTTCGATTCCCAGGTCGGGCTAACTATTATTGGGTTTTTCCATCTGGAATTTCTCAGTAGCAGCCTGGAGTCTGGATTTGAAAGAAAGAAAAAGAAAGAAAGAAAATACGTTTATTTGTGCCCGGCTCGCCTCCTATTACATGGGATTAAACATAACTGGCAAAATGTGGGTGTACTATAGGTGCACCACTGCCTAACCCTTCGAGGATTACAGTTGTGAAACTATGTTATGTTATATTTTTATATGCACGTGTTTCTGTGACAATAATACAATTTTTCTTTCTAAAAAATTGATGAAATACAAAATACACGTACAAGAAGTCGCGGGCAATAGCTAGTGTTGATACATAATAGGTTTTGTTCAATCACTTGTTTTATTTATAGGTTGTTTTCTCTTACAATGCGAGATGTATTCCCGGTGGTATCGATTCTTTAATTGATACCGCTTGAAAGAAAACTTAGCTTGTGCAATTTTGTGGAAGTAGTGATCGGGCTAACCTAGAAATACGCTTTCAGTTACCAGGATTCGATTAAATTGTTATTGTTGTGATAGTTTTAACGACTGTGTCTTGCGATATTTTTCTGATATTATTTTTCTAAAATTATTCTTTGGACTTATAGGTAGTTTTCAGATATAAGAATGCTTTGATTTCGTATCCTTAAAGCAAAAACCGAATTGTAGGTTGCTAGTTGAGATCCGGCTCGAAGGACCATTTATTACAGATGGAGGCGAAATAAATACAAACTTGGTTTCAGAATCAATTTGGAAGGCTTCAGGTTGCAGGGCTTCAAAAAAACAGCTTCTTATTATTTTAAATTAAAAGTATGTGTAAGCGACGTGGTGCTTGTCGACAGAGAAAACAAAGTTGCCGACAACAAAAAAATACTTTGGGCCGGGACCACTCGTACTTTGCAACATTGTGATTTATTTTTAAATAACGTTCACTAAGAGTACTTAACTTAATACATAATTTACTTATAGCTATTTATACCGATATTGAGGCGTGCGTCGTCCACATACATAAAGAGATCTTCATCATCATCATCATGATTATGATGAGATCTTTTTACAATCTCTCTCTTTAGATCTTTTTTTTTAAAGACATCTTGTGCAGATACAAATAAGAAACACTAATCTGACTACTAATGATGAGAAGAGCTGCTGATGAAAAAAGTCTCATCGAGAAACTAAACAATAAGTGCAATCTTTGAAAATCGTGGTCTTATCAGGCACTTAGCCGACGTTTGCACGGATGTAAAAATATCGTGGCGGGATTTTATCGCGCACTGGATTTCCAACTCTCGGTGTTGAGCCGCGCATTAAAAATCCAACAGAGTTCCAGCGCGTCGAAAATACACACTGTTGAATTTTTTACTCTCGGCGCTAAGCAGAGCATTGAAAATCAAGTGTGCGAAAAAAAATCCCCGCGATATTTTTACGTCCGTACGAGCGTCGGCTTATAACCCAATTTCACATCAAAATCCCATAACCGAAAACCCTCTTAATTGAATAATCCAAACAAACTTGTTGCAGCAAATTAAAATAAACAGTAAGGGGCACATTTAATTAAGAACTGTAGTGAGTGAGATATTAAAATTCACTTCGGAATTGTGTTAAAGACTGAACGAGATTGATGGAAGAAAAGAAAAAACAATGGGGGACTGAACACCGAAGCAATTTGGGCTTTGATTAAAATTTATTTGTTTGCATACTCTATTTTTGTCGCCCGATGAGATTTCCAATGAGTGCCTAGTTTAAAAAACAATAAAGAGAAGGAATATTTTAGAAGACCCGGATTCAATTAAAATCATGGTTATGTACAGACACGCCTGGCTTGAATACCTATCTGTTGTTTGAGGAATTTTAATGATGAATGAATTTAGCGATTTCGGCGATAAAATGGACAAAAAATCTGAGGCGGAGAGTACAAGAATATGGAATTATAGGAAAGTAACTGCAGACGTACTATCGAGAAAACTTACATCTGACCAATTTGAAATCAAAATCTCGTGCACATGATGACCACAACTGTTACCAAGAGTTACTGTAGCGGTCGAGCCTTGCAAGCAAGTATAGTCCTTTTATGGTGTATGGATGCTCATTTCTCCGATGGCACCTATTAATAATTCAGCCAGATAGGTCACCGTAGCTTTAGTAGGTGTGTAAGTAGCTTCAAAACAATTGCTATCATTTATTCTGCTTGATGAGAAAAATAAACCTGTACCCTAATTGCGTAAAATACTTTCAATCACAATCCGAGGGTTTTGTGAGCAATTCCTAATCCATTGCTTTATAGGTTTGAACAATTCATCTGTTCAGCAACGTAAATACCGCAATGAGCATAGCTGAACTGTCAAAAAAAAGAAATTGATTGTCATTGTATTTTTTTTATTATCTATTATAAATTTAGGGGCTTTTGGTCACAATACGACCATGCCAGCCCCAGTCATTGTATTTGTGCTATGCAAAAATACTGCGTAGTTGCGCAAAAACCAGCGGGGACGAAGTTCGTTCCTTGAGAGAGGCCATGGTAGAGCGGACAGATCTGACCTTAAGCCTTGTCTCCCAGTGGGGTGATGATAATCTGGTCTCTTTTAATGCCACCAAAACACAGGCGTGTCTTTTTACCGCTAAAAGGAGTCGTTTCGATCAAACTCCTACTTTTCGGGGTATATCTGTTCCTGTAACTGATCGGCTCGAGCTCCTAGGCATAGAGTTGACATCATGTCTCAACTTCGGTGCCACCATCGAGTACAAAGCCCAAACTGCGGCCAAGAAGCTGGGCATCCTGAATAGGGTGAAGCGATACTTTACGCCTGGACAGCTTTTAATTCTCTACAAAGCGCAAGTCCGATCCTGCATGGAGTATTGCAGCCACCTTTGGGATGGCTCGGCCAAATACCAACTTGCCGCGCTTGACTCGGTGGAACGCAGAGCTAAGAGGCTCATTAGCGACGTCAGACTGGTGGATGCCAAGCTTCACAGCTTGGCTCATCGCCGCAAGGTTGCCTGCTTGACGGTCTTCTACAGATTATACTACGGGGAGTGTGCTCAAGAACTCCACAACCTCATTCCGCCGGCCCCCTTCTATCAGCGGACATCTAGACGCACTGCAGGTTACCATCCTTACCTAGTTGATATCCCACCAATTCGCACTAAGCGTTTCCAAATGTCTTTAGTGATGCGCACGGCAAAGGAGTGGAACTCTCTGCCTGCGTCTGTGTTTCCGAATGCATACAACCCCGATCTCTTCAAAGTGAGAGTGAACAGGCTTCTTCTGGGTAAGCTCGCTCCATCGTCGACTTTGTCTCTGTCATCTCTGACCTAGACTAGAGTCAAGAGCAAACCTACCTCAAATAAAAAAAAAAAAAAGTATCTAAACCATGATTTCTCTTTTATACAGCTAAAATGAACACAAATAAAAGACGTTACTAAGTAACGAACAAACACCTGTAAAACAATTTCAAGTATATAAAAACCAGTCTTCTAATCTCTAAGAACAAAAGGTAGATAAAAAACGTAATCTTCAAGCGGTTTACATGAATAACGGCCACCTAAATAGCTCTAAACATAAAAATTGAAAAAGAAAAAGTTTTGTACCTACTAACAAATGTTCGCAATTTCCCACAAATGGTAGAGTATTCTATCTTACGGTCTATAAAAACACTCTGGATTACAAATATTAAAAGCAGTCGTTAAGGGATAAAAGCCTTTATTGCTGTTTAAGTAGGGTTCATATTTAAGCGCCGTTATGGCGTAACATGTAAGTATTATGAATAAGATGATAAAACTGATAAGTCGAATTGGAAGAAAGTGGAGACTTATAACAATTGCGGTGAAATACAAAGGGTAGGTAGAAGTCTTGGAGATCAATCTCTGTCTACCCTGCAATCGGAATGACATGGGGCGATTCATCACTAGTTGCACCCTTGTTTACGTGAACAGATTTCCTACATAACATATTCCGGATAAAATACCACACGTCTTTCAAAAAGACGAATTGGAGTTTTATCACGGCATATTATTTTAGTGGCAATGATAACATCATACATTTTGTTGGACCTGATTTCCTTATTAGTAGTGGAGAAGGAAATAATCAGTAGTTCTTCACAGAAACCGGAATACTCAAAGCAAACGAGGCCTTTAATATGCTTCTAAATTTTGTATAATTATGTTAAGTTTAACTAAAATCCATTTGCAAAATGCTAATTTCTTGCCACAGGTAAGAAATTAGCATTCAATTTAATTAATTAGTACATAAATTATCTAATAAATTTAATTTATTTTTTAGATTCAATTGAAGTAAGACTTGCATCTTCTAAACACTGCTCAGACGGTGCTAGTTTTATAGTTAATTCTATTTTATTCTATTCGGGAAACTTACAGCTAGCTTATACAGTGTTCTTAAACAATATAAAATTGAAGGCCATTTACAAATTTCCACAGATAAACAGCCTGCCTGCAGTTGTCTCAACTTATGGTATGCCACAAACAATAATTCAATTAAAGTAACAAATGACTTTTATCGTCTAAACACTGCTCAGATGGTGCAATTTTTATAGTTGCCTCAACTTTTGGTATGCCACAGACAATTAAATTGCACCGTGTTAAGACCGCCCATCGTGTCACCCCTTGTAAAATTTCTACTTTTATTTCGGTAATATTTATGGTGTACATAATAAAGACTATTCTATGTATCTATCTATCTTAAAGGTTAATAGTTTCCTAACAGCTGAACTGAATAACCGGACCATAATCCAAGTAATCAAGGCAGCAATATCTACTGAATTAATACAACCTACCCATGTCATAATTTCAATTTAAGAAAAAAAAATTGTTCTTTACCTGTCAAAATAATATAATCGATTACTGCGCTGTGAACGAAAGATCTCGTTTTTATCAAGGCAGTATGTATATTGATAAATAACTTACCGAAAATCATGACGGTTCATCAGCAAGCAAATACCTGTAAAAACAAAAGAAATTCAGTATTTGATCCGAGTAGGTATCATCCACGTAGTCAGGCCTGCTTTGTGATGATAAATGATGATGATATGATGAGAAATGATATTTATTTCTGTAAATTTGTTAAAAAAAAAAAAACAATTTTACACGTCAAAAATAAAGTAGGTATGTTTTTAAACTAAAGGGTTTTCCAATAGGGACGGGTCGATGTTGACAGTTTGTGGCAGCCATGATGTTTTGGTGGGATCTGTCAAATATATTGTTTATTAATCAGTCACTGATGCCAAATTGTCATGGCCAGTTACACGAATGAGCAGCACGTCTTATTGATAAAATTTGATCACCATACCGTCAAATCGTTCATGCAGAATCTCCATCATGGCGTTCAATGTGTGGCACGTAGCGCCGTCCTGCTGGAATCACATGTTATAGACATTCATATCGGGCCAAAACAAACGTCGTTTTCGAAAAAGTACGGACCAATGACGTCGCCGGCCAAATTCAGCCAGATCTATGCGGCAGAGTCATTGAACGCAGCGGACATTTGAACGATGTCATATTACATAAATAATGGCATACATAACCCTTTTAAATAAAAAAAGAATTTCGTTAATACCTCACACACAGTTCGTTTTATTCCATTTCAAAATCGTCCCGCCTTTATTGGAAAACCCTTTTGATGAGTTCGGTGTTTCATATCCGACTACTCTGAGAAGAAAGACCGAAACAATCTCAGAGGTCACAGTCTCTTAAAGTCAAGACATAAACTGGATCACGTCATATGAAGACCATGCACCTTAATGTAGGTACTACATAAATGATTATGTTGGTAATTATTAATTTCATAGCTCATAAATTGATAAACAAATTAATCCCCACTACCATTCTGTAATTCACCAGTATTTCACCGCACGTAATTACAATTAATTACAGTGATTACTAAAATAAATAACTGATCCAATTTCACATCAGATTAAGCCTAATCTCCAATTCAAAATTGTAATACGGACTTAAGCGGGTTACAAAATTGATATGATAAGCCTCTTCAAGCTCATTTGACTTCGGAATTATGTGAATTTGGTTCCGGTAGTTTAGTATAAATAAGTAATTTAGGATTAAGAGATTATGATTTCATGTTACGGGTAGGAGCAACAAAGGCTTGCTTTACTTGTGGTTACAAAGTGTACAAACACGCTGTGAATATGTATGTAAGCGCAGGAGCTCTCGGTACCGTTCGAAACAATGGCGAAGTTGGAAGCGTGTGTGTGCATGTGTGTGTTATACACTGACGCTACTCATCTTCACGCACACATACACAGCGTATTTTTATACTTGGTTACCACAAGTAAAGCGCGCGTCGCTCGCGTGTTATAAAAATACTATATCGGGTTACCCAGTTACTGGGTTGTGGACGTCAGATAAGTCGCTCCATGTAAAATACTGATATTCAACTGCATCCGGTTAGAGTAGAAACTGATCCACCAAAGTTGGCAAAGGGTAGGGGGTTGGGGTAGGGACATGATGATGGCAGGGAGCCGGACGCTCGGTGTCATCACTGCGTCCATTGTCTGGAGGACACGGCGTGGCATACGCTTGCAGAGTGTGCAGCTTGGGAGGAGCCGCGCCGTGCCCTCATTTCGGAAGTGGGAAGCGACCTGTCGCTGCCGGCTGTGATTCGTTCTATGGTCGGTGGCGCAGCGTCGTGGGACGCGGTGATCTCCTTCTGCGAAAAGGTCATGTCCCAGAAGGAGGCAGCGGAAAGGGAGAGGGAGATTTCAAGTGCTCTCCCGGCCCGCAGCAGGCGCACCGGGCGTCGGCAGAGGGCTGACAATGCCCTCTTCCGGCCCCCCTAAATGGGTCCAAGGGCGGCGGACTCGGGGACGTCTGCCGCCCCCCACTCCACAGGACCCGAGGTGGTGGCGCGTAGTGTTCCACGCGCGCCCCTCTCAGACGTCGCGGGGGGAGTCAAACACCTCACTCCCCTCGCTCGACAAGACGGAGCCCGCAGACGCGGGCTAGCACCAGTCGGGGGCTGCGTTGAAGAGTGCTTAAGTGCCCCCGTAGCCCCCGGTGCAAGTGTGCGAGGGAACACCGGGGTGGTTTTAGTCAGTAAGAGTCTGACAGACCCCTCTGTCCACCCCAGGACAGAGGACATCCATGAGGATTTCCACCCCGTCACCAAAAAAAAAAAAAAAAAAAAAAAAGGGACATGATGATGGGTAAAAGCAACATGAGAATTGAAGTAAGATGATTTTGATTGACGTTGAATAGTAAAGGTTTTAAGGCATGTTTTTCATGTCAGCTCAAATGTTTTTTATGGCTTTAACTCAAAACATTAACTTTGATGAACGCATTTTGCTTTTCTACCGTTATCTTACTACATAACACAAGGATGGTAAGCAGCCTGACTGCTCACTACCGCTATCTACAAGAATTAAGAATTTTTGTAAAAAAGGTTTTTATTTTCCACTTTTTAGTGGATCGGTTTGTAATTTATGTAAGTTACAATAGCCTAATGTCAACTGTACATCACCTTTTACAAAATATTGCTTTTCCCAGTGCAAGGATGTTAATTTTTGAGGAGTTCTCCTGGTACTTCACTATTCACTACTTCATATGAATTGTGACGACCATAAATTGCTTAGCAACCATATTAAAGTAATCGAATCGCAACCCGTGAAATACTTATTATTGAGTAGTTCTGGTGCCCACCTGTGGTCTTCATTATCAATTCCACTTTCTAACAGCAAATGCACGAGTTACTATAAAAAATATCCAAATCGCTCTATAGCGATTATTATAGGCACACCTATGTGTGCCTATAATATTTGAAGAATACCCTCGATTTCTCCAGGAAGCCATCATCAGGTCCTGACCTGACGAAAATGAGACCACCTGGAAAGTATACCCTTTCAAACAAAAAAAAAGAATTTTCCCAATCGGTCTAGCTGTCTTCGAGTAATCGGGAAAAATATATTTACAAAAAAAAAAAATGCGACGAATTGAGAACCTCTTTCTTTTTTTTTTTTGAAGTCGGTTAAAAAAGACAAATTGAATACCTTCATAAATAGATATCTTATGCTACAAGGTGATATTGTTAAGCAAAATTAGTAAGTAGGTGTCATAAATCATTTCTTAGACAAGCAAAGGAATAAAAAAAAAACACAATTTCTCGGAAACTAGAATATTGAGTGTTGTTGTTTGTGTTGTGTTATTGTTGTAGTTTTGTTTTTTTTTTATATATATATAACCAAGCTGTGGCAAGGACTCATAAATGTCTAATTTTGGACGGAATCTAGGTCCTTACAGACACTTTAATATCCACCTACACTTAACTACCCACTCAAAATCATGAAAATTTCAACGCTGTATTGAATACATCCAGGGAAATTAATTGTTTATCAAATTGATACACCACGTCAATTTGCCGTGTTACAGTCATTTCATACAAGTTTCAAAGAATGAAAGTTGTAATTCGAATATACGGACAATTTAAGTAAGTAGTCAATTTTATAGTATACTAGCTGTCCCCGCTACTACGTTCGCGTGGAAACACAATATGCTAAAATAACAGCTATGTTTTAATAAAACTGCCTCGTCCCCCGACCCGTCGCGTTGCATCACCCGCCCGCGCTATTACTTATTTATTTAATACTTCATGCACAGAAAAGTACAGAGGCGGACTTAATGCCATCACGTTACTTTTATTACTTCGTTTTCTTTCTGACTTTTTGCTTTTTGCTCGGCTCCTAAGGGTCGTACCGTGATGTTAAATAACCTATAACTATCCTCGAGAATTGGGCTACCAAATGCAAAAGAATTATTCAAACCTGACTTTTTTTTCACAATTTCATGGGTTTTAATTTTTTTGCGCGGAACCCTAGTTATTTTTCTAAAATAAAATTAGCCTTAGTTACTCCCCGTAATATTAGCTATCGGCCACTGAAAGTCATGTCAAAATCGGTCCAGCCGTTTCGGAGATTAGCCGGAACAAACAGACAGACAGACACAAAAATTAAAAAAAAATGCTTTTTTGTTATGAGTACCGTATATACTGTCATATGCATTTATTGAAAATGTGTTATTTTGACATTACAAACAGACACATCAGTTTTATAATATTTATTTGTATGTTTATATATGTATAGATTTATTTCACTGACTTTACAAGGGCGTTTAAAATGACAAGAGCAAATCAGCAAAATCCTCTTACAAATTCTGTTTCAGACTAGCATTTTCAGCGACCCATGACAGGAATGCCTTAGCTACATTTCGGTGCAACACTCATGTACTTTATGCCCATTACTTATGAGACCATTATCCCTTTCCGCTTGGCTAGTCTTTACGACTTTATGAGTCCCGAGATGCTCTTAACGACCAAGGATGATAAACAGATGTGTATATTTATGCTGTTTACTCTTATGAGCTGCTCATATAGCAGGCTAGTGTATTGATAGTGTGGTTTTATGGATTTTACGGATTTATGGGTTAAAGATGCTTTATTTGTGCTATCGTCTAAAGTGATCTGACATTTTTTTTTACATATGTACATATTATAATTATTATTTTAAGTCTGTTAGCTTATATATTATGTAAATATTATGTTCCGAAATAAAAATGCCTAAAGTTAGAAGAATACTTGTAGTTGAAAAACCAACGCAACGCGTGAACTTAATTAAAAGCAAATAATCTATTTGGATGTAGTAATGACACATTTATTGTAACCTATATTTTTGAAATCCTATGACTGCGTATAAATTGGGAATCATATAAATACATTTTCTTTACTTCTCCCCTTAAGTCTCGCATGATACCGCATAGGTTCATAAGAGAAGGCACTCTTTAATAAGTTCATAACCTATTTCTTTGATGTTAAGGGAGGAACAATACAATACCAAGTCTATCTTTTAGTGACAAATGATTTAAGTGTTTGAACGCTTCAGGCCGGCATCACAACGTTTTCCGTCAGCCTTCCTCTTTATTCCACCTACACATTATCTATCTACCTCCTTACTAATAAACGTATTATATCAGGTGAATAGTTACACACTGATTTCTCTCTTTCAGTCGTCAGTAATTTGACTTTCGAAAGATGAAGACAAAGCGTTGTGCACAGACGCTATACAACGTTTATTAGTAAGGAGGCTATTCTATACAAATAAATAAAATTGAAGTGTCCATTTGTAATGTCAAAATAACAACTTTTTAATAAATGCATATGAAAGTATATACGATACTCATAACAAAAAAGCAATTTTTAGATTTTTTGTGTCTGTCTGTTTGTTCCGGCTAACCTCCGAAACGGCTGGACCGATTTTGACAGGACTTTCAGTGACAGATAGCTGATATTACGGGGAGTAACTTGCTTTTATATTAGAAAAATAATTAAGGATCCGCGCAAAAACTTTAAAATCATGAAATTGTGAACGAAAAGTACGATTTAAAAATTATTTTTCCATTACCCAGTATATATATTTTAGAATGTGCTAAATTTGTCCGACAGCACTTTGACCTATTTAAGAAGGCTCAAGACCGTTGCCCTCGGAAAGTAAGAGATCCAGATAGATTAGTTCTGCCTAGGGCACCAAGGACTTCTTTGTATAAAAAGAACTGTCACCATATGTGTGGACTTATCTATAACAAAATACCCAAGAATTTTAAAGATTTACCAAACAATTTATTTTATAAAAAGTTAAAATTATGGCTGCTGGAAAAAAGATTGTATTCTATAAATGAATTTACAAGTAATGTTAAATAATCAGCTTGAAATGAATGCGATGATAATTATTAATATTCATTAATAATTATCATCGCATTCATTTCAAGCTGATTATTTAATCAATCAATCCAATTCAATACATTCGTATTGTAAAAATTAATGAATAATAATATAAACTAGCATTGAAAGCATGCCATTGGACGTAAATATTTAGGTTAGAATACCTGTAATATTTTATTTTAGCACTTTAGACATTGTAATGTTTGCATGTCAAATATCTGACTATGTATTAGGAACTTAATTACTGAATTTAAGACCAACGCTCTGTACCAATACTTATTGCAAATAAATTATTATGATTATGATTTTGGTAGCCCAATTCTCGAGGATAGTTATAGGCTATTTAAAACTACGGCACGACTATTAGGAGTCGAGCAAAAAGAAAAATGTTAGAAAGAACACTAAGCGAAAACGAAGTAATAGCGCGGGCGGGCGATGCAACGCGGCGGGTCGGGGGACGAGGGAGTTTTATTTAAATATGGCTGTTAATTTAGTATACTGTGTATCTTACGACTTCCACGCGAACGAAGTCGCGGGGCACAGCTAGGTCACCAATAAATTAATGCAACAGTTTTTTTCAGTAGCATAGCATCCGGCGTCTGTATGTGCCCGGTAGATGGCAATAGGCTCGCCCCCTATTACATGAAACCTAAAGATAACTGTTGAAATGTGGGTGTACTATAGATACCTCCGCCCAGCCTTTCGGGGAAACAATTCCTGATGAAATGTTATTTATGTTAAGTAAATGATTAAAGTCTTTGTTTTACGTCAGCCTTCCTCATTATTCCATCAATTCCCTGCCAATATACATTATTCACCAATAAATAGATGAAACAACCACAAAAAGCGTCAATAAAAATATAATAATGAGCGTCCATCTTTGAAAATTATCATAATTTTTCCTCAATATCGCTGCGTCCTGTTTCACAACCCGGCACGTATTACCATACTGCTTTGATGTGGAAACGAATCGTTTGGGTAAAGTGGGACGTTGTATGTGTGGGGTTCTGTTTATGTTTAAGGTATTGGCTATGGATATGGGCTGAGCAGAATGAGGTGTCAAGAATTAGTGGATTTTAGACGGTTAGTAAAGAAAATGTTGCGTTAAAACAGCTTTCTGGCAATTATCGAGAGTATCGTCATTCATTATGTATCATTATTCTCGTTTAATTTGGAGGAGCTCGTGGCTAAGTAATAACAGCCGCACGGGTCGATCCATCAGGTTAAGCTACGCTTGCCGGGGTTGGTTCATGGATGGTTGACTATCTTTACATACCGAGACTCCTCCGTGACTCGGAAAGCACGTTAAGCCGTTGGTCCCGGCTGTCATTCGTGGATCTTTGACAGTCGTTACGGGTCGTCAGAAGCCCGAAAGTCTGACAACCAGTCTTACCAAGGGGTATCGTCTTACCCAGTTACTGGGTTGTGGAGGTCAGATAGGCAGTCCCTCCATGTAAAATATTGGTATTCAGCTGCGTCCGGTTAGACTGAAAGCCGAGTCCAACATAGTTGGGAAAAGGCTAGGCAGATGATGATGATTCTCGTTTCATTTGAGCTAATACGACAGAAGAAGAGCAGAGATGGCCAGAGAGCAGAGGAGAGCAGTGGTGGCCCAGTGGTAACGGCCCCGGCTTACGAGTTGTAGGTCGTGGGTTCGAACCCAGGCAGGCGCTTTACTTTGTGTAAATTATTTCATCACCACTGCTCTCAAAAAGGTGAAGGAAAACATCGTGTGGAAACCGGCATGTTCTAGGACCTATAATTCGAAGACATGTGACATCTACCAACCCGCACTGGGCCCGCGTGGTAGATTGCAGCCCACTCCCTCTCGAAGAGTCCTGTGTCCCAGCAGTGGGAACATTATAGGCTTATTATGCATGACAGAAGAAGAAGTACTGAAGAGAGAGTTACAGTGATTACGTTTCTGATTTTAGGTATAGGTACACTGGAAACCGTAAATTATGTGTGATATCAGCTTTTCTCAGTTGCTTTAAGAAGAATCATCTTGGCGTTCTTATAAAGGTAAGATAAGACGTTTGTAGTCTACACCGTTACTTTGTCGGTGTTTAGTTACATTATTTCCTCACGATGTTCATTCACCGTAAGATAATAATATATTATGTAATTTAATATATCTGAAATGAAATACCTTATGAGAGTAGATACAACTGAAACATGTTTAAGATAAATTGCATTTGCCATTTTCGGATTGGGAGTTATATGTTCAAGCCGTTTGGGGTTGAAATACTAGGACCATGGGGTCCGAGTGCCGACTTGGTTTTCCGAGACATCGCCAAGCGGTTGGTCGACTCTTCACCGGAGCAGAGGGCTGGCCTATCTTTTGGCCAAAGAATCAGCATCGCCATACAACGTGACAATGCTGCCAGCCTTTTGGCCACGTTTCATGTTGACAGCGATGCGGACGAATTTTTTGATGCCATATAATTTTTTTCCCTCTTTTTTTATGCATGTAAATATTATATTCCGACATAAAGATTTTCGGAGTGTTCCCAATATTGAATACAAAACAAGTCAATTTATCTACTAGGTAAGTTGTACATCATCACGATCATATAGCGCTTAATTAAAATAAAAACTTTCTAAACAGAAGCCCTACAATTACAGCGCCGCTTTAACATGACAAAGCGCATACTCTCCAGAGCAAAAC
The DNA here is from genome assembly GCA_947568875.1 of Fissipunctia ypsillon. Taxonomy (NCBI): domain Eukaryota; kingdom Metazoa; phylum Arthropoda; class Insecta; order Lepidoptera; family Noctuidae; genus Fissipunctia; species Fissipunctia ypsillon. The sequence continues at coordinate 2,694,471 of OX387659.1, read as the reverse complement.
AGCTGCATTGTCATGTGTAAGACATTTGCATGCACGTGACAGTTAATGCAGGCTTGTTGCAGGTATCTATAGAATATGGGAGCATTAGAGAAGCGCATGATATCCATGCTTATTATTTTAATAAAATTGTGAAAGTAAATCTGACTGTTTGCTACCTTTGCACGACTTATTGGATGAACGGATTTGGATGAATTTTGGCACAAGGATAGATCATGACTTAAGTAAGGGCTCCCACACAAAACTGTGAAATCGCATCGCATTGCAAAAATCTGCGAACTGCGCATTGAATTGTACAATTCAACACATCATTCATTCATTTCATTACGTCGCTTCGCAGTTTTGTGTGGGCTCCCTTAGAACATAGATTACGTTTACCTCGGTAGTATCTACGTTCCCGTGGTATAATTGCCGACCTCCACGCGGGCGAAGACGCGGACAAAAGCGAGTAATATTATAATTGCGAAAGTAACTCTGTCTGTCTGTTACCTTTTCACGCAATAACGGATGAGCGGAATTGGATGAAATTCGGCAATAAGACAGACCATGACCTGGATCAAGGAGTAGGATACTTTTAAATTTCGAACTACCTAATTTTCTATCTATCTATTTATCTACGTACGAACGCATTATATTAATAACGACCCGCCGCTGCTTTGCGCTGGTATAAACTTGTCTTTATCTACGTTTAATATTAATGTTTACCCAAATTAAGATTAACAAAAACAAGCAAGTCATTTCTTATAAACAGTATCCGCTTTTATAACAAGTTGCCAAAGTCGGTTACAGAACTTAGCGATGGAAAGTTCAAAACCCACATCAAACGTGTCCTTATCAAGAAAGGAAGTGCCAATAATTCCTTCTGCACATGTGGCTTCCCTGGTACCTCATTAACAGCATAACTATTTGTGTAAATGTCTATTGACAGCCATGCTTCCTTACGATGTTTATTTTTATTTAATTTTTTACATAGGTACTTCCACGAGATAATCTTTTCATTGTTTTACATTATGTACCTACAATTCTAATTTCTACTATTTATTACTGGCTTTTGTGAACGGTATATTAATTCTGATTTGTTACTGTTGTAATGATAATTATGTCATTTGGTTCAAATAGGTTTATATTTTTATTATTTTATTTCTCTTTTAAAAAGATTATTTTATATTTTATGAATGTCAGAACGTGGTAGGCTTAACAGACTGTATATTTGTAACAAGTTATTTTCAGGGGTTTTATACATCGTAAAAAGGTTTTGTTTCAACGTTTTTTTCGTTCTTGCAAAGACGTAACGACATTGTTTTATGTATGAACTAGCCAGTACCCTTCTTCCTCGGTTTTTACGACTTGACAAAAGATCAAGATCTCTTTATTACGTGTAAGTTTAATGTGTTATATATGTCGGAGATACATTAGTCACTCATTTGAGTTATCGAGAGCCAGCGCCACCAAGCGGCACTCGACAGAGTCTACAACGCTGAGTTTGTCGGTGGCTGTCGAGCAGTGAACACGTTTAGAAACTGTCGCGCGTTCCGTATAGTTGTGACGTGTACCTACAGTGTATTAATTGCTAATGTCATTAATTTGATGGTAAATTATAATTTGATTTGAGCTGCAAACGGTGTTTTCTATTGCGCAATAACCAACACTACCCACAGCACGCCCACAGTAGTTAAAATATGGCTGACGATAACTAGAGAGATGTACCTTCTCCGTCATATATATAAACCTTCTGGAATAAATAAATTTCATTTCGTTTCAATAATTTCTCTTAGGCCGACCATGTATAGTCGGAATTCCGTTTCGAAAGCAGCTAATCTATTCATGATCTAGCATAGTCTAGTAGTAATACATTAGTAGTAGTAGATTATAAATGGATTTCCAACTGTATATGGCTAGCCTTAATGATGTTGAACACCGCATCAAAACCCGTTGCGTAGTTTAAAAAACAACGCGGTCACACAGAAAGTCAAGAAAAGCGAATTTAATAATAAGTAGGTATAAATGAGACAACAGATCCAAACGGTTTAAGTTTAAAATTAAATGATCTACGGATATTTAAATAAAATTAAAATACTGCTAATGATTGAACCAATTAAAACGGGAAAGGTTTCGAAAACAAAACCCGAGAATAGTTGCTTAATTACGAAACAAAGCCATGTAGTAGATTTGCAAGTGTGTACATTCCACGTAGTAAACGTCAATAATAAGTAATTAGGTTTTAATTAAGTAAATCTAGGTTGTCATTAAACATCTTGTTGCGCCATACTTCAGTCTAATTTCTATACTAATGTTATGTGCAGTGTTCTTGTCCGGGACAGCAAACGCGGATACCGCGGTTGTCACTTTTGACATCCGCGGTACACATCTTCAGTTTAGGACAACAAAAAGTTGCTCAAAAATTTTATTCGCAGTGTCTACTCTACTTTATATTGAACCTCAGTGGATACAACTGTCAAAAAATGACAGTTGATAAATGACTCTCTGAGTTTAGTTTTTAGGTGCTGAGCAGATGATGGAAATTTGACCGCGGCCAATTTGTCCGCGACGATAGAACGTATTGGTAGTCTATGCAACAAAGAACACGTAGGACAAATATATTCCCAGGATTTCCATAAGATTCCAAATTGTCCGCGGACAAATTATCCATCGTCTGCTCAGCGCTTGAAGTGGTTCCGTTTATTAACTTGTGTTTTTCCCGGGATTGTTAGGCTGTAGGTTGTACAAATGTTTATTTTAAAGTATTATAATAAGTCTAATTAAAGCGGAGCTCGTGGCTAAGTAATATCAGCCGCACGGGTCGATCCATCAGGTTAAGCTACGCTTGCCGGAGTTGGTCTGTGGATGGGTGACCATCTTTACATACCGAGACTCCTCCGTGCCTCGGAAAGCACGTTAAGCCGTTGGTCCCGGCTGTCATTCGTGGATCTTTGACAGTCGTTACGGGTCGTCAGAAGCCCGAAAAGTCTGACAACCAGTCTTACCAAGGAAGTATCATATTACCCAGTTACTGAGTTGTGGAGGTCAGATAGGCAGTCGCTCCATGTAAAATACTGGTATTCAGCTACATCCGGTTAGACTGGAAGCCAACCCCAACATAGTTGGGAACAGGTTGAGCAGATTGATTGATAATAAGTCTAATTAAAAGAGCCTCCGACACAGCTTGGTTAACCTTATCACTATAAATTCTCTTCATGATTATCTTATCATTTAACTACGACTTTAGGCTACTCACAGTTTTTTATCAAAAATATTTCTTGCCCATTCTTCACAATGAAAAACTACCTACATTTACAAAAATTGCCGAGTGATGCCTATTTAAAATGAATATTTTACTCAAATTTCTAAATATAAACAATTTTATTAAAGACTAGCTGTGCCACGCCACTTCGTTCACGTGGAAGTCGTAAGATACACAATATACTGAAATAGCAGCCACATTCTAATTAAACTCCCTCGTCCCCCGACCCGCCGCATTGCATCGCCCGCCCCCGCGCTATTACTTCGTTTTCGCTTAGCGTTCTTACTGAAATATTTCCTTTTGACCGGCTCCTAAGGGTCGTAGCGTGATGTTAAATAGCCTATAACCATCCTCGAGAATTGGGCTACCAAATGCAAAAATAATTTTTCATATCCGGTTTTATGTTCATAATTTCATGGGTTTTAATTTTTTGTGCGAAACCCTAATTCTTGATCTAAATTAAAAGTAGCTGAAGTTACTCCTTGTAACATCAGCTATCTGTCAATGAAAGTATTGTCAAAATCGGTATTGCCGTTTCGGAGAAAAGCCGGAACAAACAGGCAGACAGACATAATAAATCAACATTTTAATAGAATTAATATTCTATATATATATATATATATATATATATATATATGTTGATTTTCAATAGATTACACTTTTAAAGATACACTTTATCGAAAATCCAAGTAAAATAACAACTATTGAATCAACAAGACTTGGTACATTTATTAAAAATCATTTCAATTACTTCTAAAAGTAATTTTAATTAAAACGCAAAAGTTTCAAAACATCTTGATCTAAATTTAAGTTAAAATAATTGAATACTTGATTCTTGTTTCATTTGATTACTTAGCCGCCTTATTGGTTCGTAGCCAAAGGGTTATTGGATAGGTCGGCAAGGTTAGGAAAAGTTTTCCACGGTCAAAATAATGATGGTCAACTTTTCTTTACATATCGAGACCACTGACTGTAATTGTCTGAAAACTAAAGTTTGACCGAAGAGGTTTTCTTTCAAACATTGAGACTTTTTTGTATTATTGAATGCCTTTTTTTTGTGGATGGGAAATCATCAAGTGACTTCTCCCGCTCTGGGCGGAGCGGGAGGGCGTGTCAGACTTTTACTGTCTAAAACCCACCCGTGTTCCTTCTGTTGCCTGTGCCGGGGCCACGGTAACTCTTTCGAACATCCCGCAACCCTAGCTGGCATCGGCCCTAGCGGACCCCGTCAATAGTGCTGAAATCTCTTTGAGGCGCGCGTGGAACACGACGCGCCGTCGACTCGGGCTTGGTCCTTACCGGTCGGCGAGCTACCCATTGCTCGCCGTCCGCAAGCCCGCGCCTACGGTGGCCGGGAATCGGCTACCAATTCCCGACGCCCAGGGCGTCTCCTGCGGCGACTAGGGGCGTGAGGGCGCAAAGCTTGCCTCTTCCTCACGCGTCCCGCCTCCTCCTTCACGAGCATTACTGCTTCGCAGAAGGAGGTAATGGCTTCCCATGTACTCTCGCTCCGTACCATGGCCTGGACCAGGGCCGGACGCGAGAGATCGCCGCCGCCGATCGCTTCCGCGAGGACACGGCGGTGCTCCGCCCAAGCCGGGCAGACCTCCACCGTATGCTCCACCGTGTCCTCCGGGCGATCCACACAGTGGTGACACCCGGGCGTTTCCTCCCACCTTATCCTTTACAGGTATCTCCCGAAGCACCCGTGTCCGGTGAGGACCTGCGTCAGGCGGAAGGTGAGGATGCCGTGGCGCCTCTCCAGCCACTCCTCAAAGAGGGGACTTATCGCCGCAATTGTGGCGTGCCCATTATTGAATGCCTGTTCCCTCGATCATAGTTTTAAACTCTATGTTATACAAATAGTCAAACATCTCCAGATAATAAATATTCATATCATAACACCACGCCTCGTTTCCCAGAATAGTACAGCCACTTTTCGCCAGCTATGTTTAATAATAATAATTAAATTTCAGTAAACCTTGGCAGATAATTATACAAGTTCTGATAAATTTGTAATTCATGTGGCAGACAGTACCTTTCAAACAGGCTCTGCGGAGTTCCTTGCCGCGATTTAAAACGTAAACGTAGCCATACGCTGGATTAAAAAAAAATGTAATTCTATAACCCCTAAAAGCAAGCCTTTTAAAAAAATATACACCTCCGAGTGATTTAAAAAAAAATACACACTCTCCGAGCGATTTAAAAATGCTTTTAATTTAAAACATTAAAAACGTTGTAAAAACTCTGACGACACAAAACATGCCTTCACATAGAATAATAACATTTAAATTGTATTTTGTGGTTTTGGTAAACAAAAGGATATTGCGAACGAATGTGTGTTTTATGGGCTTAAAAATAAGAGTGTAGGATAACACGGTGGCAATTTTTATGGTAGGTCTATGTTGGGTAATGAGGTTGGTCATTTTGTGGGTAAGTATTATTTAAAGACGGGAAAGGCTTACAATGCCCTGCGTGTCCAGTACAATAACGCGTTCAGGATGTTGATGGGGTTACCACGCTTTTGTAGCGCATCAGGTATGTTCGCAGACGCTCAAGTTGTCGGCTTTCAAGCGATACATCGCAAAAGAATAGCATCTCTGATGTGCTGCACACGGGGGCGCCCCAACAGCTTCCTGCAGCTCATTGTGGGGAGAATGGATGTGGATTGCTTGTTCATGAAGCATCGGACAAAACTACCTGTACGAGTAGTGCGGGCCTGATCCAATGTCTCCATTGTTAATTCTGTATTTTTATTATATTAGGTACCTATTTGAAAACAAAAATGTATGAATGATTATAATAACTACTAGCGATTGTAATTTGTCTGAAATGTATGAATTGAATTGAATTGAAAGTAGGTATGGTATTATAAATGTATTTGGATGTTTGTTACTCAATCACGAAAAACCGGCTGAACATTTATTTGTATACATTATATTGGTTAGGACATAGGATACTTTTTGCCAACCTCCACGCGGTTGTAACCTTGGGCAAAAGCTAGTTAAAAAAAAAACAGACAATTTAAGCTGACTTTTAAGGGAACTTAAAATGGTACATATACGTTAATACAATACGTTAGATAATTCCTTCTTTTCTTCTGACTAGCCTGAATTAATGTTGAATGAGGGATTTTTACAGTTGAAGTCACATCATTGTATATAATCAAGTTTTATAACTAAACAGACAGCTGTGCTGCTGGGGAGTTTGTTGCGCCACTTCTTCTTCCCAGCTAAAGCACTAGGAAGAGGTGACGGGCGGGCATTTTGGGGGACTGTCTTAAGTAATTTTTGACGTTTGAAAAGTGCTGATTCTCAGTCTCATTGGAATAAATGACTTTTTATTTCGATTTAGAATAATGAAAATAATTCAACAAATCACAATACGAACTAGTGTCTGTTGTGCTAAAATAAATTTAACTAAATAATATTATTGTGTTTAATCCACAAACCATGTAAAATTAACAACGCACTGTTTTCATAACTAAATTAATTATGCCCGTGTTAGTTTGTAATCAGTTCAGGGGTGAAAGCTTTATTTTATTATGTGCAGAGCTAAATATTCTGCGTAGTCCAAAGTAAAATATTTACCTACCAATATGTTGTGCCGTGCCGAGCAAAATCTGTGCTAAATATATAACTCAGAGTAAACAGAATATGGGTGGAAGTAATGGTGGCCCATGGTAACGGCCCCGACTTACAAGTGTGTTAAAACCCAGACAGGCTTTACTCTGTCTAATTTATACATATACCATCACTACTACTCTTAAAACAGTGAAGAAATACACCGTGAGAAAACCAGCATGTCTTAGAACCAAAGATTCGAGCCATGTGACTTCTACCAACCCACACTAGGCCCGCGTGGTGGATTACAGCCCACTCCCTCTTGCAGAGAGGAAGCCAGTATTAATACTATTTTATTTTTTCTATCATATGAACTAAAACCTAGAAAAGATTATGTGCTGTCAAATGTATGTGAAGCACCAATTTTAGCACAGATTGGAAGGTCCAGAATAAGACTACAATTTCAAAAACCAATTACAAGAATATTGTTTGTTGGTTTGAATAAGATTACGTTGACCATCTTCCAGTTGTGTCTAAGACAAATACCACAACAACAACAATAAACACAACAACGACAACAAATATGTTAAGTATAAAAATCCCAATATATGTTTTATTCAAGAATTAATCATCCAATAATGCCAAACCCATATAAATATATGAGTTTTGGCATATTGAGGAGAAAAACACAAATATTTAGAAAACCTATAGGGATCGCTGTGGTCTAGTCCTATTAAACATAATTTCTAGGAACCTTATTCATAAAAAAAAAATGGTAATAATACTATCCCTAAAAGATGAATCAAATCTACACTATTTAGGGTGACCATCGTAATAACTTTTTGTGACTAAACAACTGTGTGTTTTTTTTTTTGTTAGCAAACCTTTTTTTTTATAAAAAAAAGGTTCAAACACCGTAAGTTTTTCTTACATTAAGGTAATTCATGTATTTTATTAAATAGGAACTATACTTAATAATGAGAGTTAGATATTTTGTATTGTCTTGGGAAATAATATAACATACTTTCTAATCCCGTAAATGAAAGGCACAGCACGTAGAAGCTCCTGACTGAAATTCTCCTACACTAACATAGTTAATTCTAACTAAATATCGCGTAGAAACTTTAATACATACTAAACCACGTCGTATCTTCCGTCCATTGCCAATTACGACGTGATGACGTTGCGACCAGTCATTACAGAGGATATTACCGTGTCAATCTCATATATTACTAACCTGCAGTATAACATTACTCCCATGTCTTCGACCAGGCTGTATGTATGATGGAACACCAGCGGGGTAATTGCCTAATGTATTCATGTAGTAAGCTGGTAACCAGCGCTGATATGCCAGCGCTTCTCAGCGCCAACAAGCGCTGGTTGTCAAAGCTGGTCGGCGCAGGCAGTTTTCATACTTTTTGCCAAACCAGTGCGAACCGTCGCGATAAGCGCCGACAAGTCTGTTCCTATCTGAATTCGTCGGCGACGGTTCGCACTTGGGCTTGGCTTGGGCTTGGGCACGCTGATTTGGGCAAAAAGTATGAAAACAGAAGTATGAACAGAAAAGCACTGACATATCAGCGTCGGTGACATTCTAACACACTCACATTTTCAATGCCAATTATTTTGACAATTCAACAATATTCATTGCGCTATTAATGTTGTCGAGCAGACAAACTTCTCAAACATATGAAAAGCAATGGATTATGAATTTTCTTCAAAATGTTTCGTAATATTATAAGGTGTGTTACGCGATTGGGGGAAGTTCTAATTCAGGTCACTGAGATGGTTATCTTCATTACCCTATGGTTGTCAGACTGTAGAGAATGATTAAGGCAGAAAGTCGACCTTAAACATTGCTTTTGCAAAAACGTTAACTATCAAAACACAAATGCGGACGGTAACTGTAATCAAATTATAGCAGTTGATTTGCCGCTGAAATAGTGAAAAGAATAGAGAAGGCGAGGTTATCCGCTTCAATAAATTGGTTTATTTGCGAATGAGTAGCATATATGCATGTTAAGCATATGCTAAATATTATAGAAGAGTAGAAAACAAACAACTTTGCCTTAACTCACTCAACTTTAACCTAAACCAATTAGGTATGAGTCTGAGCACCTACAGAAAATAATACATTCACAGCGAAGTGTAACAATTTACTGTTTTCTTATAGCTATGGTATATGAATACACAAAATTAACCCAAAAACCCTTTCCCAGAAAAATCTGCAACGAAATAAAAACACGATGAAAATAAATTATGGTCGAGACTATCCCGTACGTGTTTTATATCTGGCCATCCTTCCCTCTTCGCAAAACCCCGCGACGTTTTTTTCCAATGACAAACGGTTTGGATCCCTCAGCCATTTGTCGTTGGTCCGTCCTCATTGGACATACATATACCTTTATTGTTAGCGATTTTTCAAAACAAAATATATTTCGACTCTTATTTCCTATCCCTTCCAGGATTTATGCTTTGGGTTATGCTTTTTGGCATAACCCTGGTTGGGAGCGATTGAAAAGATTTCGCAAAGGTCCGCAAATGTACGTGTTTTTGTAGGCAGCTGCGTGTGAAATCGAATGCGGAAGAATAATGATGGTAATCCCGCATTTTACGCTTTCGATGTATCGAAACATTCACGATTTCAATGGAACATTTAAGCATTATCGCATGTTACGAATCGTTTTGCTTACCAACTAAGTAAAACGATTGGTTTTTGTCAATAGCGTCAATTTTAGATGAGTAAAGTTAACAAACTTCCTACTATTGAACGTGTGATTGATTGATAACGCAATGATTAAATATAGTGCATTTTTCATTACCAAAGACATATTTTGTAAAAGTGATTCCTTAAAGAAAACCCTTACTTCTTTGTTTATCAACCGACATAAAAAAAGGTTATTAATTCGACACGTATATATGTAATAATATAATGGAACTGAAATATATTGACATATGATTATCCATTAGAACTTCCAATCAAAAATACAAAATTTCATAGTTGTATGTATGTTTGTCCACGCATTTTTCCGAAACTATTAATCTGTTTGTGATTGTGTTTTTTTAATTGGCTTACATTTACTTCAACTTAGGGAACAGTGCAAGTTTCATCAAAATCAGTTCACGAGTTTTCTAGATATGGACTAATACGTGTGTGACGGCCTGGCTTATTGATACGAGCTATGGGTGTGGTGTCAAAGGGAAAACATCTCAAAACCTTAGTCAAATTGTAGTGCAATATTTACAACAAAACTATTAACTACTTATTACAAACAAAAATCCAGTTTTCACTCAAAAGTAAAAATTACAAAATAAAAAAGTAATTTAAAAAAATTATATCTACTTCAAAAAGAAATTAACTCAAAATTATGAAATAAATTTAATTTCGGAATTCGGTGGCAAAAAACAAAACACAGATCTCAAGACACCAACTTCCGAAATTCAAGTTATTTCATAATTTTGAGTAATTTTTTTTTTAAGTCGATTAAAAATTTTTTAATTACTTTTTTAACCAAAAAGGGAAAGAAAGTTTAGAATAAAATAGAATAGAATAGAATTGAATAATTTATTTTTGCAAATATGGGTAGATGCTACATCAATAGGTGTTAGTACAGTACAAAGATCAGCCATATTTTGCCATTCGGCATGCAAATATTTATTTGCAAATATATATTTTGTGCCGCTGCTGTGTGTGTACTTTATTATTATATTTATAATATTGTGAGGTGTGAGCGTGTGCGCGGGAGACGCGAGGGTTAGGGAGGGAGCGAGACGAAACACTAATTGACATTCTATTATTGTAACAATAATTTATGATTCAGGTAGGTACATTGTTTATGCACGCACCTGCGATGCCTGCGGAGTCATTTGTGGTTATTTCGTAATATTTATTCATACCTATATTTGGTTGTATAGTTGCAGCATATTTTAAGTTGTTACTGGTTGTTTTGTTTTGTTATGTAACTATTTATGTACTGATCACTGAACCTGATTTGATTTCCGTACGTCTTTTTCGGGTGACCACTGAAAATCAGCGCTGTGCTGTGGGTCCCTCATAGCACAGCATCACAGCATCATGCTGAGTGGAAGCCTTCTTGTCACAGTCATGACGTGCAGCTGCCGACTATTTCTGTTTTGAGCTCGTGATTATAATGTGGTTCTATTTTGTTTTATTTTTCTGATTATTCTTATCGTTTTGTATGCATGTGTTTCTGTGACAAATAAACCTATTTTTCTTTTTTCTTTCTTTTTTTCATTTACATCAAATTATTATCATTTATTATTAACATCAAATTATTGTGTATCATTGGTTCAATTATTACTAAATTATATACCATTAAATTACGCATACTACAAAAGTTAACTAATCTTTTTCTCAGATAGGAATTCAGTCACACTGTAGCTCGTTTAATCTATAAAAAATGTACGTAATTTTTGCCGATGGGAAATTCCATCAGCTTATAAACGAAGAAATGCGAAATTGTTAACAACCGCTAATTATTTTCTACCCTACTTCAGAAATTTAATGCAACCTTTCGACAAACAAGAACTAGTCGGTCAAAGTCCTTCTAGCACGAACCTAGTCAGTACTCAACAGACACAAACCATTTCTGGTTTAATGGCACAAAATAAATATAAACCTGTATTAAGACTGTATGCATAAATAAATAATAATAATAATGATACATAAATTCATATCTGCAGAGCGAGCAAAACATTATCGCATAGGAAAGCGTTTTCACTTGATTGATTCCTTTGATTTTCCAAACCAGTGATTGTTCTTACTCAGAATTCTAAGCTTTCTTCTTTTTTATTATCTGTGCTATGTATGTAGGTATCTATGTATGTAGTTTTCTCTTTACAGTTTACTGGCTAATTCTGCTGGAGGGATGCAAGGTTAACATTTTTCAGATTTAAAAATCTTTTGGGCAAAGTTAAACCGATCTTCTTGCCTTTTCCTAACTATGTAGGGGTCGGCTTCCAGTCTAACCGGATGCAACTTAATACCAGTATTTTAAATGGAGCGAGTGGCTATCTTTTACCCGTTGAGTGCCACGTTTTGTTAAATAATCTATTATAATATTGCTCACGATGTCGAAAAATAGGTCATTATTTGTATTTAAGCACATTTAGATCATTAAAATAAAAGAAAATAGTTGAAAATATACGTTATTAATTACACACAGCCTAGTTGGTAGCCTGGACGTTTAAGGCGAAAGCGCCAGGGTAGCTCACTAAATTCAAATTTTCTTAAGTTTTTTGCAATTTTCAGGTCAGTATTAGGTTGTATGTTGATTAAAATATGATTCGCGACCGTAACAAATATATATTTACAGAATTATAATCATTAAAGTTATCAATACCAATAACCATTCAATTACCATTTCAGACACCAACCTACATGGTCTTCACATGATCTGACCAAGATTATGTCTGGACTTTAAAAGAGACTGTGACCTCTGAGTTTGTTTCGGCCTTTCTTCTCAGGGTAGTCAGATAGGAAACGCCGGCCTCATCTAGTTTAAAAAAAAATGTTTGACGTGTAAAAGTGTTTGTATAAACCTACTTACAGAAATAAAATCATTAAAATTTATCATTTACTTTAATCAACATACACCCAGACACTGAGCTGCAAATTGAAAAATCGTAATAAAATTAAAAATTCGCGGGCTACCTTAGCGCTTCCCCCTTAACGTAAATTAATGGGGGAACGGGTTGTTTTATCTTATTTATTGTGCTAATTAGAACATACCAAGTAAAAACACATGGGCATCAAAAAATAACTTATATAGTCTAGCTTTATAAAATAGGTTTTTTGCCACAAACTACAAAATGTTTCGTAAAAACTTAAATGAAAATAGCAAATATTTTACTCAAATTTAACAGATACTCTCAGGTTTAAGTTTTTTTTTTTAAGTATTTAGGGAAAGTTGCTGTAATTTAGGTTTCAGATAAGTTGATTCTCTAAAGTTTTAGCTACACACAAGTATTTTTTATTTTGGTATAGCTACAGTAGTTTATTATCTAATAAGATTCCAATTGGAAATAGCAGGGGCGCATGCGCGGAAAACTGCGTGCGCGCAGCTTGGACGTATACTTCCGGCTGCCCATTTCGGACGTTCAAGTGGAGCAAAGTTATGTGAAGTAATACTTGTTTTATAATGTTGGCAGTCAACACTGTTGAAGTAGCGGCAGCATAGTCAAAATCGAATTGCTTCATATCTATACAAAAAAAAATAAGTGTCTGTTTGTAATGTTAAAATAACAACTTTTTACTAAATGCATAAGAAACTATATACGGTACTTACAAAGAAAAAGCAATTTTTAAATTTGTCTGTCTATCTGTCTGTCTGCTTGTTCCGGCTAATCTCCGAAACGGCTAAACCGATCTTGACGGGACTTTCACTGGCAGATAGCTGATATTACGGGGAGTAACTTAGGTTACTTTTATTTTAGAAAAATAATTAGGGTTCCGCGCCAAAAAATTAAAACCCATGAAATTGTAAACAAAAAGTCGAATTTGAACATTTATTTTTGCATTTGGTAGCCCAATTCTCGAGGATAGTTATAGGCTATTTAACATCACGCTACGACCCTTAGGAGTCGAGCAAAAAGAAAAAGTCAAAAAGAACACTAAACGAAAACGAAGTAATAGCGTGGTCGGGGGGTGCAACGCGACGGGTCGGGACGAGGGAGTTTTTTTTTTAATGTGGCTGTTATTTTAATATATGGTGTATCTTACGACTTTCAAGCAAATGAAGTCGCGGGGCACAACTAGTTTTTAATAGACTTGTACCAGATCGTCTTTCATTACGCTCATCATTAACTGGACAAAACTATTCAACACATTGATATTTTTTTTCAAATTATTCCTAAAAGCAAATAGTATTAAGAGTTACGTCAAAACGTAAACGTGACGTACGGTGTCGTTATCACCACCGTGTCAAGTCGGCAATCAGTTTAACCTATCAATGAGTTTAAATTCTGCACGAATAAATAAATATTGATATTTTTATGTTACGTTGTGTTTACTCACGTGGAGAGGTATATAGAATATGCTTGAATGAACCCATAATATTATGAGAAATTCTTAGATCGATCGAAGCTACACTTTTAGGTGCTTCGATCAGGCTTCGATCAGTGCTTCGTGTTATTCTGCGGTACTGGTATAACTGTGAATTTTAATTATCACATTGGCGCTTGGTGCTTGGCAAGGGACTTGTGATTAAGTAATAACAGCCACACGGGTCGATCGATCAGGTTAAGCTAAGCATGCCACGGTTGGTCTGTGGACGGGTGACCATCTTTACTTACCCGTGCCTTGGTAAGCACCTTAAGCCTTACGAGTCGTCAGAAGCCCGAAAGTCTGACAACCACGCGGCGTCTTAAGTTGGTGGTTCAAACCGAAAGCGATTGCGGAGCGATCCGATACGGTGACACACGAGTTCAGTGCGATGCAGTGCGAAGCGACGATTTTGTCCTACGAGCGCGCGAACCGCTCGCCGCGCGACGGCACCGCATCCAGTTCGCGCGAAAATATCGAGCCAACTGATCGCGTTCGATTTGCTTCGCGCCGCGCCGCGCCGCGCCGCACCGCACCGCACCGCACCGCACCGCACTCCACGTGCGTTTGGTCACATAGGACACTTCAATAGGTATCGACTGTTTGTTCTTTTCGCGCTGCGCCGCGCCGCTTCGCGTTCGCTTCTAGATCGCTCACGTAATACGCCGCGTCAGTCTTACCAAGGGGTATCGTATTATTCAGTAACTAGTCTGTGGAGGTCAGATAGGCCGTCGCTCCATGTAAAATACTGCTATTGGGCAAAGGCAGGCAGATGATGATGATTGGCGCTTGGTGCTACGCTGCATTACTTTGTTCGAGCTTCGCTGCTTACTAAGCCAAGTTCTTACCTGGGTAGGTTCGGCTTTACCCCGTAGCCATAAGCTCCACGCTCAAGTGCCACGCGTCTTGCGACAGTGACTGCAGAGAAAACAAATGAAACAAGTTGTTTAGAGCATGCCACGAGTCACCGCGACTCGACTTGCGGAGCGACAAACATGCCCCGTGTCCTATTCAAAAGCGATCGCCGCGCAAATACGTGATCGTCGCGTGCATGTCACTTTTTGTCCGGAAATCCGGAAAACGACCTCTGTCGGCGCGACTACGTTCAGGTTCACCGAACAAAAAGTGACATAATATGATATGAGGGCGACGATCGCGTATTCGCGCGAATAGGACGCGGCCGTTAACAGTTGCAGCGCGCGCGTGTCGCTTGACGCAAGTCCCTTCGTTAGTCACATCGCTCGAGGCCCTGAAGGGGCTACAATTATCATTAGAGGGAAGCCGAAGAAAAAATTGTTCATTTCTCATAAACTCAGACAAAAAAACTGTAGGTTTTTAATCTTATGATTTATTAAATTGGTATTTAAATATAATTATGTAATGTGATGTGACACACCGAGGTGTACCATATTATTTAGCTAACACACATTTGGCATTAAGAAGAGTGGTTGGCCCGAAGGGAAGCTGATAGGAATCGGGTTGTATGAAGACTTCGCCCCTGGTACTACGTCACATATTTTTTTTTTAAGTTCTTTTCTTCCTGTCTCGGTTACATCAAGTTCCATGTATTCATTCATATCTAGACCAACGTCAAAGCCGGCTATTTAGGGCAAAATTATTCCAGTCCATCCGATAATTTGATATTTCTCGTCAAAACCTTTGTAGCGTGTGACAAGGGTACTAGACCTGAATGTTTGAAGATTTATGAATAGGAATTCTGCCATTGTGTCTTTTGTAATATGCTTTCATCTTGTGTTTTCCAGGGATCACTTTGAGAGTCTTAGATAAAGATTTGTGTTTGGAATTTCTGTGTGTTGTTTTCCTGCTGCGTATAAATATGTACGATTATATAGGAATGATCTGCAGTGCTATTCTGGAAAGATCCCACCGTGAAAATTTAGGTGAAGTGAGCGTGCGTTCAAACTCACTTCACCTAAGTGCTCACGGTGTGATGTTTACAGAATAGATCGGCTGTTCTAAAACTATCTGATGGAAATGTAAACAATTGAATCAGAAAACTTACTTGTTTTTCATTTGACAATTGAGGTTGATTCTATATCCACAATTTTCATTCATGATTTTTCAATTCAATCCAAATCAGACACTGAACAAGACAAAAGAAGTTTTATTGTCAACAATGTTATTGAAACAGTAATTGCTGGAAAAAGTGAAACAGACTAATATAGGTACTGTACCGACCGTAAATGTGGCTTTAGCTTTATATTATATTATATAATGTATTGCTTTTTTTTATTTAATTAAATACATATAAATTATATTTTTAAATATTAGAATAAGAAAAGTATAATTTTTTTTTAATTATTAAAAATAGCCCACCTGTATCGGGAACAGGGTCCAAGCTACCGGCGGTCAGGGCTCCAGAGAGAGGAACCTCCAAACAATGCGAGCCGTGTCCGTTACGTTAACGTTACGCGATCGTGCTAATTAAATGTAAGTAGCAAAAACGTGTGACGTAAACGTAACGTTAATTCGATTTTTGAATCGAAAATACAGCTGTCCATAATATTGGTTTAAATTTTTGCGACAAGCACCATAAGATTAGTACTTAAAACCCATGAATATGAATAAAGTCTTAAAACTTAGTAAGTATTATGCGCGAAACGACTATTTTCAATTTAAAAAATCGGTCATTTTACTTAACGTTTATTCCGCGCGTTCGTCTTAGGCCCAAAGATGTACGAGAGTAATCACATTTCAAAGAAACGATTAGTAAACGACCCGTTCTTAGAAATAGGAACCCAGCACTTAGCACAGCCATCATCCTCTCCACAAAACAAAATGCTATCGCTCTTAGCTCCCTAGAGAAAACAAAGGGGAAATGAAATCGAATAAAGTTTTCTTCTTGCGATAGCGGAATAAGTTCTAGTTAGCGAGATTTCGGGGTTGAAGCAAGCACAACTTAATGTCTGAAACTTGTACCAGTTTAGAACTTTGGAAGATCGGGACGGTTTTAAGACCCGAGTGTAACAGATGCATTAGGCATGCTTGGATTTTCGTTGGAGACTTTTGCTGGGAGATGCCTAAGGAAAATTATCAGTGTTGGTCGATGGGAATTTAGTTTCTAGGTGTCAAGTCAAGCTGTTTGTTCTCCGGGATCACAATTGCCTCTTTTTATATACAAAGGAGGATTTATTTAAGTAATTTCTTGTTGATTGCAGCCATTTATGTGTATTGTCTTTGGTCTTGGTGTGACTATTAAATTGTGACCTGTGACACCAAGCAATGGACAGCATTTTCAAACTTTTTTTTTGTGTTGAATACGAGGGTTTTAGCTTCTTTGATCATGATGTGACCATTAAATTGTGACCTGTCCTAACATCAAGCAATGGAAAACATTGTAATTTTTTTATGTGTTAAATACGAGGCTTTTGGGTACTTTGTATAAGTGTTTGTTTTTTGTCTTTTTTTTGGTAATGTGCGTCTTGTTTGTGCAGAATAAACACTATTTTCTTTCATTATTCATTTATATTACAGCTAAGTAAGAATAAAGTCCAGAATCTTTTAAGATATTTTGCCGTTGTAATTCAGGAAGGGAGAAATTATCGATAGTGTCAGTACAACTTAAAACCTTTAGCAAATCTGATGAGACCGTATAAAAATTGAAAATGCTCCTTACAGTGAAAGAAATAAGTAGTTTCATCATTTATATCCACATTTGATACGTAGGTAGGTAGGTACGAAATAAATTGTAAGGCTAATGTTCAGGACCAAAACAAATGACAGTAAACGATATTTGTTTTGTCCAAAGCGAGATATCAATTCAGATTTTCTATTCAGCACTAACGTTTTATTTTAATTCATTATTTCATACTAATCGCAAACGAGTTTTGCATTGTTTCTACAGGTGAATTAACCTCACTACTTACTCGAAAATTAAATTTCAAATTTCAATTATCATGCTCCCTGAGCCATGCAAATTGGATCCATATGAATGTTCACTTTAATTAATACCAACTAAAGAATCTACCTATATTTATACAAATAAATAAAATTTAAGTGTCTGTTTGTTTCAAAATAACAACTTTTTACTAAATGCATAAGAAAGTATATACGGTACTTATAACAAAAAAGCAATTTTCAAAATGTTTGTCTGTCTGTCTGTTTGTTCCGGTTAATCACCGAAACGGCTGGATTGATTTTGACGGGACTTTCACTGGCAGATAGCTGATGTTAAGAAGAGTAACTTAAGCTACTTTTATTTTAGAAAAATAATTAGGGTTCTGCGTAAAAAAATTAAAACCCATGAAATTGTGAAAAAAAAAGCCGGAATTGAAAAATTATTTTTGCATTTGGTTACCCAATTCTTGAGGATAGTTATAGGTTATTTAACATCACGATACGACCCTTAGGAGCCGAGCAAAAAGAAAAAAGTCAGAAAAAACACTAAGCGAAAACGAAGTAATAGCGCGGGCGGGCGATACAACGTGACAAGTCGGAGGACGAGGGAGTATTATTAAAATGTGGCTGTTATTTTAGTATATTGTGTATCTTACGACTTCTACGCGAACGAAGTCGTGGGGCACAGCTAAACATAACATCTCGTCTTTTTTCTCCGGTGGGTTCTTGACATATTGAGTCTGAGATTAGACTGTGAATGTTCTTAAAATTACGGGAATATTCTTTGGCAGTTGTATGAAAACGCTACAACGGCAAATTGACGTAGTGTGGCAATTTTATTCAGTTAATTATCCTGATTGCACATGAAGTTCTTCCTCTAACAGTGGAAGTGGCTTGTGGAGATAAAATACTGGTATTCAGCTGCATCGGGTTAGACAGAAAGCAGACGAAAACATAGTTGGGAAAAGCTAGGTACATCATAATGAAGTAGGTAGTTCCTTTAACACATAAAGCACAGAATTTATAACTATTATAAAACGTCGTTGTAAATAGGAATCCCATACATATGTAATATAACATCACGCTGTGTTTCCCCGAAAGATTAGGCAGAGGTGTACCTATATTACACCCACATTTTGCCAATTATGTTTAAGTCCCTTAAAATAGGGGGCGAGCCTATTGCCATTAACCGGGCACAAATCCAAACTCCGTATTTCTACTAAGAAATCCCTGAATGAAAAACTCAATAATACAATGAAATTACCTGGGAATCAAACCCAGGACCTCATGCTAACTAGACAAACGAGACAGTCAGTTAGAGCGCAGGTATGTTCTCACCCTATAAACCGCCAACTACAGCCAACGATACACGGCTAACTAACAAAAAATAATTTTCCAGTATAAGCTGATCTCGCATTGTATAGGTTTTCCGTACAATGAGAGGTCAGTTTATACAAGAAATGTATAGCTTAATATGTAGCTGTGTGTACCAACAAACAGTTCTGCGGGATATAAACCCATGCTTACACAAAGAGCCGACGTTTATGTCTGAAACCATTACCATGGTAACATAAAGCTTACTAGTAACAACAGGTTAGTTGTTTTGTTTTCTGTTAAATAGGGAATTGTAGGGTTCAAGTGATGTTAGGTTTTTATTTCTTTAGTTTAATGCATAGGTCGCCAAACTTTGTAGCCCAAGGGCCAGACTAACTCCTACACTAAAGCCCTCAAGGGCCAGGACCTAGCTAGCTCATTATAGCAACATACGTTTTGAATTACGCGCAAATTTTCGTTTTGGGACTAGTCAGTGAGTAAGATATCGACGGCGCGGGCCGGATTGTTGGTGCTCGCGGACCGGACCTGCCCACGGGCCGTCGTTTGGAAACCCCTAGTTTAATGTAGTGGCTTTAATGTTGATCTGAATCAACCACCCACTGATGGGTGCTAGTAAATGGGATCCCGAGTTCAATCCCTGAGTCGGCCAGCGTTTTTATTTATTTTATGATTGACTAGCTGTGCCCCGCAACTTCGTTTGCGTGGAAGTAAAACTTCCCCGACCCTCCATGTTGCTTCGCCCGTCCGCGCTATTTGTTCACAATTTCATGGATTTTAATTTTTTGCGCGGAACCCTTATTATGTTTATAAAATAAAAGTAGCATTTGTTACTTCTTATAACATCAGCTATCAGCCAGTGAAAATTCCGTCAAAATCGATCCAGCCGTTTCGGAGATAAGCCGGAAAAACAGACAGACAAAAAATTTAAAAATAGTTTTTTTTTTGTTTTAATTACCGTACATACTTTCATATAACATACATTAATCTCCCTACTAATAAACTTTCCTTAGCGTCTGCTTAGTTACACAACGCTCTGTCTTCTTCTTTCGAAAGTCAAATTACTGACGACTGAAAGAGAGAAATCGGTGTGTAACGACGGAAGATGCCACGTGAGGTCGAGCGTTATGTGTAGTAAAACTACATTGACTCATCTTCGTAGTTTTTTCTTGATAGCAGTAGATAGTTTGTATTCACCTGATAAAATACGTTTATTATTAAGGAGGTTAGTAAAAATCTGTTATTTTGACATTGCAAACAGACACTTCAACCACATATTATTATATATATATATTATAGATATATTATTTATATATATTATTATTGGTATAGATGATTGATAGGCTTACGTTTGAACACTGTGTTACCTGATGGTAGCACAGATGATCAGATGATGGTGGTGATGGTAAGTGAAAAAGTGGTCGACGAAGGTGCATGGTGCTTAATTGCGTTTTTCCATCGAGAAACTCTCAGCAGCAGCCTGAAGTCTGCAGTTCTGCTTGTCTTATGGCAATGGGCTCGTTTGATATTCAATGGCACTTATGTTTACCTACACCTTCGATTAGTTTCATTCCATTACACTAAAGCAAGACGTAGAAAAACCATCTCCGTTTTAGTTACAGGATACAAACAGTTTTATGGAAGTTACCGCAACCAGGTTGCACTAGAAATACCAAGGATAATGCCGAAGATCTCAACTCTCTGCAAACTATAGGACACAAAATATAATGTTACGTGAAATTACTTCCTGACGATCAATTGCACAAAGAGCTACCGCATAAGCTAGGCACTGCAGCAGACTCGACTAGCTTAGCAAAACGTCAATGCACTCGACGAACTATCGCGTCGGTATTTTATGCACCTGGCACGATCTTAGATGATCGGAGCATGTTGTTATTGAGAGTCAATATTTAGTAATTATGAAATTACTATATAGATTAGCTAGAGTGTGATCGACGGCTTCAGTTTCATAATAGATGTCTTGATAATTGACGTGTATGAGAGAGTATCAGATCTACCAACTGCTTGTCTACTTGATGCGGAAATAAATACCTGACAAGTTCCAGACTGAATTTTAAGGTCAAATGTTTCTAATTTGTTGGTTAATCTAGGATACCACTGTTTTTTAGTAAAGGACAACATCATAAAAACCTGCAAGTGGATGATGTGGTGGTCACCTATTTTACAAGCATGGTAATTAATGTCGTTTTTTCTCTGCATGCTAAATATTTAATGTTGTTGCTTCTCTGTATGTCAAATAATTAATGTCGTTTCTTCTCTGTATGCCAAATAATTAATGTCGTTTTTCTGTAAGTATGCCAAATCATTAATATCGTTTCTTCTCTTTATGTCAAATAATTAATGCCGTTGCTTCTGTGTATGCCAAGCTTCTTTCACTTTTCAATTTAACCTTTTCCTTTATTTTGTAAATAATTATTGAGAGAGTGTTCCAACCAGATTTCAACGCCAATAATGTAAGTAGAAAATTATTACAAAAGAGAAAACTGTTATAATGATTTACTCGTTCTGCATTATTCATACAATTTAATATGATCGTACAAAGCAGGACGAAACAAAGGTCGGCCATTACGAGGTTCCGTTGAACACAAAATGGCGGACTCAAACGCTTCCGATGTTGGCGCGAATTTAAATACGGATTATTTTGTTCTTGTTGTGACAGTTTGATACTGACTTATTGTTTTTTTTCCAATGAAGCTCGGTCGGTAATCGGTTTTACACCCACCTGACAATTTTAACTTGAATAATGATTTTATATGTATGCTCCAGAAATAAACGACTTCTGAGAATACTGAAGGACGGAACTACCCCATTGATTCTGAAATTCACAAACCATTTTTATTAATTATTTTGGGAAACCACGTTTTATAACCTCACTATAATTACCATAAAGACTGTTTATACAGACAAACGGATATTTTTGTATAAGAACCCAGCTGTGTTCTGCCTTCATTAATTGATGCATCAAGCTGATAATTATATCTTTGATATTTTAAAGTCTAATAACTGACAAAACATTACTGGCATTTAACTCTGTTCTGACTTTTATGACTAACTAAAGATGTTTTACATGTGTTATTTTAAGTTTTTATTACATTGCAGGAGATTTCCTTGTCTATAATATGAATGGCAGACAAAAATAATACCACTGCTGCTTTTTTTTCCGCTTTACTTTCATTCTCCTTATCTGATGAGTCCTAACTAATGTAATTAAACACATATATTTGACAAAACTAAAGATGTCACAAAAGTATCAATAAACCTCAGGAGCTAGACCACCACCTCTTAAAGCAATATTATTGTAATCTTACTTCAGTGCGGGAAAGAGATGGAGCTAGACGTACTGTATAGCTTCATCTCTTTTTCACACTGAAGTTACATTAAAATAATACTGCTTTAAGAGGTGGCGGTTGGCCCCCTGGACATACATGAAATTAAAGCCCCATTTACACGGTGCACGTTTATTGCCTGTGGCATACCATAAAATAGAAGCAGCAATTAACTTGTAGTCTAATCAACACGTACAATTGTTGCAAGATACGGGCAAGTCAGTTGCCGTTCAAAACTGGCATAAACAGCACGTACAATAAAATTGCCTATTCAATAATCGCACGTATCACATAAAATCGCATTCAACTCTGGCATGGGCGATGTGGTCGCTAAGCGACAAAGCCCTTTAAAATTAAATAATAAAAAAAAAAACTCTGGCATGAAAATTTCTGTCATTTAATCATGAGTGCGGTGAGTGAGGGTGTGTTAACATATGATACAAACGAAACAAGTTAAAAAAATCTTGAGAAGACGTTCAAACATAATATCACGCCTTGTTTCCCCGAAGGGTAAGGCAGAGGTGTACCTATAGTACACCCATATTTCGCCAGTTATGTTTAAGTCCCATGTAATAGGGGGCGAGCCTATTGCCGTCAACCGGGCACAAATTCAGACTCCGGGCTACTACTGAGAAATTCCAGTTAGAAAAACCCAATAATACTTTGCCCGACCTGGAAATCGAACCCAGGACCTCATGCTCAGTAGCAGCTCTTGCGACCACTAGACCAACGAGACGGTCACGTTCAATAAAGCTTAATAAAATATTTGGCAGCGCAAATACAGGCAATAATTGAATCAAGTACAAGGACATGCAACTCTGTGTTTAAACGAGGCAAAACTTGCATGCAGTAATCGGCTTGCATTTTTATTGCCTTGGTGTAAGTCGCATGCAATTTGATTGAACGACAAAACTTGCATTCAATCATTGTATGTCATTTTATGGAAATCACTCGCGTGTAAATATTTGCACGCAATTCTTGAATGGCAATAAATGAACGCTTTATGGCATGCGATTATTGCTCTTGAACGTTCTAGAAACTTGTACCGTATAAATGAGGCTTTAATATTAATGTAGCCGTCATAAAACTCACTCAAATCCCATTATCTTGCAAAAGAAATCTTCATTCGATGCGTAACATAAAAATGTATAGTCCACGCTGATACCGCGTAGGATTTTCCATTACAGGATTATTATGTACTAAGAATTTGCATATATAGGAATATTACTCCGTATCAGTGGCGAAGCCTTCATGTAACCCGATTCCTATCGGCTTCCCTTCGGAACCACCACTCTTCTTAATGTCTACTATTGCCAAATACTGTACACCCGTATGTGTAACATATTATATATATTTAATACCAGTTTAGTACAGTCATCATAAGATTACAGTTATTACAAAAATGCCTAAAATTTTTTTGTCTGAGTTTATGAAAAATGAATAAATTTTTCTTCGGCTTCCCTCTAAATTTCGATAATTGTAGCTGCGCTACTGCTCCATATACTACATTGCTCGTATATACTGACATTACGGCGGCATCATAGCCTAAAGCTGCGTCTCCATTTGTGAAATTCCAACGGACCGGACAACGTGACCTTGTACGTGTCAAACACACGAAGGTAGCCAACACGTGTAGCTAAAACAAAACAAGATATTCGTTTTGAGGTCTTATGAGATAGAATATAATAGATTAGAATACATAGATAGATAGAAAACTGTTTATTGTACACCATAAAAATTACAGATATAAATGTAGAAATACCCGTACATACCCGTTATTATATACCTACACCATAATAACATGGATTCAAGATATATTAGTATATAATTTACTATTAGTAAATCGAAATTTTACATATGATGACACAACGGGGGGTCTTAGCGCTAAAAGGGATCTTTTAAAGGCAACTTTTGAATGGATTAAAGGGAGAAGCAGAAACAAAACTGCACGTAGTCAGATAATACGCAAAAAAATATCCACAATAATCGTGGTTAGTACTGTAACGATTCGCCCGGTACTTTGGACAAACCATTAACTAAGGGGGGACTCGTGTGTATAAATGATACAGCGTATCAATTTTCAGTATACTTGTAATCATAAAATCAGCTAATACATAATTTACACATCGACACTATTCTGGGCCGGGAGGCCGACTGGCAACCTATATTTTATCTTATTCGAAATTTAAAATCAATGCTTGTCTTCATAAACCAATAAACGTTTAAACTTGCGAAGGTTTCATGCTAATGTCACGCCCGGTTAAAACCTCTACAGTACCTACCATGACATGTCACGCGGAATTGTTCGTTGAAACATCATAGTTGTGAACGCAGCATCATTCAGCCTGAATACCATGAATTCTTAGGATATCTAGATCAGAAAAGGATGCCAATTTTATTTATGATGCCTTTGTTTACGATGTACTAAATAAATAAAGTAGAATTAGGGCACTGGGTTTAGGTGCTTTTGTTTTATCTAGGTTCTTTTATGGCGTAGGTACTTATTGGAGGCATAAAGATCAGTTTTGTATTATCGGGTAGGGAGTCTATTTAGTGGATAGTGTTCATCATTTCAATTGCAAGTCGTGGATAACCATGACTCTGACAAAGAATAATCTAGTTATCATACTAGAGTATTCGTTTTATAAAAGATACAATATTAACGTTTGGGTAAGTACCTATAGAGCTTTTTTTAAATATCAAAATTTAAAGAAGAAAATATGCCAGAAAAATGATGATTATGTTCCCCGAAATACAGCAATTTAAATTTATGTAAATATTTACATAATTATTTTTCCTTTTCTTAGCAGTTTGGGAAAGCAGACTGTAATGATGACAGGAAGACGTTTATACTTTGATATTTATCTTCCCAGAAGTAACACAAGATTAGAAATTATATATTCGTGGATTATGAAAGCGGCTAAAAGGCAGATGTTAGTAGAATCACCGGGAGAGGACGCCCTAGAAGGACATAATTATAGTGATCTTATTAGTAATGTTCTTCAGAAAGTTCAGGTGCGTAGTACTCGTAACCGGCGTCGCGACATGCGTGACCAGATGTATGAGCGTATACGCTGCAATAGAAGCGTAGCAAGTGGCGTCCTGTCATTTCTGCCATAGTCGTTCCTATGGGAAGAAGGCGGGAGTTATGAAGCAATATTATAATGGCCAGATATACAATAAAACATGAAAGATTAAAAGCACTTTACATTGTGATGAAAAGCAATTTTCAGTAATTCATATTTTAATTCTGTCCCATTTTGGCGCCTTTTGATGGGCGGCCATTTTGTCGATCATGCTACGTAATGGTGGACGGTGTTAATTAAATGTTAAGGCATCAGTTTTGAGTTATGCAATGAGTAAAAATAATAAAGACAGTATCTTATCGATCACTTTAGCGATAAGTCCGCCCATTGTGTCACCTGATTTCTACATTTATAGGTACCTTGAATCCATATGCTGAATAAAGAATATTCTATTCTACATTTTTGTTTGGTAAACAAGCAGGCTCACTGGGTGGTTAGTAGTGTAATGTTGCCTATGGATATTTTTTTATGACAGCAGCATCGCAGGAAACAAAGGTGAAATGTTTCTTATAGTCATGTGGTTGTGATATCATTGTCGTGCATTCAAACCAGAACATAGCAACGTTGCTTGGCGTCAGGAGTAGGTTATAGTAGTTCTCTAGTTTAGTTCTTTCACAAAGAACTCCATTAACCTTGTTATTTACCTACATTTACATTGTAGGTACGGCAGTACTATTTATTTATTTATTTAATACTTCATGTACAGAAATGTACGGAGGCGGACTTATTGCCATACGCATTTTCTACCAGTCAATGCACAATGGTGATGCAAAGACAAACAGCGGTCGGTGCAATTATGAGAAATTGTGGAATACATATTTATTTAAATATAAAGATACACATATAAATATACTAATATATAGGTACTAAAATAAATATACTACACTCAATACTGGTATTCAGCGGCGTCCGGTTAGACTGGAAGCTGACCCCAACATAGTTGAGAAAAGGCTAGGCAGATTGATTGTTATCTGTCAGACAGTTTTCGAGGGTTAATTTCTTGATTCGTTTTCGTTCTTCTGGGGTCAGGCATTTAAGTCAAAAGGCGGAGACTGACTAGCATCGTTTGTTTGTAATGTATCATTCGAGGCGAGCTTGGTTACAAAACGGCGATGAACAAGACGTGGCGAACGCTCGCTTCTAGCCCATGACTCAAGCGTGCTCCATCTTGTTACAAAATGGCGATACTTATACTAAACGTGGCGAACGCTCGTTTTTAGCACTTGACCCATAAAGTCGGCCTTTCTCTGTATTTGTCAGTAAATAAATAATTTTCCACTATCCCATAGCACTTTTACTTTGTAAAAGTATATTTTTGTTTTGTAAAAGAGAGTAAAACAAGATACGTTGAGCTTGCGATGACGCGTCAACCTGCACTGACATGTTCGTAAACATTCGCTCGCTATGTTCGCATCGAGCGGCACGGTTCGCTCCACTGACTATTGTGACGCGTTAACAAAACTCGATGTATTACAAACAAACTTTGCAAGTCAGTCTCCGCCTTAATACGTAAGAAAGAAGTTACATATTTCATGGCATATAAATACATACACACATAATTCTGTTACAGACAGTAAAATGTTGTGACATCTAAGAATCATAAAATCCGAAGATCGATCGGCGCCGTCCAACATGACTCATTGGGCTCAAGATATACGAGGACTGTAGTTAAGTACTGATTTACTACTGAGAATATAATAATGTACATTGGAGGATATATTTTTTCAATTTAATGTGGAATTGGAATATTTTACTATCTATGTTATATTACTGCTCCACGATAGAGTGAAACTTTACAAAGAAAATAATACTATACCGTGCTACAAGACTCTTTTGGCACTGAATGACATTGTCAGGGGGGCGTTGATGGTAAATATTTGTAAAATTGTACAGATAAAATAAAATGGCGGCATACGTTCCGATTTCAAAAATTCAAATTAAGGCGAAAGCACCAGGGTAGCCCGCGGATTTCAAAATTTCTTACGTTTATTGCAATTGCGAGTCACTATTAGATTTTATGTTGATTAAAATATGATTCGCGACCGTAACAAATATGTATTTACAGAAATATAATCATCAGTAGGTACAACTACATATATAAGACCAAGTTAGTAATCCTATTGAATGACTATTTCATGAAATCATGACATTTGAGGATTATACTAACTTAAGGAGTTGTATTACTGATTCTAATGATTATAATTCGGTTAATACATATTTGTTACGGTCGCAAATCATACTTCAATCAACAAACACCTAGATACTGAGCTGCAAATTGCAAAAATCGTAAAAGAAATTGAATTTCAAAATGGAAAAAATGGAATGGAATGGATGAATTTTTTGAAATTGAATTGAATTTTTATTTTTTTCATCTAATCTCTTCACCAACCTTGGTTGACTGGTAGAGAAAGCCTAAGGCATTAAGTCCGCCTTTGTACTTTTTTAAGTGTGAAAAGTTTAAATAAATAAATTTCGCGTCTACCTTAGCGCTTCTCCCATAAACACTAGGATTTAACACAAAGGAAAGTATCGATGTATACTTTTCATTACAAGTAATTGCATTCCATTATTCGAATCAACACATTATAAAATACTAGAAATTACAGCCCTATAAATCAAGAAACACTAAAAAATACCACAAAATCTGAACCACCGCAATATTGCGCAGGAAACAGAAGATTTTTCCTTTATTCCCCTCTTTTAGTGTTCTTAAATTATCCCTTTCCAATCAATAACTTGCCTATTGCCAATAAACGGGAACTAACGAACAACGAGCGAAGACAATAAAAATCTGGGAGGGTCTTATAAAATTGATCGGAGCCACCCCCAGCCAGGGTCCGTTAGGGTACCGTGGCGGAAAAATCTGTAGGTTAGATTCTATGCCCTGAAGTGTATTTTTTTTTAAATGTCATGGGTCACGACATTAAAGGTGCCTTATTACATGTCATAAATAAAGTTTTTTTTAATTAAATAAATAAATCACTGTCTTGCGGTGATGGAAAACATTGGAAGAGCGCCTGAGGGTGACACACTTTCCCTTCAGCATGACATTAAGCTACCAGAAAGCTTATATCAATCCAATTAAAAGTCTTTCAAGAAATACGTAAAGCTTTGAACGCGATCGCCACTTGTCTACGCCCTCGGAACTTATCTGATTTTATTAAGAAAAGTTCAAGATGTCAACTAAGCTGGAGAGAGAACATCAACGGCTGAGGCGGCAGCTTTATTAATGTTACTGTATCCAAATGAACTTCTAGAAAACTCTGAATTCAAGAAGACTGCACAATCTGGTACAACCGGTACCGATAACCTCATAAAGCATTAACACAACAAATATATGCGCACAAAACAAAACTACAGAACCCTTTCTCAAACGCTATCTTCACCTCGTTTTTGTCCTTCCTAAATTGGAGCGACGTAAAAAGTTGGTATCAGTCAGTTTATGGTGTTTCAATGAGCGACTGTGAGATAAAAACAGCGGCAGAGACAAATGGCAAGTTGTTTTCGATGAAAGAAGAACACGGATGGTTGGATACGAGCTAGCTTGACAGCGATGCTGGGCACTGAAAAATGGAACACTCGGAATTGGATTTTGGACTCGGTCATTTTTTCTGGCTCGATGTGTAGGTGTGAGAGGATCTGGGATAGGAATTTTGGTTTTTGTAACACAGTTTATCCGGTAATCGGGTTCCCTACCTTGTCTACATTTATGTAAATTAAGGTTTACTGCATTTGCATAGTCTTTGAAGTATACAAACTATTTATAGCTCTAATCCATAGAGCTAGACTAAATAAAACTGTAAAATAAAGAGGACTGTCAAAATGATAATATTGGGAATATATAGAAAATAATTTGTAAATACTCTTTTAAAAATGTAAATAATAACTTTAATTGTTGTTTCTCTTTACAGGTAATGTTTATGTTTATCTATCTAATATAATTGTTATGTAAAATGTAGGTACCTACATTAAGATAAATAAAACTTTACTCTTAACAGAGCAACACAAATTGGTTATTATTTTAATCTATATATAAACAAATAAATAAAATTGAAGTGTCTGTTTGTAATGTCAAAATAACAACTTTTTTACTAAATGCATAGGAAAGTATAAACGGTTCTTATAACAAAAAAGCAATCTGTTACATTTTTGTCTATCTGTCTGTCTGTTTGTTCCGGCTAATCTCCGAAACGGCTGGACCGATTTTGTCGGGACTTTCACTGGTAGATAGCTGATGTAACGGCGGGTAACTAAGGCTAATTTTATTTTAGAAAAATAATTAGGGTTACGCGTAAAAAACCTAAAACCCACGAAATTTTGAACAAAAAGTCGGATTTGAAAAATTCTTTTTGCATTTGGTAGCCCAATTCTCGAAGACAGTGGTAGGCTATTTAATATCACGCTACGACCCTTAGAAGCCGAGCAGAAAGAAAAAAGTCAGAATTATGAACAAAAAGTCGGATTTGAAAAATTATTTTTGCATTTGGTAGCCCAATTCTCGAAGATAGTTATAGGCTATTTAATATTACGCTACGACCCTTAGGAGGCGAGCAGAAATAAAAATGTCAGAAAGGACATTAAGCGAATACGAAGTAATAGCGCGGGCGGGCGATTCAACGCGACGGCACTGATTACCAGATAAATCACTCCATACAAAATGTTCAATACCTACTACTATAATAGCCTACACCTTCGAGTCGCTAAAGGCTAACCCTTCGGCGATTGCAGACGTGATGTTATGTTACGTTAATTGTTAAAAATACTTATGAAAGACCGAGGAATATTTTTATGCTTATTATTTAGTATTGACCACACCCCAAAACTCCAGCTGTCAGATAAGTAAGGCACACATCATACGCAACGTGTTGTACCTAATTATTTAATAATCAGCGACGTAACCACTCCGCATGGCCACGAATAAGAAAGAAATACGAAATGGAGGAAACTGAAAACACGTTTAATTGATTTGTTTGCTCACTTACACAATTAGCGTTATAAATGATAAATGATTTTATTTCTGTAAGTAGGTTTATACAAACACTTTTACACGTCAAAAATAGGTAACTACTATGCTTCTACACTGTGAACAAACCTGCGCTGGCGCCATATTGTGACGTCATGCACGCTTTTCTAACACTTGCACGCTTTTAAATAAACAATAATCATATGAATATAACATTAACAAGATAATAACGATAATAAATAGTATTGAAAATTAATTTGCACAAAGTAGATTTTTGCTAAACGTCATTTTCAAATGACAGTTTGACAAATGGAGGGCATTGACCTTTCTATTCTTATCTCAGACGCATAGTAGAAGTAAAATTACGTACCTACCAATAAAATACTATACACGAAACATGCAAGTTTAGCCAATTTACCTATTTAAAAAAACGAAAGTAAAACTGTATCAGCAGGGAAAGTGAAAAAAGATAAGTTTTTATCTTTTCTCTTGCTGGATCTACATCCATCAACTACACATCATACACCAAAACCAGCCATATCATAAGAATTTGAAACTATATATGCATAGTAGTTAGCGCGCATAAGTACATGGAATGATTTATCTGGTAATCTGTGGCGACGGGTCGGGGGACGAGGGAGTTTTGTTAAAATATGGCTGTTATTTTAGTACATTGTGTATCTTACGACATCCACGCGAACTAAGTCACGGGGCACAACTATCTATACAAATAAATAAAATTGAAGCTTTTATTTATAATGTCAAAATAACAACTTTTTACTAAATCCATAAGAAAGTATAAACGGTACTTATAACAAAAATGCAATTTTTAACATTTTTTATCTGTCTGTTTGTTTGTTCCGGCTAATCTCCGAAACGGCTGGACCGATTTAACTGGCAGATAGCTGATATTACGGCGGGTAACTTATGCTACTTTTATTTTAGAAAAATAATTAGGGTTCTGTGCAAAAACATTAAAACCCATGAAATTATGAACAAAAAGACGAGACGGGTGAGTCGGATTTGAAAAATTCTCTTTGCATTTGGTAACCCAATTGTCGAGGATAGTTATAGGCTATTTAACATTACGCTAAGACCCTTAGGAGCCGAGCAAAAAGAAAAAGTCAGAAAGAACACTTAAGCGAAAACGAAATAATAGCGCGGGCGGGCGATTCAACGCGACGCGACGGTTGGCGACGGGTCGGGGAACAAGGGAGTTTTATTAAAATATGGCTATTATTTTAATATATTGTGTGTCTTACGACATCCACGTGAACGAAGTCGTGGGGCACGGCTAGTATCGAATATAAACGTATTATACATATATTATTTAAATAATGAAAACGAGAGTAATGTGGCGAGTGGAATCTTTATTGTTTGCTAAAACTTCATAATAAATAATATCATACTACAACCTAATTCTGACTGCCCCACAATTTGCTTTCACTCTTAGTGTAGAAGAAACACACTGGAGTTACGTAACTGAATATGTTCTAACATACATAAAAATCCATAAACTCACACCTTCTTCCCATGGGTGTAAGCAGAAACCACAGAACGCCACCTGCTATGACTCCTCCCTTTACCTCTTTTGTTCTAAGATAAACATTAATTCACTCGCTAAAGCCAAAAGCCAAACTAACTGGATTTATGAAGCAAATGACCGTACAAAATAGACTTCTAGACCAAAGATATTTTCTAATCTTTGTCAGACCTTGAATCATGCTAACCTCATTCACGAAAAACGCGAAAAATTAGAAATGAGATATCGACCAGTCTATTGGAACCCAATTTAGCAGGAAACGATCTGTCGTAGGAACAATTTGGAGAAAATGTGATTCCCGATCAACGGGTCGTCTTGACATCGAGTGTGATTGCCGAATTGTGTTGTTAACCCCTGTGGCTGTTCGATGGTGACTGGTTTTTCTGGCTTTTGATGAATTTTGTGCTAGGAATATAATGGAAGATGAGTAATGTCTGAACGTGGAATGAAATAAAAATGAACGTAAAGCGTAAACATCGGTTCAAATTATGGTAAAAAATGTTTGAATTAGACTCAAACTCAAAGCGTCTATCTCAATTAACCCATTTACCTGACACGATTAATGTGTTTAACTACCTCAGTCATCAAAAGCTTAGGTCACTGAGAAAGGTGAAACTAGTTCCAAAGCATTGGTTCCTATGGAGTAGAACGGGCTAGTGACTCCTTGACTCTTTGAGCACTCTTTTAAATCAAAATAATAAGTTACAATTTTTCAATGTTTTATCCAATTGGACTGTTTTCCTGAATTGGTTCAAGCAAGGACAAAAGAAAGAGATAAATTCGCTTATAAGGAAAACGGCAGACAATTTTACTGAAGTAACACTGATGTTTTACTGATACATAAAATTCGTTCGTTTTTTTTACAGATTCCATGCCCATTATGAGACCTATATCCAGCTAAGGTCAATACACTTTAGATCATACCGATAAACGCTCATCTTTTAGCAACCATAACGAACCAAATCCACTCTGGACACCGACCATCCAATTTACTTTTTCGACAAAATATATCTAATCTAACCTCACGTTCTCAAATAAAATGAAATAAAGCCAATTTTCACCGAATTTCCAGTTAAAGTGGGAGCTATAAATCTTATGGAGAATTGTCTACGTCGGTAGTTCAGTGTTTCGCCCCGATATCACTTGGGGGTAAACGAGCCAAATAAACTTTGAACATACTGTATTTATGGGTTGCTGTTGTCGCCATTGTTTTAAATTAGGTTAGTGTCTTATTGATTAGTAAGTGATAGTGGCATGTTGTTGTTGTTTTAATTTAGTTTTAGTAGGTACTTCATACAGGCTAAGTAATAACAGCCGCACGGGTCGATCCATCAGGTTAAGCTACGCTTACCGAGGTTGGTTCGTGGATGAGTGACCATCTTTACATACCGAGACTCCTCCGTGAATCGGAAAGCACGTTAAGCTGTTGCTCCCGGCTGTCATTCGTAGATCTTTGACAGTCGTTACGGGTCGTCAGAAGCTTGAAAGTCTGATAACCAGTCTTACGTATCGTATTACTCAGTTACTGGGTTGTGGAGGTTAGACAAGCAGTCGCTCCATGTAAAATACTGGTATTCAGCTGCATCCGGTTAGACTGGAAGCCGACCCCAACATAGTTGGGAAAAGGCAGGCAGATGATGAGGTATTTCATACAGGTATATACTCGTGCCATTTTCCCATAGGGGTAGGCATAAACTATAGAACGCCACCTGCTACGATCGTTACATACTCCTTTTTCTTCGTTTACATTCATACAACTGGTCAGTCACGCTCGCTGGTTGAGAGGTACTTCATGTTGTAAGGAATGCTAAGGAAGATGCTGCGGCTTGTCAACGTAAGAATTAAATACTTGTCAGTTTTTCTATGACTTTTATATTGGATGCTTAATTTCAAAATCTTTCAGTATAATATTCGTAAGTTTTCTTACAGTACTCAGAAAAAGGCTAACCTTTGGAATTTGTATCTTAAAAGGGGATACGCTAAGGTAGCCCCTAAAATTAAAATTTTCTTACGTTTTTTTACAATTTCCTGGTGATTGTCAGGTTGTATTGTACGTTGATAAAAATATGATTCGCGACTGTAACAAATATGTATTGACAAAATTATAATTATTAGAATCATCAATAAGTAAGAATTGGCCTCAATTGTCATGATTTCTTGAAACAGTCATTTAATAATTCAAAGTTAGAGTAGTAGAATAGTTAGAATTGTATTGATGATTTTGCTGATTACAATTCTGTCAATACATAATTGTTAAGGTCGATCATATTTAGATCAACATAAAACCTGACTCTGCCCTACAAATTGCAAAAAACATAAGAACATTTGAATTTCGCGGGCTACTCTGTCGCATTCACCTAAGTGCCCACTTATAGTTAGTTTTATTTAATGTAAAGGTCAATTAAGGCGAAATGTTTTGACACATTTCATTTAAGAAGGCTGCTGATGCGAATTCACGTTTCATCTAACTAGTTGGGGAAGAAACTGGAAAACCTTTGCAGATTCGTGGACTGAAGGACCAAGCCACTGTCACTATAGCCACTGTCACTATAGCCACTGTCACTATAGCCACTGTCACTATAGCCACTGTCACTATAGCCACTGTCACTATAGCCACTGTCACTATAGCCACTGACACTATAGCCACTGCCACTATAGCCACTGCCACTATAGTCACTGTCACTATAGCCACTGTCACTATAGTCACTGTCACTATAGCCACTGTCAGTATAGCCACTGTCACTATAGCCACTCTCACTATAGCCACTGTCACTATAGCCACTGTCACTATAGCCACTGACACTATAGCCACTGACACTATAGCCACTGTCACTATAGCCACTGTCACTATAGCCACTGTCACTATAACCACTGTCAGTATAGCCACTGTCACTCTGTCTGAAATAGAGGAACGATGTGGTAAGGCAGATGTAGTGACAAAAATTGAAGCTTAGATGGTTTGGTCATCTTGAGAGGATGAATGAAAGGGGACTAACAAAAGATATTTATGTGAGTGGAAACACCGGGAAGGGACGCCCTAGGAAGACATATACAGGGTTATTTGTAAAACACCAACAACCTCGCAGGAGTAGATTAAGCATTACATAGCACAACATTTGTTCTACGACTTTTCCGAAAACAGACAAAAAAAATTCAACTATCCATGCATATGTCCGAATAGCTGATCGAGTTTTGTATGAAAAGTCGATTTTTTTTGCCTGTTTTCGAAAAAGTCGTAGAACAAATGTTGTTGTTTATGATGTTAGTAATCTACTCCTGCGAAGTTGCTGGTGTTTTACAAATAACCCTGTATAGTGACCTTATGGGTGATTTTAGCTGCACAGTACCTACTCGCAACCGGCGTGCGTGTATGACCAGATATATGAACGTAAACGAGCCAAAAGGAGTACCAAGGTCAGTATTACCACAAAAATTGGGCTCCGAATTATTTTTACATCAAAAGTTATTTTATATTATAATAACTTTGGCAATACTTTGCAAAGTCAAGTTCGTATGAAAGGCGTAACCGAATAGGTATATTTTATGGCTTCAAAGAATAAAGCTATAAAACGATACGAGCATTGATTTTTGGATTTATTTCAGTTTAAGCCTTTTCGCTGGTTTCGTAATAAAAGAGAAAGATAGGGATTCATTCATGTTTTATAATATCAAAAGTGGTTTAAAAAAGCGATTTAGTATTATCTCTTTATGTTTGTTCATGTGAAAATCGCTTTTTTGTAAATGTAGATAAGTATTCCTACAAAATTAATGACCATTTTCTTATCGTAACTGGCTCTAAAACAAAAACTTTGAGCTATTTAAATCGCTTCAATATGTCTTTAACTGAATATAGTTTTACTCACTTGCTTAATTTAACAGGGAAGAGGTGAGGTAGTAAGAATTTGCCAATAATTGATTTAAGCTACCAGAATCTGAAGCCCAATAATTCTCGGATTTAAAAAAAAAAGTTCAAATTCAAATCGTAACCTCTCAAATTAAATTAGCGGTTTTTTTTTTGAAAAATTGAGACAGATTAGAATGCGAAAGTTCTTAAAATACGGAAATTGCCGACTGGTCAGCAAAAAAATACGGTCTATAGAATGAAATGCATAAAGTCAACGTGTGGTCTTAAGACCACAAATAGCTGTCTTTCTTATTTTAAAATCTTATTAACATTTCCGTCGTTATAAATATATGTTGAAAACAGCTTTCTTTATAAAAACTAATCCACATCTCCTTTAAAAATTGTCAGCAGTCAGAAATAATCCAATACGGATTCTTTATGTAAATCAATGTGTCAAGTAAAATGTAAAACTGCACGAATGCAAAAAAGTTTTTTTGATATATAATTATAATTGTCAGGCTTTGAACTAATATTAATAAATTGTTATGTTGTCTAAGTCAATTATTGGGACGTTATAATTTCTGATACGGGCAACACTAGTTTTTGAACAATTGACACCATTTATGTATCCGACTGAAAGACTTGTATCTATGGT
Organism: Fissipunctia ypsillon; assembly: GCA_947568875.1. NCBI lineage: Eukaryota > Metazoa > Arthropoda > Insecta > Lepidoptera > Noctuidae > Fissipunctia > Fissipunctia ypsillon. The sequence goes on along the minus strand of OX387659.1, from coordinate 2,657,979 downwards.
CATGAATAAATTATTATTAAAAAAAATTAAACAATTGACATTTGGCCATGACGGTTGAGAACCCGGCTGTGCTCTCGCCCTATTTGCTCGGGGCCATTTATAAAACTACTTTTCGATAATTCATGTTTATTATAATCGAGCCTTTTACGAAGAGAGAGCATCGTAAGCGACAATTTGCACTTTTTACAGGAAAGGATTTTTCTTTCCTAATTAACGGTGTTGTCATTTACGATGATAATTGTTTACAACAAGAAAGTCGTGTAAATTTAAAATAAAATTTAAGAGTAATCGCGACAAAATGTAATTAAGAAGTAAAAAAAAAATAGTTTTGTGATTTTTGGCGCTTACGATGTTTTTCCTGAAAAGGTTCGATATAATAATAATTATTAAAACTAAGACCGTATTCAAAATAAAAAAGGCACTAAACGAAATATTAATTGAAAAAGTCATTACACAATTGTTGATTTCCACGGTGATGAATCACTGACTGATTGACAGGCTATTATTCCATTTGGCATATTTTAATTTTGTATTTATTCCTGTTACCTTGTTGACATTTGACATTAATTTGTATTTGGTATTATTAATTATTTTCCTCATTCTTATTTCAAATTAATTATAATATCTTAAAATTTTTGTAAATTAAAAACCTAATAATATGATTTGCATGCCCATGTGGCGGTACAACATGGACGACTATTGTAATAAAACATCTATGTGCAAACCAGTAAATGATTTGATGTGATTTTAGAACATGCTTGCAGTGAGGAGGTGTAGAGAATAGTGGGCCTAATTATTTACTTAAAATATCTATAGATAAAACACCAAATTCCTTTACTCAACTCACTTTATACGTGAACAGAACGGATTAATACGCTTCTCCTCAGGCAAGCACCAGCGCTTAGTTTCGGTGACCAATAACCGTACCTTCGGCCCTGACAGCTTAATTTAATCTTCAGCCTCCTTTTCAATCAGCCTGTCTGTATTTATGGAGTTCGTTTCTCAGTTCGACTTAAAAAAGGTTCGAAGGTAGAAAGTTTTAAGGTTTGAAACATTGTTAAAGCTTTAATATATATCATTTAAGATTACTTTTTAGATACATATAGCATTTTAGACTCTGAGTTTAGACACTAATACCCAAACAAAACCAAGTATAACTAACTAATTACTCTACAAAAATATACATAAATCACTTTAATAAAAATTACGACATTCACCAATTAAATTATTCCCAGAACTCGCTTATTCAAACGTAAAAAATACAACATCATTTCGCGAGGACAAATCTGTCAAAAAAAACATTCTCATTTTACCAACGTGTCAACAAATACAAATGGTAAATTGATATTTAATTAGGATGTTTTAATTCCCAGAGTCAACAATTGGGTTACCACAATCGGGTTACCATGGTAACCACCTCCCTTATTTCATTACCATAATTGCACTCCAATCCAATGTAAACTTGGTAATTGGCATGTTTCGAGAAAGAGAAAAACGAGTTTTTAAGGAATTTAAAGGAATTTATTATTTGTGATTGTCGCTGAGATGGGTTCTGAAAGCATTTTTTTGTATCGATATTGAAAATAATAGAAAACTAGCTTTTACCTGCGGCTTCGCCCTCGTGGATGTCGGAAAATGTCCCACGGGAACGTACTACCGGTATTGTCCTCTCGCACCACTTATATAGTATCCGAGGATTGAAATGATTGCTGGACGATAGAAAATCTTAAAACCTAACAATAGTAACGGAATATACAACGGAATGGAAAATTACCTACTTGCATGCCAAATGTGAAGGCAACTTTAAAGCGAAAATATAAATCCTCTTTATTCCCTAACCCGTAGGAATTGCGAAAAAAATAATTACCTAAATAATTACAGGTACGGAACTTAGTAAAGTTATTGTTTTCTGAACTACTAAAGTGTCTTTGGCGGTGGCGAAGTCGGGCTGAGTGATGATGAGTTAGTAAGGATGTTTAACCCTATTATTTTTTTTTTCTTTTTTTTCCCTAGGGGATGATTTTCCAAAAACGCCAAAACACACGTCACACGTCTTTCGTAACTTCTAAACAAAAAGCTACGATTTTTTTCCTTACAAATTTTGATCTCCTATACATAGGTGATAATTTTCCAAAATCGCTGAAACACGTGATTTTTAATTTTAACCAGAATAGTATATACCAATTATCATTGTTTAAACTACAAAAATGTCAATTTTTCATACAAACTGTCATCCCGTATTAAAATACGGGATGACAGTTTGACAGATAAGGGAGTAAACTCCCTTAAATTGAATTGATTGTTTGGGTTGAATTTCGAAAAATCCTTCCTTATTCCTTGTCTACATTATAAAAGGAACCTTCGCGCAAAATTTCAGCTTTCTAGGTCTAAGGGTTTAGGTTGGGCGTTGATGAGTCAGTCAACCAGTCAGTCAAGACTTTTTTTATTTAAATGTATATACATAATGTAATCTTTTTCAGCATGTCTTATCTATTATTATATAGATAAGACATGCTGAAAAAGATTATGGTATGAAAGTTTAAATTAAATAATCCAACTGACCAAAATCTTTATAATTTTGTAAAAGTAATCGTATCTAAGAGTTTCGTTACGGTTTCAAAATGGACTTAAAACCCTTTTGAAAACTAAACAAAAACCTTACAAAAAATCTCTCCCAAGCATCACAGGACCATGAAATATTTCCAGGAAAAAAAATGGTCCTATTCTCCCCGTACGTAAATTTATAATTTACAAAATCACTTACTCCGGGTGGTAGCCGTGCAAAACACTCTCTTAAAATAAAATATGTAGGTATGCTCAACTTGTACAAGATTTTTTCGTCAAATTCCCCTTTCCGCATTACGATGGATTGAAAAACGTAAGTGCTCTTCAGAATTATTGTATATAAGGACTTAGACATGAGAAAGAACAGTTATTTTCTTTGACAAAGCGATGTTTTCTAATTTTTGGCAAAATATCCGTTTCTTTTGTTCGAAAAGACCAATTTCTGTTTTTTGTTGGGCGTTGTGAAAGACAACTAAGGCATTATGTCTATCCATCTTTTGGATGATACTTATTCAATTGCTACGAGATATCTGAATGGATTTTCATTTTTACTCACAGGTAGATTATGTTCTAGTAAAGTCAGGGAAATCAATTGTTAAGCAAATTGACCACCAACTTAAATTTTCCATTTATTCAAATCACAACAATCATTCTTATTCGGCGAATAGACGTAGCATGACAATTTGCTTAGCAATTAACTTCTCTGACTGTAGGTTCACAGTCTGCATAATTATATCCCAGCCGCGTATACGGTACTAGTGACCACACAATCCACGTGGACGAAGTCACGTAAAATGATCGTCAGTGGGTTTTTAGCGTCAACCAAATGCAAGTGACTATAACAGGGATGATGACTAAAAATTTTTTGTCCGTCAGGTAAATTATTAAAAAATATGGGATACATTATTTTTTCTTTTTTTTTTACGTAATCAAAAGACTACGGCGCCTTGCTAGATTTTATACTTAGTAGTGACGTAGTGAGCCCTCACTCCCCAAATTTAATGCGATTTATCTAAGTCAATATTATGAATAATATGATAAAGCAAAAAATACGTATCTAATAATTTTTTTTATTATCTGACTGACGGACTAAATAGAATTTCTTTTTTTTACCCAGGCGTCATCCCTATTCGATAAAGACTTGTCCTTCACATAAGTGTAACTTAAACAGCAATACTTCCTGTACAAGGTTACAGCAATATATCACGAGCAATATCTCGTTTTTATGTGAGCAATAATGATCGTATGCATTCGTGGTTCTGTGGGGCATTAATTTTCATTGCCCCGCTGTTGGGACCGTTAATATGAAATACTGGGCGCATTGTTCCCGAGATCGCGTTGTAAAAAAGAACTCACTAATTCTAGGAATTGTGTTGTAGTTGGGTCTTTTACATGGTGCACTAATACTTTATTATGTTTTAAGTTATTACTGAGACGGCAACGTATCTGAAAAGACCACTTCGCCTAAAAAAGTTTACAAATGTTTCTGTCTATCTCTTCTTGGTACACAGGCGTTTGTAATGTTGAGTTAATAATAGATACTCGACACAGTGATAATGCTTGTGTAAAAAAAAATCTATTTAGTCCGTCAGATAAATAATAAAAAAAATATTAGACACGTATTTTTTGCTTTATCATATTAATAAAAAAAAAAACTTAGATAAAAGGCATTAAAGTTGGGGGCTCGCTACGTCACAGCTCAGTATAAAATCTAGCAAGACATGCCACATATAGACGTCATGCCACATTTTAACTCAATATATCGCTGTAATCTTTTGATTACGTTCAAAAAGAAAAAAATTAAAGGATATGAAAGATAATAAAATGAAATTAGACCACATGAGTTTATACGTTATGAGACGCACCCCCTTTTTTTTTTTTTTTTTGTGGATGGGAAATCATCAAATGACTTCTCCCGCTCTGGGCGGAGCGGGAGGGCGTGTCAGACTTTTACTGACTAAAACCCACCCGTGTTCCTTCTGTTGCCTGTGCCGGGGCCACGGTAACTCTTTCAAACATCCCGCAACCCTAGCTGGCATCGGACCTAGCGGACCCCGTCAATAGTGCTGACATCTCTTTGAGGCGCGCGTGGAACACGACGCGCCGTCGACTCGGGCTTGGTCCTTACCGGACGGCGAGCTACCCATTGCTCGCCGTCCGCAAGCCCGCGCCTACGGTGGCCGGGAATCGGCTGCCAATTCCCGACGCCCAGGGCGTCTCCTGCGGCGACTAGGGGCGCTGAGGGCGCAAAGCTTGCCTCTCCCTCACGCATCCCGCCTCCTCCTTCACGAGCATTACTGCTTCGCAGAAGGAGGTGATGGCTGCCCATGTACTCTCGCTCCGTACCATGGCCTGGACCAGGGCCGGACGCGAGAGATCGCCGCCGCCGATCGCTTCCGCGAGGACACGGCGGTGCTCCGCCCAAGCCGGGCAGACCTCCACCGTATGCTCCACCGTGTCCTCCGGGCGATCCACACAATGGTGACACCCGGGCATTTCCTCCCGCCTTATCCGGAACAGGTACCTCCCGAAGCACCCGTGTCCGGTGAGGACCTGCGTCAGGCGGAAGGTGAGGACGCCGTGGCGCCTCTCCAGCCACTCCTCAAAGAGGGGACTTATCGCCGCAATTGTGGCGTGCCCAGCGCTGGGTTGCGACAATCGCACTCTCCATGCCACCATGAGATCCTGCCGGAGCTCTATCCGCCGTGCCACGATTTCTCGCGGCAACAGAGTTACGCCCCGGCGTGAGACGCACCCCTTGCGTTCGATGCAATAATGCATTTTCGCTGAGTGTTTGATTAAAACTCGAACATATGCTAAAGTCCTATGCGAGCCCACTGTCATATCTGGAGATAAAACACGTAATAAAAACATTAGTTTCACAACTAATCACTCGGCATTAGTCACCATGATCTTCAAAAACTGTTTGTTTATAAAGGTTCTGCACCGCAGATCTTGACTATGACATTTTGCTGGCGCTGGGCGCTGTCATAGCACGCTCGCTTTGCTCACTCTATATGTGCGAATTAGTCACAGTTTTAGTTTAAACGCAATACAATCAATCGGTTCAACTTTTAAAATCAAGTTCGATATTTCACTTGGCAACAAGAATGTGTTGAATTAACAGATTTGTCAAAAAAACTTAACAAAATGGCAACAATTCCCTAGGGCTTGAATTCAGCAAAAACCAAAATCAAAGATAAATATTATTCGAAATATTTTTTTTTAAATTTTTATTAGTCAAGATTAACTTGGTAATTATTACAAAACACCTATTACACATAATGATATTCAAAGCAGATACTTTCTATACAAACTTACCATCGAAATCCCTTGATAACTTTTTCATCCCTTATAATCGCTAAAAGGGTCACTATCAAGCAAGAAAGACTGCGACATTACGACTCATTCCCTGGAGTTTTATTACTTTGTACACGTGCAATGTCTACGAGAATATATCAAGCTGAGAGTAAATTAAAACCATTCTACTCTTCGATGTATACGTGGTCATTAAGTTCCTAACGTAGATACATTGTTCATTTTGTAGGAAATTGGTTTACAGGTCTCTCCAGGTTTATTGGTCTCTCCTCTAATTTATATAGTAATAAAACCCAGATAGTAGATTCTCCTTAAAATAGATGCAGTGTCTTTAATCATTCAGTAGGAAGTAATCATTACTCACGTTGATACAATCAAAGGCATCTCAATCTGAAGAAAGTAAAATCATTACTGTATTAAATTTCACATCAGTACAAACGTAATAACCGCATACGAAATCTTTGCATCTCTTTGAACTCCTTACTGCCTTGAATTTATTTTACTCCGTTACATTTCCTCATTATTAATCACAACAAACAAATTTTATGTTACGAGTTCGTGCCTATTATCATTCCCATGGCGCGTATGTCATTCCCCTGTGTATTTATCAGCGTACAAAATCCGCTCGCTCCTTCCACATTTTATTAGAAAAGTGTAAATAAGTATGTCTAATGTCTATGTTGTATAATAATAAATTGCTTATCATTTTATTTAGTGATCTTGCTACACAAACTCTTGCTGGTAGACTGTTTATTTTTGTGATGGCGCTGTTTAAATGATTGCAGGTAAATTGATGTTTATTTAGATTTAATATTTAGGTTGGTATACTTGTGTGTTATGAAAAAGATTAAAGCCAGAAAGGATTCAGAACTGATATGAAATTACATTATGTAAATCAGACCTTCGTATATCCTCTGATGAGGAATAACAATTCCAAATGTGTATTATTTATTATACGAGTATACTTGTACACAATATATATATATATATATATATATTAGTGTGAGCTTGTTTATTGTAATTAAGATTTATCATCGAGTAAATAAAACACAAGTTAACTGTTTAAAAAATCAATTTAAGGGGATAATGCCATACTGGATGTTATAGCTAAAATCTTAGTCAGCTACAATTTTACTTCAATCTGGGAAATGTTTAACTCACTTAGTTAAAAAGAGATAAAAATTATTGTCATTCACTTCAAAATCGATGTTTAAAAGCATGTTTTCATTTAGCTAGTTCATACTTTTTTATATCCCTGACGCAAAATACAAAATATTTTTACACGTAAATGTATTTTACTGATAAAATTATTCCTTATCTATCCTTAAAACACTCACTATCTCCACTTATCCCTGGCTCAATTTTCAACATACCTTTTATTTATTCATTCTAGCAACCCGGATAATTCCAATTTGACAGACATGTATTAGTGGAACATGTGGGTGGGGGTGCCACAGAGGCTACCCAGATACCCAGATAATTATTCTTTCACGCACTTTACCGCAATTCCGGCTCAGACCTCTTGTGGGGAGGATATGAGGGGAAGGGAGTATCGCAAACGCAATGGGAGACGCACACGCGAAATTGAGGTTGGATGTACTTACTGTCCTGCTTTACATTGTTTGTATCTAGAAATTTTTTCTTGTGTCAGATATTTGACTACATATTTTCAGTGTTTCATAAATTATCTCCGTGTCGGTTTGAATCTCACATTATTTAAGTGTCTGTTTGGTCTACAGATTATATTATGAATTATGTTTATGTAACCGTATGATTATTCGTTTAGTTTTTAATCTATCTCGCGAGATTATATACTATCAAAAAAAATGTGAACTGCAAAACACCATCTAAATTTAACGCATTATTTTTCTCTATCTTAATCTATCCGACAAATTGTGAACTTACATCAAACTTTCATGCGACGAACGCACTTTGCGCTAATACTAAATAGCGAAGTAACTACAATCAACTTGAAAGAAGCGCTCGCCGGCCGCTCCCGCGGCAACGCTCGTTTCGCTCGCTCGGCTCGCGCGCGATTGGTCACAGTTCTAACCTAACCTAAGCCATTTGGTCGGGGTGCCCTAGCTTAGTTACTGCGACCAATTTGGCTATAGCCAAGACCTATAAACCAGGGCCGGTTCACAATTTTACGAGTGATAAATCAGACAGATTGTGAACCCTGTCGGTAAGTACAGGTTCGTTCACAATTTGACGGTTTGACATAGATAGAATATAAGCTATTAAAAATTAATACGTTATATTGTTAGAAGTATAAATTAACGGCAGATTACAATCTCATGAGTAGATTATAAATTAACGGTGTTCACAATTTTACGGTAACATGTATACAAAACTGAAAATTAATAACTATGTTTATCGGGTTCACTAAGTGTTGCAAAACATCATCTGCCTAGCTTCTCCCCAACCATGTTGGGGTCGGCTTCTAGTCTAACTGGCTACAGCTGAATACTTATCAGTATTTTCCATGGAGCGATTGCATAACTGACCCCCACAACCAAGTAACTGCGTAATACGATACCCCTTGGCAATACTGGTTGTCAGACTTTCGGGCTTCTCACTGCCCGTAACGACTGTCAAAGATCTAAGAATAACAGCCACATGCGTGCTTAAACATTAATTAATATGTACACTAAATCTAATGTCTAGTCGTTGTACTAGATACAATCATTGTTAGTCCTAAAATATACTTCAGTACACTATCTACGTGCACTCACACAAATGCAATTCTCAGCTTAGTCCTCGCGGACTGTACTACCAAGGGCCTGCTGCTAAACAAGTTGCCCTAAAATCCTTAATAACCTAAGGAAAATTCTCAGTTATCCACATTTACTTAATTTAGTTTACGAATCTACGTCAACGACCAATTAAAGCAATAAAATAACTTTATAAGAGACTGCTATATATTTTTGCATAACAGACGGCCATTTTAATATTCTAACACTAAGTATATACTTTGGAAGTAGAATAAATTAATCTAGAAACTAGACATTATGGGCTCTTGAGACGTTCCCGCTTCAAAATGTTTGCGTAATATTGTAAATTTAAGTAAAGTTTGAGTACTGTGGGCCTAGAACGAATGCTCGGAGAAAACGTAACTTAAATGCGAACTTTTTATTTTTTATTTGAGATAGGTTTGCTCGTGACTCTAGTCTAGGTCAGAGATGACAGAGACAAAGTCGACGATGGAGCGAGCTTACACAGAAGAAGCCTGTTCACTCTCACTTTGAAGAGATCGGGGTTGTATGCGTTCGGAAACACAGACGCAGGCAGAGAGTTCCACTCCTTTGCTGTGCGCATCACAAAAGACATTTAGAAACGCTTAGTGCGAATTGGTGGGATAGCAACTAGGTAAGGATGGTAACTTGCAGTGCGTCTAGATGTCCGCTGATAGAAGGGGGCCGGCGGAATGAGGTCGTGGAGTTCTTGAGCACACTCCCCGAAGTATAATCTGTAGAAGACCATCAAGCAGGCAACCTTGCGGCGATGAGCCAAGCTGTGAAGCTTGGCATCCACCAGTCTTAACGTATTTTCGAATCGAAAATAGAACTATTATACAACAAAATTCAACTATTCTACAACAAAATACAACTATTCTACAACGTGTTTTTTTTGATATGCCATAACTCTAGGGTATTAAATGAGACCATGTCAAAGGATCAACTGGCACATGAATTATTTTTCAATTTTTTTTTCGTTTTAATTTTTCATACAAAATACTTCGACCAAGTCACGATTATTTATGTAAAACACCCTAACGTGAAATATGACAACGTCACATTTTCTTAGCTTTAAATATGAATGGTTTGAATGAAAATGATTTACTCGTACATAACAATGAAACTTAGATACACACATAGAAAGTCTAATTTATTTATGATTGATATTCGGTATTTTTTTCTTCGGTATTTTTTGCGGTAAGTACAACTAGTAACATCCATAGATAATATAGTCTTAAAAATAACTAATTATAAAGTATAAAAGGAGTATTTTTTTAAATTTTCGAATCGTTCGAATTTGCTTTATGGTTCCTTCGCGCATGCGTGCTAGACCCAAGTGCAAGTAGTACTAAGTACTGGAAAGAAAAATAAGTCTACATCTAATGTACTTAAAGGAGTTTACTTTTGATGAACTTAGTTTTTACTTCAAATAGGGTTTTGCGGGCAGTTGTAAAACATTAAGTATTTAAAACGTAACCTATTTTAATTAAACATACAAATAATAACGAATTTTCTGCCATCAAGGCATCGGTTAGTTTAGCTTTTTAAAGTTAGATCAAGTTAAATGATATAAATCTGATGCCGAATTACACGTTATCTGAATTGTGATTGGTTGACCTAAAACAACAATATATCCAACCTATAATGTTAATAAAGTGTGAGTAAACATTTTAATTTTGTCAACAGATTTAGTTGAATGGGCTCTCAAAATCCATTAAAAATCTAAATCAAAATATTTTATTTCACATAAACCTACCTACATGGGGACTTATGAAACATTAGAAGCAGGTGCACGGTTCTAATTTGTCGTTTCCTATGAAGAAGAGCCGGCAAGAAACTCCACGGTTACTCTTATAAAAATAATTGTCTTTTACAATATTTCAAATTACAGTGTTAATAGGAATCTACGACTAAACGCCGACCGACACTACGCCGACAGATTGAACACAGACAAGACTTTACTTCGACGGGACTCTTCGCCGACAGGACACTTCGCCGACAGACTGACAGCAGGTCGACGGAGCCCCGCTAACCGGGGCTCCTATTTCTGTCTGCAGGGTTAAAAGGAACCTAACCAAACCGAACCTCGAGGTGCCCCTGACGTCGACCGTCTAGGGTTAGGATTTTCGAATCAGGTTCGGAATAATCAGAAGTATGCCCTGTCGGCGAAGTGTCCTGTCGGGAAAGAGTCCCGTAGAAGAAAAGTCTTGTCGGTGTTCAGTCTGTCGGCGTAGTATCTGTCGGCGTTTAGTCGTTTAATGGTTAATAGTTATGGGAGGACAGTGTAGGCCTGTTAACAAGTACCAGATAACTACTACCATTGGTAACTAATAACAGCTAAAAGGGCGCTTGTAATAGGATTCTGTCATAATTAGTGAAGGAAACATGACAATATCTAAAACAATACGCACGACACAATACCGACTAAAGAATTTTTTAAATCAACGGGAATCACGTCATTTCACGACAGTTTACACTCCAAGACGTATACGTCGTACGACGTACGTTTATATACACGTTTGCTGTATATTTGACGTGTATATCAGAGACACGTCTTTTGTTCTAGCGCCTTCCGCAAGCTCCATTGTTCGAGATCGACCGCCATGTTGAAAAATGAAGCATAGGTATATCTTTATTTTAGATATAGTGTACTGAAAGTCGATGGGGCGTATTGTGTTGCAGGGTAAAGTTAATCGCTTGATTTATTGTCTTTGTCTTCCTATCTCCTTTCTTTAGTATTAATTATAAGTATTAAAGCTAATTAATTTAATTATTGTACACAAAAAAATACAAGAGCAGTGGTGGCCCGGTGGTAATGGCTGTGACTTACGAGTTGGGTCCAGAGTTTAAGCCTAGGAAGGCACTTTGTGTAAATTATTTCAACACCACTCACCAAACCGGTGAAGGAAAACATCGTGTGGAAACCGGCATGTCCCGAAACCAAAAATTTGAAGACACAGCCCTCTCCCTTTCACCAAGAGGAGGCCTATGTCCCAGCAGCTGGAACATTAATGCTGATTACACTAAACAAAGAATTGTACAATACACAAAAGCACAATTAAATAACACAATTAATTGAATGATTAATATTAATCTCTAAATACACGAATATAAATTCGAGTCGTTGAGCTCCTTGAGTTGAGTTACACGATTATTTATAAATGCGTGCACTGACTGGACAGGTCCACTCAAATCTGTGTGGTTCTTTTCTCAAAAGACCATTTTAGACACTAATTTACTTAGTCCTCATAATATGATCTGACCCAGATAATGTCTGGACATTAAAAGAGACTACCTTGAGTTTGTTTCGGTAGGTCTACCCATAGTAGTCAGAAAGGAAACATCGACCTCATATTTATAAATACTTTAGACGTGTAAAAGTTTTTGGTAAAAACAAATAAAAATAATTTATTATTATTTATTAAACCCGGCTCTGTATCAGACAACAAATTATATAATTGTGTAAATCATTCACGCAGAACATACCTATCTCATTTCAAAATAATATTTAATTATACTATATCACGAAGTATGGTACGAATTCTATTAAAATTATGTATCAATTTTCACACTGCAATAATAATAATCTTGAAATTTCGTAATGGTATTGTAACGGAAGATTCTACCCGATTCAAATTCAAGTTTTCACATCAAACTGTCATTTGAGTACGGCAACATTTGATGGAGCACATCTGTCAACCCAGGGGATAGGCGTAACTTCCTATAGTACTGAATATTATATCTGAATAATCAATAGGATAATTTGTGAAGGCCTCTGGTAGCCTGGTTTAGTTTTAATGGAACCGTTCTCGAAGTCAGGCAGTAATTTAGTAAAATATCTTTAACGTTTCCTATTCAATTTCATAATACAGCGTGTATCAGAAATCTATGGTCATATTTAAGGATGTGGTACAGACCATCAAACCGAACAACTTTGTCCATGGGACCAACATTGCAATCGCGAAATAATTATCAACTGTCCCAGCAGCAAACAGCATAAAAACGTGAGAAACGAGTTGACATCACAAAGAAAAAACATTTTACATTGATGAAGGTTACATTTTATGTAAATCACCGACAAAATAAATAGAATATACAGAAATACGCGAAAGTGTAATGGATAGCAGGTTCCCTGTATGTAAATCGGAGTGACAGGGGAATGATCAATGTATTTTTTTATGTTGGCAGTATTGAATTGTGAAAATGTTGACGATTGAATCTGGAATATTTTTTTTTCATACATTTTTTTAAATTTGATAATTTAACTGTGGATAAACTGGCGTGGATTTAGGAGATTTATCAGCCGCTTCGGATAAATGAACCAATCAAATACGTTTGTAAGTGATTAAAAAATAATATTGGCTGCTATATTGCTATATTGCTGGACACGTTTGCCGCATATCGGGTGCATTGTGGGTTAAGACCACCATAACATGAGTTTTTAAAAACATCCACCGCTATCGCGGAAGACCCAGGCGTAGATGGCGCAACGAACTTAACGCTTTTATGAGGGATTGGTCCATATTGGCTCAGGATCGAGTTGAGTAGAAAAAGGAAAGGGAGGACTTTGTCCTGCAGTGGGACAATACAGGCTGATTATTATTGCTTATATTGCTCAGATAGTAGAATAGTTATTTATGCTACAAGTGCAGAAAATATGTGATTTCTGGCGAGTGTATAAGTTGACACGAGTCAGAAACCATCTTACGCACGTGTATCATACAACATTTTACTATGTATTGTGCGAGGAAATAAAAAAATATAAATTAACAAATAATTGAATGATCAAAATCTAAATCTAGAGTAATTAATAACGCGTTCAATGAAGTATTAGTTTTATTGTACGTTTTATATGAATGATAATCTGTACTTGACTAATTTGTAAAACTATTCTCAAATAATAAAAACGCGTTGCGTCGGGCTGACGACGCGGAATAAAAAATAAAAAAATAAAAACTGAAAAGTAAAAAGCACTAGTGTGATAAAATGGCGCTTTCAGCACAATTTAGCTGCTTGAAAAACGCTCTTTTCGAGCTCATGCATTGTAAAGTATAGTATGTATTTAAACTAAAAGTACAAAAGTGAAATACGGTCATTGGAATGACCTGTTTCTGTAACTCACTTACACCAAAACTACTGAACATAATTTATTTAAACGCACAATACATTAAAAATTATTGAGCGAATCCTATAATAAAATGCATGTAACTATAGCCGGTTATACTTCTAATTAGTATTCCTTGCTTGAATTCAGTCCACATTTTCGGATTCATAAAATGACCCTTTTTGACTGACAGTTTAATATTATACATAGTTTACCCTGAAAAAATCATAAATCTAATAAATACCCAAATTCCTTAACCATAACCTCACGGAAACAACGAAAAATAATAAATAGCATGACTCACTAACTATGAAATCCAGCCTTTAAATAAGGAGGCCCATATAAACCCCATGTTATATTAAATTCCATGGGAAAGGGAACGTATTCCCTTCGTTCCTTTTTTATTAAGGCCCAATAAGGTCCTGGAGCCAGGGGAAATGGTCCTTCGAAACATGCCCGGGCTAGCTGGCTTTGATAACGTTGAGATTCGGATAAAGTATATTCGACATTGATAGAGATTTTTAAAATTGAAATCGATTTGATACCTCTGATGTACATATAATTATAATATTGTGATTGGTGATTTTGGAGTTCCCAGTTGCAGTGGCTGATGTGGGTGGAAACGCCCTAGAAGGACATAATAGTAACCTTATTGGTAATATAATATTTTTCAGAAAGGTCAGGTGCGTAGTACTCGCAACCGGCGTGCGTGTATGACCAGATGTATGAACGTAAACGAAACAAAAGGTATAAGGATCGTAGCAGGTGGCGTTCTGTAGTTTCTGTCTACCTCATTGGAAGAAGGCGTGAATCTATGTATGCATGAGTTCCCAGTTGTAACGCTTCAAAACTGTAAAATAATAATATTTTTGAGCTGACCCTATAAAAGCACATTGTTATTTTGTAAAAGCAGAAGGTTTTACTATTTTATTTATTCATAGACTTAATAACGGTTCGGAAAATGACTAAATAAGAACTTAAAGGCTCCTGCAAACAGGTGCGACACAAAGGCACCGCGTGTCGCGCGACGAGCGTGCCTTTGTGTCGCGTGCGATTTGCGTCGCGTGTCGCGCCTGTTAGCAGGAGCTTTAATAAAACATCTTCTTGACTATCTTCTTGACATTATCGACATTAACATTTCACTAACCAATAGTCGATAGGTATATTCGACCTCGTAATTGTTATATCGACGGCAGAAAAGTAGAAAGAGCCAACTGCACTTTTTTATGAAATTCACTTTTTTTACTTAATTCGCCTCAAAATTCTGTTTTATCAAAAAACAATTTTTTTTCTGCTTAATTCTCAATTTTTACTAATATTAAGTCACGTCAAAGACAACTACACCTATTTATTATTCACAGTGACGAATTAGACGTGTTCACCTCGGTTTATTTATTTGCGTTATTTTAGTGCAATATTATCAATATTCACGTCGGTGTTACAAATAATGGTAAAATAAGGAAAATTATTACATACCTTTATTTAGCATTATTGCATAGCATTTTGCAATAAACAATGTAAAATACAAAAGAATAGTGATATGAAAATTTAATAAGAAGCAATTGGGAAGTCCCGCGTAGATGCGGATATATGGCAGTTGACTCATTTACTTTACTTTTTGCATTAAGTATATAAAGACATTTACCGGATTTTGTAAAAAAAAATATGTTTATGTATTACAGTGATTGGCCTTAAGCATTTCCTTGGTAATGCCTTATTAACTAATAAATGTTGTAAAATAGAAGAAGATAGATTCGTTCTAATAATCACAAATAATCACAGTTTTGCGTTCAAATCGCTCTCCTGTAAAATAGAAGAAGATAGATTCGTTCTAATAATCACAAATAATCACAGTTTTGCGTTCAAATCGCTCTCCTGTAAAATAGAAGAAGATAGATTCGTTCTAATAATCACAAATAATCACAGTTTTGCGTTCAAATCGCTCTCCTGTAAAATAGAAGAAGATAGATTCGTTCTAATAATCACAAATAATCACAGTTTTGCGTTCAAATCGCTCTCCTGTAAAATAGAAGAAGATAGATTCGTTCTAATAATCACAAATAATCACAGTTTTGCGTTCAAATCGCTCTCCTGTAAAATAGAAGAAGATAGATTCGTTCTAATAATCACAAATAATCACAGTTTTGCGTTCAAATCGCTCTCCTGTAAAATAGAAGAAGATAGATTCGTTCTAATAATCACAAATAATCACAGTTTTGCGTTCAAATCGCTCTCCTGTAAAATAGAAGAAGATAGATTCGTTCTAATAATCACAAATAATCACAGTTTTGCGTTCAAATCGCTCTCCTGTAAAATAGAAGAAGATAGATTCGTTCTAATAATCACAAATAATCACAGTTTTGCGTTCAAATCGCTCTCCTGTAAAATCATGATTTTGTAGATAACTGTTTATACTTTGCGGCCGACGTCATAAAACAACAAGGCCTATTTATCTGTGTGATAGTTCGATATTTTCAACCTTAGTGATGTTTCAATTTAGTTGGAATTGTTGTCGAAATGAAATTGTTTATTCTGTAAATAGGTTATTGGAAACTTTTACGGGTCATATAAAAAAAAGTAATAAGCTAGACGGAGTCGACATTTCCTATCAGTTTACCCCTGGAGGAAATGGCGCAATAAACCAAGGGACCTGAGGCCCGTATTACAGAACCTCACTGAAGACTCAAGCATGACTTAAAACTAGTTTCAACCAATCTTTAGATAAATAGATAGATAGAATACTCTTTATTATGAACACCATAAAAAATACAGATATAAAAGTAGAAATTTTACACATAGGGTTGACACAATGGGCGGTCTTATCGCTAAAATCGATCTTTTAAAGATAACCTTTGGATGGATTAAAGAGAGCAAGAGAGACAATACTATAGTACTGTATTGTACCTACAGGTAGTCAGTGTGGTGTACCAGTTACATATACAATTTTTAGTTTTTTTATTTATTTATTAAGGAAAACAAACAGTGACACATTACATTTTGTAGGACGAAATACAAAAAGATACGACCAAATGTGTAACCAACAACATTTTTCACGGAATACACATAAAATTAAATTATAAAAACATTTTTTGGTTAAATAGTAAAACAAAAAAACGCAAACAAAAATGTTTGAGTTTTGAGTGAAAATATGGCTAAGTCTCTTTTCAAGTCCAGACATAATCTTAGTCAGAACACGTGAGGACCATGTAGATTTGTGTCAAAAGTGATAAATAAATTACGATGTCGACTGTACCTATCATCTAGTTTTCTTTTAAGGCTCCTGCACACAGGCGCGACAGGCCACGCGAATTGCGCGCGACAGAAAAGCACTAGTCGTCGCGCGACAAGCGGTGACTTTGTGTCGCGTCACGGGTCGCGCCTGTTTGCAGGAGCCTTTATCGGACAATCGACGAAAAGGTCAGAGTATCGCTTAAATAAAAAATGATAGGTTATGAGTACGTCCGTAAAAAGGTTTTCACATTCTCTATTTTTTTCATAAAAATAATGCTTGATTGAAAACCTTTTTGCTATAGGTATAATTTTCTTTTCGTTAACTCTTTGGCCATATTAAGACCTTTTGCTGAAAAAAAATAAAGATACTGGGCGATATTGTCTATTGTGAGTCGTAAAAGGCCAATAAGCCTTGCAATAATAAATTACTTTCAATATCGTTCGCATCTCGGCGTTGAGCCAAAATGACAATTGATTTCTAGTTACGTGACGCGATTGGGCCATGGCCATCGCACTGGGTTGTCAGCCAAATTAATACCACCCCATCAGCGGCTCCTTTCTTAATATGACGGTAACGAGGGAAAATTGCCATAACCACCGTGCTTGTAAGACACATTGGTAATTGTATACTTTTTGTATTAGCAGACAGAAACACGATATGCTGTTCATACTTTTTGACATAAGTATTCGATCATCATCCTTGTGCCCTTAACACAATATCTTGTGGTCGGCGAAGCATGACGTTTTCTTCATACACGTTAGCTGTCATCTCGGTAGTAACCTCCTTTCTGGTCATAATAAATTTTCACAACAATCCTCATTTTGACTTTCGTAATTCATAAGCGTATTTCAAAAGTTTGCCATCTGGAATTTCTCAGTAGCAGCCTGGAGTCTGGATGTGTGCCCGGTTGATAGCAAAACTGAAACATAACTGGCGAAATGTGGGTGTACTATAGGTACACCTCTGCCTAACCCTTTGGGGAATACAGGCATCATGTTATTTGCGTACTTGTGCTAAACTACACCTATGTCAGGAAAGGAGGCTATTTTGTTTGCAATGAATCCACTGGAATGAGTTTTCTCTGTATCAAAAAAAGGCCTTATCATCCTTTATTAAAATCTAATACCCGTATTCAAGAACGATACATAGATAAGTATGGCAGCAACACTGTGTTAAGTAAGGCATTTCTCACTGCGTTCGTCATGACAGGCTATTCAATTCACAAACAATATTCAAACGACTCTTGACTATGAATGAATGAATGAATGAATGAATTTATTTGTAAGAATATAGGTAGCTAACATAAGTTCTTAAGATATATGGGTTTCACTATATTCGGCATTTCCGCCGAACTAATATTTAGATTTTACATCTTGGTTATACTTATAGCATGCAGCACACATTTCATAATTTAAATTTAGATTACAATGCAATTAATAAAATTAAAATTAAATACAATTCTATTCATTTAAAAGAATAATTTATATTAAAAATAGCGAACGCACTGCGTTAAATAGAGCTCTCTGATTGGTTCGGTTGTGTTGCGTAGTTCACTTCGCTGACTGACATTTCAGTTTTCATTTATGTTATTAAAATATAACCTCTCTCGATACAAAGAGAGAAGATTTTGATAGAGAGCAATAGAGAGGGACAATAATCTGTTAGAATAATTATGAAAAAACGATTCAGGATTTACAAATACAAAAAAACTTAACTAGAAATTGAACTATTATGGAAACAATATCGAAATTTAATTCACTCTATAATATTTTGTATTATTATTAAACTTAATTCAATAATGACGTGATATAAATATTTTTCCAAAAAGTAGACCTTCCCTGTTTGATTGTTGAACATTTTTAGCTGTTTACTGTGTATTTCTAACCTCGCTTTCAATGTCTTCAACCACACCATGAGCCTGCAAATGTTGTATAACATTGCAGTAGCAACAATAACATGGCATATTGTTGGCAGTTTTGTTGCCATCTTTTTAGATAGGCAAGGGAATATCCTTTTCCAGACACGTATGGTCCTTTCCACAGTGTTTCGGGTTTTGATGTGTGCCTTATTGTAGTTTTCTTCGGAATTGTTCTCCGGTCGTGCTACTGGTGTCAATAAATATCTTTGAAAGCCGTACCCACTATCTCCTAAAAGAATGCCGTCTATGACACCTTGTTCCATATTTCTCTTAAGAACAGAAGCTTGGAATATTCTGTTGTCATGTACAGGTCCAGGTCTATCGGCAACAATATCATAAATCAGGTCCACACACAATCTGAGTATTAATAGAGAATTTTTTTTTTCGATTTCTGAACATTTCAGCATATACGAACCACCAGGATTTTGAATTGGGATGTGGGTACCGTCGACAGCTCCTACTGTTCCAGGAAAACGGGCTATTGTGTAAAAGTCTTCTTTAATCCTTTCTAGGTTGTTTGGAAATTTGAGAAATTGCCGTATTTTCAAGCAAAACAGATGAGACAGCCTTTTCACTATTCTCGAAACAGTTGGTTGACTCACACATATAAGGACTCCTGTAATCATCTGTAGAACAAAATATTGTACTTATAGGTAGTACTTATTGTACTAGATATCAAAGTTCAGCCCTTTCATATGTAGGGCCTACACATTCTAATGCTAGGTTTCATAAGTACCCGTTATTTTAAATAAATTAAGTAAATAAAGTAAGGACCTGGAAACTGCCAGAAGAATACAACACTAGCAACTGATAAATAGGTGGTACTGGAAGACCTATTGCAGTTAATTTCGCTAGGTCTTCATTTATCAATGGCAAGAGTATAAAAAGTACAACATCTTTTGAAAATCGGTAGCGTCGTCTAAATTCATCCGAAATGTAATTATCAAAAGGATCTTGGAAATCCCGTATCACTTTTCTGGTACTCATTCTGCTTTACTCATTGATATAATTATCAAATTCTTCTTCGCTACTGTACCATTGTAAAAGAACGCCACTAGAATCGAAAACAACCTCAAACAAAGCAAAACCAAACCTCGAGAAAGCAACTTTTTAACGCAAGCTGTGCACTATGCGTTGCATAATATAGCTAGCCGGCTACCTTATCTATGCGTTCATTTTAAGGGACGCATAGTACCGGTCGCCACTCAAGTATTGTCTATGAATAGGTTTTTGAGACCCTGTGCGTCCGCGCGCACTATGAGACCCTTTTTTTTTTATTTGAGATAGGTTTGCTCTTGACTCTAGTCTAGGTCAGAGATGACAGAGACAAAGTCGACGATGGAGCGAGCTTACCCAGAAGAAGCCTGTTAACTCTCACTTTGAAGAGATCGGAGTTGTATGCGTTCGGAAACACAGACGCAGGCAGAGAGTTCCACTCCTTTGCTGAGCGCATCACAAAAGACATTTGGAAACGCTTAGTTCGAATTGGTGGGATAGCAACTAGGTAAGGACGGTAATCTGCAGTGCGTCTAGATGTCCGCTGATAGAAGGGGCCGGCGGAATGAGGTCGTGGAGTCCTTGAGCACACTCCCCGAAGTATAATCTGTAGAAGACCGTCAAGCACGCAACCTTGCGGCGATGAGCCAAGCTGTGAAGCTTGGCATCCACCAGTCTTACGTCGCTAATGAGCCTCTTAGCTCTGCGTTCCACCGAGTCAAGCGCAGAAAGTTGGTATTTGGCCGAGCCATCCCAAAGGTGGCTGCAATACTCCATGCAGGATCGGACTTGCGCTTTGTAGAGAATTAAAAACTGTCCAGGCGTAAAGTATCGCTTCACCCTATTTAGGATGCCCAGTTTCTTGGCCGCAGTTTGGGCTTTGTACTCGATGGTAGCACCGAAGACATGATGTCAACTCCATGCCTAGGAGCTCGAGCCGATCAGTTACAGGAACAGATGTACCCTGAAAAGTAGGATTTTGATCGAAACGACTCCTTTTAGCGGTAAAAAGACACGCCTGTGTTTTGGTGGCATTAAAAGAGACCAGATTATCATCACCCCACTGGGAGACAAGGCTTAAGGTCAAATCTGTCCGCTCTACTATGGCCTCTCTCAAGGAACGAACTTCGGCCCCGCTGGTTTTTGCGCTTGACAAGTATCTTTCAAGTTTCTTTCAAGTATCTTTCTGAACCTGTACTGTCATCTGCGTACCCAACAATACCAGACTGAAGTAGGTCATTGATGTGTAGCAGGAAAAGAGTTGCAGAGAGAACAGACCCCTGAGGAACTCCGGCATCAATAGCCATAAGGTCGGAAGAGCAGCCGTCAACGACTACTCTGATCGACCGTTCACTAACCTCACAGTAATGTTCATGAATACGGGCATAAATCACTGAACCTACGACAAAGAAGAGATAAAAACATTATAATTTAACACAGTAACTTATTATATTCATTCAAAAGCAATTTTATTAATTTCTTGCGTTAAAAGATACCAACTAACTTCCATGGAATTCTGTTAATTAATTTTTTGAAAGCTTTGAAAATAGAAATATAATACGAGTATAATAGTGGTTCTATGAATCGATAGAATTTATATCGAAGATATCTAATAATATTTTTTTTTCACAAAACAAAGTAAGGCCTACTTTGTTTTGTGAAAAAAATAATTAATTTGAAACAAAGTGAAGCTGTATACTATCTATTATTGTCAATTTATAGTTTTGAACACGCTTTTAATAGCTTCACTTAACTAACTGACAAACAAACAATGTAAAAAAATCTTTGGAAGTGAATTTTAACCTATTTATAATTGTCGCATCGCAATGAAACTTTGTAGGTATGTATATGTACTTCGGATGACAATACTATAATTTGGTATCTTGGAGCTGATCTGATCATGGAGCCAGGAGGTGGATAGTGGAACTTTTTAGTGGTTACTAGTAAACCCCCGAGTTTGAGCACAATAATTTAGTTTGACGAGACTAATAGATTGAGTTTGGTAATAAGGGTCTGATGACGGAGCCAGGTGGTGTGTATAGTGGAATTCTTTAGTGGCTACTAGTAAACCTCTCGAGTTTGTGGTCATATGGTTCATTTTGATGAAACTTTGTATAAATTTGTAGTTCGGATGACAATACATTTAGGGATTAGATTTCCGTTGTAAAATATTGTCTATAAAAGGCAGCGAGCGCGGCTGTGTCGGCCATTTGCTCGCTGGTCTTCTTAGGGTACAGTAGTTGTCGACGTGATTTGTTGGTGTCCGTTAATTTGATTTAAGTCGGTAAGGGTGTAACTAAGCTCTGTAAGTACATGTTATTTTCATTGTGTGATTGGTGTCTTATTTTTGTAATTAATTGACTTAGGTACAAGTAAATCTGTTTTGTAGGGTACTTTTTCTTTTGTTATTAAAATAACTGAATGTGTTTAAGATTGTTTGTTTTTTTTAAATACATTTTGCTTCTGAAACCTTAATTCAGAAGTGGGATTGTTAGCCAAAAAAAAAAAAAAACGCCCACTAAACCTCGCTTTTGATTTCGTAGTGTTGATTATAGAAATAAGACACCAAACGACTGTTTTGTTCCAAAATCTTAGTGCTTGTTTTGTGATTAAATATGGCCGAGAGGCGCCATGAACCTCGTGACA
Organism: Fissipunctia ypsillon; assembly: GCA_947568875.1. Lineage (NCBI taxonomy): Eukaryota > Metazoa > Arthropoda > Insecta > Lepidoptera > Noctuidae > Fissipunctia > Fissipunctia ypsillon. The sequence continues at coordinate 2,635,462 of OX387659.1, read as the reverse complement.
AGTCACGTCGACACGATAGGTACCATAGATCTCGGGATAGATCTCGTTCGCGAAACCGTTCTCGCTCCAACCACTCCTGTAGATCTCGATCGAACAATAGGGCGCGCTCGCGATCGAATGTTGGTGATCAAAACGTGGTAATGCAACAAACGTTACAATCGATTCTATCTCGTTTAAATACGTTAGAAACAGAACGTTCTACCCCACGTAACGCGACTGATTGCCATAGTCAGCTAGTTCAGAATGGCACGTACATGAGGTCCCACACTCCCCCGATTAGTGAATTACAGAACAGTCAGGCCCTTCAGGCTAGGAACCCGATATCTGAAACCTTGTTACCTAGTTCTACGGCTGCGTCAAATATACCTATGGCTGAGAGCATTGCGACTGAGGGACCGAGCATCGATACACACCCCCGCAACGAACAATATTTGACTGATTCAGCGCGGATATTAGCTGAAGCGATTAGGTCTATAAATTCGGACAAAACTCAAAAATATTTTGTATCTAACTTCGATCCTACTATCAATGACATAGATGTGTGGTGTGAGGAAGTTGAACGAGCTAGGATTTCTAATAACTGGGGAGACTCTGAGTGTCTGTCGCGCGTATCGATATGTCTGAAAGGTGATGCACGCACCTGGCTAAATGAGTGGGTGACCAGCGACCGAACGTGGACTAATTTCGTTAAAGAGTTTAAGCCCTTGTGCCCACGAAAACTTGATTATGCAAATATTCTTTATGATACGATGCACACGTCTTCTGATAAGTATAACACATATGCAGAGTATGCGAGAAGGACGTTACTACGACTCAAAATAGTTAAGGGATTAAGCGACGAACTGAGAACTTTGATAGTTATTCGCGGTATAACAGACGCCCAGGTTAGGGCTGCGGCTGCTAACGCTAATCTACAGTTACACGATCTAGTTTCATTTTTATCTATTTACGCCAAACCTACCCGCACTAAACTAGAAAACCGGAATCATCCTTCCAAGCCACCGAATATTAATCGTTCATCAAACTTAAAATGTTTTGCCTGCGGACAACCGGGACATAAATCTCACTATTGCCCCAAGAAGCCCAAAGCTGATCAGGCGTCCACTACTACTACGAATAGTGCCAATAAATTAAGCTGTAATTTCTGTAAAAAACCGGGACATAGTGAAGACGTTTGCTTTGCTAAGGAAAGATCAGGCTCGCGTAATAAGCGAAACATTAATTTATGTACTACACCCGTGGCTGGTTCCTTGCAAAGCAGTGACCTTAAGACTGCAATTATCCAGGGTATCCCTGTCGATGTTCTTATTGACAGTGGAGCCTTAAATATCTCATTAGTCTCGTCTGATGCATTGAAACACTTTACTTGTGAACGGAAACCTAGGCACTGTGTTTTGAAAGGAATCAGCGACGCCGCTATCAAGGCCGACTCTTACGTTACGTTAACGATTGAGTTTGATGAAATCTCCATTGAGGCCGACTTTGTCGTAGTGCCAAGCTCTTGTATGACTACCCCCATTGTGATAGGAACTGATATTCTTAACCGTGATGGTATCACATATGTGCGTACTAGGGATAGACAGTGCTTAACTCGAGCTGTCGGGAGGGCCGTTCACGCAGTTATCAGTGATGACTTACAGATTAACACAGCCCTTCAGGGTGCCGAACTTGAGGGTCTCAAGAACTTAATAAAACTATTCTCGAAATACCTCATATCTGGCACTGCTTCGACTACTGTCACAACCGGTAAGATGTCTATAAAGCTTACGGACGATACACCAGTCGCTTACCGACCTTACAAGCTGTCACACTCAGAAAAACTTAAAGTCCGAGAAATTGTTCGCGATTTGAAAGACAAGGGTATCATCCGCGACTCCAGCTCTGAGTATGCCAGCCCCATAATATTAGTAAAAAAGAAGGACGGTAGCGACAGAATGTGCGTCGACTATAGGGCCCTCAATCGACTAACTATTAGAGACCGTTACCCACTGCCACTGATTGACGACCACATAGACAGACTGGGCAATTTTAAATATTTCAGCAGCCTTGATATGGCTACAGGGTTCCATCAGATAGCTCTTGAAGATGATTCAATTCGCAAGACTGCGTTCGTCACACCGGAAGGACATTATGAGTATCTTCGAATGCCTTACGGTTTGACGAATTCTCCAATAGTTTATCAGAGAATCATTAACGACACCCTTCGTGGTCATATTGAAGCTGGAAATGTGTTAGTGTACGTCGATGACGTGCTCTGTATGAGCAACGCTGTCAATGAAGGGATCTGCTTATTGAAAAAGGTTCTGGAAACACTAACTAGGTCGGGTTTTTCAATAAACTTGCGAAAGTGCTCTTTCCTGTCCACTGAAGTTGAGTACTTGGGGCGCGTAATAAGTCAGGGTCAAGTTAGGCCGAGCCCCCGAAAAATTCAAGCACTTGTAGATGCTCCAACACCACGTAACGTAAAACAAATCCGGCAGTTTCTGGGTTTGGCAGGGTATTTCAGACGATATATTAAGGATTACGCGACTAAAACCGCCTGCATAACACGCTTAATGAAAAAAGACGTTGCCTTTTGCTGGGGTCCAGAGCAGGAAGGGGTTAGACAAGAGATAATAGACTGCTTGACTAAATCACCAATACTGTCCGTCTTCGACCAGTCTCTACCTACTGAGGTACATACCGACGCCAGCAGTATCGGTTATGGTGCAGTATTATTACAGAAGAAGGGTGACGGTACGAAGCATGTAGTCGCTTACTACAGTAAAGCCACTCAGGGCGCCGAAAGCAGGTATCACTCTTACGAGCTAGAAACTCTAGCGGTTGTAAGGGCACTGCAAAATTTCCGCCATTATCTTGTTGGTATAAACTTCAAAGTCGTTACAGACTGCAACGCCCTTAAAGCCACCGAAAAGAAGAAGGACCTGCTTCCGCGCGTCGCCAGATGGTGGATTTACTTACAAGATTTTCATTTTAGTATCGATTACAGAAAAGGTACTATGATGACACATGCAGACTACCTTAGCCGAAACCCAGTACCAAATGTCAAAGTGCATCAAATATCTAGGCCACGCAATTGGGCACAAATCGCTCAGTCTGCAGACGATGAGACGCAAAGTCTTCTGCAGAAATTACAGGATGGAGAGTTAGACTCTCAACGGTACGTTCAACAAAATGACCTCCTTTATTATCGTTACACACCACTAGGCGGGGAAGCTAGACTCCTTTGTTTTATTCCTAAAGGACACCGGCTAAGCTTACTAAGAATTTTCCATGACGAGCATGAGCACGTCTGCGCGGAGAAAACCCTCGACTTAATTCTCAAATACTTCTGGTTCCCCGGGCTTCGTCAATTTGTAGCAAAATACATAAAACACTGTCTCGTGTGCATATCAAATAAACGTGTCCCTAGAGCCCCTCACCAACCAATTATATCCTGGGAAAAGCCTAGTACCCCCTTCGAAACATTACATATGGATGTACTTGGTCCATTACCCGCATCTGAAGGATATAAGTTTGTTTTATTAATAGTTGACTCTTTTACAAAGTATTGCTTGTTATATTCCATTTATAAACAAGATGTGAGTGAGCTTAAACGCACGTTTACCAACGTTATTTCACTCTTTGGTGCCCCTAAACTCCTAGTGGCTGACCGCGGGCGAATGTTCGAATCCACGGGATTTTCTGAACTTTTAACTGAATTTGGCTGTAATATTCATTTCATAACGCCCGAAATGCACAATGTTAACGGACAGGTAGAAAGATACGTCAGGACTGTTTTAAACATGATTCGTATTGAAACAAATCATAAGCGTTCAAAATGGTCGGAACAACTGTGGAAGCTTCAACTTGTTCTGAACATTACCAAGCACAAGACAACACAATCTTCAGCTCTGAAGCTCCTGGTTGGCACGGAAGCCACCATACCTGTCGTTCGGACACTAATTCGTGATGTTGCTGTCGAGATGTCTCAGAATTATGAAGGGCGGCGGGAGCTGGACAGAACAAGAGCTCACAAACTGCTGACCAGAAACCAAGCCAAACAAGACGCTTATGTCAACCGACAGCGGCGGACACCACGCACTTTTAATGTTAACGAATTGGTTTTTGTAATCAAATACTCCCAGTCTACAGGAAAACTAGATCCTGGAATGCGTGGACCATATCGAGTGATCAAGGAGCTACCCAGTGGCCGTTACCAGCTGAAACTCATTAGTGGTTCATACGGCAAGACCACCCAGGCAGCCGCTGAGTATATGGTTCCCTGGAACGGAGAGTGGTGTCCAGAGTCATGTGCAGCGTTTTTTGAGGGTGAGTTACGATGGCCCTACACATGTGCGGACTTGGTGAGTCGCTTTGCCATATGTTTAGCTTGCTCATTTTTAGCCGCTTTTAGCTACACTCACTAAGACATCGTAACGTTTCAATTTCTTAATTTAACCTATCTAGATGCTCAAATACAAGTAATTAAATAGAGGCAGATCGGCTTACTAACCCGTACATGCACCCAAATTGAGACTGTTTGGGTTGGACGTGCGATTCAGTGATGCCTCCGTCCTAATAGACATGCCTATAGTGAGAGGTATTGGTCTATATGATGAAAATGTTGGACGTGCGATTCAGTGATGCCTCCGTCCTAATAGACATGCCTATAGTGAGAGGTATTGGTCTATATGATGAAAATGTTGGACGTGCGATTCAGTGATGCCTCCGTCCTAGTAGACATGCCTATAGTGAGAGGTATTGGTCTATATGATGAAAGTGTTGACGTGCGATTCAGTGATGCCTCCGTCAACCTCAGACAGTGGGGACGCCTCCTGTCTGATTTGTTCACAGATGCAGTTCTACACCGCGGACAACGCGTCATGGGCCGATATGAAGACTAAACAATAAAACAATGAAAGCTCTCATGACGTCAAATGCTCATATTATCGATTGCATTGTGTGGCTACAGTTGATAAACTTAAGGCTAGTTTTTAATCGTGGTAATATTCCAGATGATGAAGAGTGTGATCCCGGTGCAGGGCCATCATCAGCATCCATACCACCTAGTGCCGAGGTGGCCGGGAGCAGCGGTGAACCCACGTCTGCAGACCTGGCTCCGGTACGGGACAAGCATCACGAGGACTGCGCCGAGGACGACGCTACGTCAGGATAGGCCGATTTAGGGATTAGATTTCCGTTGTAAAATATTGTCTATAAAAGGCAGCGAGCGCGGCTGTGTCGGCCATTTGCTCGCTGGTCTTCTTAGGGTACAGTAGTTGTCGACGTGATTTGTTGGTGTCCGTTAATTTGATTTAAGTCGGTAAGGGTGTAACTAAGCTCTGTAAGTACATGTTATTTTCATTGTGTGATTGGTGTCTTATTTTTGTAATTAATTGACTTAGGTACAAGTAAATCTGTTTTGTAGGGTACTTTTTCTTTTGTTATTAAAATAACTGAATGTGTTTAAGATTGTTTGTTTTTTTTAAATACATTTTGCTTCTGAAACCTTAATATACTATAATTTGGTAAGTTGGAGTTGATCTGATGATAGAGCCAGGAGGTGGATAGTGGAACTCTTCAGTGGCTTCTAGTAAACCCCTCGAGTTTGGGCTCATATGATTCGCTATGTCGAGCCCAATAAATTGGTCTTGGTAACGAGGGACTGATGATGGAGCCAGAGGTGAATAGTAGATTTTTTCAGTGGCCGCTAGTACACCTCGCGTTTGGGCTCATATGATACGTTTTGACTTGTCTAATAGATTGGGCTTGATAATAGAGTTCTGAGAATGGAGCCAGGAGGAGGATAGAGGAATTATTCAGTGGCTACTAGTAAATTCCATGAGTTTGGACTCATATTATTTTATAAGTTTTGATGAGTCCAATAAATCATACTTAGTGTCGAGTCTGATTCTGGAGCCAAGAGGTGGATAGTGGAACTCTTCAGTGGCTAAACCCTTTGAGTTTCGGGTAATATGATTTGTTTTGATGAGCTTAATAAACTTGGTGCTAAGCTTGGTGCTTGGTGTTAAGGGTCTAATGATGAAGCCAGGAAAGGGCATAGTAGAATGCTTCAGTGGCTACTAGTAAACTCCTCGAGTTTGGGCTCATATGATTCGTTTTGATGAATCCAATATATTGCACTTAGTGTCGAGGGTCTGATGATGGAGAAAAGAGGTGGATAGTGGAACTCTTTAGTGGCTACTATTGAACCGGTCAAGTCATAACTTTGTTGATTTTAGACCTAAAACTTAATTAGGAATATACTAGACTTAAAAGAAAAATATGTAGTTTAAAAAAAAAAACTTAAAAACTCGCTTTTATCATTCACAAAAAATGATAAAGTAATTAAATTGACTTGTATTAGTTAAGGTATAAGTACATATTGCAGCATAACTCTGCATGTCAAAACTTTTTGGTTCTTTATAATCAACCTTTTTTTCGTTTGTATTTGAGCCTGGTCGATTTTTATCTTTTTATTTCATGATTCGAATTATTTTTCTTCTGACAGATGGGTCCCCATTTTTTTTCTTAGTTGCAAAAGTTGAATCAATTGATACGGACCCTGTTTGTGGAAAATTAACGAGTTTTTTTCAAGTGAACCACTATTCCTGCCGTCCTATTAATACCTTATGGCAAAACTATATTGAGAATGGTATATTAAGTATTATTCTAAGCATTCATCATTATTTTTTCTGGTACGTATCTTTTAATAGTTTTCCTCAATCGGAAGTTCAGTCTGATCACGCTGGTCTAACCCTAATTCATTTTGTCTTAGGATTGAACAGCTTTGAACAGGCCGCCTTTCGGCCTCCAGGTTTTGGCCTAAAATTACGCTGGACGTCCTCGGCCAACGTCGAGAGTTGGGTCGCATTTTGACCGCTGAAGGTTTCACAAACAACGACAGTTCCTGAACCTGCGACAACCTACAGTCTACGTCACCTCGCCGGACGCAATTACTTATGCCATGGTTTTTTTTATGATATTTTACGTTCAAATTTAATAGTGTAGATAGTAATCCACTGCAGATTTTTTTAATTCATTAACTATTTAATTTTATTTTCAAATTTGTAAAAAAGCGAGGTACCTTGGTTCTCTAATTCTTTTATAACGATATGTTTTGGTAGCGTTACTAATTAGTGATTGCAATCGACTAGATAGTACGTTTATTTTCTCGTCCGTTATTCGCGTACCTATCGGACCAAAGTTCTTTATTTTATTCCCTTCACACAAGTCAACCTGCAACTTTTTGATACAATAATATTCATTTTTTCTACCTTTTAATGTTATTTTCTATTTTTATTTTAAAAACAAAATTAAACGTGTCGTAGCAGAAAAGTGAATCTTCCGTCTTTTTATTTTTTTTTTCGCTACAATATGCAGTTTGTCACTTCTTTTATATGCAATTTTTAATTAAAAAAGCGCGGAGCGCTTTTTAGTTGTGTGTACCTACATTTAGTTAATTTAAACAAAGCAACTTTCACTTGGAGACCAAAACTGAAATATCGTAAACAAAAATCAGCTGTTTCATACAAAAATGCAAAATTTACCCGATGACGAATGTACGAAACAAATGTACTTTTTTTGCTATTTTTGTAGTTGGTTCGTTAGTGAACATTGTTTACAATCATGAGTACTTTCACCTCCAGGTTAACAGTGAATTAAATATAAATTATATTTTTTTTATGTATGACCGCGCATAATTTTATACAGAGTAGTCCGATTTGAACGATTCTTGTTTTATTCGGGAGGGTAGTTGGCTCGAAGTTGGTTTTTTGTGAAATTTATTTACTTTTCTTTTGTAGTCTTTGAGTTAGCTTCAATAATACGCATTTCTCCCACTTAGCCTTTGTCGATGATATTATAACTTCCTGTCACTGTGATTTACAAAGCACGTAGTGGTATCCAAATTTGTGTGGGGTAGACCACAACTAAAAGTTATTTTTCACTTTGTAGTGTTTTTTTTTTCAAAACTAAGTCGGTTGTTTTTTTTTATTGTAAAAAAGTTTCGACTACTATGTTTAGATTTTCGTGGGATAAATCAGTCTCATCTTTCTTCATCCCAACTACGGAACCCTTCATTGTGCTTGTTCTGACTCGCACTTGGTCGGTTTTATTTGTCTATCCATGTTAGATGATTCTTTTTATTTTATTTTCTTATATTATTGTAAGGGGTATGTTGCAGAGACACTTTTTTATTTTCTTCCGCTGCTGAACATAATTTTTTAATTGTCTCTCAAATCGCATGCCATTTGCCTCGATCCTCGGCTGCTCTCATCCAGCTGTCATCGTGCAAAGATCGTGAGGGCGTTCTACCTATGTAAGCCTATGCGTAATGCGTTAGTTGCTTATGAGTGGCTGACAACCGGTTTCTTACTGATCCTTGGCGCCGTGAAAGCCTCACGATCCGAATGCGTCATATCGGTTGTGTAGAGTTGTGGGTGGACTTAGGGCAGATCCACCCCCATTAGTCCTTCACTGCGTAGGAACAGACTCCCCTTTCACAGTCTGTTTCACAATCTCCACTCAAGAGCACGTCTACCACAATGATCATAAGTTGTACGGCTGATATGGACTGTCTGACATTAATTATAACAACCTTAGACTTATTATTCTTTTTATTGTAAAATGCTAGCATTTCAGAACTTTAATCTAATGTAAGTCGAGGGGATTGGCGCTGTTAGCCGAAATACAGGTTCCTCCTAGTTCGGCTCCAGATGCTAAAACTTTTGTGTACTTTTGTTTTATTATAGTACTTAACTGTAATGTAATCTAAGTACTGTTTTTATGAAATAAAGCTTGTTATTATTCGTTTATTTACTTTATTTCTTACCTATTTACATTTTTAAATATTTCTAATAAAAATATATATAAAAAAACATTTAAAATATAAAAAAATAGAGGTCTGCCGGTATCGGGAGCAGGGTCCAAGCTACCGGTGGTTAGGGCTGCAGAGACAGGATCCTCCTCACAATACGAGCCGTATCGAGAAGTACCGCCTTCTGGATCAGGCTCTTGATCCAACCGCCTAATGACAGCCTCTAGAGATGTTGATCGAGGCGTTCGGCCATCAGGCCATTGGCCGTTACAACAATCGGCACAGTGACAGCTGAGGTCACATTCCACATGTCAACAACCTCGTGTGCTAAGTCGAGATATTTTATTTGTTTCTCTTTCTCAGCTTTCACGAGGTTCTCGTCATGTAGAATGGTAACATCGATAATCATTGTGCGCCGCGCTAATCGGTCTATCACCACTATGTCTGTGATGATAGACCGATCCCAGTACAACGTGACATGGTCATTTTCGAGATCTGGATCGGGCACATACTTGTAATACGGTACCTCAGAGTCCACAAGTTTGTATTTCAAAGCAAGTTGCTGGTGAATAATCCTGGCCACTTGGTTTTGCCTGTGCAAGTACTCGCCGTTAGCCAGACGAGAACAACGAGAGATAATATGTCTGATGGACTCACCCGGACGGTGGTATGCCCGACACACGTCAACCGTCCCGTCCTTCATAATATGTCTCCGGTAGATATTCGGCAAGATAACTGCGTCCATAATTGCACAAACAAAACCTTCAGTTTCCCCAAAGAGGTCACCGAAACGTAGCCAGGATACGAACACTAAGAAATCTGCACCGGGCTCGTGTAGAGCCCGATAGAAGCGTCCGTGAAGCTCCTTGCTTTGCCATACCTGCTTGCGGTCATCGGTAGTAAGTCCCACAGGTTTGCGCCAGTTCTCTTTAGCCATGGAGAGCGGGGTGAGCCCCTTGGCTACTGCGACCACATCACGGTGCATACCCACTTCAGCTTTTAAAAAATATTCTCTGAGATTGCACACCTCGCGGTTGTGGAGGGTCTTCGCATTTAAAAAGCCTTGACCTCCGCACTTCCGCGAGATGTACAATCTCATTACTGATGATCGTGGGTGAAGTATCCGGTTTGCGGTCAGCAGTGTACGGACCCTCCTATCCAGGGCATCGAGTTCAGTCTGAGTCCATTCCACTCCTTATTATTATTATTATAATCTCAAGCAATATTAAAGATATTCAAATTCAAAAATTTTATTGCAGACCAAGGGATCCATATAGTGTTAGTATGAACTTAGCCTATGTCAGTAAACACAATAACTTACACACGGGCATGTACACCTTAGTCGCGACCAATCTTACGTTATTACACTGTATGAGCGAAACACTATCAAACGCACTGGTTCTCCATAGCAAGGCCACTCCCCTATATGGTCGACCACGCAAGAACACAGATTCAGTGGCCGAGACGCCTGTAGAACCGAAGTCGGGGCAGATGGTGTTCCGATATGCCAGATCATGTGATGGTAACCAAGTCTCTTGTAGTGCAATCACATCCGACTGTAAACATAACTCTCTTACTTAATCAACCGATCTCTTAATTGATTTACAATTGAAGCTTCGTTTTCATCTATTATTCTTCTTAAAAAGATTCATTTTTATGTCTTATTATTCACCGGACCTCGTACACTTCTTGTCTTAAACACAAAGTATTTTCTAAAATATACACCGTCAGGTCACATTTTATCATTCTCAAATAGATCAATTTTATGTTTAGGAATTAAAAATATTACCAGTCAGTCAGTCAGTGCCTTTAGTACACCCACATTTCGCCAGTATTGTTTAAGTTCCATGTAGTAGGAGGCGAGCCTATTGCCATCAACCGGGCACAAATCCAGACTCCGGGCTGCTACTGAGAAATGCAATATGGAAAAATCCAATAACACTTCTTCCGACCCGCGGGAATCGAACCTAAGGACCTCATACTCAGCAGTAGCGCTTGCGACCATTAGACCAAAAGGTAGTCAGGCGTTGTCTCGTTTAAAAAAATGTTATTGTCACATTCGGGGATAAGCAACCGATTAATTGAACCAAATGCTTACATAATTCGTCTTCCCAAACACAAAGTAATATAACATATCAAAATTGATAGCCCTGTTTCAGTCCACTGTACAAACGATTTTGTAAATGAACCTTCCAACTCCAAATATTCTTTTGACACCCCTACATTTTAAGCCGCAAAAAGCAATTACGACTACCCTAAATCTCAATAAAGAAACATATGAGACTTTTGATATATGAACGTAATAAATATACTAATATAACTAAAAAATCGTTTCGGAAAACAGAAAAAAGAGAAATCCCACTGATTTCATTATGTTACAAAGAGGAAACGCTGTGCCCGCTGGCGTCACCTGGTATATTAGAAAAGTTCGCAAAATGTACTGCTTCGACCATAGGGTTGGCAACGCTTTCTGTTTGCAATTTTAGGGAAATAATTTGATTTCTGAGACTGCCTCGTTGGTCTAGTGGTCGCAAGCGCTACTGCTGAGCATGAGGTCCTGGGTTCGATTCCCAGGTCGAGCATAGTGTTATTGGGTTTTTCTATCTGGAATTTCTCAGTAGCAGCCCGGAGTCTGGATTTGTGCCCGGTTGATGGCAATAAGCTTGCCCCCTATTACATGAGACTTAAACATAACTGGAGAAATGTGGGTGTTACTATAGGTACACTACTGCCTATCCCTGTGGGGTAACAAGGCGTGATGTTATGTTATGATGATATGTTAATTTGATTTCTCGTGTAATTTGTTTGAAATAGAGTTCGTTTGCCGTCGTCAGTAATTACTCGGAAAAGTCTTTGTGAAATCAATGACTTGATAACTCTTTTTCTTTTTTTGAGTAGTTCAATTTGTTGAGTATCTTTTTCGTGACTGTATATTGATGGGCGTCGTCATAATAAGGATGATGACTAAATTTTTAAAGTCCGTGAGATAGGCTATTAAAAAATATTGGACACGTATTTTTTATTTTTTCACAAAATCAAATGATAACGGCGATCATCATCGTTATCAGCTTACAGCAGTCCACTGCTGGACTTAGGCCTCTCCAATTGCACGCCATTCAGCTCGATTCTCGGCAACTCTCATCCAGCTGCTACCAGCCACCCTGCGAAGATTGTCGCTCCACCTAGCCTGAGGGCGTCATAATTTCGTTTGCAGATTCCCGGTCTCCACTAAAGAATATGTATACCCCAACGCTCATCCGTTCTATGGTTAATATGGCCGGCCCATTGCCACTTTAGCTGGCTTATTCTGTGAGCTATGTCGACAACTTTGGTTCTCAGCCTGATCATCTCGTTCCGGATTCTATCCCTCAGAGAGATTCCCAGCATAGCTCGTTTCGTTCAAAAGGCTAAATAGAATATCTAACGAGACGTTGTAGGCTCTTTTAACCGACTTCAAAAAAAGGAGGAGGTTTTCAGTTAGTCGCATAATGTATATATACATGGGACACCCTCAAATTTTATAGGCACACCTATAGTGATTTGGGTATTGTTTATAGTAACTCGTGCATTTGCTCTCGGAAAGCACTATTTGGGGTGAAGTGGAACTGATAATGAAGACGTGATCATACACAGGTGGCCACCGGAACTACTCAATAATAAGTATTTCACGGGTTGCGATTCAATTACTTTAATATGGTTGCTAAGCAATTTGTTTGCCAAAATGCATACAGTGAAGTGGATCTGGTGGTGAATCACCAGGAGGAGAACTCCTCGACAATTAAAGTCCCTACATCGGGAAAAGCAATATTTTATAAAAATTGATGAGCAATTTAAATTAGGCTATTGTAACTTAGATAAATTACAAACCAACCCTAGTGGGTCCGTTGTTTTTTTTTTGTAAAGTGAAAAATAAAAACTATTTTCCAAAAAAAAAAAACAACCGACTTCCAAAAAAAGTCGGTGGCAAAAAAACTAAAATACAGATCCAAATACACCGACTTCCGAAATAAGTTATTTTTCACTTTGTAGTTTGTTTTTGGAAGTCGGTTGTTTTTTTTTTTTATTTATTTATTTAAACTTTTCACACTTAAAAAAGTACAAAGGCGGACTTAATGCCTTAGGCATTCTCTACCAGTCAACCAAGGGTGGTGAAGAGATTAGATGGCAGGTGCTCTGTTAGAAATGGAACAATTTGTGCATAAATAAGTCATAAACTTATAATACACATACATACATATTTACTACAATATATACCTATATTATATATATACATTATATACAAATTCAAGAGAGAGAGGTTTTGAGATGACTCTACGCTATTTATTTTGAAAATAACTCCGCAATCTCCGCTTAAATGCATACCGACTGGTGGCCATCCTGATGTCAAGAGGTAGCGCATTCCAAAGAAGAATGGACTGAATATGAAAGGAAGAATGAACAAAGTCAGAAGTATGAGAAGGACAGAGTAGGAGAAGATTGTTAGAAGAACGAAGATTCTTAGCGTGTGAAGAACATAGATATTGGAAGTGAGACACTAGATAAGAAGGAGGAGTGGGAGAGTTAAGAAGGGAGAAAAGCGTGGTCAAAGCACGCAAATTTCTTTTATGGTCTTTTTTTTTTTGTAAAAAAGTTTTTCGATCCATTTTTGCAGTCTTACACTCAAAACCACAGATTCTTTCTGTGACAGCCCTAACCTTAAGTTGGCACGCACCGAATAATATTAGTATCGTTACATTCTTGCCTTTAAATAGATAATGCCATTTTGTGTGTTCACGAATAAAAAGTGTCCTAAAATAACTGCCACCAAAAGTAAGTATATAGTCTATAATTATACAATCTGTAAAACGACCTGGCTTTACCAAAAAGTTTTTTGTATTGTTTTTTTTAGACCTATGTATGCGCCATGAGCTTTTTGGAAAACCTTTGAACGATAACATGAGGGATGCGGGGAATTTACCATGAAATGGATAGAACTGTCTAAACAGCTCTTTCCAGGCTTCTAAAACCCTGGAGCGGTGATTCAAAGCCTTGCTATGAGAATCGGCGGCTGTATGGACTGTATAAACTATGTGGCAGCATACATTGATTTTGAAGGAGGCTATTTTGTGGTATGGAGAAACAGGAATAAGAGAAGGACACAGGATGCAGCGTCTTACCTTTCTAGAAGTCTGCAGTCGCCTTCCTGCTGATAGGTTCCTCGATGTGTAGGTTATTACCACGCAGCGAGCCAGCGTGGTTTCACAGTTAAGCGAGTCCTATTTCTTTCACAGCACTTCAAATCAGTGTAACTTGATAAGTAGGTAGGTCTAGTTTGATACATAAACCCGAAAACCCGGATTTATCACGAAATCCAGATATATTAGCGGTAGAAGCTCTGGAGAGATGCTTAGACGAATTTGAACTCCTATTTTAAATGGCGTTCGTTACATTCAATCTTCTTCTAGCCTTGTATTGCTGTTTCGCTCTGTCCTATGGTAGGCGCTGCGGGAATGAATAGGAAGGAAGGTGACTGATGGGAAATGTACCTACTACCGCCACATTCTATGTAAAATAACTAAAAAATTGAAAAGATTTGAAGTAGGTATGTAGGTTTGGATATTAGCGATGTACATGGCGACAACACCTTGCATTTGTGTTGTTTTTCGTTTGTTTTCAAATGAACTCGCAGGTAGATGGCAACAGAGATTGTGTTCATTCCATTTTCAGTGACCTGCGCAAGTGTCAAAAGCAAATGGTCATTATTTATACGCTTTTGCGAATATTTCGGTTATCGAATTTGGGATTCTGTACAAAATTTTTGTCCTATTTGTGTAAAAGGTTCCGTGTCGATAAAGGACAAAGTTTTGCGTACAAATATCAGTAACAGTTTTACAATTTCGTTTGTGTACAAAAGTCTTTTAATATTTTCTCAGTTGTTTTTGAACATAACAGAAACATAAAGGAAAATATCACAACTGTTATTCATTCGTTGGCAAAATCTAACAGACGTCTGGCAAGAGTGATTGTCATTTTCTAATACAATAAGGAAAAATGTAAAGCCCTATTTATACATATAGCGTGACATGTGCCGGGGAAATAAAAACGAAAGAAATAACTGCTTAAACGCATGTACAGTAACGAGCAAAAATATGTCAACACTAAGTAAAATTCAAGAGCGGATTACTCTTATATGAATTAATAAATTTATAGAGTTTTGTACAGACAGAACTTTTAACGTTAATGTACATTACATTTCAATACTTAAATCCATACTCTAAATGAGAAATTCGCTTTTGAATTTTACAAGGTGTATTGCATTTTATGCTCGTGACTGTACCCAAAATTTTAAAAGATTCAAAATATTCACATAAGCCTACATGAGCACTTATGAAACGTCAGAAGCTAGGTGCACGGTTCCAATTGGTCGTTCCCCATGGAGAGGAACCGGCAAGAAACTCCACGGTTACTCTTTTAAAAATAATTGGCTTTAACAATGTTTTCAAATTACAGTGTTATTAAGTATGGGAGGACAGCGTAGGCCTGTCAACAAGTACCAGGTACTTAACAAAATAGAAAATGGTCTACAAATCTACAGTCTATTAAGCCTACAACTACTATTGACAAAGTTAATGGTCGATTCTACCTACCTACTTCAATTACCAAATTAACTTTTTATATTCAACAGCGCAGCAAGTGCGTTACTTAGTTTTGTTACGAAGTTACTGGAAGCACCAAAAAGGTCGGATAAGAGTGACACTGGCTGGTGACAGTCACTCTAGCAGAGCGTCGCGTCGATGGTTGCGTGGTGGCTGTCTTCTGGTGACAGAGAGGATGTCAGGGGAGCCTCTGTGTACCACGTCCACGACGAACTGCTATATTCCGGCACAGTCCTGATGATATTCAAGCTGCTGAACCACTAGTACGATGACCGTTTCTGGTAAAAGTGCGGTTATATTCATATCAAAAGTCCATTTGGTAAAGAAGTAGATACTAAGTTACCGAATGGACTTTCGAACCGGCAAAAAACGAAGGGTTCCGTACCACCGTACAATATTTAACACTACTTAAAAGAAATACTAAACGAAGAATATTTTTCATCTTACATTTTAACAATCGCAATGATAACTGTGTATTTCATAATAATGCTGTGAATTATAAAGTTATTTTTTGCAGTTGTGGAAAATCGCCCTTATTTAAACAAAATATGTACCTTATGAATCGGCATTTTTAGTATTTGATTAAATACAGTATATGGCACATGACATACGGAAGTTTCAAATACCTAACTTGTTTAGTTGTTACGATAGAGCTCGTACAAAAATGGTCTAAACCTGACACCTTTTGCGTCCCCCTATTTCTTCATTTTTGAAGACAAAAAAAAAATACATTTGTACTGTACTCTATGGGTTCTAGAAAATGACACCCCACATGCCAGGGTAAGAAAGAAATATTCAAAATCAAAAGTTTGTTGTATGGGGGGGGGGGGGGGGTCCTTTAATGTTTTTACTTTATTTTATTTTTATTATTTGTCGTTATAGCAGCAATAGAAATACACTATCTGTGAAATTTTCAACTGTCTACCTTTTACGGTTCACGAGATACAGCCCGCTGACAGACAGAAGGACGGACGGACGGACAGTGAAAGCTTATTAATAGGGTTCCGTTTGGTACCTTACGGGTACGGAACCCAAAAAAAGAAGAATTTATAAGCTCTATTTCTTAGATTTGAAAGACCTTTCGCAAAATCTTTTAGGCCCACTTACGTGAAAAACTTAACTCAGAGTTAGTTGCTAACACGAGGTTAAATTGACAGTTTGTCATTCAATATTGTCAATTTAACCTCGTGTTAGCAACTAACTCTGAGTTAAGTTTTTCACGCAAGTGGGCCTTAGGTACCTACCTAAAAAAATCATCAGTCTTTGAAATGTCGTAATTGGCGGATCAAACCGCTTGGTTAAAGAATCAAGAGCCCGTCAAAGCTATTTATTGGCGAAGTGTATTTCCGCTAATTTGATTGGCTGTTCACTAAATTGTTTATGCATCCAGACTGAGGGGTGCAACCTATTTAAAAGCACGTCAATGCTAACCACCCTTGTTATTTTCTTTTTAAGTTTTGTCAAACTTGTTATTTACTGGTTTACAAGAGCTATCAACTCAACTCAGCCTATCGCAGTCCACTGCTGGACAAAGGCCTCTGCCAGGCTGCGCCACAACACCCTGCCCTCCGCCTTCCGCACCCAGTCTGTCCTAGCCACCTTCTTAAGGTCGACGGTCTATCTAGCTGGGGGGCGTCCCACACTATACGTGGTCTCCACTCCAGGACTCGTCTGCTCCACCGGCCATCGGTCCTTCGACAAACATGGCCAGCCCACTGCCACTTCAGGTTGCTTACTCTGCAGGGTATGTCGGTTATTACGGTTCTTTTCCGGATAACTTCATTCCTCATTTTAGCCATCAAAAAAGCTCCAAGCATAGCCCGCTCCGCAGTGCGCTGAGCGACCTTGCATTTGTGGACTAGCTCAATTGTCAGTGTCCACTGACAGCTTAGCTATAATTGGTGTTATTTATATTGTTGTTTTTTTTTAACTGTGCGACTACTTACCACAGCAAAATAAGAATGACTTACATTAGCTTCAAAAATCGCGCTTTCTCTATATCCACAATCAGTTAATCTTCTAGGATCCTTGCATTTATTATAAAGAAAAATATCAAACACAAAAACGATCTGACTAAAACTTTCAATCTTTACAAGATTGAATCTTAAAAGTGGAACCCCTTCCTCAATGTCAAACGATCCACGTAATTTCAGCAAACTGGAAACTCCGTCCAAACAACATCCATTACGTAGTCAGCAGGAATGAACGAGCGGCAATAGCTTGAGAATCTGCAACGGATGCGGCACGTAGCGATGGAATGGTAGTTGCAAGAGTTTCTTAGCACGGGGGCGGACGTTCGTACCAGCCGCGCGACGGGCAAATTTTTCACAGTACTTTTAGTGGGGCTTTGCAAACGGCGATTTTAGATAAAGCGATTATATCGTTTTCGCTTCATCAATTTTGTAAGTCGGTTGTCGACGAATGATAAGTAGAGTTTGAGTTTGTTTCGTGATGGGACTGTTCGTGTTTCCCATTGAAATCAATTGGATTGTCGGAGTTTTGTCAGTTGTTTTGCTATTATGTTTTTGTACGGTGAAGGTGCAATTTGGGAAATCCATTGTGATCGTGGTTCGCGAACGACAAAAAGGTTTGCCAGTGAAATAAATAAAACTATCTATCCTACACTTGCTTCAGTGACAGTCTTTTTCCTAACCAAAGCGACACACTTTTAGCAAATTGGGTTAGTGGGGGAAATCTTAAACTTGCTGCTGATTCATTCCAAGACACTATCATGGCACTGATTTAAGAGTGAAGTAAAGTTTCAATAAAAAACAAACACCCTTTTTTATAGCTCTAAGATCCTACAGGTAATTATACTAGGACAGTTCTAAAAGATGAAAGGATCTAGTAAAACTAAGTTTAGGACTTCAGGACCAATAATTGTGGCAATGGGTGGCCTATGCCTAGCAATAGACGTCTTACGACGCGACTGATTGATAGGAAATGACAAGGATACAAAAAAAAGCACAACGAATGCATAATCTCCTCCTGTTTTGATGTGGGTTAAAAAGAGCGTTCGTTTTAAGCAATAACAGTCCGTAATTCACAACTCCCTAGTTTCCTAGCCCCCAGGCTACAAGAGATTTCTATCTGTGACGGGTGCAGATGACGTAACACAGCTTTTTGTGACGAAATAAAAAATATGACGATGCCTGAAGAGACGGTTTTTTAACATTAATTATTTTGTTCGAAGTTGTGTGTTACTATGCCAATTTCGCGAGGCCTCGGGAGCTTCTGGATTTAGCCACAAACTCACTGAACATAACTGCGAGCATGCGAACTTACATTTATGTTACAAGTGCTTTCATTATTTTGCATTGCCAGCTTCCGCAACTAACAATTTATTATACAAATCAATAAAATTGAAGTGTCTGTTTGTAATGTCAAAATAACAGCTTTTTACTAAATGTATATGAAAGTATATACGGTATTTATAACAAAAAGACAGTTTTTAAAAATTTTGGCTGTCTGTCTATTTGTTCCGGTTAGTCTCCGAAATGGCTGCACCGATTTTGTCGTCACTTTCACAGGCAGATAGTTGATATTTTATGGAGTATATAAGGCTACTGTTATTTTAGAAGAAGAACTAGGGTTCCGCGCAAAAAAATTAAAACCTCAAACACAACAAAAAGTCAGTTTGAAAAATTCTTATTGCATTTGGTAGCCTAACACCCGAGAATGGTTATAGACTGTTTAAAATCACGCTACGACCATTAGAAGCCGAGCAAAACGAAAAAATTCAGTAAGAACGCTAAGCAAAAACGAGATATAGCGCGGGCGGGCGATGCAACGCGACGGGTCGGGGGACGAGGGAGTTTTATTAAAATGTGGCTGTTATTTTAGTATATTATTATTACTGTGTATCTTACGACTTCCACGCCAACGAAGCGGAGCACAGCTAGTTATAAATGTAAGTTTCAATAGGGCAAAACTTGGGTAATCGGTGATAGTTTTGTTTTTTACTTGTAAAATTCGATTCATTGATCAGACTATTTTTTAAATTTACTGTGATATAGTAGACAAAATAAGTTTTGCTAACTTATATCTAAAAATGTGGCAAATACTATAATGATTGAAAAATGTACATTTATCAAGTCAGTAGTAACTTGGTAATAAAACACAATTATCTATCACCGAATAGCTGCATATCACGAATTAGCCAAGTTTTGCCCTACTTTTCGGTAAAAGAAAAGCTTGTTAGGTTTAAGTTTATTTTTATAATTGAGTTCTGCAAACGATACTTCGAGACTTGAAAGATGTTCATCAGATACACAATCTCTGTGTAAGTAACTATAAGTCACATCTGGCGAAAAGAGGAAAAAAGAAACAATTTCAACCAAAAACCGCGCATTTCTTCATGAAATTCCTTCGTGAGTTGACAAATATTCGTTTTTTTTTGCACATTTACAATTCAAAATGGTAGGTTTATGGTATTTTCGCTTTGATTTACGTGGCGGGATGTTAATGTAATGTAATGTCGTGATTTGGGAAGCACATCCAGTCATCCATATGGCTTGAGTTTACGTTAAGAGTACTTTGTGTCTTTGCCAAGAGATGTCGTTAGCGATGATCAAGGTTTTAGAGACTTACATACTTGCTGGTACTTATGTGAGACAGATACTTTGTCTTATCTTGACTAAGGAAAACGCGTGTTTTTTCGTACTATCATTACAGGCACATAAGACATTTTAACCTAGTTAGACCAAACTCTTTGGTTATGCAAATGTATAGGCGGAGTTTATTACTATTCATCCACCTAAATAAATAATTAGCACTACATAGAATCTTTCTTTATCATCAGCCCAGCCTTCGCCTTTCCCCAAATATTTATTTATTTATTCAAATTAGGTAATATTTTTTGTGGACGGCCTCTAGTCTAACCGCTGATATGAAATTTAATGCTGTTAACTTTTACATGGTGTGATTGCATATCAGAGGGGCAACTGAACGTTCGCAATTTGCTAAAAAAGCCTCTAATTTTCATGCATCTTTGACAAGTTTCTACTTAGCCTTCTGACTTCCACAACTTAGTATCCAGACTCTTTAATAAAAATACTTATTGTTTCTATAAAACGTAGGTTTATCACTATCACATCTTCCCAATTGAGTAAGAACCATTTTCCGATTCATACGTTGCAAAAAATATTACGACAATGTTCATTTTCTTGGAAAATAAGATAGGTAAGTACTTCGTTATTGTTCGAAGAAACTCTGTTTTTCGCTTCCAGTGAATGTTTTTTGCTGGTTAGAGTATTATTGCATGAATTTATCGACACATGATATCGCTTTCTGTCTACCCTATTATTTTTTGGCTCGGAGCTTATTGGGTGTTCCTGTGACCCAATTTTGGTAGCACCAGTCAATAATGTAGAAGACAAAGCAGTTAAGGGTTATAAATAAGAGAAAAGATTAACCAATTGAGACAATTGAGATTGAATTGAGATTGAGATTTGTAATCAGGAAAGTAGTGCTTCTTCCAAAAACAACTAATAATTATTGTTGTCTAGTACGGTGATCACTTTTCTTCCATAGACAGAAATTACTTTAACATCACGCCTGTAATCCCCAAACGGTTAGCAAAGGGTACTTAATTACCTATAGTAAACCCACATTTCGCCAGTTATGTTTAACTCTCAAGTAATAGGAGGCGAGCCTATTGCCAGCAACCAGGCACAGATCCAAACCCCGGGCTGCTACTGAGTAATTTCTAATGGAAAACCCAATAACAGTTTGCCCAACCTGGGAATAGAACCCACGACCTCATGCTTATCAGTAGAGCTTGCGATCACTGCACCAATGAGGCAGTAGTAGACATAAATTGAACATTGATAACTGCGAGTTGGCAATTTTAGACCATTGTAAATTGATTTGCTCGAGATGTTATCAGTCGGTGTTGTGTAGATTAATTTAGAGAGCACTGTGAGCTACAAATTAAAAAAAAAAAACCGGCCAATTGCGAGTCGGACTCGCGCATGAAGGGATCCGTACCACGTGCACCATCCCTGGGCGTCGGGAATTGGCAGCCGATTCCCGGCCACCGTAGGCGCGGGTTTGCGGACGGCGAGCAATGGGTAGCTCGCCGTCCGGTAAGGACCAAGCCCTAGTCGACGGCGCGTTGTGTTCCACGCGAGCCTCAAAGAGATGTCAGCACTATTGACGGGATCCGCTAGGGCCGATGCCAGCTAGGGTTGCGTGATGTTCGAAAGAGTTACCGTGGCCCCGGCACAGGCAACAGAAGGAACACGGGTGGGTTTTAGTCAGTAAAAGTCTGACACGCCCTCCCGCTCCGCCCTGAGCGGGAGAAGTTATTTGATTTCCCATCCACAAAAAAAAAACAAAAAAAAAAAAACCACGTGCACCATACAGTATTTAACACTAGATATATTTTAAAAAAATACTTCAGCTTAAAAAAAAACACGTTTCTTGTATGGGGTGGTCCTTTAATTTTTAACTTTATTTTATTTAAAAATTGTGAAAATTTCAACTGTCAACCAGTTACGGTTCATGAGATACAGCCCGCTGACAGACAGACGGACAGCAGAGGCTTAGTAATAGGGTTCCGTTTGGCACCCTTCGGGTACGGAACACTATCAAGCGGGAAAACGTCACACGAATATAGCTCTTCTCGACATATTAGTGTTTATCACTACTGATAATACTATTACAATACACTTGATACAAAATACAGATCATGTATGTGTACATAATAACAATGATAAATAGATAGAATACTCTTTAATATGTAGACCATAAATATTTAATAGATATGAAAGTAGAAATTTTACAAGGGGTGACACAATGGGCGGTCTTATATAGCTAAGAGCGATCTTATAAAGACAACCTTTGGATGGATTAAGGCGAAAGCGCCAGGTAGCCCGGGAAATTAAAATTTTCTTACGTTTTTTGCAATTTGCAAGTCAGTATTAGGTTGTATGTTGATCAAAATATGATTCGCGACCATAAAAAGTATGAATTTACACAATTATAATAATTAAAGTTATTAAGGGGGAAGCGCTAAGGTAGCTTGCGAAATTCAAATTTTCTTACGATTTTTACGATTTGCAGCTCAGTGTCTGGGTGTATGTTGTTCAAAGTATGATACGCGACCGTAACAAATATGTATTTATAGAATTATAATATTAAAATTAGTAATACAATTCCTTAAATTAGTATAATCCTGAAATGTTAAGATTTCATGAAATAGTCATTCAATTGACTTACTTGGTCTTAGAGAGTTGTATTGATGACATTAATGATTATAATTCTGTAAACTCATATTTGATACGGTCGCGAATCATATTTCAATCAACATACAATTGAATACTGATCTGCAAATTGCAAAAAACATAAGAAAATTTGAATTTCGCGGGCTACCTTGGCACTTTCACCTTAATACAACTCTTTAAGACCAGGTAGTTCTATTGAATAACTATTTCATGAAATCTTGACAATTAGGATTATACAAACTTATGGAGTTGTATTACTGATTTTGATGATTATAATTCTGTAAATGCATCTTTGTTACGGTCGTGAATGATACCTTAATCAACATACAACTTAATACTGATTTGTAAATAGCAACAAACATAAGAAAGTTTGAAACTTGTTTCTACCTGGAGCTTCCCCCTTAACTGACTTGACTGCCTCGTTGGTCTAGTGGTCGCAAGCGCTACTGCTGAGCATGAGGTCCTGGGTTCGATTCCCAGGTCGGGAAGTGGGCACGCCACAATTGCGGCGATAAGTCCCCTCTTTGAGGAGTGGCTGGAGAGGCGCCACGGCGTCCTCACCTTCCGCCTGACGCAGGTCCTCACCGGACACGGGTGCTTCGGGAGGTTCCTGTTCCGGATAAGGCGGGAGGAAACGCCCGGGTGTCACCACTGTGTGGATCGCCCGGAGGACACGGTGGAGCATACGGTGGAGGTTTGCCGGGCTTGGGCGGAGCACCGCCGTGTCCTCGCGGAAGCGATCGGCGGCGGCGATCTCTCGCGTCCGGCCCTGGTCCAGGCCATGCTACGGAGCGAGAGTACATGGGAAGCCATTATCTCCTTCTACGAAGCAGTAATGCTCGTGAAGGAGGAGGCGGGACGCGTGAGGGAGAGGCAAGCTTTGCACCCTCACACCCCTAGTCGCCGCAGGAGACGCCCTGGGCGTCGGGAATTGGCAGCCGATTCCCGACCACCGTAGGCGCGGGCTTGCAGACAGCGAGCAATGGGTAGCTCGCCGTCCGGTAAGGACCAAGCCCGAGTCGACGGCGCGTCGTGTTCCACGCGCGCCTCAAAGAGATGTCAGCACTATTGACGGGGTCCGCTAGGGCCGATGCCAGCTAGGGTTGCGGGATGTTCGAAAGAGTTACCGTGGCCCCGGCACAGGCAACAGAAGGAACACGGGTGGGTTTTAGTCAGTAAAAGCCTGACACGCCCTCCCGCTCCGCCCAGAGCGGGAGAAGTCATTTGATGATTTCCCATCCACAAAAAAAAAAAAAAAAAAAAGGTCGGGCAAAGTGTTATTGGGTTTTTCTATCTGGAATTTCTCAGTAGCAGCCCGGAGTCTGCATTTGTGCCCGGTAGATGGCAATAGGCTCGCCTTCTATTACATGGGACTTAAACATAACTGGCGAAATGTGGGTGTACTATAAGTACACCTCTGCCTAACCTTATGTTATGTTATGCTTACCCCTTAAGGAAGAAACAGTACTGATGTAATCACACTTACCTAATCAAACCAAACTAAGTATCAATAAAACCAATTTAGGGCTTACTCATTATTTATCGTAGATATTATATGGTGATTAGCCCTTTTTACGATACTGAAACCATTAGGGTAGTATAATGGATATAATTTCGCCCTCTTTCTTGTTGATAAGTGGGTATAGAGAGTGCTTTGTTAAAATACAATAACTTTGCACAATGGGAGGTAGGTATTCATGTTGTGGCTGAAAAGTTGTTTATAAAATGTAATTGAGTATACATACGTATGCATTGAGTAGATATACCTACAATTATTTTATGATTGAATAGAAAACTGAAAAGTAGAAAATAATTGTATTTGAAAATAATTTGAGTTCTTTGTAAATTGTAATATTGTTATCATTATATTGTTTGGTTACATAATACCGTTGCTGTATTGTTGTTCTTTTTATGACAATTTTTTTTTTAAATAAATTACTTTGTATAATAATTATAATACTAAACATCGATGCTTAACATCCAAAAAGGGATAAGCGACATTTTTGGCTGTTAAGCATGTATATGTTTTTGTACATTATGTTATTCAAAGTTATTGTACACAAATTTAAATCAAAATATTTATATTTTTTTGATAAATGTCCGTTACTTAGATTATGTAGAAGTACACTTAAGTGGTGCTGTGTTATACCAACAACTTGGTTAGTTCCAAAGCTCAATATTTAATTATCTACCTATAATCATCTGCCTAGCCTTTTCCCAACTATATTGGGGTCGGCTTCTAGTCAAACCGGAAGCAGCTAAATACCTATTTTACATGGAGCGACTGCCTATCTGACCGCCACAACCCAATTACTGGGAAATGCGATACTCCTTGGTAAGACTGGTTGTCAGACTTTCGGGCTTCTGACGACCAGTAACGACTGTCAAAGATACACGAATGACAGTCGGGACCAACGGTTTAACGTGTTTTCCGAGGCACAGAGGGGTCTTGATATGTAAAGACGATCACCCATCCACGGAGTGTTATTTCTTAGCCACAAGCCCCTTTAATTTAATTATCTACCTATAGGTACATCTATTAAATGATGACCATGGTAACCAGCTTAAGGGTCTTAGAGAACATTAGGCAGGGCAAAATCAATTCGGAATTCAGTAAAACATTGTCTTTTTATGCGACTACGGCGAAGTCATAAGGAAGGGTTAATCTGTATGTTTTTGCCTTTCAGTGTATGATGTATGATTTAATAAAATGTAGGTACCACTGTAGCCCGTCCTAATATATTATTACATACAAATTGCCATAGCGAAAGCCCTGAAAGTACCAGGTGCGTTCAAATCCCCAGAATGTTTGTAGTAAACGAATACTACTCCAGCACGTTCAAAAGATATTAAATTCTTCCTCACATGAGCCCTAGTATGTTATGTACTGGTGTAATAATGTTTATATGTATCCTTAGTAGTATTATTTCCATATGCAATAAACTTTGTGGATCAAAACGCGATGTAGCTGGTGGAATATCGCTTTTGGAACGGTGATGGTACGTTTGCATTTATGAGAGTAAGAGCTCGTTCATGGAGACGCGGGGCGTCAGCGCCGCGGAACGCGGTGCGGGCTGCCGGAAACACGACTATACAGCGATGTATAAGGCGTTCAAAAAGAAGCACTTTTGCGTGCGTTTGTTTGAATTGTAGCCTCGCATGTGGCGGATGAAGTGACGGGCGACGTCGCGAAGGACGCGGCGGTCGAAGCGGTGGCCAACGTGGCCACCGTGGCGTGTGATGCAGCAGCCATCTCCGCGTGCCCTTCGGTGTGTGTAGGCAGGGGAGGGAGAGGTGCGGTGAGGGGTAGCCGCGAGCGTGGCCGCTGATGACGCCAATGATATGCCATCATGATTCCAGTACGAAAAAGGGATGGTGTTATCGGTCATATATAGCTAGGTCTCCCTCGTGCACTGGAATCATGATGACACTAGAACGTCATAATAACCTTACCACATAAAGAGGGGGAATGCGGGATTAGGTACGGGTATCCTTACAGTGCTACGCCTTGGGCATGTCCCACGGGAAGATCGTTCTCCCAAACCCCGTGGCCAAACCAACGGCCTGGGCTGCATAGCTTGCGTGTTCTGTGCTGAGCTCAGGCAACGCGTCGTATGTCCACCCAGTAATAAGACTCGCCTATCAAGGACCGCTGTCCCAAATTAGACGCATTATTAATTAATTATACAAGAAACAATAGGCATTATAGTAAACCACGTACACTAAAAGATAAATAATGAAATTATATTTAAAATGGTAAAGGTTTCATAAAAATACGCTTGACAGTTTTTGCGTGATTCTCAGTTTTTTATCCGTGTTAGACACAACTTTACAAATGAATTACACTATGTAATATAAAATATTCACATATAAAGTTACTAAGAAAATGCTCTTATTTAACATATATTTTACCACATCATTAACACATCTCGTTTAGATGTGATCTTCAGTTTAAAATCATTAAAAGTCGCACGCGTCTTGCAACAGCGACGGCGCAGAAAACAAATGAAAAAGTTGCCAAACGTTCGTGAACGGGCGCCGTCAGTTGAGACTGGTCACCTCTTCGCTGCCACAGTTTATTTTAATTTCTTACTTTATTTTTGAATAGTTTATTTTTTTGTTTACCCTGGGCTCTTTTAACGTGCACGTCTTTCTACATTGTTCTCACAAAATATACCAATAATTTCAACATCGATGATGTAAACAATGTTTTAATTTAAAAGAGTGTCCATGGCCCGTTCTTTTCCATAGGAACCTACAACGCTTTGGAATGGGCTACTAACTTCATCTTTCCGACTGACAGACGCCTTAATTATTCAAAAGTGCCTGTACATGGTTTAATTGAAATGAGTGCTTTGAATATGAGTTAGAGCATGCCAGGAGTCACTGCGACGCGACTTGCGGAGCGATGGAAGGAAACAAGTGACGCGCGCGCGTGCTGCTTGACGCAAGTCGTATGGCTCGAGGCCATGAACCTTGCACTCACCAACTACTGCTACTAATCTATTCACATTGGACTGATTGTATTTAAACGATTTTATTCAGTTTCACACCCGTTTGACGAACAATCAAATTTTTTTATTGATTTTACGCCCACTTCCTGATAACCGATTGATTTGTTTTATGCACGTGTAGTTTTGATCATACTTACCTATATTATTAATGTCACATAAACAGATAGGTTAAAACAATGATAAAAATGGAAGGTTTTTCGTTAGTGCAAGCTTTTTTTTTATTTATTTCCGAACCAACTCTACCTCCCATACCACCACCAAATCTACTCTAGGCAAAAAGTCCGCAATAAAAGGTACATAGCAACGAGTCGTTTTTAGTTATACGATTTCGAACATGCGTTTTGAATACCTTAATTTTATTACTCGTCAAATACAAGCACGCTATTTGAGAAAAAATCCATACGTGTAAAACTATGCCGTGACGGCCAGACTGACTCGCATGAGCTTCACCGTTGTAGATAGGAATACAAAATTTAGAAGAAAATTAATTTTTATTTTAACTTTATCATATAACCGACAGCAACATTGGAAAAGAAAGAAAGAAAAGAAAGAAAATTCGTTTATTTGCGGTAAACATGACGCAAAAAAAAGAAACAAGTTGGGTGAAAATATGCATCAGCCGGTGCAGCATGCAATATAATTTATAAAAGAAACAAAATATACTCACAATATCTAAATCTAAAATGTTTATATAAGTTCAATATTTAAAGTGGCAACATTACGTTCCATCGGCATCGACTCACACGCCGCGCGCCGCAGGATTTGTGTTATCTGTGCGCGCAGCTGTCAAAAAACTATTTGTTTGACTATCTTTTGACATACTGGTTACATAAATTAATTAACATGGCGCATTGCGTAATGAATGTTGTAAGATGGGATTATGTCAATAAAAAAGGATGTATTGGATGACCGTGTGGGAATTGCTTTTCTAGTGTAAAATGTTTGTGAAAATGTTAGATGGTGTAGATGACAAACCTCGGTGACTGATAGGAGACATAGGCAACATTGTGAATGATAATGGCAGTTCGAAAAAGTGACATACGCCCGCTACGAGGGATAGGACTTTGTTTGAAAATTGCTTCTTAATATTACTCCTCGACCATACGTTAAAGAGCGTTGATGGGCACAAAGGAAGGATTTTTCGAAAAAGTACCCCTGAACGAAATAAACAGGGAATGAAGTTAATACAAGCGAACTCGCACATGCAGGCAACAGAAGTATCAGACATGGACGAAATTATCAAAATATCAATAAATGTGTGAAGTTTTTAAGTTAGCTTGAAAAAAATATTAGACCAAATAGAAAACCGATCCGAAATCAGCGGAAGTGTTAACATAATATCGAGAAACGGTAACTTTTTCATCGAGTCAATTTTCCTGTTTTCATTGAAACAAAATTCTGTCTGAAACGGTAATAAGTAGTTGGCGCGGTTCCCAATTCCCGTCGCCGCCTCCTATGTATGTGACAAGCTTTATTTGATCGCGATAATTTCTGTGGCCTTTACATCTTTGCGTTGGAATTCAATCGCGTTTCCTTCTGCGTTCTCTTTCACCTTTTGTGGAAGCCATTTTCAATTACGTTGGTGCATTTTTTGAGGTGATAATGTCATGGATATGTAGAAATACTGGCTGAGTTTTTCGCCATGTACTTGTGACTTGTCTGTACTGTTTTCTGTCATCTCGAAAAATTGGCAAAAAGCAAAATGGTTTTCAACTAGTAGATGTCCTTAGATGGCAAAGTCTAGAAAAGGGAAGCAGTATGCTTTCATAAGAAAGAAATTTATTCCGCTTATATAAAACTTGCCCATGGCAGGAATCTATAAAATGTCGTAACATTCAAAGAAATGAAACAAAATACTTAGGTGTATACTAAAACTACGCTTGTGTGTGTAATAATAAAGGTAAATACAAAATAAACACAGTATTGAATTAGTCATGCCCGATGCATTGGCACTCCACTGCGAAAACAGGTTAATTTGGTGAAAATTGGCGAGGGACAAACTGCCAGTATATTTCTAATAATTTGGCAGTACCTATCGAAACAACACACAAGAGTATTCGCATTAGACGACATTCACATGACATTACACTGCATTTTTCTTTTGCACAACACACCCACTACACACATACCTATGTCACAATTTTATTTGATTTTATATGAGCTATTTTAAATCATAAAATTTAATTTATTTAAAACGGACAAATGCACTTCACTATGTGTTTATTACTCTAGCGTATGGCACTCGTGGGATACAGCTGAAAATCGGCGTCAGGTCAGATAACACTATGCTGAGCTGGTAACCTTTCGCATTATAAGCACTGTTTTCTTCCTGTTTTTTTATAGTTTTAAGATGTTTTTTGTTCTAATGCCAATAACCGTATTTTTTTCCTTTCTTTCAGTAAGAATTTCCACGGGCTAGAAAATCGTGGCGTAGTCACCTCGAGTCATCAAATTCATTATAAACTCTATGAATCCGTTGTGGCGATAATTTTAGTAGCTATGCTGGAAATAAACGGCATTACACGGCTAGTTATTAACAGTATTTGATTTTCACCGTGTCAACAGTAGTATGCTAGATCATTCAGTTCCCTTCAAAATGGTTGAGCTAAATGATGCTGATTCATGCATCATGTTCGTGAACGGGCACCGTCAGTTAGGACTCGTAATTGAAAGGAATGCAAAAAAAAACAGTTTAATACGCGTGAATATTGTTTTACGATACAATTACGATCAAACTCCTACTTTTCGGGGTACATCTGTTCCTGTAACTGATCGGCTCAGCTCCTAGGCATGGAGTTGAGATCATATCTCAACTTCGATGCCACCATAGAGTACAAAGCTCAAACTGCGGCCAAGAAACTGGGCATCCTAAATAAGATGAAGAGACACTGTACACCTGGACAGCTGTTAACTCTCTACAAAGCGCAAGTCCGATCCTGCATGGAGTATGGCAGCCACGTTTGGGATGGCACAGCTAAATACCAACTTGCCGCGCTTGACTAGGTGGAATGCAGAGCTAAGAGGATCATTGGCGAAGTAAGACTTGTGGATGCCAAACTTCACAGCTTGGCTCATCGCCGCAAGGTTGCCTGCTTGTCGGTCTTTTACAGATTGTACTTCAGTGAGTGTGCTCGAGAACTCCACGACCTCATTCCGCCGGCCCCCTTCTACCATCGGACATCATCGCACTGCAGGTTACCATCCTTACCTAGTTGCTATGCCACCAATTCGCACTAAGCGTTTCCAAATGTCTTTTGTGATGCGCACAGCAAAGGAGTGGAACTCTCTGCCTGCGTCTGTGTTTTCCGAACGCACACAACCCCGACCTCTTCAAAGTGAGAGTGAACAGGCTTCTTCTGGGTAAGCTCGCTCTATCGTCAACTTTGTCTCTGTCATCTCTGACCTAAACTAGAGTCAAGAGCAAACCTGTCTCAAATAAAATAAAAAAATTTAATAATTATAATGACGTCATGACAAGCTAATGTTTCCACTGTCACGTCCGACAGAATAGTCGTCGTTACGGCAGAATAAAATTTACTGTCGTCCAAGATAATAATATTACTGCACGTTTTCATTTGTTTAATAATATTATTTTTTGTCGTTATGACCCAGTGGGAACGGTGCCTAATTGTTTCATGACTTGTGTCGGATGCATGGTAACTATCCGAACAATTTACGTTCTATTCTTTATATTTTTAGGGTTCCGTACCTCAAAAGGCATAAACGGAACCCTTATAGGATCACTTGTGAGTCTGTATGTCTGTCTGTTTGTCTGCCTGTCTGTCCGTCTGTCACAGACAATTTACTCCGAATCTAATGAAGCGTTTAAGTTGATATTTGGTACACATATCAATTTCGATGACCCAAACATGGACGTGTAACGTAAATAAACAAATTTTTAATATGGGGGTCACTTTTGGGAGGCAAATAAGAAAAAAAAATGCAAACTATACCGTGTGACATATCAGATGAAAAGACTTACTGTCGGGGTCTCGAAAAGATTTTTTTAAATAATTTTAAAATAAATAGTTTTAAAGTTATTTAAGAAAAAAGACGTAAATTGACCATTATCTCCGAAACTACTGAACCAAAAATTTAGAAAAAAATACAGAAAATAGTTCTATACCTATAGATTACAGGAAAACCTCTAAGATGTCTATGGTCTTAAAATAACACGGTAAATCTCTCAATATTGTGCGTACAAACTTACATTTGCAGTTGGAATATATGGGAAAACATATTTTTCAACTACTATTTTAAGTTTGTTCTTGCGATAATTCTGTCTCTTCTTTCTTCATCCCACCTTCAAAGCCCTTCATTGTGCGTGGTCCAACACACACTTGGCCGGTTTTTTTTTCTTTATACACGATACACACTAGTAATCAGTGAGGTAATTCCAGTCTTTATAAGAACTTTCGCATTCTAATCTGTCTCAATAGGTCAAAAAAGTCTCTAATTTACTTAAATTTTTGACAAATTTTAGTCCTTGATTGTCGCTGAGATGAGCCTGCGACTAGAATTTTAAAGTTTTTTTTTCAAGTACGAGGCTTAACCTTCGGATGTCTACTCGAATTGGGGCTGATTATGATAAAAATCAGCCTATAATGTTCCACGACTCGGGCACAGCCCTCCTCTTTGTGAGAGAGAGTGGGCCGTAATCCACCACGCAGACCAATACTAAAATATAATTGCGCCTAAATGATATAAATGTTAAGAACCCAATTTATTATAATCCGACCTTTGCAAGCTTTGTCATGATAACTTCCTTAATAATTAACTTAATTCCTGAAATAAAGGAAAGAACAAAAGGAAAAATATATGTAGTAACTTATATCAAAAAAAAATATTCTGAAAATCTTCACTACGCCCACGTTTTTTCTTGTTTCTATTACAAAACAAATGTATAATAGAATCTCTTCATAATAATGTTAATTTAATTTAAACAGGTATTTTCCTTCTAAGGGTCCTGTTTGTTATTATTCTTTCATTGGGAGACTTTTCAAACAATGTTTGGGAGGGTCACATTTTGTGGCTGTTCAGCAAAAGGTATTGTAAAAAGTTTGGGTATATTTGAATTTTAAAATAGGGTGTCTATTTGGGATCATAAAAGAAATTTTGATTCCTCAATAACTGTTATTTATAAATGAAAAATGTGAACTGCTGTTCTTATTTAAAAAATAAGCTAAAACAGAGTAATCTGAATAAATAAATAAATCTGAATCTTTCAGAAGATGTTATTTTTGGTTCTCTATTGTGTCACCTAACTTTTTTATCCATAATTTAAAGTGCCATAACTTTTTTTGTCCTAATCATCATTTGTCCGAATGATAACTTACCCGAACTTAATATCACATAATATCACATGCCATAAAATTGAAATCCCTAAATATAATATGTCCTAAATCAGTTTGTCATAAATATTACAATCAATAATATACAAAAGACATAAAATATTAAAAAAACAATCAGAATATGCCAAATGTGATTTTTTGAAGGCAATCGCAGCTAATATAAAATTAGCTTAGAATCTGTCTACGAATTAAAATTAGTCATTTTAATTAAGACTACTCAATAAAGCAGTTGATTGTGAACATGTGGTTTTTGTAAGCAAGCAAGCACGCAGCATGCAGCATGCAGCATGCAAGCAAACATGCAGCATGCAAGCAAACATGCAGCATGCAAGCAAGCATGCAAGCAAGCATGCAACATGCAACAGGCATGGTTTCTGTCACGGCTCCGGCGCTGCGGGGCTCCGGCGGTCCCACGCGAGTTTATCGTCGCAGATGGGTTTAACGCTCACCACCTGCTCCTCAACTCGCGGGCCTCCTCGCCCCTCCGCGCCTACGCGATTTTAAATTACACTCTAGGGGTAGAGCAGACAAGACTGCGTGGAGTTGGATTTACAGCGATTCGTTTCTGCGAACCTAATTTTTAGCTAATGTTTTAGGCCTAAAAAAATATTATAAATGAATATTCGGAATAATACACATTATTTAACACAATACTTAGGACATATGACTTTAGGTCATGTAAAATTAGGGGATTCAATTATTATAGTACTCGATATTATGACAGAATACTTTTAGAACTAAAGATAATTATGTTAAACAAAATTTCGGGATTTTGAACATTATGGTTACTGAAGTTTATAGCAAACGTGTTATGGATAATGATTTCCGGACAAACAATTTTAGGAGAAGAAAGAGAGTACCGTTATTTTTGTTTACCTATTGGTCGGTGGGAGGTGAGTAATCTACTTACGGCCGAACCCAATAACCTATCTATCACCAGATTTGGCATACTCGAGATAGAGAAACCTGTCTATCTATGGTTTTAACGTTCAAATAATCTATAAGGCTGGCAGTTAGAAGGGACGTCGCGCTGGTTAAATACGTGGCTCGCATACTGCTAGGGTTGCTGCACCACCCGGAGGTGCTGGCGGCGCTGCGCCTGCGCACACCGGACGGGTGCGTGGGTGCGCGCCGCCCCGCTTTGTTAGACGTGCCAGCGGCTAGGACTAACCTACTGAAGTTTACCCCTATGTCACGAGCCGCGCGTATTATTAACATTACTACAGCATCGGAGGATATATTTGGGCAAAACCTGCCGAAATTCAT
Source organism: Fissipunctia ypsillon (assembly GCA_947568875.1). Lineage (NCBI taxonomy): Eukaryota > Metazoa > Arthropoda > Insecta > Lepidoptera > Noctuidae > Fissipunctia > Fissipunctia ypsillon. Next base: position 2,601,670 of record OX387659.1, on the reverse strand, counting down.
TCAAATAGCACAAAGAATAATTGAAAAAGGTTCGATATTATAAACGTTGCAATGTTTGTAATTGTAATAGTAGTACGTAGATTATTCTTTGTAATTTTGCTTACAAGTAATTTTATTTTGTATGAACTGTAAACATTGTGACTTATTATAAGTTATAACATCGCGTTGGATGATTCTGTGAAGGTGTTATAATTGTGGCTTAAATAAATAATAAAATAAATAAATAAGATATTATGGAATCTTACCCGCCTGACGTAAGGACAGATAGAATTATACTGTCTGACATCAATAGCGATCTGTCATTTACTAAAAATAGGTTTTTGGGTTCGGCCATTAATAGGTTGATACATACCATATTTTTTTACAGCAAATGATGTGTCGAGAGGTATGTTTGCCCATTCTGAATGCATTCTAGCAAAAAAATTAACTAAACAGAAACTTCATTATGGCTTCACGTTCATAATAATGTTCAGTTCGATTTTCCGCCGTCAATCTATTTTTTCGTGTTTGCAAATACAATTTGGAATTGCTGGTTTGTAACTAAACTATTTGTTTATTTTGTTTAATTTGATGATGAAATAAATATAACAGAAAAATAAAACTAATTTATTAAAATTAATTATATTTTTCTGTGAATATTTATTTCATCATCAATTTGTTTATTTACAAACCAGCAATTCCAAATTTTCAGCAAATAAATCCCCTGTCAAACTAATTTTGACACAGGACTGTCCTACAAAACGACGATGACATATCCCCCTTATCCTTTTCAGAATTCAATCAGGCAAGCCTGAAAAAGGGTCAGCCTACTTAAATAAGGTAAACAAGATTATGCGTTTCGACATCGTCGGAATAGTCGAAAGGAATTTTAATTTGGCTTTTACAGCTTTATTGAGTTAAGAAATAATAAATTAAGTTATTTGCGTAAATAACGCTCTGCCATCTTGATTTTTGAGGAAATATGTACGTATTTTTCCGGGTTTGAACAGATTTAAAAGAGGGTCTCGTGGCTGAGTAATAACAGCCGCACTGGTCGATCGATCAGGTTAAGCTACGCTTGCCGCGGTTGGTCCGTGGATGGGTGACCATCTTTACATACCGAGACCCCCGTGCCTCGGAAAGCACGTTAAGCCGTAGGTCCCGGCTGTCATTCTTGGATCTTTGACTGTCAAAAGCCCGAAAGTCTGACAACCAGTCTTACCAAGGGGTATTGTATTACTCAGTATCTGGGTTGTGGAAGTTAGATCAGCTGTCGCTTCATGTAAAATACTGGTATTCAGCTGCATCCGGTTAGACTGGAAGCCGACCCCAACATAGTTGGGAAATGACTAGGCAGATGATGATGAACAGATTAAAATAATTTTGGTTGCGAGAATACCGAGCGCGCAGTGGCGCCCTCACCGTTTGTTTCATTATTTCTTTTATTTTAGTGGCCACTATTTTCCGTTTTAAGGATTATAATAAAACTTAACAATGTAAAACTACTGTTTTTAATAATAATAACGTATAGTCTTGTGGAGCAGAACGTAACATGCTTATTTTCTGCATTTTCATTCTAAAATAAAAGAAATAACCAATCCAACGATGAGGGCGCCACTGAGCGCGCGGTATCATCTTAACTTCTTCTCTGCTTCGTTGGTCTAGTGGTCGCAAGCACTATTGATGAGCATGAGGCCCAGGTTCAATTCCCGGATCGGGCAAAGTGTTTTTGGGTTTTTCCACCTGGACCTTCTCGGTAGCAGCCCCGAGTCTGGATTTGTGCCCAGTTGATGGCAATACGCTCGATCTGTTACATAGGACTTAAACATAACTGGTGAAATGTGGGTGTACTATGGGTACACATCTGCCCAACCATTCGGGGATGCAAGGCGTGATGGTATGTTATTTTCTTCTCAGTATAAATACCCATATAAATAGTACATTTATTGTTGTTTCAATTGGTATCAGAAAATAGAATACCTTCTTTGAACTGCAACATCTTTTATCTTTTTTCCCTATTTGTTTTTTACAGGTTTTGATTGTGAACTTCCATTAACCATATTATATTTGTATTGAACTTCCTACATGAAACATATCTAAGGTACCAGCAAAAAAAAAAATACACATACAACATCAAAGAGTCATGAAATATCTCACATTCAATTGAGCTCCAAATTTTGTCACGGAATTTACAGCATCCCTAACTTTTTTACGGGGTTTGGGGTGGTTAAATCCGTTTAGAGATCCGCGGTGGTATCGGGGAAACGGCTGTCAATCTGTCGCTGCGTTTGACTCGACGTCGGATTGATTTGCTATGGACTGACAGCAAAAGAAATAACAAGGTTGGTAACTGCGACTTTTTTTAACTGAGTGTCCCGGTTCTACAACTACCCAATTACTTTTCGGTATAATTATTGACCTAGCTTAACGGAAATATTTAATTGAGCCTCTAAAAACTTATTGACTTTCTTGTGGGAATAAAGGGCTGAGGTCAAAGAAAAAGAAAAATAAATATCTTAAACGGGTAATGGCTTATAAATAAACCCATGTTTATTTCCTTGTTGGTTACTTTTCTATTTATTTGTTGATTCTACTAATGTCAAATACTGTGTGTGAATTAAGGATGTAGTAGTGTAGACAGGTGATCAGTTTGTGGCTTTGCGGATTATTTGAATATCAATATTGTCTATATAATTAATGTTGCTGTAATCAATTGTTGGGTGAATGTCGGGGTCAAGTTTTTGGCGGATCAAGCCAATAATAGTGAATTGTTTATTGGTTTTGAGCTTCTGTCTTATGGCTCATGCGAAAATTATAGAAGAAAAATTCATATGGAAAACATATATTTTCATTTAAATTGTTGGGTACATTGCAAATTATTTCCTTATAATAGACTAGCTGTTGCCCGCGGCTTCGCCCACGTGTATGTTGGAATATATCAAATTAGTACCTACCCTACGTGTTAATCCAGGTTCTAAAACATCTGTATGCCAAATTTCCTCTAAATTCAATCAACCGTTTTTGCGCCAATCCGGAACATACATCCCGACAAACAACAAACGGACAAAAATTCTAAAAACTATAGTGTGCGCAACAGACTTGTTCAATCACTTCTTTTTAAATATATGCAATGCACAGTTCTGACTTCGTTACTATTTTTAACCGACTTTAAAAAAAGAAGGAGGTTATCAATTCGGTTGTATGGTTTTTTTTAATGTTTGTTACCGTTACTCCGTCATTTATAAACCGATTTTAAAAAATATTTTATATTTGAAAGGATTGGACTTCCAGATTGGTCCTATTTTTATCCAAATCCAGTTCTGATGATAGGATCCATGAGGAATTGAGGGAAATCCTCAAATATTATTGGCAAACACATAGTGATTTTGGTATTTTCGTCAATAAATCAAGCATTTGCATTCAGAAAGTATGATTTGGTGAAGTGGAACTGACGAAGAAGACCACAGATGGCTACAGGAACTCATCAATGATAAGTATTTCACGGGTGGCGATGAGATATCTCGATTAAGATAGTTAAACGACTATGACGAAGCAAATTTAAATATGTAAATGCTTCTGATGAAAATGGTACCATTGAACTCAGAACAGTAATAAAACAATGTATCCTAGCCGTGTTGGGGCTTATTGGAAATGTCATGAGATGCACTCTGGCTATAAATTATTTATAACCGACTTCAAAACAGGAGGAGGTTCTCAGTTCTTCGGAATCTTTTTTTTTTATGGTTCCCCGATTACTCGAAGACGGCTGGACCGATTAGGAAAATTCTTTTTTTGTTTGAAAGGGTATACTTTCCAGGTGGTCCCATTGTCATCAGGTCAGGATATGATGATGGGATCCTAGAGAAATTGTAGGAACTCTTCAATATAGGCGCACCTTTAGCGATTTTGGTAGTTTTTTATAGTAACTTGCGCATTTCCTCTCGGAAAGCAACATTTGGTGAAGTGGAACTGATGACGAAGACCGCAGATGGTAAGATGGCCACTGGAACAACTCAATAATAAGTATTTCACGGGTTGCGATTCCATTACTTTAAAATTATTGCTAAGCAATAGAAGCTCGTCACAATGCATATGGTGAAGTGGAGCTGTTGGTGAAGTACCAAGAGAACTCCTCAACAATTAACGTCCCTGCTTCGGGAAAAGCAACGTTTTGTAAAAGGTGATGAGCAGTTGTCATTAGGCTATTGTAACTCAGATAAATTACAAACAGACCCACTAAAAAGTGAACAACAAAAACAATCGACTTCCAAAACAAACACTACAAAGTGAAAAATAACTTTAATTTCGGAAGTCAGTGGCAAAAACCTAAAATACAGATCCAAAGACACTGACTTCCGAAAAAGTATTAGTACCGAGTTTCGAGTTAATATGACAGCGCGTTATTTTCCTTACTGTTCTTACGGTCCTAGTGTTCCTTACTTGTTTTAAAAAACTAAGAGTGACAATTTATATTATTTCCTGAGGCAAATATTGCCATGTTTCCAGTGTATTAACCAAAGTAATAAGATTTTTCATATAATCTGTATCCCCTCTTTTCACCCCCACAGGGGTGGAAATAGGTCAGGCAAATATTCGTGCCAAGTTTCAAGTTTATTAACCAAATGAATAAGATTTTTCATCTAAACTATATCCCCGGTTTTCACCCCCACAGGGGTGGAATTTCAAAAATCGTTTAGGATATTTCCAAACCTTGACTCAAAGATTATTCATACCAATTTTCGAGTTAATCAAGCTACGCAGTAAAATTCTCCCCTGTAATATTGACATCCCCTTTTCACCCCGTCCGGGGTAGATTTTCGAAAAACCACGATACAGGTTATTCTTTATTTTTGGACTTAAGTATAAATACTGAGTTTCGAGTTAATCGGACTGCGTGTTAAAATTCTTCCATACATTTTTTGACACCCCCCAATCCCCCTCGTGGGGGTAGTTTAGAAAAACCAAAAATTACAAAGTTCATAATTTATTAAGATAAGTATTTGAGCCAAGTTTCAAGTTTATTAACTCAAGGAATAAGGTTTTTCATACAAACGAAATACTCCCTTTTTACCCCCTTAAAGGTCGAATTTCCAAAAGACCCTTCTTAGTGCTCCCCTACATTATAAAAGGAAGCCGTGTGCAAAATTTCACGTTCCTAGTCCCAGTAGTTTCGGCTGTGCGTTGATATGTCAGTCAGTCAGTCAGTCAGTCAGTCAGTCAGTCAGTCAGTCAGTCAGTCAGTCAGTCAGTCAGTCAGTCAGTCAGTCAGTCAGTCAGTCAGTCAGTCAGTTTCTCCTTTTATATATATAGATTTTTGTATATGTCGTAGCTAGATCTGAGAATTGAACATTTCATGAAGTGTTCGACCATTTGATGAAATGGTTGTATTTCATGAAATAGAACATCGACCGCGGGTCACATCATGATGTGGTCTGGCCAGATCATTGAATACTCAACGTTTGATGACATGAACAGTTAAACGCACGACTACTTCATGATGTGGCCAAACATTAGTAATCATATCGTAAAATAGTTAGATTATCCATTGGTGGAGGAGTTGATGTCGCTTTGTTTTTGTTGTGCAACTATTCCTACTCGATTTTCCTCTTTTAGATTCTTAAAAATACTAGATAGCCAAGTAACTGCGACTAACTTGAACCGCTCGCTCGGCTCACACGCGGTTGGTCACAGTTCTAACCTTACTCATTTGGTCGGGGTGCCATTAGCGGCGTGAAATGCAACTACTTTACAATATGCCCAGTGTTCAGCTGGAAATGTCGATAAATAAGTTGCTTTCGTCACGATACAGCCATTTCCACGACCGTACCACGTCATATACAATAACCGTACCTGTGTACCGTTTTAATTTACTTTAAATAAGTAAATAAATAATCAACATCTCCCATAAAATTTTATCTAAATACTTAGAATTTAAAGAATACGTTAATAGTCTAATCTTATCCAGAAATCACTCAGTATTATCTGAAATATCACAGTTTAGATTCAACAAAAACAAAACGGTATCTAATCCTCCGAACGCCTCGTTCACTAGTTCTTCCTCCGGACCTCCGCCCAAATTTATACAAATAAATAAAATTAAAGTGTCTCTTTGTAATTTCAAAATAACAGTTTTTTACTAAATTCATATGAAAGTATATACGGAACTTATAACAAAAAAAAAAAACAATTTTTAACATTTTTGTCTGTCTGTTTGTTCCGGCTAATCTCTAAAACGTCTTGACCGATTTTGACGGGACTATCACTAGCAGATAGCTGATGTTATAAGGAGTAACTTAAGCTACTTTTATTTTAGAAAAATAATTAGAGTTCTGCCTAAAGAAAATAAGACAAATGAAATTCACTGAATAAATTTGCCAAAAGTCGGATTTAGAAAATTCTATTTGCATTTGGTAGCTCAATTCTAGAGCATTGTTATAGGCTATTTAACATCACGCTACAACCTTTAGGAGCCGACCAAATGACAAAAAGTTAGAAAGAACGCTAAGCGGAAACGAAGTAATAGCGCGGGCGGGCGATGCAACGCAGCGGGTCGGAGAACGAGGGAGTTTAAAAAAAAATATAGCTGTTATTTTAGTGTATTGTGTATCCTCCGACTTCTACACGGACGAGGTCGCGGGGCACAGCTAGTTACTCATAAAATAAATAGGTTACGGAACGCACAAAGCGCCCCGGCTCACACTTGACCTGTTTTTTTTTTCCGTATAAATAAGCATGGTAAACAGAATTTACAGTGTGTTTGTTACTTATAGCCATAAAACTAGATAGTCTTCTTTCCCTTTCCACGTAACACCGGGTGGCGTGCCTGTACTAAATGTATTCTTTCTTTATCATATGTATTTATGTCCTATTTTAGTGGAACCTAGTCGTTGGTTCTCATAGCCTATTTGTCATCGAACACGCGGCAGACATGTCCGAAAGGAATGGTCGACACTAACAAAAGACAGATTTGTGGAAGAGACGTTTGTCCTGCAGTGAGATAATACTGGTTAGTTAGATAAGATTAGATTAGATGTCCTTTTTTAGGGTAAATAACGTGTTCTGTAACCGTTTTACTTGAGATGTACAAGAGTGCCAAAGCTCTTAGCTGTTTTCCAGAGAATACTTTGATATTATTTTATTAGCATACTCAGAAATAATTTCATTTATATCATACTTAAAAATTGCTTATGAACATTCCTTAATCTAAGATTAATCACCACATAATAAGAAGGTCAATTACCGTAATTAAAAACGTTCAAAATCTAGTCGCAATCTCATCGCAGCGACAATGTCAAAAACCTCATACAAGTTTTGACAGACTGAGACTTAGATTAGAATGCGACCATTGATAAAAATACGGAAATTGCCCACCTGATGCAATTCTGTGCTGTGCATATAACATAACGTCTCGCCTTAATCCTCGACGGGTTAGGCAGAGGTGTGCTTTAGTACAATATGTATATATGCTCTGCAGCTAGATAATATTTACCTACTAAACTCAATCATACTTTTCTACAAAAGAACTTGGATGCTTGTCTAGCACAAGTATCGTCAGTAAGGTACTCGCTAACTACAAATACAGCTATGAGGAAAAAATTGACAAAAAATAATAATCTAAACCAAAAATTAATTATTGAACAAAGTTACTTCAGTACTGAAACAAAACATATAAACAAAATAAATAAGGAAATGACTACTGCAATCCATCAACCGTCAGCAGACAGACAGTCACGCGAATAAAACACGAACAAATTAGATACAGCACCCGACATTATTGTCAGCTTGGTTTTGCACGACTCTTTACAGACACGAATATTTTTTTAGCCAATCATCAATTTGGGTAAAAATAATTACGTCGAGTGCCTTTCCTTATAACGAACAAAACGAAACCTTTAAACATCCACTTTTTTCCGAATATTTCTGTTAAACATCTTTTTAAGTACGACTAGTACTTGACCGTTTGTATTTCCATTTTGGAAAAGCGTTCTTCTCGCTACGTTTTTCCTGTTTCGTGTGTTTAACAAACACGAAATCGCATGCACCAACACTGGATTTGGTACAATGCAAATATTTGTTTCGTGCCGATCTAACTCGCAATTTGAAGCGAAAGAGCCCTAGTACGCAGATTTCAACGTCAAATCGAAACCGAACCAGTGGGTCTAGTCACGCATTCCATCAGTAAAAAAAACTGTCCAAGTGCGTGACGGACCATGCACAATGAAGGGTTTTGTAGTTAGGATGAAGAAAGAATTTATCTTCTGAAATCTATGGGTTATCCTGTATAACTTGGAGTTAACAGCTAACTCAGGGATTATCAAATAATTCATCTCGCGCCACCAAGAGTTAGAGGTAAACTTAGAGTTAAACTTTTAAAAATATTAAACCCACCGATGTGGGAAAGTTCCGTCCCTAAACTCTGGGTTAGTGTAAGTAATGTCAAAATAAATTGACGTTATGAGGGGGACCTCATAACGTCAATTTATTTTCAACAACCAGCTACCGCTGATAACTTATTTTGTATTTTATATAGTTCGACGTTATAGTAAGTGAAAATTCGGTACTATATCAGCAGGCAATATATTCATGAACTCATATAAAAATAAATCCAAATTATAAAAAAAAAAAACTTTAAACATATTTTTCCATATCTGACGTTTTTGTCAATCAATAAACTAAGCCTCTATGGAAACCACATACAATCGATTAAAATGAAATGTCATGTTATAAAATTTAAAGACAAGAAAGTAATACGTATCGTAATGTAGTGTAAAAGAGATGGGTATAAATTGTCCGTTCATTGTTCGTTAATTCATAGACACTGCAACCCTATTTTATGTTTCGTCGATTGAACTGCAATGTTCCCAACTCAAAAATTACTATTGTCAGATTATTTAACCCGGTGTTACTTTTTAGTGGTGCAACGCGTAAGAAGAGTTAAAATGTTAGTTACTTAACTCGGAGTTTGCAAACTCTACATTTATTCATTTAACCCCACTAAATATGCAACTGGGCCTTATGGGGCCAGGGTAGCCCGCGAAATTAAAATTTTCTTACGTTTTTCTCAATTTGCAGGTCAGTATTAGGTTGTATGTTGATCAAAATATGATTAGAAAAAGTCATATGAAAACGGAACACAATAAACGAGAAACAACACGAGACACGAGACAAATAGTGACATGTCAGTTTTAAGAGCAAGACTATTACAATTCATGCAAGGAGTAACAGGAATACAAATTTGAGCGCTGAGGAAACATGTCAGTTGTAACAACCCGTCAAGGTGTGAAAAAGATCTTTTGATAACATCCGAAAACCGCGCAGACGAAGACGTGGTTGCAACAAGCAAGTATCCTTTTAAATTAAAAACAACGCAGCTTGCTGACCAAAATAGTTCCTATTACTTCTCCTGACGAACCATTTTGCTGACTAAACATTCAACAGACTAACAAATCATCGGCATTTTCCACAAGTACATCGACTGCCAATGCCACATCCTGGTTGGTACTCCCCGTAATTGATACTCAAATATCCATTTGTGCTTACACCGCGAAGTAATCTTGAACATAATGCCTATAATGAAATGGAAAATTTGAGCCGAAACAGCTGCTGAAAGGGAGCTGAGGCCTCTACATTTTTGCCTCGTTACACGAAAAGCTCATTTTGTTTTGTATAAGAAAATAGATACCTACATATTTTCACTGTGAATACTGTGAAAGTAAGTACCTAAAGTATTTTTATGCTTTCATATAATAAATTAAGATTTATTTTTAGGTAAGTATGTATAACATAACATCACGCCTGTATTCCCCGAAGGATTAGGCAGAGGTGTACCTGTAGTACACCCACATTTCGCCAGTTATGTTTAAGTCCCATGTAATAGGGGGCGAGCCTATTGCCATCAACCGGGCACACATCTAGACTCCGGGCTGCTACTGATAAATCCCAGATGGAAAAACCCTATAACACTTTTCCCGATCCGGCAATCGAACCCAAAACCTCATGCTCAGCAGTAGTGTTCTAGTGGTTGCACCACTAGACCAACGAGGCAGTATCTTTTTCACTTACCTTTAACATTCAACGCGCTATTGCCATAGAAAACTGACAGGAAAGTACTAGCTGCACATAAAAATATTATTTTAGAAAATAAGAAAGCAAATATGATTATTTGTCAAAAAAACACGTGTGCATACAAAAAGATAAGAGTAATCAGAAAAATTAAACAAAATAGATCTACATTATAATCACGAACTCAAAACAGAAATAGTCGGCAGCTGCACGTCATGACTGTGACAAGAAGGCTTCCACTCAGCATGATTCTGTGCTTTGAGGAACCCACAGCACAGCGCTGATTTTCAATGGAGTGTCAGTTTATACCCATCAGTGAAAATACCCCATAGTTCTATGGAACTAAGGATGAAAATAATGTTTTTATTTCCTTTACATATATCTGAGGGGCAATTCTCGTGTTTTTAAGAGCAAATGCGGGCGGAGAGACTTTTGAAAATTAGGTATTTGAAGAAACTATCGTTTTCACTCTGCGAGCGCCCCGCCCTTAAGTTCGTGAGTTATAGACAAGTGCAGATCCGACTGAATATCCTAAGTAAAAAATTATAATTCGAGGTTTGGCTCTCGCCTATCTTCCCCTCAAATAATGGACCAATTCATAAACTGCATAAGAAAGATATATACTGTGTCTCTATGTTTTCTTTTTTCATTAATCTGTTGTACATAGGTCTCTGTTGACAACGGTCTAAATAGGCAATTTTGAGCATTTTTTTCACTTGGTTCCAGTGAAAGTAAAAGTAATGTACTCGTATTATCAAAAAGGAAAACATAGGGACTGTATGCCCCTAAAACATAGGGACATACGAGTAGTTGATGTTTATTTTACTGTAAAAAACAGGCGAGAGCGTTTCTATGGAGAAAATACCACCCGCATTCCTTCTTTTATTTTTTTTGTTTTTATTCTATTTTTAAATAGGGACATTTACCGCAGTGCGTATGACACTCCCATCATAACCTAAATAAATATAATATACATACTAATGTAAAAGTACATGCACTTCACTTCACATTACATTTGGGCCATGAACCTGAACAGACTCTTCGCATCATCACCATTTGGCTGAGACAGAATTCTATGGAATGTGCCTAAATCAGTTCTGTTCAACCCCAAGACCTCAAGCACTTCATTTCTCTCAGACTCATATCGGACACATTCCTTCTTAAGATCTTTCACATTCTAATCTCAATCTTTATCCTTTGAAAATACAATCAATTTTACTACATTTTTGACAATAATTGCAGCTGAAATGAGATTGCCACTTTTTGAACGTTTTCTAAGTACAATACGGTTTTCTGTTATCTGTGTAACTCCAATTCTTTGTTTCTTACAATCCATACCATCGTACCTAACTTCCAATTTTCAAAGCAAGATTAGAAATATCCATCCTGCGATAAACCTAATCCTAACCTAACCTATCTAGATTGTAGTATTAGAAGATAATTTCCGAGCTTTCTTTGAAACGCCCTCAGTCACGGCCTGGCGCGTGAAAAAAATTCGCAAGTGTTTGAAACGACCTAATTACTGAACAAAAGTTTGTTATTCAAAGTTTAATTAAAATTGGTATCTAAATCATTGAAAATGTGGTGAATAACATCAGGCTTGTTTTTACCGCAGACTTTACCGAGCTTTGTCTTAATACAATCTAGGTATTTATGAAGGAATGTGGAATAAGTACGTTGAAAGTGGCAATGGGCCGGCTATATAAGCCGTAGGACATTATGTCCGTTGGACTAGATGTTTTTTTGAGTGGAGACCGCGAATCGGCAAACGTAAGGTAGGACGCCCTCAGGCTAGGTGGAGCGACGATCTTCGCAGGGTGGCTGGTAGCAGCTGGATGAGAGTTGCTGAGAATTGAGCTGATTGGCGTGTAATTGGAGAGACTGCTGATGGCTGATGATGATTATGATTTACGTAGGTAGGTAAATTCACTTTAGATAATATTAACACTTCCCGCGCGACTTCGTCCACGCAGAGTTCGTACTTTAGTAAATTTTCAAAAAACTCTGATACATGTCACTCTTTAGTTTCGACCTTAAGTATAAATACTGAATTTCCATACAAATAAATTTATCCATACAAACTTTGACATCCCCCAATCCTCCTTTAGGGGGGCATTTAGAAAGACAAAAACAGAAAAACTTCATTATTATTTAGATAAGTATTCGTGCCAAGTTTCAAGTTTATTAACTTAAGAAATAAGGTTTTTCAAACAAACAAAATTCCCCCCTTTTCACCCTCTTAAAAGTGGAATTTCCAAAAAATTCTTTCTTAGTGGATCCTTGCATCGTAAATGGCATCAACTGCCAAAATTTCAAGTTTGTAACCCCAGCGGTTTAGGCTCTGCGTTAATGAATCAGTCGAGACAAGTAATTTATTCATCGATACATACAAATAAATAAAATTGAAGTGTGTGTTGTAATGTCAAAATAACAGCTTTTTACTAAATGCATATGATACCGTACTTATAAAAAAAAACTTATGAAAAAGAATTAGGGTTCGGCACAAAAAAATAAAACCCATTTTTAATCTATTTTGCGCTAATCTCTGGAATTACCAGTCGGATTTGAAAAAATATTTTTACATTTAATAATAGCTCAATTCTCGAAGATGGAAGGCTATTTAAAATCACGCTACGACCGTTAGGAGCCGAGAAAAAGAAAACAGTCACAAGGAACGTTAAGCGAAAACGAAGTAACAGTGCGGGCGGCCAATGCAACGCGGCGGGTCGGGGGACGAGGGAATTCTAATAAAATGTGGCTGTTACTTTTCTTTTTGACACTATGTTATTTAGCAAGAAATAATAATGACTTTATTCACTCTTCCTTCTTCGTTCAGTCTATCTCTCTGTGGAATGCGCTCCCCCTGGAAATCAGGATGGCTACCAACCGATTATCCTTTAAAATAAAAGTTCGCGAGCACATTCGTAAGAAGCTGGCAGTATCATCACAACGTTAACGTTTTCCCATTGTTTGTCTTATTTGTTTTAGTATATTCGTGTATTTATGTATATATTTATTTGCGCTTATTTATATATAATTAGGTATATATTATTATATTTATAGTTTGTAATAGGTATATGTGTATCTTTATATTTAAATAAATATGTATTCCACAATTTCTCATAACTGCACCTACCACCGTTTGTCTCTGCATCACCCAAAGGTTGACTGGTAGAAAATGCCTTTGGCATTAAGTCCGCCTCTGTACTTTTCTGTGCATGAAGTATTAAATAAATAAATAAATAATCCTTATGATAAAGCCTTTCGATCGGTATGATAAAGCTACAGGCTGATTATTTTTCTCATGTAACGGGTTCGATTCCCGGTTCAACCATGTAATTATTTAAAGATCTATGAATGCAGTTTAAATTGTTTTTAAATTCAAATAATGTCTTCTTTCAGTAAAATGTTCCACCTACAATATTCAAGATACTTTTCCTCCATGTGGCATATCCGTGGGACGTCCTGTATATATATAGATATATATATATATATATATATATAGGTAAAGTGGAGATTGGCACTATTTATATAAATAGTTGGAGCTGGGCATACTTAAGTATTCGATCGTATTAAAGTGATAGGAAACTGTTTTGTTCGAGAAGTTGCCACTACGATTTGCGAAGCAAGAACTATTTCATAAGCATAGGACTTATCTCACGGATAACTATCGGATAGTTTAGTAGTGACGTCTAGAGCTCACCATCTTAGGACACACTTTAGATAATGAATCAAATCAAATCACTTCATTTGTGCACACTGTTTATCCTTATAACCAGTGTGCAAAAATAAACTGATTTGATTTGTTTTAACATTTTAAAGTAGGCATCTCTATGTTCTGTAAATGGTATACAAATATTACAATATTAGGAACAAAAGTAATGAACAAAATAGTGTCCATAATTACCTAGGTACTTCACGTTTTCTTTCAATTTGACTGTACGTGGTAACAACTTCAGAATACAGACATACCCACATAACCAGTGAGATTATTACGTGCTTTGCCGTAGCCGGATAAAAGTACCAATTCAAAAACGGCGGATCAAAAGATCAAATACCAAAAATTTTCATTCGCACTTATCCGACGTCCCATATCAAGCAGCTTCACATTTCCAGCGCAATTCCGCATCCTATCCCTGTCCTATGCTAACAGCTCGAATAGCACGAATAGCTGTTATCTTGGCTTGAACCCCTCTTTTATTCGAGCTACTTGCCAAATACTGTCGCATTACTGCTGATTCGTTAGGCCGTGCATATCTAACTTGTCGGATTTAGGCCAAATTCTGCCTAAAAAGGTTTTCCTTCCCTTCGCACGATTATTTGAATTTACGTAATGTTTTAGTTGACGGGTTTTTCTATAACTATTTTATTATAATAGTGTCGATGTACTTGTTTAGTTACAAATACATTTTCGAATATATCTACCTGCTTGTTTGAGCAATGATGGCCCAGTGGAAATGGCCACCACTATTGTGTTCCTAGGCTGTAAGTTGGAACTTTTAAATAGGCAGGCACTTTACTTTGTGTCAATATTATATAATCACTAATGCTCTCAAAATGGTGAAGGAAACATCATGAGGAAATAGGCATTTCTTAGGAACAAAAATTCGAAGACCAGTTTAACCACCAACCCGCACTGGGCCCGCATGGTGGATTACGGCCCTCTCCCTCTCACAGAGTGGAGGCCTGTTTATGTCTCAGCAGTGGGAACGTTATAGGCTGATAAGTATGCTTCTTTAGTTCCAAACGCTTACTGTTAATATGTCTATTGAAAATGTGTCGACTGCAATACAACAACAATGTGTATACTATTTAAATGATATTCGTAATAGGGTTACTGAAATAAACACTAATGTATTGAGTGAATATGTCTCAAAGCAGTGTCTATTACTAAATTATTGAACACTCAATTCTTTTGAAATCATTGTTACCTACATCAAAAGTATGATGGTATACGGTTAACGGTAAAATTTTATCTGTCACGGTGTCACTTCTGATTCGATATTAAAGAAATTATGACCAGAGGACTGTTAAACTAGGAATAGAATAGGAAATAAAAAAATATTTACTTGTTCAATGGAGAATGTCAATTAAAAATGAAAGTATAAGTAGTTACCACAGTTGTGAGATACGGTTGTAAATAAGAACTATTTTTTTATGTAACACCAAAGTACTAAGCATAGATACCTACCTACTGATCGCCCGAGGTTAAACTTGTTACCAGCAATACTAATACTCAATACTCAATATCTTTATTGCTTTACCATAACGTGTACTTAGGTGGTAATTATAGTATATAATTGAGATCATTATGGACCCTGTAGGGCACAGCAAAAGGGTAGGAGAGAGGAAGCTCTGTTTTAGGAGATCATGAATAATAATTATTGCTATTTTATTTTATTATTATTTTTGTTCTATTATTTCTTTATTATTATATTATTTATTAATAATGACCATATCATTAATATATTTTAAACATACCCTATAAATTGCGTGATTATCATTAATTATTGTTATCGATTATTATTTTTATATTATTTTTATTATAGTAGTAATTTCCTTAACATATACTATATACATTTCTTCTATTATTTATGTTTGTCATTTAAATATTCATCTAAGGAATAATAACATTTGTTTATCAGTATTTTTTTAAGTTTTGTTATAAATATATTGAACTTTTCTTCTTTCTAAAACCGTATCTGTAGTCTGTATTTTTAGCAAAATATTAGAAGATTAAACCCTATTTTACACACTACACTTTGATCAAGAACTAGGTAGAACATTAAAAATATCTTAAATTTTTCACTACTAAATTATCATCTAATCCCAAGACAATATCCAAAAAATAAACTACTTATAAAACAATGAAAAATGGCTTCGACAAACTAATTTGAACATAGTTAATTATCATAAAAAAGTTAATGTTCTGTACAAAAGAAATTCAGAAAGTTTTTCTACTGAAAGGATACCGTGATAAATCATACCGGTACATTGATTCTGATGAGGAGGAGCTCGTGGCTAAGTAATATCAGCCGCATGGGTCGATCCATCAGGTTAAGCTGCGCTTGCCGGGGTTGGTCCGTGGATGGGTGACCATCTTTACATACCGAGACTCCTCCGTGCCTCGGAAAGCACGTTAAGCCGTTGGTCCCGGCTGTCATTCGTGGATCTTTGACAGTCGTTACGGGTCGTCAGAAGCCCGAAAGTCTGACAATCAGTCTTACCAAGGGGTATCGTATTACCTAGTAACTGGGTTGTGGAGGTCAGATAGGCAGTCGCTCCATGTAAAATACTGGTATTCAGCTGCATCCGGTTAGACTGGAAGCCGACCCCAATATAGTTGGGAAAAGGCTAGGCAGATGACGATGATGACATTGATTCTGATGAGATTTTGAATATTTATTCATCTCTCATTTACATTAAGAGATAAGTTACTACACTCTTCCATTTTAAAATTAAAGGGGTAAGCGCTTTTGGTATTGAAAAGATTTTAAAATATTATTAAGACTAATGTTTTCTCCATTATTGGAATTGATATTGATTTAAGTATCGATATATAATATAACATCACGCCTGTATTCCCCAAAGGGTTAGGCAGAGGTGTACTTATAATACACGCACATTTCGCCAGTTATGTTTAAGTCCCATGTAACAGGGGGCTAGCCTATGGGGAAGGCAACTGTCAAAATGGCGCTGTCGTAGCTAGTTCCCAACACAAGCCAATAATAGAAGGCGTGATATGGTTTTATTTTATTTTTGCGAAAATGATGCGTTGTTGTGTTACTAAATAGTCCGAAACTGGAGTCTTCCATTTCCCGAGGGACCCTAAAATTAAAAGATGGTGGCTTAAAGCTGTTCGTAGAGATGTTTTATAAATTAAACAGAGTAGACACATTTTGAAGTAAGTGACTTTGAGAATATATTTTTGGTTTTAAATTCTGACACTTTCCATGTCAAATACTTGATTTTAAATATTAAAATCACCGAAAATAACGAAATAGCGAAATAAAAGCAAACTCATGAATGAACGAAATGTCAAATTTATGTTAGGCCGTAGGGACCTAGCTATGACCACGCCATCTACAATTAGCTTTGCCCGACCTTCCCCATTGTCATCAACTGGGCAGAAATCCATGCTTTACAAATCTTTATGTAACTTTTAATTTTTCTTAATTATTCAATCATATATGTACATATATTATCACAAAAGATCGGCCACCGACCACATTACCTTCTCCATCATATCAGTCTTACTGCTCCATGATAAATGTATTGCCAACAGCAGAGCGTGAATGCAAAATTTTAACTCAATCAAATTACAAGAAGCCGATTAAAACAAAATCAATCCCCGTATTCAACTGTTATTTATGCAATTAAAACGAGAATAAAACTGAATGAAATCATTCCACAGAAAGCAGATTTCATTCACTTTTACCTCTCCAAATAGAAATAAAATGTTGGTACTCTAAGTACCACTTATTTACCTTACACTTAATCGACCCTAAACACTCCCACACTTAAAGGCTTGCCCAGTCCCCATCCCGAATGTTTATGTAATAGCTACAATAATTATTATCCCCGGGTAAGCACTGTTATTGCCTATAGTTGGGTCAAAGTTACTATCTATAAACCGGCCTAATGTGGGCTAGATACATATTTTATTGGCTATGGAAAGGGTACGTTTTGGCAAGTATGTCGGGGCAATCGATTGAAGATAATTATAATAAGTATTGATCTACTGCAGAGCTTCTTCTCATACAGAGAAGGCTCCAGCATTGATCACCACGCTTGCTCAAGACGGGTTGACGATTTCAGCCTCTTCAATACATCTATACAAATAAACAAAATTGAATTGCCTGTTTGTAATGTCAAAATAACAACTTTTTACTAAATGCATAAAAAAATATATATACGGTACTTATAACAAAAAAGCAAATTAAATATTTTTGTCTGTCTGTCTGTCTGTTTGCTCCGGCTAATCTCCGAAAAGGCTAGACCGATTTTGACGGGACTTAATATGGCCGATAGCTGATGTTACGGGGAGTAATTTAGTCTACTTTTATTTTAGAAAAATAAGTAGGGTTCCGCGCAAAACAATTAAAACCCAAGAAGTTGGGAACAAAAAGTCGGATTTGAAAAATTATTTTTGTATTTGGTAGCTCAGTTCTCAAGGATAGGCTATTTAACATCACGCTACGACCCTTACGAGCCGAGAGAATAGAAAAAAGTCGCAAAGAAAACTAAGCGAAAAGGAAGTAATAGCCCGGGCGGACGATGCAACGCGGCGGGTCGGGGGACGAGGGAGTTTTATTAAAATGTGGCTTTTGTTTTAGTAAATTGTGTATCTTCCGACTTCCACGCGAACAAAGTCATGGGGCACCGCTAGTATTAACTATTATCTACTAATTGCGAAAAAAAATCAGCTGACTCCCTACATTTAGGTTCGCATAACTCGTCAAAATGTAGGGAACAGCTGATTTTTTTTCATGATTTCAGCTTTGGCCCCATAGTAAAAGTTGGTCATAATGATGAGTACAATGATCCCTTAAGAGGTTGTGTGTTATTTAAGTTACACCTTGTATATATGTATATGTATATAGATTATACTTATTCACAATATGAATAAGTTTCACGAAAGCTTTAACACTTCTGCAAGTTTTAAAAATTAGGTTTTAATTTTTATACATGCAAATTTCATAAGGTCTACTGGATTACACTAAACATTTTACTAGACTATGTAAAAGTCTAAATACATAAAGATCAATACACAAACCCCCATTTCTGTAAACCCATTGACTTATAATATTTCGATCTCATCTAGAATAATTTGGATAGATACCTACGTTACGCCAAGAATCTAATTTTACGTGAGACGCCTAAAACTTAGTCTGACTTAAGCCGGAACGCTTCTAGACTACCTAATTTAATTCTCAAACCGTAAGGTTACCGGAAAATAATATTAGAATCGAAACTAAAAATAAACCATGGGGTGAATATTGTGAATAGTATGTATTACTTACCTAAATTAATTCTAAAACCGTATTCCTTCCATTTTCCGAATACAATAAAATAAAAAACGAGCCATGGAAAAATAAAATTATACAGCAGAGACGTGCAAATTCGCATACGCATCCAAAGATCTTAATCCCATTGAAAATCCCATAAAAGGAACCATCAATCTGCTAAATGTCGTGGAAAACAGTTATACGCATTAGGGAGAAAAAAGCGAGATTGTAGGTGTCTCTTGCATCATTAATAATGAGACTACAGAAATTCGATGTTTGTGTGAGCAAATCCGTGTTGAGGATTCGAATTCATTAATTCAGCTTTGAATGGTATGGTTTAGTGTGGCATACATTAGCCATCGCGTCGGCGTCAATTTTAGTAAGTGGAACTTGAGGTTTTGCTAAGGCATCCGTATAATAATTTCTTCTTAATACAAGGCGGTTTCCGAGATCCACTCCTGCTAAGTAATGATTCCTACAAAATACCTACAATTACGAATTCATTCAACTCATTCATTTAGAATGACTTGAATGAATTCGTAATTTTAGCAATCGTTTTAAATGTTTAATCATTCTCGATTTGATTATTAGATTACACACTTTTGTTCCCAATAAACATTTAAATGAACGTATTATATACGCCTAGATATAATTTTCATTAAAAGACTGAGGGGCGAAGTGCGACTAAAACACACTGCAAAACCTTAAATAAATTCATTTAGATACTAATACCCAGTACATAGTGCTCTTCATGAAAGGACCTATAGTCGGAAATTTTCACCATTACCATTTCTGCCTCCAAGCTACATGATAGCTGCATTCTGGTAAAATTGTAAGCAGCCTCGTTGGTCTAGTGGTCGCAAGCGCTACTGCTGAGCATGAAGTCCTGCGTTCAATTCCCAGGTCGGGCAAAGTGTTATTGGGTTTTTCTAACTGGAATTTCTCAGTAGCAGCCCGGAGTCTGGATTTGTGCCCGGTTGATGGCAATAAGCTCGCCTTCTATTACATGGGACTTAAACATAACTGGCGAAATGTGGGTATGCTGTAGGTTCACCTCTGCCTAACCCTTCGGGGAAACAAGGCGTGATGTTATGTATATTACAAGCAGATGGACATTGCAACTGTGTCTCGTAAGCTAGCAATGCATTGACAAAAACATTTGTTATTGCCAGTCTATCGATCAATCTGCCTAGCCTTTTCCCCAACTATGTTGAGGTCGGCTTTCAGTCTAACCGGATGCAGCTGAATACCAGTATTTTACATGGAGTGAGTGCCTATCAGACCTCCACAATGCAGTTACTGCTGAACACGATACTCCTTGGTAAGACTGGTTGTCAGACTTTTGGGGTTTTGACTAATACGTAACGACTGTCACACTGTGACTGTGACATAATAGGTCTTCTTACCTACTTAAAAACCTAATTACCCCAAATAAAAGATTTATCCAAACTAAGCAGACGTAATGGTCTGTCCTACGCGTGATTTAGACTTGTAATGTATGTATGAACAACTTGGGGAACGTTTATCAATTCATAGCCGTCTAATGAAGCCATCACACATCGTCTTGCGAGCGATTAACTTAGATTAGTGATGTCTGCTAATGTCTTATTACTTTACAGAATAGAGAGGGTAGAGAGATATCACGGTAAAGACGGTGTTCCATTGCAGCGTAGAGTTTACGAGCCTTAATGGTATGGCAGCTTTTGTTTAACGAAACAGTGTCGAATATTCGAACCTCGCACCGCAAAATACTTGTATGGCTTACAGATGATTTGTGCATAACATTTACTGAAAAACTAGCCGTACCCATGGCTTCACTCGCGTAGACTGATGTATTATCCCTAAGTGCAAAAACCTGGCTAGAATTCATAACAATAAATTAAAATAGTTCTCGAGTTAAAGCGCATTAACAGACAAACAAACAGGATGGTTATATGTATACTTATAGATAAATTAGAATATTCACTAGTGCTGCAAAGATTAAAATTATTTGCTACCTACATATTCCCGTAAAAAGATCGCATCTTAACATACTTTCCTCAGCTCAGCGAATCAAAGTATCGAAAAGCAGACATATTTCTTAGCCATTGATAAAGGGCCTGCTTTAAGCAGTGATCATAAATCCTAAAGATCAATGAGATAATGCCAACATCGGTATCAAATCCATCGTTAAATATTTACGTATATACCTCTGGCTTACAAGACTGCCTTAAACCGAATAAATAATGTATTAAGAATATTTTGTGAGCAATTTTTGGAAACTTGTTATGTAGATGGGTCGTATAAAGCAGGGATATAAATTGATTAAGTAACTGTTAATATAGTGGAGTTTTTATAGAATAATACTGAAGATACACTGGCAAAAATCGGAGGAAATAGGATGTACATTAGGCTTGCCCCCTATTACACATAACTGGCGAAATGTGGGTGTACTATATGTACA
The DNA here is from genome assembly GCA_947568875.1 of Fissipunctia ypsillon. Lineage (NCBI taxonomy): Eukaryota > Metazoa > Arthropoda > Insecta > Lepidoptera > Noctuidae > Fissipunctia > Fissipunctia ypsillon. The sequence continues at coordinate 2,580,178 of OX387659.1, read as the reverse complement.
CCTCAGCCTAACTCTAAATACCCGAATTAGAAAGTAATTGTGTTAAATATCGTAATATCTATTAATTGATTAAATTAAATGAAATGAAATAATTTAAATGAGTCTTTAACTATTTATTTCAATTGTTTTAATACGCGTTCTTTAAAAATGTACGCACATCCAAATTATCTTTAAGTGTTTTCGATTTCGAACAAACGTTTCAGTACATTACGTAAACAGTTTAATTAAAATCAACCGTTTCTAAAAACATGTGTGTTGGAATTAAATACATTAATGGTATAAACGGTTACCCAAACACTTCTTAATAGTTAAACTCCTTTCAATTAAACACCGAATACCGTTTGATTACGGCAGTAAAACCGTGAGAAATTGCCGATTAAAAGTTATAACGATTGTGAATTTCAGCAGACGAGGCACATACATGATCGTTTTCACACTCAGTTTTAGCGTTCGAATAATATTTTGTAACCACTCTCGATCAAAACGATTACAGCTGTGAAAACAAATTCGGTATTCGAATTTGTAGTTCGAACTGATTAACAATTTTTCGAATAATTTTTGACGTGATTGTCAACACAAACTGACGCGTTTGTAGATTTTAATTTTATATCACTGGCTGGTGGTTTTCACTTGTTTTTAAACTGCATATTTAAATCAATTTAAATGCCAGTCAATTAAAATATTGTAAGTAAAAAAACCGGCATGTCAGAAAAATCTAGAAAAAAATTAAGTAAAAAAAAAAACACTCGTAACTTACATGATTGTCATCCAATATTTTTCGTACACACACAGACACTCACACACACAACACAAACACTAAAAATCGATGTTCGGTTTTTTTTGGGCGCGCTTTGGGCGGGCGGCGTGCGTCGCTAGGGCGGGCGAGCACAGACTGCGGCGGAATCGTGTATTGGCGCTAGGATCGCTTACCCGAACTCCTGGGGAACGAAACACTCGTTTTCTCACAATGATAATATATTTTAGACGCTTGACCGGGTAAATATGGCTTTAGAATGGTGTGGGATACCAAATCAATTTTTGTAGCCTGTAAAGCAAATGAATTTTGTTCAAAACCTTTTCATTAATCTGTCTAAACCGTTAGCGCCATCTATTGTGCAAACTTTGAAGCTTTCAGCGGATATGAATGTCAAGCTTTTGCCGCTTGATTAGGTACCTATTTGTGTTTACTCCCAAAGGAAATAAAAACGTGGTGATACAGTTAAAAACAAAAATGAAATATGTACTCTTCCTTGCGTGTTCGTTGAAAAGCTGTGTTCGTAATTTTCTATTTTGAGTTTTGCATGTAGATTGTTTTATTCATGAATATCTGCTCACAGCCACCGCTATATATAGGGGTCCGCAAAGGTCTTAATTGTGTTCCAAATAATGAAATCTCACTAATAATATTAATGTGAAAGTTGTCAAGATGTCTGTTTTCAATAAATTGCTGAACAGTCATGGCCCTAACACGAACGCGTGACGTCACGGCCCTAACACGAACGCGTGACGTCACGGCCCTAACACAAACGCGTGACGTCACGGCCCTAACACGAACGCGTAACGTCAGTTTGACAACATTCATAGGTTCCATCGTTTATCTTCGGAAAAACCGAAATATAGCGAATAAAATGTGATTATCGACCAATAGAAAATTGATTTATATTCCCACCTAAATTATTATAGATTGACGCACTAATTCCATCATTTCTATATTTTCCCCTATTAAGTGTACGACTTAACGCCGACAGATACTACGCCGAACACCGACAAGACTGTACTTCGACGGGACTCTTTGCCGACAGACTGACAGCAGGTCGATGGAGCCCGCTACGCGGGGCTCCTATTTCTGTCTGCAGGGTTAAAAGGAACCTAACCAAACCAAACCTCGAGGTGCCCCTGACGTCGACCGTGTAGGGTTAAGATTTTCGGGTCAGGTTCGGAATAATCAGAAGTAAGAATGCCCTGTCGGCGAAGTGTCCTGTCGGCGAAGAGTCCCGTCGAAGTAAAGTCTTGTCGGTGTTCAGTCTGTCGGCGTAGTGTCTGTCGGCGTTTAGTCGTATAGTGGTGTAATAGTTAGACCAGTCACATTTAATTCGGCAAAGTTCGGTTTTTCTGAAAATAAACGATAGAATCGAACGTTACCAAACTGTTAAGGTTTTGCATATAATATGAACTTATTTTTAAAACTTTATTCATATCAAAGTGTTATATTTATTGTGCTTGTCGTAAAAATTTAAACCAAAATTAGTAGGATAGGATAGTTGAACAACATGTCCCGGAATTAACGGACAACCTCTTGATGGGTCCTTGTACTCATTATTAAGAACAACTTTTGTTATGGGACTAAATCTAAAATCGCGAAAAACAAAATCTGCTGTTCCCTACATTTTGACGAGTTTTGCGAACATAAAGGTAGGTAACAGCTGATTTTTTTTTGCGAGTTCAGGTTTGGTCCCATAGTAAAAGTTGTTCTTTAAGAGGTTGTGCGTTAATTCTTCCGGGACATATTGTATATTTATTCAAAAATCTTTCGAATTCAGAATTATTTATGTAAAGTTTAGTGGTGACAAACTTTGTCCATAGATTAACACTAAAGAATACTTACTCGGATTCCAAGAAGTAATTCTCTTAAGGTATGTACTAGGTACAATATTTATTGTTTATTTGGGATGTCAACACTAAACACCGACCGATTTCCGATAAACACCGAGCTGTTTCTAGGAATTGTCTTAAAAAGAAGACCCAATAGGTAACAAACACTTGAAGGGTAAAGGGAAGAAGGGTCATGCAGTGGGAGATAGTTTGAAGAAAAACCAAAAAAACTTCTTTATTTTAAAACACGTTTTTATTTGAATGAGATTTAATCACGTTGGCAAGAGAAATAATAAAGTCTTACATGCTACTATAAAAGCAATGAAAGGTCATAGACTATAATCTTGTAACTAAGAATGTCATTGACAGTGATCTTTTTTAAAGAACCTAGCTTTTTCATATCGACCTTTAGAGGACAGTGATTTTTTTTGTGTTTCTGTTTTCACTAAATCATAGAATACCAGTCTCTCTAATATGTAGATGGAGTTGTTACCTGTTTTTTTTTAAAACACTGACTATGATCCTTCTTACCCCTTCACTTCTGAACAATAGTTCAGAGAGATCTATCGATTGAACCGACTTTGTTTCTCCTGGGACATGTCAGGATATGTCCTAGGAGAAATACTATCCTATGCCCTGACATAGGATAGGATTTGGTATAAGTTGCAAAGTGGATTGAAGTGGTTGAGTTGTTGAGTGGATTGAGTGGAGTGGTTGAAGTGTAGCCTGTATTAAAAAAATGGGAGACAAATCCGCAACTCATAGCGCATCAGCCAGCAATATAAGGTGTCATTTAAATAACTGCCAACCTCTTTATGGCTCATTATGAACTATTTTTACTATGGGACCAAACCTGAAATGGCGAAAAAATCATATGTTCACTACATTTTAACGAGTTATGCGAACATAAATGAGACCAGCAGACTTTTTTTCTCGATTTCTGGTTTGGTCCTGTAGTAAAAGTTGTTCATAATGATGAGTGCAATGACCCCTCAAGGGGTTGGCAGCTTATGCCTTACACAAACGCTAAACATAACATAACATCACGCCTGTAATTCCCGAGGAGTTAGGTAGAGGTGCACCTATAATACACCCTCTTTTCGCCAGTTATGTTTAAGTCCCATGTGAGGAGGCGAGTCTATTGCCCACAACCGGGCACAAATCTAGACTACTGAGAAATTCCTGAATTTTTTTTCTCTTCGTTTTTTCAGTTACTACTCCTTATCTCAATGTAAAATTGCTTTCTCTGTATGCAGCACTCCATTTATGTAAATAAAACCGCTAAAATAAAAAAATCAGAAATGGATTTTGGAATTCTCGGCGGCCGAAGGCTCGCTGCGCTGCCGTTCGCTACGCGCGTTTTGTCACGGTAATAATACATTGCGTATGAGGTAATAAAATAAATCAGGTTTATTGGAATCGTTCCTGAAATAATTTCATGTAGATACCGGTCATCTTAGTATGATATACTGAATTCACCTCATCAGTCTGCGGAGGACTGTCCTTTATACCCTGTATATAATGTCTGGTGATTGAACTTAGAACTTCACGGTCAGAACTCCTGCTTGCGACCACTACACCAATGAGGTAGTCAATACAAAAAAAAACAATTAAAAAAAATACACGAGTCTTTTGTAAATGATAGTGGAACCAGTCATTCGAGGGAGTTATTTTTAAAGGAATATTTATATACCTATTATTTATGTACTACAACAAACGAAAATATAACGAAATAATGAGAGAGCCTGCGTCATATTTTTATCATAATTAAATAGTGGCTTCCGCCCGCGACTTTGTCCACGTAAAATTTCTTGCTCCCCCGACCCACCCCGTCGCATCGCCTGGCCGCAACAAGACTTCGTTTTCACTTTTAGAGTTCTTTCTGACTGTTTCTTTTTGCTCAGCTCCTAAAGGTCCTAGCGTGATGGTAATAGCCTATTATAGCCTTTCTTAAGGGGGAGCACCAGGTAGCCCGCGAAATTCAAACTTTCTTATGTTTTTAGCAATTTGCAAATCATTATTAAGTTGTATATTGATTAAAGTATTATTCGCGACCGTAACAAATATGCATTTACAGAATTATAATCATCAAAATCAGTAACACCATAATTTGTATATTCCTAATTGTCAAGATTTCATGAAATAGTAATTCAATAGAATTACCTGGTCTTAAAGAGTTGTATTGATGACCTTAATTATTATAATTCTTAAAATACATAGTTTTTACGCTCGCGAATCATATTTTGATCAATATACAACATAATACTGACTTGCAAATTGCAAAAAACTTAAGAAAATTTTAATTACCTGGGTTTCGTTTCGTTCGCCTTAAGAATTTGGCTATCAAATGCAATTTTTTTTTTTAAATCCGACTGGGTAGTTCCAAAGATTAGATTATTCCAAATAAACAAAAGGACAAACAAACTATTCAGATTTGTTATTAGTATAGATATAGTATTAAATATAAAGTATTTAACTATGATAATGTTTTATTATAAAATTAAATATGAATGAAACGTATCATGTTACAAGGTAATCGCTTTTTAATTATTATTTACGTTTCATTAATTTAAACACTACGCTCATTTGTTTTTATATTTCGGCCTATTATATTAACATAATCGGTACATAATGTCACATAACATAACACATAACATAATGTCGGTTTGAATGCATGGCATTACTGTTAACGACATAACTTAACGCCGGTATATCCGACGGGGTAGACACACGTGAAGGTATAGTAGGTACCCCTATATTTCACCAGTTATGTTTAGTCCCATAAGATAGACGGCGAGCCTATCACCATGAGTTGGGCACAATTCCTGCAGACTGGGTTGATACTGAGAATGTCTAAAGGAAAATTCACAACTGACCATGATCTTAATTTTTCACACAATCGATCCATCGCTTCTTTGGTCTTTCCTTACTCTTTTAGCCTTCGACGTTCATAAAATAATCAGAACATCTTGAAGATACTTTCATGCGCCATAAAAAGTTACAAGAACATATGACAAATGACTGCCGAAATTTCGCTCGCCATGACTAATCTTGTAGATAAACGTTTATCATACGTACTGCTCAGAAGACTTACAAGCAAATTATTATGAACCTATGGCGCTTAGTCTTAACCACGACCATGTGATCAAAACAATGTAAATTTATTGTTAACATAGTAAGAATCGTGTATAATAAAACAATTGTTTCATGCTGTAATGGCGCATAGACATAAAAAATACAAACTAACGTAATCATCATCATCTGCCTAGCCTTTTCCCAACTATATTGGGGTCGGCTTCCAGTCTAATTGGATGCAGCTGAATACCAGTATTTTACATGGAGCAACTGCCTATCTGACCTCCACAGCCCTGTTACTGGGTACTACGATACCGCTTGTAAAACTGGTAGTCAGACTCTCGTGCTCCAAACTTACAAACTAACATATGTAAAGTATAAAACAAAAATTGTACTAATAAATATAGTTTTAAGCTTAGAACGTCACGTTCTACGGCCAAAAGACTTCTTCCATGTCGAGGGGCAGATAACAATTTAGTACTCGCACCACGAACGCTTTAAAGTTGACGTTGCGTCGCAATTCCAGTAGTTGCACTCTTGGCACGCTATAAACTTGACAGCCTCGTTGGTCTAGTGGTCGCAAGCGCTACTGCTGAGCATGGGGTCCCGAGTTCGATTCCCAAGTCGCGCAAAGTTTATTAGGTTGTTCCATCAGGAATTTCTCAGGAGTAATCCGGAGTCTGGATTTGTGCCAGGTTGATGGAAATAGGCTCGTTCCCTGTGACGTGGGACCTAAACGTAACTAGCGAAATGTGCATGGGGGTGTGTGTGTGTAGAATTCAAGCGCTACGTTGCGTCTGAATTTCCCGAAGGGTTAGGCAGTGTTAGGTTAAAAAAACTTTTTTGCAAAAAAAAAACAACCGACTTCCAAAAAAAAAAAACAATACAAAGTGAAAAATAACTTTAATTCCGATTTGATTTTTTCTTTTCAATTTAATTTTTATTTTTTTCTTTAACTTTTTCTTTAATTTCGGAAGTCGGTGTCGGGATCTGTATTTTAGATTTTGACCACCGACTTCCGAAATTAAAGTTATTTTTCACTTTGCAGTGTTTTTTTTTTTGGAAGTCAGTTGTTTTTTTTGTTTTTTGCAAAAAAAAAAAAAATTTTCACTTTTTAGTTGGTCGGTTTGTAATTTATGTAAGTTACAATAGCGTAATGACAACTGCTTATCACCTTTTACGAAACATTCCTTTTTCCGATGCAGGGACGTTAACTGTTGAGGAGTTCTCCTGGTACTTCACCATCAGCTCCACTTCACCATATGCATTGTGACGAGCTTATATTGCTTAGCAATTATTTTAAAATAATCGAATCGCTACTCGTGAAATACTTATTATTGAGTTGTTCCGGTGGCCATCTCACCGTCTTCGTCATCAGTTTCACTTCATCAAATGGTGCTTTCCGATAGTAAATGCACAAGTTACTATAAAAAAATACCCAAATCGCTATAGGTGTGCCTATGATATTTGAAGAATTCCCTCGATTACTTTAGGATTTCAACATCAGATACTGACCCAATGACAATAATGGGACCACCTGGAAAGTATACCCTTTTAAACAAAAAAGAATTTTCCAAATCAGTCCAGTCATCTTCGAGTAATCGGGGAAAACACATTAAAAAAAAGAACTGAGAACCTGCTCCTTTTGTAGTCGGTTAAAAATCATTTGTTGCCAGAGTGCATCTCATGACAATTCCAATAAGCCCAAACACGGCTAGAAAACATTTTTTTATAACGGAGTTCAGGTGCCCACCTTCCGGCTTCATCATCAGATCAGTTCGATGGTACTATTTTCATCAGAATCATTTATTTAAATTTGCTTTGTCACATCACAGTCACATCACAGTCACTTAACTATCTTAATCGAGATATCTTATCGCCACCCGTGAAATACTTATCATTGAGAAGTTCCCGTGGCCATCTGTCTTCTTCGTCAATTCCACTTCACCAAATGACTAATAAACTACACTATTTGAATGCAAATACCAAAATCGTTTATGTGTTTGCCTATAATATTTGAGGATTTTCCTCAATTCCTCATGGATCCTATGATCAGAACTGGATTATGATAAAAATGCGACCAATCTGGAAGTGTGTCCTTTCAAATAAAAAAAAAAAAATTCCAAATCAGTTCATAAATGACGGAGTACTCAGGTAACAAACATTATAAAAAAACATACAACCGTATTGATAACCTCTCCTTTGCTTAGAAGTCGGTTAAAAATAGTAATGGCATAAAATGAAACATTGCATTTTGTATACTCTCGAAGTATCTGGGTATGTAACGACTCTGAAATTGTAACTTAATTTTTTACGCTGATGAAGGATCAAAATGTTGCTTTTCGTCCAACAATACAATGTGTAACCCAAAAACAGTGTAAAAACATAAAACAATCGTCACTAACCGACCTCGGCAAGTATATAATTAATGCGCGATAAAATTCCAACGAGCGTCCCTATTAAAAGGACCATTAAAACAGAGGAATTTCCTGACATTTAAGAGACTGAGAGATTTCAAGATTACTAGGCTGAATTACGAAACATCTGGAAAAATTATTTCAGTCTGAAGATAATTTTGCCTTTGTTAGGAGACGAGAGATATTTGTCTCGGTGAGATTTGTGATATTTATTTAAGTTTAAATTAGTTTTTGGATGGCAGTAATAATAAGTTCTGCTGGGGTAACCACAGTTTGAAATGATGATCGTAAAATATGAATTTTGTAAATGGCTTTGGAAGAAATGTAATAGGTACATTATTATTCGTAGAAGGTACCTATTGCTTTGACACTCACACTATCTACAGCGTATAGTTAGTTCCTAGTTTGTTTCAAAATTATTTTGAAAAAAGAATTTTCCAAATCGGTTCAGCCGTCTTCGAGTAATCGGGGAACACACATAAAAAAATCAAATTTCCGACGAACTGAGAACCTGCTCCTTTTTTGAAGTCGGTTAAAATAATACTGCTTTAATACACATATCTGTATGAAGAAATATTAAGAAGTTAGCAACAGCCAACAAAGAAAGAATTTGTTTCCAAAAATACCTATAACACAATCACTTGATTCTTTGATTTTTTGCTAACATCTCATATAGCCACGTAGCGTGTGTCTACTAAGTTTATTTTATCATAAACTGGCTCTTGCCCGCGGCTTTGCTCACGTGGATGTCGGAAATTATCCCACGGGAACGTAATATCGCAATAAAAACTATCCTATGTCCGAATCCAGGCCATGGTCTACCCATGTGCCAAATTTCATCCAAATCCGTTCAGTTGTTTTAGCGAAAAAGCGTAACAAACAAACAAACTCACTTTTGCATATAATATTACATATAATTATAATTATATAATATGCATATGTAGAATGAGGATAAGATTAAGGTACACTAGCCACTTTTGTATCAACAAAGAGACTGTTTCTAAAATACGTGACAATAACATAGAAACCTAAAAGGGGAGGGAGGGGCTCGTGGCTAAATAACAGCCGCGCGAGTCGATCGAAGGTGAAGCTACGGTTGCTGCAGTCGGTTCGTGGATTGGTAACCATCCATTACATATCGAGCCCCGAAGTGTAGCGGCCGATGGTCCCAGCTGTCATTCGTAGATCTTTGTCAGTCGTTAAGGGTAGTTAGAAGCCCAGAAGTCTGACAACCAGTCGTACCAAGGGGTATTGTGTTACCCAATAACTGGATTGTGAAGGTCAGATAGACAGTCGCTCCATGTAAAATACTACATCTGGTTAGACTGGAAGCCGACCCTAACATAGTTGGCAAAAGGCTGGGCAGATTGATTTGAGCATAGAAATCTAAAATGTTATGTGTGGGATTCTTTACAATAATATTGAGGTTCAGCAGCATCAGTAAATCACACGGTGGCTAATCATTTTTTCGTTCAATCCCTTTGTTCAATAAGCTGTAACAAAAAACACTCGTCATTATCGAATTTCTAACTTTTAATTATCGAATTTTAATCTTGCAGTCATTTGGTAGACTTCGAGCAGATGAGATGAATCAGTAATGACTAATTCATGCTTTCAGAGTAAAATCTTCTTTGGGAAAATCTCTGTGTTACTCGGTTTTGCCCGCGATTTCGTCCGCGTAGTTTTTCTTTTTTTCTAGATATGAATTATTGTAACAATATAGAGCTTTGTTCATGGCTGTTGCCCGCCATTACGTGTCGTATTTGACAAATGTTCTGATAGATACCGTCCTTTACAGTATTTCTTTATAAACAATGTTTTCATTAATTCGGAAGCGGGCACTAAAATACCCAGAGGGCCTAGAAAAATACAATCGCTCAAAAGTTAAAAATGTATGGGGTTGATTTCAACCCCATACATTGCGAGCGATATGATCACGTGACATGTCGATAGCTTATTTAAGCTAACGAAATGTCACGTGATCATTTATGTCAACGAATATTTAATCGTTGAAGCGATAGCGATTGTAGAAATAGAATCGCTCCGAAGCGAATGCCATTTGTCTAGGCCCTCAAGCTGGTTACAGTGCTCACACTTGAATATAAAACTGGTCGTGGGAGAAACAGTCCTACCGCAAATAAACTTCAGCAAATTTCAGTTATTCCTTCGCGAAACAAACCTTTAAGGAGAACTGCAATCTTTTAAATTCAAACGGAAGGTCATTTGGCATCAATGGTATACGCGGCACGAATACTGTTCTTCTCTGACAGATTCAGTTAATATTTTGGCCTCAATAACATTGCAGCGAAAAGCTGTTACTTGGACTCTAGATCCGTTGTACAATTTTGGAGGTCAAATATTTCTAAGCGACACGACAGGAGCACCTACACACAACATGAGCCTGTGACATGAAAGACCAGATTGAGAGAGTTTAAAAATTCAACAGGATAATATAATATTTACCGACTCGTCCATATGGACCATGGTGTCAACAGAATTTTAAATCATTTCTTTACCTTCAAATGAATTTATCAACATTTAGTTGATTTGGGAGTAAAAATGGCTCTCACGCATAATCACTAAATCGGTTTGGCTTTAATATTTTTAATATCTAGATACATTTTATTTATAAATTCCTCAACTGTTGATACCAAGGAACATAACTCATCTGATATTTGTATCAACCCATCATCATATTGAGAATAAGATCTGAAAATTAACCGGCAGAAACTGAGAGACAACAGAAACAGACAGACAGATGAATGAATGGACGGGCGTAGACCTGTCCACAAATTCCTCAACCAAATTTCCAGACAGCTGAGATATTTTCTCGTGGCAAACAGACAGACGGATAGACGGGGGGCAGTAGAAACTTGGTAATAACACGTGTACATTATTTTTACTTGAATACAAAATTTCGTGAATGAACAACATAGATATAAAATTTCATACCCCTTTTCGCCCACTTAAGGGTTGAAATTCCAACGACACCGATATACGTTGCGTTGGTTTCCAATCATGAGCCTAAATAATAAATTTTGTGATTTTTACTTTGAAAATGAAGAACTTTCCATACACAACTTCACCCTTTTCACCCCCCTTCGGACGTGAAATTATCTAAAACGCTGAGACTAAACACAAAGTTTGAAGATCCTAACTTTGAAACTGACGGACTTTCATACAAAGTTTCCTCCCCTATTTCACCCCCTTAGGGGTCGAATTTCCTGGGCACGCCACAATTATGGCAATAAGTCCCCTCTTTCTGTAGGAGTGGCTGGAGAGGCGCCACGGCATCCTCACCTTCCGCCTGACGCAGGTCCTCACTAGACACGGGTGCTTTGGGAGGTACCTGTTCTGGGTAAGGCGGGAGGAAACGCCCGGGTGTCACCACTGTGTGGATCGCCCGGAAGACACGGTGGAGCATACGGTGGAGGCCTGCCCAGCTTGGGCGGAGCACCACCGTGTCCTCGTGGAAGCGATCGGTGGCGGCGATCTCTCGCATCCGGCTCTGGTCCAGGCCATGCTACGGAGCGAGAGTAAATGGGAAGCCATCACCTCCTTCTGTGAGGCAGTAATGCTCGCGAAGGAGGAGGCGGAACGAGAGGCAAGCTTTGTGCCCTCACGCCCCTAGTCGCCGCAGGAGCCGCCCTGGGCGTCGGGAATTGGTAGTCGATTCCCGGCCACCGTAGGCGCGGGCTTGCGGACGGCGAGCAATGGGTAGCTCGCCGTCCAGTAAGGAACAAGCCCGAGTCGACGGCGCGTTGTGTTCCACGCGCGCCTCAAAGAGATGTCAGCACTATTGACGGGGTTCGCTAGGGCCGATGCCAGCTAGGGTTGCGGGATGTTCGAAAGAGTTACCGTGGCCCCGGCACAGGCAACTGAAGGAACACGGGTGGGTTTTAGTCAGTAAAAGTCTGACACGCCCTCCCGCTACGCCCAGAGCGGGAGAAGTCATTTGATGTTTTCCCAACAAAAAAAAAAGGGATAGAATTTCCAAAAATCCTTCTTTAGTGCATGTTTATACTGTTGAGGGTATCTACGTGCAAAATTTCAAGTCTCTAGTTCTAGCAGTTTGGGCTGTGCGTTGATATATGCTTTTAACCTGAAAGTCTTTCTACATTGTTCTCAGATTTCAACATGAATGATGTAACTAATATTTTAATTTATAAGAGTGTTCGTGGAGTTTCTTGCCCGTTCTTCTCGATAGAGATCTACGCTTTGGAATGGGTAACTAGCTTCAACTTTCTGACTAACTGACCGACTCTTTGACAATTCAAAAGTGCCTGTAATTGGTTTATTTGAAATAAATGGTTTGAGTTTGAATTTTAATTTGAGACTCAGTCAGTTTACCATTTTATTTCACTGAATTTGCAGCTCTCTATTTCCAACATATGTTTTATCAGTCTTCGTTTTGTTTCCGGAGTGGTAAACTGCACTGTTTATTTATTTATTCAATACTTCAAGCACAGAAATGTACAGAAGCGGACTTAATGACTGGAATACCACCTCAATTTAATTTAATAAAGGCTAAGGCCCACTTGCGTGTTCATGGGTTATCCTTTATAACTCACAGTAAAAATGTGGCTGTTATTTTAGTACACTGTGCACTTTCTGGTGTCTTACGACTTCCACGCGAGCGAAGTTGCGAGCAGAAGCTACTCAAAAATAAAATTGGTTCCCGTCCCATATTAATTTCATTTTTGCGGGCATTTTTAAAACACGTCTGTCCCTCAGAAACTGGAACAAACACAGGAATTCTGCTTGGCGGTAATACTTCCCAAAAGAAATATCACAAGGAGCTTTACTAGCTACTACACAATTCTTGTGACATTCCGCCTCTTTTGAGAGAGAGAAACGCATCCAATTTTAGCGAAATATAAGGAAAGAACAAAACATCTAGCTTTGCTTCTCTGGCTTACCGACTCCTTGACAATTCAAAAGTCCCTGTATTTAGTTAAATTGAAAGAAATGCCTTTAGTTTGACTTTTTCATAACTTTTTTAGGGTTCCGTAGTCAACAAGGAACCCTTATAGTCCGTCCGTCCGTCCGTCCGCAGCTTAGCTCATAGATTCTTAGTACTAGAAAGCTATAATTGGACATAGATATACATATTAATCACGCCGACAAAGTGGTAAAATAAAATCACAAAAAAATTTTTTTTAGGGTACCTCCTGTACACGTGAAGTGGGGATGTTTTTTTTCTCATCTACCCCATGGTGTGGGGTGTAGTTGGAAAGGTCTTTCAAAAATATTGCGGGTTTGTGAAAACATTTTTTCGAATAAAGGATTCGTTTCTGACATATTAAGCTTTAAAGTGTTAATTTTTGTTAGAATCAAGTGTCCCCCTCCCTTCCAGCTAAACGGTTAGTTCTGGTTATGTGGAAAAATTCACAGTAGTATTATATACAACGAAGTTAAAAGGAAAACTATCACAGCTAAGTAGGCTTTACAAGTTAACGGGTAATAGTCGACCGACTTACATTTGCAGTTAGAATGTATTAGAGAACATGTTTTTCAACCACAAAGTTAAGTTTGTTCTTGGGATAAACTCATCCTAACTACGTAACCCTTCATTGTGCGTGGCCCGACACGCACTTGGCCGGTTTTTATCCTTAAAGTACTGCTGTATAGATCTAACGAAAATGTGCGTGCTGCTCGCACACACTTTTTCGTCAGATCTATAATAATTTCTGTGTATTAGCGGGCGAACCTATTGCCACTATCCAGACTCCGGGCTGATACTGAGAACTTCCTAATTCAAATCCCAAAAATACTTTGCTCAGTCCGGGATTCGAACTCAGGACCCTATGCTCAGCAGTCGCGCTTGAGACCACTAGACCAACGAGGCCGTTCTAATGCAAGGCTAGTTCAGGACGGCACATTTGATTCGGCAGTATTTGTCGAACAACAAAACAATTACTTAATAATTATGTTGGACTAGCTGTGCCCCGCGACTTCGTTCGCTTGGAAGTCAAGTGTGAACAGCCTAATAAATAATATTAATACATCATTAGTACATAAAGGTATCTAATAACACATCCTTAGTTCCTAACGCGAATTTGTTATATGCATGCATTTGTTATATGCATATAAATAAATTAGATTGAAGTGTCTGTTTGTAATGTCAAAATAACAGCTTTTTACTAAATGTATATGAAAGTATAAAAGGTATTTATAACAAAAAAAAACTATAACATTTTTAAAATTTTTGTCTGTCTGTTTATTCCGGCTAATCTCCGAAACGGTTGAACTGATTTTTAACGGGACTTTCACTGGCAGATAGCTGATGTTATAAGGAGTAACTAAGGCTACTTTTATTTTAGATATAACGAAGTCGCGGAGCACAGCTAGTTAAATTATATATTTGTTAGATCTGCTCTAGATGTGTTAAAATAGTCAAGCAAGAAGGTATGACGTGTTAATGCCATCACTGTTCCGGTGTAAGAGAGAGAAATATTAGTCGTACATACATTTAAATTTATTTATTTACTATTGCCACTTACATTTTTGTTTTTCTGGTGGAGATGGAGTTATCCCGGACGAATAGTAATATCGGTTATTCACAACACATCGTACGGCCCGTGATCATTTGATCCGCGTGTATGTAAATGGTTCAAAAGCCCCTAAAAACCTTTCAAAAATTGCTCTGACTGACACCAAATAACGGTATGTTCAAAAGGTTAAAGCTAAATTATAAATTGCCCACAATATACCGTAATCCTGTCACCTCACGCGTTAGACTCACTCAATTTAACCCCCCAGGATGAAAGCATGCATCTGACTTACAAAGCCTAAAGAAATCACGTATGAAATCGCGAGAAAGCCCGACAAGCCGCTCGTGTGTCGACGGCCTAACGCGTTTGTTTCAAATTACCCTTTTTCCGCTCGCATGCATTTTGACGATTCGTTTGATCCCTTATACTTTATTAATTAGTCGTGTGTACCGCATTTTGATTTTCATTATTTTAGGATGTTATAGTGTTCTCCTGTTTATAATGATGGTTCGTTGGGTGCGAGGGGTATTTTGGTTCCGTGAAAATTAAAGTCAAAACTTGATTTAATTATGGGCGTATATACAAGGTGTAATTTTAATCACTGTTTACCTCTTAAGGGGTCATTTTAATCATCATTATGAACAACTGTTACTATGGGACCAAACCCGAAATCGCGAAAAAAAATCAAGTTTCCCCCTATAAGAGAAGATATGTGAACATAAATGTAGGGAAAAGCAAATTTTTTTTTTTCGCGATTTCAGGTTTGGTCCCATAGTAAAAGCTGTTCATAATGATGAGTGCAAAGACCCCTTAAGAGATTAACAGTGATTAAAATTACACCTTGTATATACTGAATGATATTTTTTACCGTCTCGAAATTTTTACAGGGTGTTCTAACCATGAATATGAACAACTTTCACTATGGGACCAACTCTGAAATCACGAAAAAAAAATCAGCTGATTCATACATTTTGGTCGAGTAGGTATTGAACTTTTGTATGAATCAGCTGATTTTTTTTTACTTGTAGGTATAGTTTAATAGTAATTTTTATTTTATGTATTGCTGAATAGTGTATGTAATTATTATGAAATACTAAGAAGTATTTTCATTATTATTAAATTATGTTAATATTATGTATTCTTATTTTCATATTTATATTTGATTTTGTATATCCCATATTATACTATATATATTTCATAATGTTTGGTGTAACTGAGAGAGAATAATTTTATTTTGCAATCGATTTGTCATTTATAAACTCCTTTACTGAGTAGTAGGACTTCAGAGGGGCTTGTGGCTAAGAAATAACAACCGCCCGGGTCGATCGGTCAGGTTAAGCTACGCTTGGCGCGGTTGGTCCGTGGATGGGTGACCATCTTTACATATCAAGACCCCTCCGTGCCTCGAAAAGCACGTTAAGCCGTTGGTCCCGGCTGTCATTCGTGTATCTTTGACAGTCGTTACGGGTCGTCAGAAGCCTGAAAGTCTGACAACCAGTCTTACCAAGGGGTATCGTATTACCCAGTAACTGGGTTGTGGAGGTCAGATAGGCAGTCGCTCCATGTAAAATACTGGTATTCAGCTGCATCCGGTTAGACTGGAAGCCGATCCCAACATAGTTGGGGAAAAGGCTAGGCAGATTGATCGATAGACTGGCAATAACAAATGTTTTTGTCAATGCATTGCTAGCTTACGAGACACAGTTGCAATGTCCATCTGCTTGTAATATACATAACATCACGCCTTGTTTCCCCGAAGGGTTAGGCAGAGGTGAACCTACAGCATACCCACATTTCGCCAGTTATGTTTAAGTCCCATGTAATAGAAGGCGAGCTTATTGCCATCAACCGGGCACAAATCCAGACTCCGGGCTGCTACTGAGAAATTCCAGTTAGAAAAACCCAATAACACTTTGCCCGACCTGGGAATTGAACGCAGGACTTCATGCTCAGCAGTAGCGCTTGCGACCACTAGACCAACGAGGCTGCTTACAATTTTACCAGAATGCAGCTATCATGTAGCTTGGAGGCAGAAATGGTAATGGTGAAAATTTCCGACTATAGGTCCTTTCATGAAGAGCACTATGTACTGGGTATTAGTATCTAAATGAATTTATTTAAGGTTTTGCAGTGTGTTTTAGTCGCACTTCGCCCCTCAGTCTTTTAATGAAAATTATATCTAGGCGTATATAATACGTTCATTTAAATGTTTATTGGGAACAAAAGTGTGTAATCTAATAATCAAATCGAGAATGATTAAACATTTAAAACGATTGCTAAAATTACGAATTCATTCAAGTCATTCCATTCCTTTTATTGGCAGGCTAGGCAGATGATGATGACTGAGTAGTAGGACTTGGATTCCAGAAATTGTTTCAATTTATAATATAAAAACATAACGTAACTAAAGGGCTGGTTGAGTGCATTGTGAGTCGGGATCTCATTGGTCTATAGAAAAGAACTTTACGAGGAGTTTTGCTTAAGGATTAAATAATGAGCAAGGTGATTGCAGCATTATTGTATCTGTTTCTTATAATTTATATCAAGCAGTCGTTGTTAAAACCGAAACGTCTAGCTGATGTTACAGAAAGAAGAGGAGCAATTCCCCGTATTAGTTTAAGATCGGAAGTAAGATCCACCTTTACCCATCTGTTAACCGGATGAAAATTATTTTATATCAAATATAGTTCAACTCACTTAAGTGAGTTTGTATATTTGGGGAATCTGTTTACAAGGGATGGAAAGATAGATGAAGATGTGGAAAAGAGAGTAAATGCGGGAAATAAAGTGAATGGTGCTACACATGCAGTTGTGACCAACCAGTTAATGTCCAAAAAGGCCCGACTGGCTGTTCACAATGGTGTGCTGGTGCCTACGCTTATGTATGGAAGTGAATGTTGGGTATGGCAAAAGAAGCATGAAAGTAGAATAAATGCTGTGGAAATGCGTTCCTTGCGAAGCATGTGTGGTATGGCTATGAATCATAGACTGAGAAATTATGTAATAAGGCAACGGTGCGGTTTAAAAGAAGACGTAGTGACAAAAATTGAAAAGAGTATGCTTAGATGGTTTGGTCATGTTGAGAGGATGAATGGAAGTCGACTAACAAAAGGTATTTACACGGCAGATGTGAGTGGAAACGCCAGAAGGGGACACCCTAGGAAGACATATAATGATCTTATTGGTGATGTTCTGCAGAAAGGTCATGTGCGTAGTACTCGCAACCGGCGTGCGTGTATGACCAGATGTATGAATGTAAACGAGGCAAAAGGAGTATGTAAGGATCGTAGCAGGTGGCGTTCTGTAGTTTCTGCCTACCCCCATGGGAAGAAGGCGTGAGTTTATGTATGTATGTATCAAATATAGTTTACAAATACAATCAATCTGTTTAGGTTGGCTTCTAGTCTAACCAGATGCAGGTAAATACTACGATTTTATATGGAGCGACTACCTATCTGACCTCCACAACCCAGTTTCTGGATATTTCTGGGTATGGGGTCCCTTGGTAAGACTGGTTGTCAGACTTTCGAGCTTCTGACGACCCGTAACAACTGTCAAAGATCCAGGAATGACAGCCGGGGTTTATCGTGTTTTTTCGAGGCACGGAGGGATCTTGATATGTAAAAATGGTCACCCATCCACGGACCAACCGCGGAAAGCATAGTTTAACCTGATGGATTAACCCGTGCGGCTGTTATTAATTAGCCACAAGCCCCTATAGTTTTCTAATACATATTTTGCAAATGGGTTGCCTAATTTTTGTTCACGGCTATAATTATTTATAAATACTGCAAGTATTTTTTTTAATTCTATTGATTTTTTTCCAAACGAAATAGTTTTTAATTTAAAGTAAGTTGGTCTTCAGAATGATAGATGGAGCGACTGCCTCGTTGGTCTAGTGGTCGCAAGCGCTACTGCTGAGCATGAGGTCCTGGGTTCGATTCCCAGGTCGGGCAAAGTGTTATTGGGTTTATCCATCAGGAATTTCACAGTAGCAGCCCGGAATCTGGATTTGAGTCTGGTTGATGACAATAGGCTCGCCCCCTATTACATAGGACTTAAACATAACTGGTGAAATGTGGGTGTACTATTAGTACACCTTTGCTTTTAACTCTTCGGGGAAACAAGGCGTGATATTATTTTATTTTATATTTAAGTTGGTACTTAAACTTTTATTTAACTCATTCATTAAGTATTTAATATAAATATCTGTTTATAAAATAATTAAGTCGCATAATATAAAATGAGTAGGTAA
This sequence comes from Fissipunctia ypsillon, assembly GCA_947568875.1. NCBI lineage: Eukaryota > Metazoa > Arthropoda > Insecta > Lepidoptera > Noctuidae > Fissipunctia > Fissipunctia ypsillon. The sequence continues at coordinate 2,561,345 of OX387659.1, read as the reverse complement.
GTCCAGGATAGATGCCCCAATTGGACAGGTGCCACGACTTTGAATACTTTGTTAGAAATATCGTAGGCCAAAATCATACTTAATTATAAGAATCTCTCCCCAGTTCAAAGTACACAAAATAATGCTTTAACTGGTACACCACTGACTGCCTACAATACTGTCTCTCCTTCTCCCTTTAATCCATCCAAAGGTTGTCTGCAAAAGATCGCTTTTAGCAATAAGACCGCCCATTGTGTCACCCTATTTGTAAAATTTCTACATTCATATCTGTAATTCTTATGGTGTATAATAAAGAGTATTTTATTCTATTCTATTCTTTAAATTATAGTTTTCTTTTTATCTTATTTTTAAGGTATCCTGCCTTTTCGGCGAAAATTGTTTGGCAGATTATCACTTGCCAACCAACGTTTCAGCGATGTTTCACTTTGACAACTAACGATTAGCAAATTTTTGTATGACAACATTAGAATTTGGCATTTGGTAGAATAAAATAAAATAATAAATAAATAAAAATAAGTTTATTGACACAATACACCTTTGTATTATATGTACAATTATGTATACAATACCAATACCATACATTTTAAATAGGACATAGGATTTTTGTGAAAAGGCTGCACAAATAGTGGAAAACCCTGCCACCTACACTATTAATTAAATTATAAAATAAATTATAAATTATTGTTAAGCTGATTATTATAATGACACAAAACTTTTGGGACATTTATCATTTGTCAAACATTTCACTAGGACACACAACTATTACACGAATGACGTTTTATCCTGTTTAGAAGAAAGTTAGTATAATCCCACTGATCATATGTGCGTACAAAAGGCAGTTATTACTGTTACTTCCTACTACTGCTGTTGTTGTTAGTAATAACTACCTTTTGTAACTTAAGATGCAAGAGCGAGCGAAGCGAGCTCAAGACATGGGGGCACCTCGACTCGGACAGGTCAGGTTAGAAGGAGGTGACGGGGTCTGTGTTCGCTCGCTTCGCTCGCTCACTACGACCCCACCACCTCCTTCGAGGTAATTTTTTTTTCAAACTACCCAGAAGTAGGAGCCCCGCATAGCGGGGTTCCGTCAACTATGCCAAAGAGTCATTATGAAAAGCAGACCAAACGTACAGTTGCTAACTGTGAGGTTGGGAAATAAAACTAAATTATATGATAAGTTGGCAAATGATTATTCGGCGAAATAAAATTCTGTGAAATGTTAGTTGGCAAGTGAAAATCTGGCAAAAAAAATTCGGCGAAAATGCAGAGAACCTATTTTTAATTTAAAAAAGGCATCTATCCTGTGCTAAAAGCGCAGCCCTATCTGCTGTAGCCATATCCTAGCTATTTGGTTCTCTGCCTTTTCGCCGAAAATTGTTTGCCAGATTTTCACTTGCCAACTAACGTGATTGACGCTTTACTTCATAGCTTGTATTTGATACCAATATTGTTGTAATTTATTTAAAAAAAAAACCTTCTCCCTTTTTTGTTTTTCAAATGCAATACATAAATATTTTATAGTGTATATAGAGGCATGAGGAACAGGGTGTAAAGTTAACTCATCCTCCATAGTAAAAGGAGGATCCTCCGACCAGACGGTTATTGTGTCTGGTGGGCAACTGCCCGACGGTTGATGTCGGGACGTTGTATAGCTCGTCGCGCGGTAAACTCTGATTGCGCGATGCAGCATTTTGTGTGACGTCAGTGTGACGTGTTCGCATGTGGCGATATGTAAATATGCCGCCACATCACTCCCCTCCGGAGACCGGAGGTCGAAGTGGGCTGAGTCGTGTTATCTTACGATGCTAGCCTGGCGCAGTTGAGGTTCCAGTGAGTCGGAACCGGGTGCCGCATAGTTCACGGTGAGTCGGAACTGTCTGCGGAGATGCCCACAGTGAGTCGGGGTGGCGCTGCGTTATGCTCCAGTGAGTCGGATGTGGTACAGCGCCGGGCTGGCTACTGGTGTCGACCAAGAGAGGTTTGAACGCGTTCGCAAGTGGCAACATGTAGACATGCCGCCACATGTATGTCACTTCTACAGTTAAGACAAATCTGTCGACACCTCATTTGTTAAAATCCATCAAGCCGTTTAGGCTACAGAGCGTGCCAAAGAAATAGACATACAGACATACATACTTTCGAAAACATTACCCTCCTTCTGGTGCAGTCGGGTAACAAAAGGGGTACCATCAAAGGGTATCATCATAGATAAAAATCAAAGTTACCATAAGCAAAAGACGTATTGCCAATAGATTTTTAATAATAAAGTTATGGCTTCCTATCAAAAAGTAGGGCACCTATCTTGGACTATAACCATGCTTATAATCACAATAAATTAAAGTGCCACGAAACATTTAACTTAAAACTTTATTATACAAAGCGTTATTTGAATTTAAATTAATGTGTTAATAAGACTTCTTAGGAGATTAGTTTCGTAACTATGTACTTAGATTTGAATAGTTTGTAGAAGAAACCTAGTTCTACAAACTTATGTTTGTGAGAAAATTATTATAATAGTGCCTTGTAATTTAATTTAATTACGGTTTCACAGTAAGGCTGTTTGTCCACCGCACCGTGAACGGGCCGTCAACGCGAACGAAATGACGGCGCCGAAGTAGCAACAGTACATTTACTGTGGCCGCGTGTTCACCGCACAACTTCAACCGAGCGCCGGGATCCCGGCCCCCGAATGTTCAAGTAAATCGGCGCAACCGTCGCACCGGCTTTTGTTTTGTCTGTCAAGTCGATGGTGTAGAAGACAAATGTTATAAATGCAATTTTGGTAGTTTTTAGGAAAGCAGTTTAAAGAAAGTTGAACGTTTAACACGTCACAGAAATGTGCTAAGATAGTTTATTTATTATATTTAATCAAGAGTACTTGTCTCTGTTATTTTTCGAAATCTGAACTTTAAAACATTTAAGTATGATGGATAAATCGAATGTATCCGAAATGCTTTGCAACGCCTACGCCTTCGCCAGTTGTTGTCGTTGGTTTAACCTAGGAATCCTCCTGGTTTGTTTTATTTCTACGAATACACGACAGCGAGATCAAACTGAGCCGCCGGGTGCCGTCGCGGTTGACAAACGATCACCGCCGGCAACGGGAGGTCACGTTTGATTCGAATAATCTCAATTCTTGTTGACGTACCGTTGACGGTGTGGTGGACAAACAGTGTTAGAAGATTTATTTTGCTTTGACAGCCTCATTAGTATAGTGGTCGCGACTGTAAGATCCCTAGGTCAGGCTAAGTGTTTTTCCATTAGCAATTTCTTATTAGTAGCCTGTAGTCTAAATCTGTGCCTGTTCGTTCGAAAATTGGTAGGTAACCTATTTTCGCACAGCTAATTTTGTTCAACTTCACCTATACAAAAATAATCTGCTGTTCCATTCATTTCGACCGTGTAAGTATTGTGCTTTTGTATGAAACAGTTGCTTTTTTTAATAACCTACATAAAAATTAATTGCTTGGGGTCTAGATTCTAGATGTTAAATTTTTTCATGTTATCATGAATTCAGCACGTGATTCTAGATTCTATGTATAATCATGGGCTAATTATTTCAATGATAACAGTTTGTACTTCGATTTATCTTGCACCCTGTATACATTCACATAGCACACACAAAAACACAACACTCATATAGCATTCTATATTCATAAATTCAAACCGATAAGGATCTTACGTATCCTGTTTTTCCTTAAAACCAAGCAAAGTATGGAAATTGGAAAATATAAAAAGACGATTTAATTAAAATAAATTCTTGTGACTTTTACTTCCCTTATCACTTCGTCTAAATACGTGCATTGTCAGACTTACATGCAATTGTTGTTTGCTTTTTAAAATCTTGACTTTATCACAAGTGGATAGGATTTACAATCGAATGACAAAATCGTCGATACAACACAGTCTTGTAAATTTCTTGAAGCGTGCTTTACAAAGATAAACCTGCCGTCTTAGTGAATTTTAGTTGAATGGTAATAGAGGTGATTATCCAATGTTTTAGAATTTGTTTGGGTGGTAGCAGTTACCCAAAGTTTCACAATAATGAAGTCGCAAGTTGCAATATAAGCAATCTGAATGCAACGCTTAGTTAATGATTTAGTGAGTAAATTTGTTTATATCAATTAAGTGTTACTATGTAGGATGCTGCAACTTGTGTATAGTGGTGTGTTATGAATAGTGTTGTTATGAATAGTGTTGTTATGAATCGTTTTGTTACGAAGTTGCTGGAATCACCGAAAAGGTTGGATAATAATGACATTGGCTTGTGACAGTCACTCTTACAGATCGTCGTATCGATGGTTGCGTGGCTGCCATACTGTGGCGGCTGTCTTCTGATGACAGAGCTGATGACAGAGCTGATGACAGAGCTGATGACAGAGCTGATGACAGAGCTGATGACAGAGCTGATGTCAGATGAGCCGCTGTCGTACCACACCTACGGCGAACTCCATATTCCCGCACACTCCTAATAATATTGAAGCTGCTGAACCACTAAAGGCAAATTCGACCATACTTTTATACCTAGTATAAGTCTAATCCAGCAAATACATTTTTAATTTTTGACAGATTTTACATACAAAAACTGTCAGATGTCAATTTTAATTCCCCGGATAAAATATATCTGACTTTGTTTAAATCAGCCCTAATACAATGACCACTTCTAATAAAGGCTATTCTGCGCTGGTATATATACAAATAAATAAATTATTCTCATCAACAGTGCATCTGGTGAGTTTCGAACTCACTGAGGCCAGAATTCTATAATGTATCTCAATCCTAATCTTGATCCGCAGTCCTTGACGGCTGCTTATGATTCGCCCTCTCAAAGACTCAGATTGGCAAACTCGGCCGTTGATTGGTTACAGACAAGGATCGGAATCAAGATTGGGATTGAGATATATTATAGAAAGCGGTCGTTACTCATACTGTTCATTTTTCAAGCTTACATCTTATCCCTAATAGGAACCAGTGATAATCATTCTTAATCTCAGCAATATTTATTATTATTCTCTTCCAACTACTTATAAAACTATATTTCATCTTACCTACGTAGGCATTAAGTCTTGCTAGCTACAATAGCTCTTGAAGGCGTTCTTAGAGCCAGTTGAACTCATTTATTTCCCTTTTTATGCAAAAAGCTCTTCGCGCCACGGGATCGGTTAAGAAATCTTGCATTTTTATGCGAAATAGCTTAGATTTTTTCCGGTACATCAGCTGTGATGTTATGTGAATCTTTTGCAAGCTATGCTAGGATGTAATTGAGTGTAAATAAACATAGAAAACAATCTGTGTGTCCGATGAGATTTCCCATCGGCAAAGTTATGAACTTCCACACGAAATTTAATCCTCTATTTGACCCCTTTAGAGAATTTTCAAAAATCCATCCTTTTCACTTTTCTGTTTAATTTTATGCTTTTAAACGGTTTAGGCTGTGCGTTGTCTGTCAATGAATTTAAGATTTTTATTAAATATAATTAAGGGTTAGTCGTGATGGCCGGACGGTTAAAGGTGCTGTACACTTCTTCCGGTCGGCATGAATTGGCACAGCCGTGCGGCAAAATCGAATGTACAACATGTCCCGGAATTAACGCACTACGTCTTAAGGGATCATTGCACTCATCATTATGAACACCTTTTACTATGGAACCAAACCTGAAATCGCGAAAAAAAATCAGCTGTTCTCTACATTTGTGTTCGCATAACTCGTCAAAATGTAAGGAACAGCAGATATTATGTCGAGATTTCAGGTTTGGTCCCATAGACCTTCAACAGTCATGATATGAGACACAATTAATTTTTTTGGCAATAGGCTCGCCCCCTATTACATGGGACTTAAACATAATTGGCGAAATGTGGTTGTACTATAGGTACACATCTGCTTTTAACCCCTCGGGGAAACAAGGCGTGATGTTATGTGAAATTTCTATTGTTACCGACCACTAGCCGGTCGATCGACAGCTGAGGTGATAGCAAAATTTGTTCATAATGATGAGTACAATGACCCATTTAGAGGTTGTGCGTTAATTCCGGGATATGTTGTAAAACTATCCTATCCTATTGTAAACGTTTCCACAGTGCAAATTGTTTAAATATCACCGATCAGCACTGGCCACAGTTCTTGTGAATCTTGTTTCACATTTTGCGTTTTTTTTTCCTCAAAATATCTTAAAATAATAGGTACAGGATAGAATAGAATACTCTTTAATATGTACACCATACCAATTACAGATATAAATTTAGATCTAGTTAGTATAAATACATATTGTATAGTTTTTGATTTAAAAAACAAATCACCCTCGCGTCCCTTTTTTCTTTAGAAGAATTTTCAGTACCTACTTACTTCTAATTCCTTACGAACTGGAAAAAAAGAAGACTGGTGTTGAATTCCTTCGCGTGGTGGAATACAATAGAAAATGCATCGCGGAATACTTTATCTGTATTGTTGCAGAGCTGCTACTGATTGTGTAGGTATGAGTTATGTCAGATTTCTAAGGCAGCATAGAATATGTGAAGAAATACAAAGGTACATAATTATGAACCATTTTGGATAAGAAAAGTAAGTTTATATATTATTACAACGTATTTACCATAAAATAAAACAGAAAATCAGAAGGGTCAGGTGTGTAGTACTCGCAACCGTCGTGCGTGTATGATCAGTCTATACATATAATCAAATAAATAAAATTGAAGTGTCTGTTTGTAATGTCAAAATAACAGCTTTTTACTAAATGCTTAAGAAAGTATACACGGTATTTATAACAAAGATACAATTTTTAATATTTTTGTCTGTCTATCTGTCAGTCGGTCTGTCTGTCGGTCTGTCTGTCAATCTGTTTGTTCCGGCTAATCTCCGAAACGGCTGGCCCGATTTTGACGGGACTTACACTGGTAGATAGCTCATGTTATAAGAAGTAACCCAGGCAACTTTTATTTTAAAACAAGAAATAGGGTATCACGCAAAAAAAAAATTAAACCCATGAAATAGTGAACAAAGTCGGATTTTAAAAATCCTTTTAGCATTTGGTAGCCCAATTCTCGATGATGGTTATAGGCTATTTAACATCAAGCTATGGCCCTTAAGAGCCGAGCAAAAAGAAAAAAAAACAAAAAGAACGCTAAGCGAAAACGAAGTAATAGCGCGGGCGGGCGGGCGGTGCAACGCGGCGGGTCGGGAGACGAGGGAGTTTTATTATTTTTATATATATATATATATATATGTATATATATCGTGTATCTTACGACTTCCATGCGAACGAAGTCGCGGGGCACTTATAACAAAAACACAATTTTAAAATTTTTGTCTGTCTGTCTGTCTGTTGGTCCCGGCTAATCTCCTAAACGGCATGACTGATTTTGACAGCAATTTCACTGATAGATAGCTGATATTATAAGGAATCGCTTAAGCTACTTTTATTTTAGAACAAGATTTAGGGTTCCGCGCAAAAATAAAATAAACCCATGAAATTGTGAACAAAAAGTCGGATTTTAAAAATTATTTTTACATTTGGTAGCCCAATTCTCGATTATGGTTATAGGCTATTTAACATCAAGCTACGACCCTTAGGAGCCGAGTAAAAAGAAAAAAAGTCAAAAAGAACGCTAAGTGAAAACGAAGTAATAGCGCGGTTGAGAGATGCAACGCAGCGAGCGATAAACGAAGCAAAATGAGTATTTAAGGATACGATCCCTACACAAACTTGTGTTTGCTGTATCTTGGGAGGGAACAAAACAGTCCCGAAAATATTACACTTAATTATATTCGTTTATCGTCGCAGAAAATAGTTTGTATTTTTCAATTTCAATTTGGTATGTGGAGAGCATCACACAAAATTAAAAATTAAATAATCGCAACAGACACTCCGTCTTTGTGAACATAAAAAAATATTGTGCATAAAATGAGAAACAAAAGAAAGAAAGAAAAATATTTTATTTGGGACACGCATAGGAAATACAACAATAAATAGAACATTAAAACAACAATATCATAAACACAAATAAAATAAAAGGAAAGAAAACAAAAAAAAAACAAAACAAAGAAGAAAGACCTGTGCGAGGCCAAAAAGGCTCCTATCTCAGCATGATGCTGCGATATTTGAAAATACAAAAACAAATACCGCAGCGCTGATATTCTGACAGGGCCCACTGTGATGCCACGGACACACCTACGGACATAAAATAAATGACATGTTTTGTGTTGATAATCAGCATCTTAAGTCCCTCAAATGAACATAATTTATTACTTCGTGCTTGCCGTCGGTTCTCCTAGTCTCACAACATAGACTCCTAGTTATGACATCAGTAATTAAAATACTGTCTAACAAAAACAAAGAACGTCCTCCCCCTAAAATAAAATGGAATATGTTAGAGAGGAATGATTGTGCGAAGATGTTCAGGGAGCGAGTGGTGGACAGAATGATAGAGATGGGAGACATGAATGATCGAAGTATAAATGAAAGCTGGAATGAAATAGCTGAGTGTATCAGGCAAGCAGCGAAAGATATTTTGGGAGAGACGAGAGGAAAGGGCATAATAGATAGGGATACATGGTGGTGGTCGACAGAAGTTCAGAATGTATTGAAAGAAAAGAAGAGAAAATTCAAAGAATGGCAGCATGTAGAGGCAGGAAACGCTAGTTTAAGAGCTGAAAAAAAGAGTGAGTATGACGCTTTGAAGAAGAAAGCCAAGAAAGCCGTGGCAATAGCAAAATCAAAAGCCCAGGACAAACTATATGACGCACTGGATAGTCCTGCAGGCCATAAAGAGCTATACCGGCTTACCAGAATAAGAGAGAGAAAGGCGAGGGATGTTTGCCAGGTAAGATGTATAAGAGATGAAAATGGAATGGTTCTATCGGATGATGAAAAAATCAAAAAGAGGTGGAAGGAATATTTTGAAAGATTGATGAATGAGGAAAATAATTGGAGTGGGGTTTTAGAGAATAAACCAGTGAATGTGGGGTTAGTGAGAATGGTTAGTATGGATGAAGTTAGAATAGCCGTAAATGGAATGAAGAATGGTAAAGCCATTGGTCCAGATGGAATACCAGTTGAAGTGTGGAAGCTATTGCGAGTGGATGGATGGACGTGGTTAGCTTTGTTCTTCCATAAGTTGTTGCAGGAAGAAGCCATACCTGAAGAGTGGTGCAATAGCTCTTTGGTGCCCATTTTTAAAAACAAAGGTGATGTGCTGGAGTGCAACAATTATAGAGGGATAAAGCTAATGTCACATACGATGAAAGCCTGGGAGAAAGTTATTGAAAGGCGACTGAGAGAAGAGAGTGAAATTTCACAGAACCAATTCGGTTTTATGCCGGGTCGGGGTACAACGGATGCCATTTTCGCTATACGTCAGCTGTGCGAAAAATATAGAGGTGCGCATAAAAACTTGCACATGGTATTCGTTGACCTCGAAAAAGCATACGACCGGGTACCTCGTGAGGTTCTGTGGTGGGCCCTTAAGAAGAAAGGTATACCTGGGAAGTATGTGCAGTTGATCCGAGCGATGTACAGTCGATGCAGTACCCAAGTCCGGTCTACAGTGGGCACCACTGGCAGCTTCAATGTGGCGGTCGGCTTACATCAAGGGTCGGCTCTCAGCCCTTACCTCTTCCTGATGATAATGGACGCTCTGACGTCGGACATTCAGGAAGAGGCTCCCTGGTGTATGCTGTTTGCCGATGACATTGTGCTGGTTTCTGAAAGTGGCCTAGAGGTCCAGAACAGATTGGAGGTGTGGTGGCACAGACTGGAGAGTGTTGGCCTGAAATTGAGTAGAACCAAAACGGAATACTTGTTCTGCGATTTCGGCGGTCTCTCCAATCCAGTGCCTTTAGCTCTCGCCGGAACGCCCATACCAATCTGTCCCGACTTTCGGTACCTCGGGTCGCTCGTTCAAGGGGATGGTGAGGTGGACCGGGATGTAACGCATCGGATCAACGCAGGATGGATGAAATGGCGACAGGTCACGGGAACAACTTGTGACTCACGGATGCCTCTCAAGTTGAAGGGTAAAATCTACAAGTCCGTGATAAGGCCTGTCATACTGTATGGATCAGAATGTTGGGCTGTGAAAAAGACGGATGAAAAAAGATTGCACGTAGCGGAGATGAGAATGTTAAGATGGATGTGTGGTGTGACGAGAATGGATAAAGTGAGAAATGAATATATTAGGGGAAGTTTGAAAGTGGCGCCAGTGACTGAAAAATTGAAAGGGAATCGTTTGTCTTGGTATGGTCATGTGAAGAGGAGGGATGAAACGCATGTTGCTAAAAGAGTTATGAGTTTACATGTGGATGGATGGAGAGGGAGAGGGAGGCCAAAGAAAAGATGGATGGATTGTGTGAGAAGTGATATGAAAGAAAAGGGAGTCAGTGATAGTTTGACGAGTGACAGGACAGAATGGAAGGAAAAAACGTGTTGCGCCGACCCCAAATAATACGGGATAAGGGCAGGAAGATGATGCTTGCCGTCGGTTCTCACTACAAATTTTCGTTTATTAGCAAAGATATTATGCGCGCCCTGCTTTAAAAGATAGAGCGCCCGCTGCTGCTGCATCATGCACTTTTAATAAAACATGTTTTTGAATATTTTCTCTTCTGATCCGAGGGTAGAAGGGAAATGATTTTTACAATAGTATAACAGTCGCTGAGAAATTATGTCAAGAACTAATCAAAGGATAAAAATAATAGTTTTGTGTAAGTTTGTTTGTTTATCGTGAACAAACTTATACAATACAAAGTGCCGCTAAAATGGCGATATTAATTTATTTAACGCACGCGTAGGGCTAGTGGCCAGTAATCATGAAAATTATAATAAGATAAAATAATTGGTAAATTGAAAAATTTAAATTTTCCAACAAACTAAATACGACTGTGTACGACTAAACGCCGACAGACACTACGCTGACAGACTGAGCACCGACAAGACTTTTCTTCGTCGGGACTCTTCGCCGACAGACTGACAGCAGGTCGACGGAGCCCCGCTACGCGGACTCCTATTTCTGTATGCAGGGTTAAAAGGAACCTAACCAAACCGAACCTTGAGGTGCCCCTGATGTTGACCGTCTAGGGTTAGGATTTTCGGGTCAGGTTCGGAATAATCAGAAGTAAGGAAGCCCTGTCAGCGAAGTGTCTTGTCGGCGAAGAGTCCTGTCGAAGTAGTCTTGTCGGTGTAGTGTCTGTTGGGGTTTATTTTAATTTATTTATTTAACAGACAACAAAAGGTCCAGACTGACAAATACACACAAACAAAAATACTTAAAAGTTGTTAGTAGGTAACAATAATCCTATAACCTACGTTAGTGTTTATAAACTAGTATGTTAGTATGTGGCTTATGATCTATGTTAGTACTTATACACTACGACAGACAGAGTTGTTTTGATGAGATGTCCCATCAGGGGGCTCTCATCAAGCCTGTCAGCTATCACCCTCAGAAGGCTGTTGCCACTGCTACGCAATCTGGCGAGCAGAGACGCACTTTTCTTCCGTACAATAGCTGAGAAACTGTCGACTCGGGCTTTTGCGAACATCTCTGACGCACTGCAGTTTAGTCGTATAGTGCTAAATAATATCTCTCTTTCATTTCGCGTACTCTTTGCACGTTATTCGTTTTAATTTCATTGATGCGATGTTATGATCCGTGACCCCGGCAAATGACCTGTGCGCTACAGTTCTTAAAGTACAGGTTGCTCCAAGATGCTATTATAAAAGAATGTACAATATTTAAATCAATAAATAATACTGTTTATTGAAATGCAAATATCTTCATAAAACGACAATGCGAATCCGTATACGTGTGTTAAATTATTCGCCTACTAGCAGCCGTTTGCATGTGAGCGCCCAATGGTTTTCACGATTATATTTATTGTCGTTTTGAGTGCATTTTTCTTAAGAACTTATGGGAATCATACGATATTTGAGAGGCGGCACACTGTATGCTTGTTGAGGGTATACGGCTACGATTTTTGTCTAAGCTTTACTTTCGAAGTTGGACTAAGATTCTATAGAAGAGCCTATTCTTTAGGAGTGTAGAACATCCAGAAAGAAAATAGATGCAGAGAAGTATAATTGTCTAATGCACACAATGCCGACAGCTATTCCTCCTAAAATCGACCTCAATAAGCATTAAAACGTATAATGACCTCATCCATTTTTCATCACGCCGCCAGCCCTAGCCCCTAGTAATTTCCTACCAGTCTGATGGATTATATCTAGCACAACCCTACCACGGGTCGCGGGACTTTCTTTTAGGATGTTAAGGAAATTAAAATTGTAAGCTCTATAAATGGAAATCTATCTTATGACACAGTTTTTTAAATCTTATTTCAGGTTCTCGTTGAATTTACGAGTTTCTACTTTTCTAGCTTCAAATTCATGGGCTGTAGTATTTTTATTGAATATTTAGTTGTCTTAGTATCATTGTGAAAGGAATATAATGTTTCTGGTGATGATTGTGGTCAGATAAAGATGATTTACTAAGTCCCAGATCACCAATTTGATCTGTTATCTCCTGTCTTCTTAGTTGTTGTTATCTTGGTCAACGAATTACGACATGTAACATAGAAGGAAGTAGATTTAGGGTGATTTTTAACATTAAAACTATCCATATTCCATTTCTAACAGAGCACCTGCCATCTAATCTCTTCACCACCCTTGGTTGACTGGTAGAGAATGCCTAAGGCATTAAGTCCGCCTTTGTACTTTTTTAAGTGTGAAAAGTTTAAATAAATAAATAAATAAATAAAACTGAGCGCGCTTTAGAAATGCTGAACGCGTTTAGTTTCATTCGTGAAATCCACACTAAGTGAACCAGGATTAAAGTGCCTGTAATCCATAACCTTCAAATAGAACACAGCAACTGTCAGGCAGAATTTTGTATAAATATTTTTATCACTTCCCTCGCTGCTAAGCGATGAAAGTGTAAGAATAGTGTTTCATTTCCTGGACGAGCTTTTTCACAAGAAGCTTTCTTTGTAATAAAATAATCCGTATTTATTTATTTATTTCATATAAGGTATCTTCACAGCTGACAGTAAGTATACATAATTATTATTCCAAACATTACGCCAATTACGAAGTACACAGAAAAATAAGAAATACCGAGAGTGACATAATTATTCATATTTATATTTATATATTCGTATTATATTAACTTATCCATATTTTAGTAGTAGGTAGATTTTTATTTCGGAACATAATATTTACATAATAAATAAGCTAACAGACTTAAAATAATAATTATAGTAGTAGTAGGTAGAACGATTTTTGAAGGAACTCGTCCGGAAAAGTCCAGACAACTATAACTTTTCTGTCGCCAAGCAGCGTTGCTTTGTTCTGGTTTAAAGAGTTTGGATGCCAGTGTAACCACAAGTAAATGAGACATTTTCTCTTTAACTTTAGTTTGCCAACAAACCTTTGAAGCCTCAGATGCTGCAGATGCCCCATGGCAGCGTTGAATTCTTACCATCAGGTAGGTTGCCCGCTCCTTGCCACCCATTCCACCCAATAACTTTGAAAGAAGTCTATATCCCCAAACGTAAACCACAATGTCTAAACCTACTGAACACATCATCTGCCTGGCCTTTTCCCAACTATGTTGGGGTCGGCTTCCAGTCTAACCGGACGCAGCTGAGTATCCAGCTGCATCCGAAATACTGGTATCAGTATTTCACACCGAGTGACCTATCTGACCTCCACAACCCAGTCACTGGGTAACACGATACCCCTTGGTAAGACTGGTTGTGTACATAGTCGTTGTATAAGCAACTTGCAAAATCAAAAAAGAAAAAAAAAACTTTTTAACAAAAAAAAAACTCGACATCAAAAAAATAAATACTACAAAGTGAAAAATAACTTTAATTTCAAAATCGGATTCTTTGACTTTTGGGCTTCTGACTACCCGTAACTATTGTCAAAGATATACAAATGACCGTCGGCACCAACAGCTTAACGTGCTTTCCGAGATGGATAGTCACCCATCCACGGTCCGACCTAGGCAAGCGTTGCTTAACCTTAAAGTTATTATTCAGCAACGATCCCCTAAAGCTACTGAATAATACATTATTTAATATCCAACATCCTACACGTCGCTAAATAAACAACATCCACTAAACTTGTTTACTGAACAGAACATCTGGAACATCCAACAAAACTAATATCAATCGAAAATCAATAGTAATGCTTATATTGGAGAACGGGTTCCCACAGGAAATAAAGCGAGAACACACAGTCTAGCCGGTAGATAGCGGGGCATCATCGGGTGTGCACATTGCTTTTGTTGTGGTTTTGCTCGTGCTCGTTTGAGGATTGATTAAGTAAGGTGAAGTGAGCTTGCTTAAATATGTGGGTTACTTTTTTATATACCTAAGTACTTATATCTTTTAACACGACCAAACTTAGCTGGCGTCACCACGTGAACTGCTGATGACCGATGACGGCTCTCTGATTGAATTCGAAAGTTGTCGGACAATCATTTTAAAATGCTTGTATGTATGTAGTGCCGTAACAAAATTACTCCAACTTATAGGAACATGTCTCCCAAAAAACAGAAAAATCACGAAAATGGCAATGAAATTCCACACCTAGATTATTGCGAATTATAAATATGTGTGTGTGTCTGTGTATGTGTGTGTGTGTGTGTGTGTATGTGTAATATATGTGTGTAGCTGGAGAAATGTGGGTGTACTATAATAGGTACACCTCTGCCTAACGCTTCGGGGAAACAAGGCGTGATGTTATGTTATGTGTTATAATATGTACCTCTGTTCCACACATAACTAAACATCATAATGTATGTTGAGCACACGTCAAGCGACGTCAGACAACGTCAGGCGCATTAGATAATGTCACTCGCACGTGACATGTTGACAGCACACATTCACTTGGTTTGTATTTATCCGACATTTTTGCTATCTGTATTATTTGTTATTTGTGTATTATTTACCTTGCTTTTATACTTAAACCAATAACATAACCTAGAACTATTTGGCTTCAACGTATAGCAATAACCTGAAGCCTTACAATAAATGATCTTGATCGAAAGTTTTAGTACCGAGAATTCTGTATATCTGAGGTAAATCTGACCTTGTCGTTGTCCGAGGTCAGGTCAGGAAGGAGGACGAAATAAAAAGAATTTCATCTCGACACGATGGTTGTTATAGATCGTGGAAAGAAGGAGGATATTTTATGTGAAAAGAGGTGCGTTGCCTGTGTATGTCCGAATTGAACATAAGGAGACAATTAGGCTGATTGTGTTATTTGAATATATAGTGCTTATTATTATCAATACTTAGGGGAGAAAGCATTAATAATAGACAAAAAAAAAACACAAGTTAGCATTTTTTTGTGTTTAGTTTCTTGTTCGTTCTATGAGACTGTTTCACTGCAAGAAAAAGGCCCGAATTCCCTCTTGCTTTTTTTCTTTTCCCAGTCTACAACGATTTTGGCCAATCTTTTAAAAAAGTAATTTTATTTTAACAGACAAGGCCTAAGTAATTATTCATTCATTTTTAACCGACTTCAAAAAAGGAGGTTATCCATTCCGTTGTATATATATATATATATATTGTTAAGTTTCTGATCCTGCTTAAGTGCCCATGATGACCATTCTGTTATCGTCTCATCTATACAAATAAAGGACATTGTTAAAAAAGGCCTATGAATCAACATGTATGAAACTTAAAAAAAAAATTGTAGTTTTTTTTAATAATTTAAATTACAATGATTACAACAGAACGGACACTTCAGAATTTCAAAAAAGGTTTTAAAAAGTTATTCACTTCGGTATTATTCCCCGGCGCCATTATTTTTTGTTTCAATTTGAGGTTTTGAATAGGCACAGGGTATCGTAGCTCTTACAGCCAAATCTTGTTTGCCGTAATTACAAAACTCAGCACTCTCAGCGCCATGTGAAACGAGCAACATCGATATGTCAGTGTTGTCATTGAATTCAAAATCAAAGTATTTTATTTCACATAAACCTACATAAGCACTAAAACGTCAGAAGCTAGGTGCACGGTTCCAATTGGTCCTTTCCTATGGAGAAGAGCCGGCAAGAAACCCCACGGTTACTCTTTTAAAAATAATTAACAGATGACAGTTTGACATTAATTACACTATATCTCTGGTGCTCTGCCTAACCATTTTGGGTAAACAAGCGAGATTTTATTAATATAATATTCGTACTAAAATGTAACACTTACTTACGTCACACAAAAACGAAACAGTCCATAGCCCTAATCTAGTCATAGCTACAAATAAATTAGTATACAGAAATAATAGTTGACTACCTACTTTAGTATGTAATTAAACGTGTAAAGATAAAATACAATGTATTTTCACTAATAAACGTTAAGTTAGTATGTTTCTATTGGCCTAATTATAACCTCAAAATCAAAATCCGAAAGTGTTTTGTTTTTTTACAATTCTCAGAAGTGTCCGTGATTTTAATTTAATTTCAATTGAATATAAGCATTATTTAGAACACAAAAAGTAAATTCACGTCTCTGTTGCTTCTTAGGCGAGCGATGTATAGACGCCGAACAATGTCCTTTGAAGTGTCTGTTTGTAATGTCAAAATAACAACTTTTTACTAAAACGGTACTTATAACAAAAAAAAAAAAACAATTTTAAACATATTTGTCTGTCTGTTTGTTCCAACTAATCTCCGAAACGGCTGGAACAATTTTGACGAGACTTTCACTGCCAGATAGTTGATGTTACAGGGAGTAACTAAGACCATTTTTATTTTAGAAAAATAATTAGGGTTCCGCGCAATAAAAATTAAAATCCATGAAATTATGAATAAAAAGTCGGATTTGAAAAATTATTTTTGCATTTGGTGGCTCAACTCTCAAGGATAGTATAAGCTATTTAACATCAAGCTACGAACCTTAGGAGCTGATTAAAAAGAAAAAAAGTCAAAAAGAACACTAAGCGAAAATGAAGTAATAGCACGGGCGGGCGATGCAACGCGACGGGTCGGGGGACGAGGGAGTTTTATTAAAATGTGGCTGTTACTTTAGTATATTGTGTATCTTACAACTTCCACGCGAACGTAGTCGCGGAGCACAGCTAGTAATATTAATAAAAGCCGTATCAACCTTTCTTCTCAGAACTTAGTTGAGCTTGTACGACGCGCGACGCATCAGAAAGTATTACTGTGTTTGAATTATGGATGTCGCTCACAATTTGAGGGTAGGCAGAGTTTTAAGTGATGCCAATTTATCTGATAATGGAAAGAAATTCTTTGAAAAAAGTTAAGGTGAACTTTTAAAAGAGACTGTGACCTCTGAGTTTGTTTCGGCCTTTCTTCTCAGAGTAGTCAGATAGGAAACGCCGGCCTCATCTAGTTTAAAAAAAAAAATGTTTGACATGTAAAAGTGTTTGTATAAACCTACTTACAGAAATAAAATCATTTATCATTTGAATTTAGAAAAAAAATGGTTTAGGTGGCAGTGGCGCATATTCCCATAAACACAAACTAAATTAAAATGAAAGAATTGACATCTCCTACTGACATACAGTTCGACAGAAGGACGGTGACAGATAGTAAGTTACTGTCCTTTCACAGATACCTATTTTACCCGTGACAGCAGCAACCGAACATAAACCTTATAATAACGAAAATAAAGATTACTGTAACTTTGACACACTTGTCAGATCAGTAGCAGCAACCCAACAGTAACCATATTTCATTGTGTCAGTGATGCAATCATTATCATCTGCCTAGCCTTTTCCCACCTATGTTAGGGTCGGCTTCCAGTCCAGTTCAGTGGGGACTGGACTGGGTAATACGATACCACTTGGTAAGACTGGTTGTCAGACTTTCGGGCTTCTGACGACCCGTAACGACTGTCAAAGATCAACGAATGACAGCCGGGACCAACAGTTTAACGTGCTTTCCGAGGCACGGTGCTGCAACATCAGAGATAAAATAATTTTGAAAGGACTGGAAGAGATGTCAAATTAGTTTATTGATTTGAAATTTGCTGTGATTTTTGGTCGTTGCGTTCTGAAATTGTCAACTATAATTATTTTATGGCAGTAACTAAACAGCAGCGTCAAAGGATCAACTGACTGCCTCGTTGGTCTAGAGGTCGCAAGCGCTCTGCTGATAAAGAGGTCCTGGGTTCCATTTCCAGGTCGGGCAAAGTGTAATTGGGCTTCTCAAGCCTCTATCTGAAATTTCTCAGTAGCAGCCCGGAGTCTGGATATGTGCCCGGTTAATGGCAATAGGCTCGCCCCCTATTACATGGGACTTAAATATAACTGGTGAAATGTGGGTGTACTATTAGTTACACCTCTGCCCCTTCGGGGATTACAGGCGTGATGTTAGGTTACGTATGTTATGTTATAAGAATCAAATTCGCAAAACACATATTCGTGAGTATGAAACTGACAGAACGCACTCTCTCGACGGCCGGACGGTAGGTAACTGATTCCACTATCATAATTGTAATCCACAGCCTTAGTTCAGCTATATTAACAAGTTATATTAGCTAAGACCAATTTTATACTAGACTAAAAGTAGTTTCAATTTAACTTAGAAATAAAACTAATCTCCCACCCGATCACATTACGAATTAGGTTCTTAAACAAAATTGGATTGGACTTAAGTCAAAAGGTTTAAAAAAGCTTTATGTTTGCTTTCCCTTGGGTGCTTAATTTGAGTGGTGGGGTGAGTGACCTTGGCTTTGTGGTCTGGGATTAATGTAATTCATAGTATGTAAGAGCAGTGGTGGCCCAGGGGTAACAGCTGCGACTTACGAGTTTGTAGGTCGTAGGTTCGAACCCTGACAGGCGTTTATACTTTGTGTAAATTATTTCAATACCACTGCTCTCAATACGGTAAAGGAAAATAGCGTGAGGAAACCGGCATGTCCTAGAATCAAAAATTCAAAGACATGTGACATCTACCAACCCGCACTGGGCCTGCGTGGTGGATTACGGAGAGGAGGCCTGTCCCAGCAGTGGGAACATTATTGGCTGATTATGCTTTAGTCGGTGTTATTTAGATAGTATTGGCTAGCAGGGGCGTAGCCTTCATACAACCCGATCCCAATCAACGGGTGATCTGTAACTCAGGACCCTCCTACCTCAGACACCTTTCTCTATTTAATATTGTGCATTTTATTAACCAGTGCCTGTAATATGATGTTGAGATAAATAAAGATTTATGATTATTATGATTATTATTATAACTTCCCTTCAAAACAACCACTTTTCTTAATGTCTACTATTGCCAAATAATATGGCACACCTGTGTTTGTAACTGTGTATCACATCACATTACATAATTATATTCAATACCAGTTTAATTCATCATAAGATTAAAAACCTACAGGTTTTCGTCTGAGTTTATGAGAACTGAACAATTTTTTCTTCGGCTTCCCTCTGATGATAATTGTAGCTGCGCCACTTTTAGCTGGTACAATAAATGTTCATGTATGTGTTGGTACTGAGACGACGATTTGGTAATAGAGAAGTATGGTAGTAGAACATCGTTGCGCCGACCCCAAATAGATTGTTATTTGGGGTGTGTGTTGGTACTTCTTCATTGTTGGGATTCTTAGAGGGATCAACGGACATTGAGACTGTTTAGTTTTAACGATACCTTCAAGCAAGTGATTATACAGTCAGCGACAAAAGACGATTAAGGGTCTCCATCAAGCGGAAAAATCCTCGCGAATGCTCGAGAACTTTTGAAATTTCACTGAATAAGTAACTGTGTCTATATTGATTTTAAGTATAAAATTCGACACAGACATCAAGTGTTTACTAAGCGTCGAATTTTGTAGGTATTTAAAAAGTGCTCGAGCATCCGCGAGGATTTTTCCGCTTGGTGGAGACTGACCCTTACGCTGATAGTTTTACACATCATCTAAATTGTTCGATACTATCAGTATTTCATTATAATAGCTAAGAGTTAATATTCGTATAATTTTACGTCGGTTCCGATTTTAATTAAATATAAATATAAACATTACCTCACGCCTTGTTTCTCTGAAGGGTTGGGCAGAAGAAAAAAAATATTTAAAAAAAAATATATATAATTATGAATAAAAAAATTTTTTTTTGTTGGTTCACAAATCGGGCATTACAATATAACTTAAATACTAGGTAAACTTAAAAATACACATAACTCTGTATGCCCTAAAATAGTGAACACAGCATGCACAATGTATGAGCAAGTTAAAACTAATTATAAATAAGCTTATAATTAATAATATGCTTCCATTGGACTAATTATTATCAGTCGAATGACTGCACAAGCTCATCTTAATTTTAATTTTAGCTGAAACCAACGTCCCGGAGAAAATATGAAATCAAAAAATATAAGTATATAAAATTATTTAGCTTAATAAAAGCTCCTGCAAACAGGCACCGCTCGTCGCACGACACGCGGTGCATTTGTGTTGAGTCGCGTGTCGCGCCTGTTTGCAGGAGCCTTTAATTGAGAATAAAAAACTGAAATGTAATTCGTAGGTGATCGATCTTGAGGCCGGAACATCCACATACGATACGGAATTTAGTCAGTCACATGAATAATGACGATAAAACTGATCATCTATTAAACACAGGCCCTGTACACCACAAATCAACCACCACCACCACCACCACCACAAACCACCACCACCACCACTTTGCACTTTGTACCACTGCAAATCCACTGCAAAATTACAGTTCAAATACCTACATTGTGTCTATTGCAATCAAGCAACTGCATAAGTTATTACTGCCTGAACTTCAATTTGTACAGTATTGTAGTTCAGTGCAGTTCAATAGGGCTCATCATCAGCCCGTCTGTCTTAGCCCTGCATCATCGTTGTCTTCCTGCCCCTGTCCCTTGTAGTTACTTGGGGTCAGCGCAACCCATTTTCATGTTTCCTCTGTCTTGACACGTTCCATGTTTTATTATAGAACCCTAAAACTTTTGATCAAGCTTCCATAGATATAAATAATACGTAATCTAATTATAGGTGTCTATCTCTTAGAAATAACGCAGCTGTTGCTAACTTGCTAAACTAATCTCATTAGCACCGAGATTATTAAAGTCTAGAAAATTGAACTTGGATCCTGAATGTAGCTAAATATCTTAAGACGAAAGCGCCAGGTAGCCCGGGAAATTCAAATTTTCTTACGTTTTTCTGCAATTTTCAAGTCAGTGTTAGGTTGTATGATAATCAAAATATGATTCACGACCATAAAAAGTATGTATTAACAGAATTATAATAATTAAAGTCATCAATACAACTCTTTATGATCTTGACAATTAGGATTATACAAACTTATGGAGTTGTATTACTGATTTTGATGATTATAATTCTGTAAATGCATATTTGTTACGGTCGCGAATGATACTTTAATCAACATATAACTTATTACTGACTTGCAAATTACAAAAAAACACAAGTAAGTTTGAATTTAAGCCGACTTACGCACGGACGTAAAAATATCGCGGCGATTATTTTTCGCGCACTGGATTTTCAATGCTCTGCTTAGCGCCGAGAGTTGAAATGCCAACAGTGTGTTTTTTCAATGCGCAATATACTCTGTGGGATTCCCAATGCTCGGTTCAACACCGAGAGTTGAAAATCCAGTGTGCGCCAAAATCCCACCGTGATATTTTTACGTCCGTGCGTACGTTGGCTTAGTCTTCGATGAAGTGTAATTAGATGACGCAGCTTATAAAAGAAAACGCAAACAAATACAGGATAGTTTGGTTAGATTAGACGAATATTGCATAAAAAAAGAACCAGGTGCATGTGCCACGCACAATGAAGGGTTCCGTAGTTGGGATGAATTTATCCCAAAAACAAACATAACATTGTAATTGATAAACATGTTCCCACGTACATTCCAACTGCAAATGTAATGCACAAT
The DNA here is from genome assembly GCA_947568875.1 of Fissipunctia ypsillon. NCBI lineage: Eukaryota > Metazoa > Arthropoda > Insecta > Lepidoptera > Noctuidae > Fissipunctia > Fissipunctia ypsillon. The sequence goes on along the minus strand of OX387659.1, from coordinate 2,539,461 downwards.
ATTGAATGATTTACCATGCTATTTTAAGACCATAGACTTCTAATACGTTTTTTTATTTATTTTTTATTTGAGATAGGTTTGCTCTTGACTCTAGTCTAGGTCAGAGATGACAGAGACTAAGTCGACGATGGAGCGAGCTTACCCAGAAGAAGCCTGTTCACTCTCACTTTGAAGAGATCGGGGTTGTATGCGTTCGGAAACACAGACGCAACACGTTTTCCTGTAATCTATAAATATTTCTACAAAACCTAAAAAAAAATACAGAGTTCTCTATTCTCTGTATTTTTTTTTCAAAATTTTAGACTCAGAAGATTCAGAGATAACGGGAATGGTCAATTTTTATAAATATTTTCTTGAATAACTTCAAAACGATTTATTTTTTAATTATAAAAAATATATATTTAAAATCCTCATGACACGCCCTTTCATTCATCACAGTTTGTCACAAAACCAGTTAAAAAAATCAGCTGTTCCCTAAATTTATGTTCGCATAACTCCTCAAAATGTAGAGAACTGATTTTTTTCGCGATTTCAGGTTTGGTCCCATAGTAAAAGTTGTTCATAATGATGAGTACAACACTATCGTGGCAGCTCCCTAGCAGGAGCGCAGCTACAATTATCATAAGAGGGAAGTCGAAGAAAAAATTGTTCATTTCTCATAAACTCAGACAAAAAAAATCTTGTACTGATTTTAATCTTATAATGACTGTATTAAACTGGTATTCGATATATGTATATAAACTGATGTGATACACAGTTACACTCACAGGTGTGCATTATTTGGCAACAGTAGACAATAAGAAGAGTGGTGGTTCCGAAGGGAAGCCGATAGGAATCGGGTTGTATGAATGCTTCGCCACTGCTCCCTAGCCAATAAAAAAGCAGCCTGTATATTTGGTTACGCTTCTTACACTGGGATAATAAATTGCGAATATCTTTTGGGTTGAAAATACTCTACACATGTAGAGATAGTTTTGGTGCCGACCACTACGCTTTCTTTTATTTTATGGATACTTCCACTTGGCCTTTATTTCGGATTCTTATTCTATATAACGCCGCAAGACAGCCTTTACCAGAAGTGGTCATCGTATTAGTGGTTCAGCAGCTTGAATATCATCAGGATTGTGCAGGAGTATAGCAGTTCGTCATGGACGTGGTACACAGAGGCTCCCTTGACATCCTCTCTGTCACCAGAAGACAGCCACCACGCAACCATCGACGCGACGCTCTGCTAGAGTGACTGTCACCAGCCAGTGTCACTCTTATCCTACTTTTTTGGTGATTCCAGTAACAAAACTGGACGGCGCTACTTGCTGCGCCATCATATTATATTTTCGAATTCCATACATTGTACATTCCATAGTAAGTACATAATAAAAGATACTGTCTATCTATCTAAAGCTTTACAGTTCAGAGTTTAAACGCAGTTTGATTTCATTCGTATTAATAAACAAACGCTTGAAATATTTTATGTACCTACGTCAACACAAAACTTCAAGTTAGAAGGTATAATCGAATACACTGTAGCTACAAGATACATTATTCGAATACACTGTAGCTACAAGATACATTATTCGAATACACTGTAGCTACAAGATACATTATTCGAATACACTGTAGCTACAAGATACATTATTCTAATACACTGTAGCTACGAGATACATTATTCGAATACACCGTAGCTACAAGATACATTATTCGAATACACTGTAGCTACAAGATACATTATTCTAATACACTGTAGCTACAAGATACATTATTCGAATACACTGTAGCTACAAGATACATTATTCGAATACACTGTAGCTACAAGGTACATTATTCGAATACACTGCAGCTACAAAATACATTATACGAACCAGTCAGCAAATTTTAGCAAGGCCGATGGTTTGACGAATGTAATAACTTCATATTATCCTACTATTATTATAATCGCGAAAGTTTGTGAGAATGGATGGATGGAAGGATGTTTATTACTCTTTCACGCAAAAAACTACTGACAGATTAGAATGAAATTTGGCACACAGTTAGTTTATAACCTCTATTAAGACATAGAATACTATTTTTCTCGATACCCCCACGGAATCGAGACTTATGTGGGTGAAACTTACCTAAGTCTGCTCTGCAAGTAAAACTATAATATCTTGGACTTTTTAAGTGATGATAGTTTATAACAGCCGCTCGGGTCTATTGAAGGTTAAGCAATCGTAGATCTTTGACAGTTGTTACGGGTAGTCAGAAGCCCAAAAGTCTGACAACCAGTCTTACCGAGGGAAGTCACGCTACTTAGCTAGGTTTTGGAGGTCAGATAGGCAGTCACATGTAAAGTACTGGTATTCCGCTGCATCCGGTTAGACTGGAATCCGAACCCCACATTGTTGGGGAAAGGCAGATTGCTAGTTACTAATTAACAACATATAGCTGGGTTTTCTGAAAGTTCTAACATTGTTGCAAGCAATGCACGTTACGTTACGTGGCTAAATTTGATACAAACAAACATTTTATATAGAAAACATTCTTTTGAAAATTACTACATCCATTTTAACGACGCGAAAGGAATATGTAAGAATCATAGCAGGTGGCATTCTGTATAGTTTCTGCCTACCCCCATGGGAAGAAGGCGTGAAGTTGTGTATGCATTTTTGTATTTTATAGAAAATTTAATTTGTTATCGTACCCATACTTACCTTTGATTTAAAAAGATTTTATAAACAACAAACAAAAAGTTTAATGAAAATGTTAATTAATTACGAAATGGGGTTTTGTTTGAGAAGATTTAGCAAACTGCGAGCATGAACTTTAACATACAGCCATTAATTGTATTAGAATTTGTAGCAGCGCTAACGTTTACCAAAAGATTGTTTTAAGATGAAGGTAAAGTTTTGAAGAAAGTAATGTCTACGCATGAAAATCAACCCCATAGCTCTTGGCACCAAGAAGCTACATACTTACTTAAAACAAGAAGACAGACAAATCAAAACTCCACGACCACTTGGCACAGATTCTCTTACAGCATCAGCATAAAATCTCCAAGAAACTTCAGACAGTTATAGCCAAGTAAAACAAACAAAAAGCGATGTAATAAAATTCAATACATGCGTTAAAGGTGCAAAGAAAAAAATGGAAGCAGAAATACTGGTAAATCATGGAGGATATTAGCCATAAATCAGCGATTATCCTTAGCCTGGGGTAAGGTGAACTGAACGTCGGGCCACGAAAGATTAGGGGAGTAGGGAAGGCTGATTTTGTATTCGATCGTCGAATTCTGCCGAAGGTTCCGGTGAATTCTTTTTTTAAACGAGAGCCCAAAAAAGGAGTGCAATATTTTCAGGGATCATATTTATAGGTATGTATGTATGTGAGTTATTTTATTTGTAATGTTTCTGTCTTGTCTATTAACTAGAGAGCCAATGATTAAATTCAGCACATGTGGATCTCTGTATGTTAGTAGATACTAAATCATGACACTCACGTCCAACAATAGTTATATCATGTGCATTCAATTGTTTAACAAAGTACCAAGCAACATAAAAACACTTCCATTTTAAAAAATTTAAGCGTAACTTAACAAAAATGCTTAAAAATAAATGCTTTTATAGTATACTTGAGCTTTTAGATTATAAGTTGTAAATTGTGGTATTTAATGTAGGTTGTGAATTAGTGTTTAATAATTGTGTCCGAATTTAATTGAATTTAATAATTGTGTCCGAATATAATTGAACTCAATTATAATTTACTAATCGCATGCATTATTCATCTTTATTAATTAATTTCTTAAAACAGTATTAAGCATGTTTGCACGCCGACATTAATGGCATAATAAGTGATCGAAGTAATATCTTAAGAACTTTCTGTACCTTATTTATGCAAATAAATGATTTTGATTTTTGATTTTGATGTGCCGTGCTATTTGGACTCGTGCATTGAGGAAATCCCAAGAATTGGAATTGTATTCCTGGATATCACTAGTTCTATGGAGATTGTCTTGGGCAAAGTAATGTATACTTACTCACACAGAGGTACCTGGCTGCATCTGGTTAGACTGGATGCGGACCCCGACATCGTTGGGAAAAGGCTAAGCAGAATAATGTTGATGATTATACCTAGATACCTACTAGCTATTGCCCGCGGCTTCACCCGCGTGGTGATCGGAAATTATACGTACCTACTACCCGGAGCGTACTAAAAGTATACAACATATTCCGGAATTAACGCACAACCTCATAAGAAGTCATTGTACTCCTCATTCTGAACAACTTTTACTATGGGAACAAACATGAAATCGCGAAAAAAAAAATCAGCTGTTCCGTACATTTATGTTCGCAGAACTCGTCAAAATGTAGGGAACAGCAGATTTTTTTTTCACGACTTCATGTTTGGTCCCATACTAAAAGTTGTTCATAATCACGATTACAATGACCCCTTAAGCGGTTGTGCGTTAATTCCGAGACATGTTGTATATGTCCTAACCCGGGTCATGGTCTACCTATGAGCCAAACATCGAAGTCTGTTCAGCTGTTAAGGCGTAAAAAGGACAGACAGACAGAGCTACTTTCGCATTTATAATATTAGTACTTTGTCTCTGTCATCTCTGACCTAGACTAGAGTCAAGAGCAAATCTATCTCAAATGAAAAAAAAAGTATAGATAATTAATATCTACAAGATTAAGATAATACCCGTACGTATCAAACTGCCCGCTCGCCACCTACCCCCACACAAACATTAACGTTTTGTATGTCGGTCGCATACGAATCACATAGAACAACAGATAAGCCTTGTAAATATACGTGTTGACTAGCTCCGTACCTACATAAATGTATATTATAGTCGGAGAGCTGTAAAAACTTTGCTAACGGCCTGCTAACGTCTTTATGGTGATAGCCCTTCCTTTTGTGTTTATTTTCATGGAGATTATGTATATGACTGTTATTTCCTTGTATGTCAAAGGTGTTGTGTGGTGGGGAACTTGGTGGCTTGGGTGTAAATTATTTTGTTTAAGGGGGAAGCGCCAAGGTAGCCCGCGAAATTCAAATTTTCTTACAATTTTTGCAATTTGCTGGTCAGTATTAAGCTATACGTTGATTAAAATATGATTCGCGGCCGTAACAAATATGTATTTACAGAATTATAATCATTAAAGTCATCAACACAACTCTCTAAGACCAAGTAAACCCCAAGAATTACTATTTCATGAAATCTTGACATTTGGGGATTATACTAACTTAACAAGTTTTATTACTGATTGTAATGATTATAATTCTGTAAATACATATTTGTTACGACCGCGAATCATATTTTCATCAACGTACAACTTAACACTGACAAGCAAATTGCAAAAAACGTAAGAAAATTTGAATTTCGCGGGCTACCTTAGCGCTTCCCCCTTAAGTATTTGTCAAAAAGAAAGGCTTTCTGGGTTACAAAGACAACAAAAGTTTATATGAGATACTAAATATATACTCTGTAGCTGGGTGTCGTCAGGGATTTCATAGTTTCCATCAATTCTTGTAGCAAAGCCGACATTAATATTGGAAACAAATTTATTATTTGCATTTTTCCGACTAAGTTCAGATCCGCTAAACATTAAAATATAAATGAAAATACTTCATTCAAAATCAAAAATCATTCATTCAAATTAAGCTAAGAATCAGCACTTTTTGAACGTCAAAATTACGTAAGATAGACTCCAAAACGTCTGTCCTTCACTTTTAATCATATTTATTTGCTAAGCCTATGCAAGCGAGATAATTAAATATCAAAGCTTGTATTTGCTATACATTACTAAACATCAAAAACCCGGCCAAGTGCGAGTCGGGCTCGCATACGAAGGATTCCGTACCATCGTACAATTTAACACTAGATACATATTAAAAAAAAAAAACTAAACGAAGAATATTTTTCATTTTAAATATCAACAGTCGCAAATATAACTTTGTATTTCATAAAGATACTGTGGATTACAAGGTAATTATTTTTTGCAGTTGCAGAAAATCACCCATAATGAAACAAAATACGTTATGAAACGTTTTTAGTATTTTTTGATTAAATACAGTATAGGGTACATGACATACAGAAGTTTCAAATTCCTAACTTGCAGTTATTGCGATAGAGCTCGTACAAAAATGGTCTAATACTGACAACTTTTGCGGCCCCCTATTTCTTCATTTTTGAAGAAAAAAATATATATATTTGTACTCTACTCGATGAGTTCTAGACAATGACATCCCACATTCCAGGGTAAAAAAACTAAAAACTAAAAAAAGTCTAAAGTTTATTGTACCTTTTAATTTTTAACTTTATTTTATTTTTATTATTTTTTGTTATAGCGTCACTAGAAATACATAATCTGTGAAAATTTCAACTATCTGCCTTTATGGACGGACAGCGGAGGCTTAGTAAAAAGGTTTCGTTTGGCACCATTTGGGTACGGAATCCTAGAAAACGTTAAGTCTACAGAGGGAAAATTTAGAGTTGAATAATACTTACCTTTTTAATTTACATAATAATATGGACAAATCCAATGTTTTTTCCATAAAAGCAGTAAGTAGGTAAGGTACTTAACAGAAAGCTCTATTTATGAAGCTGACGCAAAATTGACAGCTTTTCAACCTATCGTCTACAGTACGATACGTAGCTTTTTTAACAAGTAAATACTTTTTAAAAATATTTAGATACACGGTCTTTTCATATACAATAGCTAATCTAATCCTGACTTTGACACAGAACATCAAAGCGAACGTATATATGTTGTAGTTTAGTTTTATAGATTGGAGTTTCTGTAAAACGTCTAGATTTTTGAACATTATATTATTTATTAACATTTAGACAAATTACACAATGTTTGAAAATGGAGTTATTCTTTCGCATTCCTTTTTTGCGATGGATAAGATGTGATTCTTTTTTACTCGATTCAGCATGAGTTATTCGAGCGAGAATTTAAAACATTGTATGTAGCCCATCATATGGGCACAACTCATACCTACATCCTTTTCAGTTCTGGATACACTTACGTCCCACTGCCTTCGAAAGGCTTAAAAGCTCCAGCAAACAGGCGCGTCACGCGACGCGAATCGCATGTAACACAAAGGCACCGCGTGTAGGGCGACGAGCGGTGCCTTTGTGTCGCGCGCAATTCGCGTCGTGAGTCGCGTCTGTTTAAAGGAGCCTTAAGGCTGTTCCTAGATTTAGGTACGTATACATCGTAGAACAGGGTTAAGTGCTGTTCTAAGTCTATAACGCTTGAAACCAACCGTATACTCTCAGAGCAGCGCTTTTTACTCCCACGACGCATAGACTTATACACATGACCGTGGTAATAATTTGACTTTGATAGCGCCTTTATTTTGTATCAGTAAGGGTGATTTTTATAGTTCAGTGTTAATACTGACGTGTGGTTGACTGTAGCTAAGCCCGCATAGCAACAAATCACCTCGTTTGTACTGAATATCAACCACATGCAATTTTCACATCAAATTGAATGCGTTAATTAGTTAACTTTGATTACAAGCAAGCAAGTTGAATGCAAGTTCATTTGACTTCTCGGTCCGTTTGCAGTCAGCTAAATTGAACTGTTGATAATTATATTTTGAACTAGTAAACTAGGAGTTTGTTGTGGAACCCGGAATAAGTCTTTCAATGCGACATGTGTATGTTAATTTGGAAGTGGATTACTTGTGCTATTGAGTTTATTTTGGTGACGATTTTGCGGTTTAGCTGCACCGTTTAAATGCGGACTGACGAACAAAAGGATTGATTTTGAAACCCTAATAATTTGAAGGGGCCTATACCGTTTTGCATTCATTTTTTTTGTAATTAATTAAGGAATAACAAAGGCTTTTTTGCAATAGTTTCATAAAAGCACACCTAACTCATAGTGTAATTTGCTTTATAACATAAGGGGAAGGGGGGGGGGGGTAGAACAGACATAACTGAAAATAAATTGCTTAGGAAATTATAAGCCCAAAACATATTTCCATAGTTCCACCTATCTATCACATCGCTTTTGTTAAAATGTAACCTTCAACTTAAGTTTAGGAGAAATAAATATAACAGCATTAAATGGCCATATTGCCAAAAAAGAGGTGACAAAACCCAAAAACCGTTTCAAATAACCAGAATTTTCATATTTAGTTAGGGATGGAAACACGATCAGCACCCTGATTGCGTAACACACTATCAATCAGAATCTGAATGATTTCGAAGCTCATTGCTAATCCATTGCTTCATATGTTCGAAAAAAAATTAGCTCTACAACGTAAATAACGCAATGAATGTTGTTGAACTGTCAAAATGAAGCCGATTCCTAGTATAAGTATGTTACGCAATTACCTTGCAGGCTAATGCGCGGGAACATGAGTACACAAACAGAGCAAGATCAAATACTCCGTCACATGCCTGAGCAAATACTTCACGTTTCTGTTCAGAAATCAACAACCTAATCCAGAATTAATTAAATGTTAATTGATGTACTTAAACCATCAGTAGGCATTGTAATCTCCTGGGAGGTGTTCTGAGCAAGTAAAGGCATAGAATAGGAACAGAATAGAAGCGAAACTCATGTAACAACTTTTCTTTAGGTATGTGTCGATACCGCCATGGCGCTGAAATGACGTGTGCTCAATTAATACCAAGCCAAAGTTGTTAATTTTGCCCAAAATCAAGCGCGGAGCACGTACGGCACGTAGGGTTAACCGCACATACGCACGTAGGGTTTGCAACGAAATAAAGTCGCTGCCAAAATCAATTTATTATCATGCACGTGTGGTTGACTATACGTGCGCCACAAGCGGATATCTAATTCTATTCCAGCCGGTCTGTCCTGTACAAATTTCACAGTGAAAACTTAAGTGAGCTTGAATAAATGATAAATACTAAATGATTTATTTGTGTAAGTAGGTTTGTACTAACAGTTTTACACATCAATCATCCAATAGAACAACGACGTAATTACGAAAATGTCGAAAATGAGTTTTGAACACGACACAGGAGAAATTCCTAGTGTGGGGCAACGTTTAAAAAAAAAATGTTATAAGTTCAAGTTTCGAAAGTTCTATCTACGACAAAAACGACAGAATTATAGTTACGGTGGTTTTCGATAGAGTGACTATCGTTAGGGAATTGGCGTATTTTTCAAAAGGTCACCCGGAAAATGCCGACTTATTTGACACTAGTATTTTTTTATAATCATGTTGCTATCTTACATTATCTAGGTATCTTTGTTTTAACATAAAAACTAAATTTTTGTAATTCATTTTAAAAAAAAATTGATACATCTTATTATACGTATATATATATGTAAACAGATTTATCAAAATAAAACTAAATAGAATAATTTGTTGTTTAATTTCATGATTTATTCCCATTTCAAAACCTAGTTTATGTCATAATTGTTATATTTCATTTTTAAAATGGCATAATGATAAAGATGTAAGGATTGTTTTATTTGGATTTTTTTAAGTTTTCTCATGAAATTATTACAAATTATTATTGATAGTCAAGTACCATACATAGGTATTAAAAGATTTTATCATAATCATTGAAAATATATCATATTTACAATTTCAAACTTTTAAAACATTCTCCTGAAAAATAGCTAAAACGTAATTACGTCATTGTTCTATTGGATGAACGATATTTTAAAAACTAGATGAGGCCGGCGGCGGCGTTTCCTATCTGACTACTCTGAGAAGAAAGGCCGAAACAATCTCAGACCTCACAGTCTCTTTTAAAGTCCAGACATAATCTTGGTCAGATCATGTGAAGACCATGTAAATTTGTGTCTGATGACATTCACAATGTCAGAAATCTTGCAGCTCAACTCAGAACTTAAGGAGCTCAACGATCCTGATCCCCTCTTTGAGGAGTGGCTGGAGAGGCGCCACGGCGTCCTCACCTTCCACCTGACGCAGGTCCTCACCGGACACGGGTGCTTCGGGAGGTACCTGTTCCGGATAAGGCGGGAGGAAACGCCCGGGTGTCACCACTGTGTGGATCGCCCGGAGGACACGGTGGAGCATACGGTGAAGGTCTGTCCGGCTTGGGCAGAGCACCGCCGTGTCCTCGCGGAAGCGATCGGCGGCGGCGATCTCTCGCGTCCGGCCCTGGTCCAGGCCATGGTACGGAGCGAGAGTACATGGGAAGCCATTACCTTCTTCTGCGAAGCAGTAATGCTCGCGAAGGAGGAGGGGGGACGCGTAAGGGAGAGGCCAACTTTGCGCCCTCACGCCCCTAGTCGCCGCAGGAGACGCCCTGGGCGTCGGGAATTGGCAGCCGATTCCCGGACACCGTAGGCGCGGGCTTGCGGACGGCGAGCAATGGGTAGCTCGCCGTCCGGTAAGGACCAGGTCCGAGTCGACGGCGCGTTGTGTTCCACGCGCGCCTCAAATAGATGTCAGCAGCATTGATGGGGTCCGCTAGGACCGAAGCCAGCCGGGGTTGCGAGATGTTCGAAAGAGTTACCTTGGCCCCGGCACAGGCAGCAGAAGGAACACGGGTGGGTTTTAGTCAGTAAAAGTCTGACACGCCCTCCCGCTCCGCCCAGAGCGGGAGAAGTCATTTGATGATTTCCCATCCAAAACAAAAAAAAGGAGCTCAATGATTCGATGAACAATAACCTGAAGTGAGGTGTCATTCTACCCCGATGCTAGGGATTGACGCCATTGACAGCTCACTTCACCTAAGTGAGATTTTTACGGGATAGATCGGTTGAGTCCTGACTGTGTTGAACGTTTCTTACGTCTCAAAATAGTCGCGATTTTGGATGAGCCAGGAGATTCGCTTCTGTATATCCTTACTCTATGATAACCCTAAACGGCGCAGCTATTGTCTCCTGTTTAGTTTATGTACGTATTACTATTATTGTTACTGATGTCAACAAATGTAAAGCTAGCTTAGAACGTCGTGTACCTGTTTCCTTAGTAATTTGGAAGATGTACAAACAGAGGATTAGGCTGTCATATGTAAGATCCGCTGGTTAAGGGGTCGTTTTCATCGTTGTTTATTGTGACGGGGCATCAAGTGTCGGAACTGGTTTAAGTGATGAACAACACAAAGTGTGTACTTTGTGTTGTGTCGATGATGATTGTGTCCATGTGCAACTATCCCATTGCAGAAGAGTTTTCTCAAAAAGAGTGAGGGCTTTGAGATGTCCACTCTTGCTCATTGCTTGTTTTAATATTGATGTCTGTAAATTCCAGGTTTCAATAAGATTGTTTTCTAGACAGGCAGTAATATCTTTGCTTAGGTACTGTTTTTGTTCTGTTTTTATTTTTTTCAATAACCTGTGGTAAGGTAAGATTGTCGTACCTACCTAGTCAACCGTTAAAACGAAGATGACGGACGTTACCCAGAAAGCCGCTAAGCATGAGTGAGACTGTGCCGTTCTCTTAGTCCATAGAGAACCACTGATTAGGTCCCACTTGACGAAGATGAAGGACGAGCTAGACTCCTACCGAAAGGACTGGCCGACACTAGCAAAAGGCAGAATGGTGTGGACAAGGGAGAGGGAGGCTTTTGTCCTGCAGTGGGACAGTACAGGCTAGTTAGATTAGGAAACAAACAAAGTCGTTTTTTGTGTCTACCTGTGTGACCGTGTTATTCTTCAATCTAAACTACGCACCTGATTTTGATGCAGTTTACACCATAATTTAGAGAATTTATTCCGGAAGATTTATGTGAATAATACATTTATAGAGGCATGAGGAACAGGGTGTAAAGTTCACTCATCCTCTATGAAAAGGGAGGATCCTCCGACCAGACGGGTGTTGTGTCTGGTGGGCTACTGGCCGACGGTTGATGTCGGGATGTTGTATATATGCTAGTCGCGCGGTAAACTCTGTTTGCGCGATGCAGGATTTTGTGTGACGTCAGTGTGACGCGTTCCATTGTGGCGATGCCGCCACACATTTATTTTACTTAAACTTACATACAACGTGTCCCGGAATTAACGCACCACCTCTTAAGGGTCATTGTACTCATCATTATGAACAACTGTTACTATGGGAGCAATCCTGAAATGGCGAAAAAAATCGTCTGTTGTCTCATTTATGTTAGTTTAGCTCATCAAAATGTAGGGAAAAGCTGATTTTTTTTCGCGATTTCAGGTCTGAGGTGGCCTTGTACAAGTCCGAGGCCATGTGTTTTCATGGTCCTCGGAACGCGCCACCATCGGGTTCCCAAATAACGGTAGGAGGGGTTCTCATCGGTGTCGAGTCGACGATGAAGTACCTGGGACTCGTCCTCGACAGCCGGTGGAATTTCGTGGAGCATTTTCGACGTTTGGCTCCCAGACTGGAGCGGGCCGGGGCTGCCTTGGGGCGGCTCCTGCCCAATCTGGGGGGTCCAAACGCCTCCTCCCGGAGGCTCTACGCGGGGGTCGTGCGGTCCATGGCCCTTTACGGAGCTCCGGTGTGGGCGCGTTCCGTGAGGCGGCGACCGGTCCGTCGGTTGAACGCGTCCCAGAGAGTCATGGCCATCCGGTTAGCCCGGGGATACCGCACGGTCTCCGGGGAGGAGGCGAACCTCCTTGCCGGATTACCGCCATGGGATCTGGAGGCAAAAGTCCTCGCGCACATATGGGAGTGGCGCGAGGAGGCAGGACGCCGGGGCGTAACTCCGTTGCCGCGAGAAATCGCGGCACGGTGGACAGAGCTCCGGCAGGATCTCATGGCGTCATGGAGAGTGCGATTGTCGCAACCCAGCGCTGGGCACGCCACAATTGCGGCGATAAGTCCCCACTTTGAGGAGTGGCTGGAGAGGCGCCACGGCGTCCTCACCTTCCGCCTGACGCAGGTCCTGACCGGACACGGGTGCTTCGGGAGGTACCTGTTCCGGATAAGGCGGGAGGAAATGCCCGGGTGTCACCACTGTGTGGATCGCCCAGAGGACACGGTGGAGCATACGGTGGAGGTCTGCCCGGCTTGGGCGGAGCACCGCCGTGTCCTCGCGGAAGCGATCGGTGGCGGCGATCTCTCGCGTCCGGCCCTGGTCCAGGCCATGGTACGGAGCGAGAGTACATGGGAAGCCATTACCTCCTTCTACGAAGCAGTAATGCTCGTGAAGGAGGAGGCGGGACGCGTGAGTGAGAGGCAAGCTTTGCACCCTCACGGCCCTAGTCGCCGCAGGAGACGCCCTGGTCGTCAGGAATTGGCAGCCGATTCCCGGCCACCGTAGGCGCGGGCTTGCGGACGGCGAGCAATGGGTAGCTCGCCGTCCGGTAAGGACCAAGCCCGAGTCGACGGCGCGTCGTGTTCCACGCGCGCCTCAAAGAGATGTCAGCACTATTGACGGGGTCCGCTAGGACCGATGCCAGCTAGGATTGCGGGATGTTCGAAAGAGTTACCGTGGCCCCGGCACAGGCAACAGAAGGAACACGGGTGGGTTTTAGTCAGTAAAAGTCTGACACGCCCTCCCGCTCCGCCCAGAGCGGGAGAAGTCATTTGATGATTTCCCATCCACAAAAAAGGTCTGGTGCCTTAATAAAAGTTGTTGTGCGTTAATTCCGGGATATGTTGTAAAATAAAGAAATCTCGATGTTCTACCAAGTTGCTAAAACTGTGCGAAGCAAGGGCGGGTCGCCAGTAGAATATTATAAAATAATATTTCAGGATATTACCAGAATTCAAAATTTTCTAAAGAAATAACAACAACTATCTTTTAACAGACACTCATTCCAACCCGTCAGCGCCAAGAACTTCCCGGTAACTTGATCGCATGCATCCCGGCTATTAAATAAAGCTGCTGGAGCAACACGATCCTCGAGGGAACGAGCCGTCATGCTGCGCCAGCGCTACTAACAGAACTAACTTCACGACTTGATCTGTCAGTGTCTTGTTATTGTATCAGTAGCGAGGGAAATAGACAGAGTAGTGATCAGGAAATTAGCTGTGCTCCGCGACTTCGTTCGCGTGGAAGTCGTGAGATACCCAATATATACGTACTAAAATAACAGCCACGTTTTAATAAAATTCCCTTCTCCCCCGACCCGCAGCGTTGCATCGCCCGCCGCGCTATTATTTCGTTTTCGCTTAGCGTTCTTACTGAACTTTTTCCTTTTGCTCGGCTCTTAATGGTAGTAGCGTGATGTTAAATAGCCTATAACCATTCTCGAGAATTGAGCTACCAAATGCAAAAAGAACTTATCGAATCTGGTGTTTTGTTCGTAATTTCATTGGTTTTAATTTTTTGCGTGGAACTCTAAAAAAGTAGTCTAAGTTACTTCTTGTAGCATCAGCTATCTGCCAGTGAAAGTTTTGTCAAAATCGGTCTAGCCATTTCGGAGATTAGCTGGAACAAACAAAAAAATTAAAAAATCGGTATATACTCTCCTATCCATTAAGTAAATAACTGTTATTTTGACGTTACAAACAGACACTTCAATTTTATTTATTTGTATAGACAGATAGCGGCAACCGTGGCTTTACCAGATCGATCGCCCCGTGCGGCTGTTATTACTTAGCCACGAGCCCCTTTATTAAAAACCAAGATTGACAGCACGTAATTACCTACTATCCGAAACAATGAAATATGTCACTTATCCACGAACTGACCTAGTTAATGGATTAACTACAGAGATTGGTCTATCTGGGTGGCCTGTAAGCCTAAGACCTTAAAAATCTTTTTAAAGACAATTTCCACTAAGTAAAATAGTAATTTCCCAAAAAGACCTACTTCACTACACACTGTGACATTGTGTAGTTGTTTGTGGGTACTTAATATCATCCACTTATCTTTAAGACAATTTTTTAAACAGAATATTGTTTTGACAGATTCATTAGTGTACCAATACGGCCTTTACTAGCTTGACGAATTACTAACGAGATAACGATGAAAAAAGGAACATTATTAAATTATTTCGGGTGCACGAAAATGTTATTATGTACAGAATGGGACATTATTTTCAGTACCAGATATTTGGATTTTTAAGGACTGTTAAGGCCTAACATAATTACAAGAGGCATGTGTCCAAAAAGATATGAGTACCTCCAAAAAAGACATGGAATCACAATGGAATGGCTCTCAAACTATCAACGAGTCGATTAACTGTTAACATTTTTTTTATTCTTACTTGATATGATGACAATTAATTACAGATTTAAATGTAGAAATTTTACACATAGTGTGACACAATGGGCGGTCTTATCGCTAAAAGCGATCTTTTACAGAAAACCTTTGGATGGATTAAAGGGAGAAGGAGAGACAATACTGTAGATAGGTAGTCAGTGGTGCACCAGTTACATCTATACAAATAAATAAAATTGAAGTGTCTGTTTGTAATGTCAAAATAATAACTTTCTACTAAATGCATATGAACGTATACAGCGTGGTGCTTTAATGGCGACATTAATTTAACACACGTATACGGTTACGCGTTTTCGTTTTACTATGATATTTTAATTTCATCAAACGTTATAATTTATTGATTTATTTACAATTTTCTAAAATAGCATTTTGGAGCAACCTGTACTTAAAGAACTGTAGGCGCAGAGGTCATTTACCGGGGTAACATCGCATCAATGGAAAAGTGCGAAAAGGTAGGTGAATTACTGCGACTTGAAGGAAAGAGAGAGCGTCGGCGCAGGCGACGTGTGCCCCTTCCACCCACCCCTTCTAAGAATCGAAGTTCTTTTGTTTTGTTTTTGTAGTGCTAGCCGGGCTCTTGTCCTTGACACACTTTTTAAACACTCGTTTGTGCGCGTAAATATTACGTCGTGTATTGTTTTGTGTATGTTACCTAGTGCTTGTTTAATAACCTGTGATCGTGATGTCAAATACACATCTAAGCTACACGGCAGCCGAATATGCGGACATGGTCCTAATTTACGGAGAATGTCTTCAAATCCGCCGTTGCGATAAGGACGTATCGCGAGAGATATGGCAATTCGAGACAATGCCCTTCCTCGAACTATTGTCGGAGCTCTTCAGCGCATCCGCGAAAGCCAGCCTGTGGATACGACTCTAGCCCTTTGTATCCGCCAATGCGGTGGTTACATTGAAAATTTTAAAGTTCAAATAGTGATTAATAGTAAAGTAGTGATTTTATAGTGGTAATAACTAATAAGAGAGGATGATAAGCGATTGATTACACTAATTACGCATCTCTGGATCGGACGAATCGTACAAAGTGCATTGCGTGGTTGCCAGCGCACGTAGCGAGGCGTTGCCGTTCCGAGTCGAACGTAAGTCAGCTGGCAAGTAGCTTCATGAATGAATCTTTTGCACAGAGTGATCCCATTTTGGTTATTATTTTTTATTAGGTATTTAGTTTGTTTGAAAATTTCAATTTTTCAATTTATGAATTATTTTATCTTATTATAATGTATATGACTACTGGCCACTAGCCCTACCCATGTATTAAATTAATGTCGCCATTGTAGCGGCACGTTGAATACGGCAATTATAACAAAAAAGCAATTTAAAAAAAAAAAAATATCTGTCTGTTTGTTCCGGCTAATCTCCGAAACGGCTGGACCGATTTTGACGGGACTTTCACTGGCAGATAGATGATGTTACGAGTAGTAACTTAGGGTACTTTTATTTTAGACAAAGAATTAGGGTATCGCGCAAAAAAAAACCATGAAACTGTGAACAAAAGTGGGATTTCAAAAATTATTTTTGCATTTGGTAGCTCAATTCTCGATGATGGTTATAGGTTATTTAACATCACGTTACAACCCTTGAAAACCGAGCAAAAAGAAAAAAGTCAGAAAGAACGCTAAGCGAAAACGAAGTAATAGCGCGGGCGGGCGATGCCACGCGGCGGGTCGGGGGACGAGGGAGTTTTATTAAAATGTAGCTGTTATTTTAGTATAGATTGATAGATAGAATACATTTTATTTTTTTTATTTAAGTTTTTTTTTTGTATACCGTGTATCTCACGACTTCCACACGATCGAAGTCGCGGGGCACAGCTAGTTTACAATAAATACATTTCACACATACATATACAATAATAAACAAGAAGCAAGAGCAAGGAAACATATGTAATGATGATGTTTAAGGAGAGAGGAAGTTTTGTTTTTACCAGAATATTTAGTTTGTAATTACATTATGACTAAAAGACCCCATAGGTTCCAGAAACGCCCCTTCAACTTAAGTTCCTAAATAGATTCTATCCTAGCAATCCTAATTAGTAAAAACACCATGTAAAAATGAAGGCGGAGTGTCCGCGAGGGCTGCAGAGATGGTGTGTTTTTAACATTTTGTCAATCCCATCTAAATGTGAAAATGGAGAGAGACTGAGGTGATGAATGCGGGTTTAGTTTACGGAATATTAGAGTACAAAGCTGTCGTAACAAAATACTACAAACATAACTCTCGAAGCACACTTACCTCCACTTACTCCTAACTTCAATAATACCTGTACCGTCTCTTGTTTGTGCCTCTAATGAGTAACACAAACAAAGCAGGCTGTAAGCAAAAAGTGGGAGTGCCAAAATAAACGTTTGTCCCAAGTTAGACACATCTGGTGCTGTTGGCTTTTGGGCTGAATTTCTACCTGCGAGGGTACTATTGCAAATAGATAGTTATGTGGAAGTGAGAATGATGAAAATGATTTATGTTCACATAAAACTCTATTGATCACAGTTTGATTTATTTATGGTCACCCTTTACACAAAAATGTTCAGGTACTTTTAAATACTTGATATCTTCTGAAAAGCCTCTTGATTAATTAATAAAATTTTCCAATACATATCTATGCTATTATTATCACCTGCTTTAGTAGCTACGTAAATAATATATTTCCTATAGAACGTCGGGATTGAGGAGCCACATAAAATGTGTTGTAAAATCAAAATTATAATTATAATTTATCCACTGTATTTTTATACTAAAAATAGAAAACACTTACTACTAAATAATACTAAAGATCTGTTTTAATTGACTGATTACTTTCGGAAAAACAGCGCGGTGAAATTTATGGACTTTTATTTATTTATTTAGGATCTCCAACAAAAGATGTACACAATACATGACACATAAAAAAGGGCAACATCAGGTATTAAGTAGGTGTACTCCTTTACTTATAGGAGACCACAGCATGCACAATGAAGTTAACAACTAGGCTAACAAAGTTAAAATATTAATAATACATAGTTAAAATTTGGAAAAAGTTAATAATTTTTTAAAGAACATAAAAAAATAAGATGATATTACATTTAGAGATACTTAAATTAAATTAAACCTTTTAAACATTTCTTATATTTATGTCCAATCAAAGCATTGTAACCATCTCAAATTCAGCCGTACAAAACAAATTTTTACAAAATTTTTGAAAAATTATAAATTTTACCAAATTTTTAAAAATATCCGTCGGCTAATTTTCGAGTTCTAAGTGGCTCCTCAATTCAGACGTCAGAATTGAGCCAGGATCGGGTCTACAAAATCGGCTAATTTACTACTAAGTACTGGTAATAGGTACCCTACCCGCGTTCAAAAATATATGAGACATGGCTTCTCAATCCATACGGATATGGGAGGACAGTGTAGGCCAGTTCTTGTAGTCGTTAACAGAAGCAGCACCATTGATTTTTGTTAAAGGTTTTATTTAGAAATAATTCGAAGTTTATTCATATCCATTAATGAAAATGAGATTCCGTAGTAATATTTAAAGTGACAATCCGCTCGGTCAACACGAACAAAGTGTGATCCTACCCGCGTCACAACCAGGTGTACTACTAAATACACAACCACGGCGTAAGTACATATGCTAATGTACACTCAGCTTACAATTTATTTCGATGTTAGCATATTATGGTGACTAGAATGTATTTTTTACCGACTTAAAAACAGGAGATTATCAATTCGACACATATGTATGTAATATTATTGGAACTGCAAAATATTGAGTTACGATAATCTACATATTAGGGCTTCCAATCAAATATACAAAATTTTATAGGTGTATGTATGTTTGTCCACGCATTTCTCCGGAACTTTTACGTTACATTTACTTCAACTTAATTTAGGGAACAGTGCAAGTTTCATTAAAATTGGTTCAGAAGTTTTCAAGATATGGACTAATACGTGTAAGTGTGACGGCTTTTTGTTTTTGGATAGGAAATCATCAAATGACTTCTCCCGCTCTGGGCGTAGCGGGAGGGCGTGTCAGACTTTTACTGACTAAAACCCACCCGTATTCCTTCTGTTGCCTGTGCCGGGGCCACGGTAACTCTTTCGAACATCCCGCAATGGCATCGGCCCTAGCGGACCCCTTCAATGGTGCTGAAATATCTTTGAGGCGCGCGTGGAATACAACGCGCCGTCGACTCGGGCCTTGTCCTTACCGGACGGCGAGCTACCCATTGCTCGCCGTCCGCAAGCCCGCGCCTACGGTGGCCGGGAA
The DNA here is from genome assembly GCA_947568875.1 of Fissipunctia ypsillon. NCBI lineage: Eukaryota > Metazoa > Arthropoda > Insecta > Lepidoptera > Noctuidae > Fissipunctia > Fissipunctia ypsillon. The sequence continues at coordinate 2,520,118 of OX387659.1, read as the reverse complement.
TCGGCTGCCATTTCTCGACGCCCAGGGCGTCTCCTGCGGCGACTAGGGGCGTGAGGGCGCAAAACTTGCCTCTCCCTCACGCATCCCGCCTCCTCCTTCGCGAGCATTACTGCTTCGCAGAAGGAGGTAATGGCTTCCCATGTACTCTCTGGACAAGGGCCGGACGCGAGAGATCGCCGCCGCCGATTGCTTCCACGAGGACACGGCGGTGCTCCGCCCAAGCCGGGCAGACCTCCACCGTATGCTCCACCGTGTCCTCCGGGCGATCCACACAGTGGTGACACCCGGGCGTTTTCTTCCGCCTTATGCGGAACAGGTACCTCCGGAAGCACCCGTGTCCGGTGAGGAAGGTTATTAAAGCTTACTTTTTGAGTGCCGCGCTGGTGTAAGGCCGCAGCCGCACTTGTAAGGAGACGGCGACGCGACGGCGACTTTGAACAAATTTGTCGCTTCTGCAGTGCGGCCACCGATATATAATATGTTTGAATTTGTTGTCACGAAATTGCTGTCGCGTCGCAGTCGCCTTAGTAGTGTGGCCACGTCCTAATGCTCACTAGCGCAAATGCTGGGCGTTGGTTCTTGGTTCGATTCCCAAGTCGAAAAAAGTGTTATTAGGTTTTTCATCAGCAATTTTCTGTTGCAACCCAGAGGCGCAACTAACAAAAGCCCCATGAGAGTAGTAAGTATACTTTTTGTTACGTATGACGCATAACTTTTTACCAAGTACTCCAATTTGAACGATTCTTGTTTTATTCCGGAGGGTAATACCTCGAAGTTGGTCCCGTGTAAAATTAATTAACTTTGCTTCGGTGGTTTTTGAGTTAGCTTCAGTAATGCGTATTTTCGCCACTTAGTCTATGTGGATGATGTTCTAATAAACTCCTATTACTGTAATTTACATAGCAGGTAGTGGTATAAAAATTTGTGTGGGGTAGATACCACAACAGACAAAAAAGTGAAAAATAAAAACTTTTTTACAAAAAATAAAACCGACATCCAAAAAAAAAACACTACGAAGTGAAAAATAACTTTGATTTCGGAAGTCGGTGGCAAAAACGAACATACAAAACTAAAGACACCGACTTCCAAAATCAAGTTATTTTTCACTTTGTAGTGTTTTTTTTTTTTGGAAGTCGGTTTTATTTTTTGTAAAAAAAGTTTCTTTCAACAACAGACCCTAAGAAAGTGCTACGGAATTGTGTAAAAGTGCAAATTGATACTATTCTTAGTTATAACGTAATCTTATACAAAAATCAATAATTTACAGTTAAATTGCTTAGTAGTATATTAGGCTAGATTGTAATTAATTATTAAGAACTAATAGTTCTTTATAATATAGAAAAAAAATAACAAGTGCCTAGCTGTGTTTTGTAAAATGTTAATGCAATTACGGTCGAAGTTGCAACCGCAACCCAAATTGGAACTATAGGCTATCGTTGTCAATTTAAGACATATTACAACGATAGAAAAACTTACAACTATCTTAAAGAAAAGTATCGTTAAAGATTTCGGGGCTTAGAGAACTTGCACAGCTCCGTTGGTTATAAAAAATGGAACCGATGTTCTCAGTATATTGGCTATAGGTGAAGTTGTTATCATTTGGACATCGGCCCAACATGGCGGGCGACACAGTGTAACATCGGGTGCCAAACACGACACTATAGTCCGTGCTTCTTAGTTAGAAGAGATTCATACTCACTTTATGTTAGTTTATGACGGGTCTACTGCAAAGATCTATGTAGTTTACTTGAACAAAGAAAAATAATATTATAATTATAGCATACTATCAGATTGCTTGTATTTCCAGAAGAGGAAGACAGAGGTTAATTATTAGGTAGTACATCCACATCGCCTTGTTGGTGACTGCCTCGTTGGTCTAGTGGTTGCAAGCGCTACTGCTGAGCATGAGGTCTTGGGTTGGATTTCCGGATCGGGCAAAGTGTTTATAGAGATATGAGGAACAGGGTGTAAAGTTCACTCATCCTCTATGAAAAGGGAGGATCCTCCGACCAGACGGGTGTTGTGTCTGGTGGGCTACTGCCCGACGGTTGATGTCGGGATGTTGTATACAGGATAAGTTTAAAAGGAGTGCGGATATTTTAGCAGGTAATCAGGTGCATAAAACTGAACAACTTTTCCCAAGGAGCATAGGTCGAAATCTAAAAAATAAAATTCAACTTCTCATACAAATGTAAGTCACGTGACCAGTCACTGTATGAAAAGTCGATTTTCAATTTTAAGATTTCGACCTATGTTCCTTGAGGAAAGTTGTCCAGTTTTATGCACCTGATTACCTGCTAAAATATCCGCACTCCTTTTAAACTTATCCTGTATATGCTAGTCGCGCGGTAAACTCTGATTGCGCGATGCAGGATTTTGTGTGACGTCAGTGTGATGCGTTCTATTGTGGCGATGTAGATATTGGGTTACACACACACACACACACAACACCACCACACCACACACCACACCACACACCACCACACACCACATGTTATTGGGTTTTTCCATCTGGAATTTCTCAGTAGCAGCTCGGAGTCTAGATTTGTGCCCGATGGATAGCAATAGGCTCGCCCCTATTACATGGGACTTAAACATAATAGGTGATTTGTGGGTGTACTATAGGTAGACCTCTGCCTAACTCTTCGGGGAATACAGGTGTGATGTTGTGTATGTGTATGTATGTATGTGTACGCATTTTCCTAATAAGTGTCAGTTATACATAAAATATAATAGAAGACAAACAAGAGTTCGCCAGTCCCGGGCATGGAACCCAAATCATGAGGCTGAGCTACTGCTCACGTAAGCATCCACTCTACCACAAGAATTGGGTCTTATAAAATTGATATTTTGCCAGAAGGGAGCAAAATAACACAAACAAATCAAATCGAACTGCCACAAACTTACCTACTTCGTTAGAGTCAACGTTCTCGGCCTCCTATTGTGAACTCGGCTTTATTTTCATTTCCCTTTATAATATGTACCTCACATGATGTATTGTCAAAGTTTCTAACTTGCAACTCTGTATGGTAATATTTTGTTGTGTATTTTTCGTAACTTTTTTATTAAGTTTGGGAAGCGATGACATGTTGAGGAAAGTTCATTTTTTGTGTTACAAGTTATTATAACTCTTTTATCTTTGTACTTGTTTGGTGTTTTATACAAAAAGATGCGTAACAATCTACTTAGTCATGCGAAACGAGACGAGAGGTATCGTGGGACACTCACTTGGAACTCCAGCCTCCTCCCCCCTCCTTCGCCCTCGCGCCTTGTTTCAGTACTTTCGCTTTTGTATACTTGGCGAATGAGAGTTAAACCTAGTCTTTTCGGCCTAGCTCTTAAATTCAAAATATTTTATTTGACATAAACCTACATGGGCACTTATGAAACGTCAGAAGCTAGGTGTACGGTTCCAATTGTACGTTTCCTATGGTGAAGAACCCGCAAGAAACTCCACGGTTACTCTTTTAATGGCTTTTACAATGTTTTCAAATTTCTCAATCGACAGGTGTGCAGAGTATGAAGTGCGATTAGTAACTCCGTTCCAATAAAATACACATAACATTCCCGTCACGCCTTACATTCACGGATGTATTCTCCGCAGGATTTAGCAGAGATGTTCATATTCATATTCATATCTTAACTAATATACAAATACATAAACTCACGCCTTCTTCCCAATGGGGGTAGGCAGAAACTACAGAACGCCACCTGCTACGATCCTTTCTTATTCCTTTTGCCTCGCTTACGTTCGTAAATCTGGCTATACACGCACGCCGGTTGCGAGTACTACGCACCTGACCTTTCTGAAGAACATCACCAATAAGATCACTATATGTCTTCCTAGGGCGTCCCCTCCCGGCGTTTCCTCTCACATCTGCCGTGTAAATACCTTTTGTTAGTTGCCTTTCATTCATCCTCTCAACATGACTAAGCCATCTTAGCACACCCTTTTCAATCTTTGTCACTACATCTTCTAACATCATCATCTTCTTCATCTGCTATGTAACTAATATTTTGTAACAATATGATTTTAATGAGTGTCCATGGAGGTTCTTGTCCGTTCTTTTCCATAGGAACCTATTACGCTTTGGAATGGGAAACAACTAGCTTTACCTTTGACTGACCGACTCAGCGATTCCTTTGACAATTCAAAAGTGCCTGTAAATAGTTTACTTGAAATAAATGCTTTGAGTTTGAGTTATGTTGGTAACCGAGCACGATCGAATCCGCTTTTCTGTTTTACCGGCTCAGTATTTCATAAAGTCAATGTCAAAGTTAAAACAGATTTGGTTTTTATTAATATTAATATTTCTGTAATTTTAGTTGATTACTAGTTTATTCATTTATTTATAAGTATAAAAATTATGTATAAGGTAATGTTGAAACTGTTTGTACTCTCCGTCATCATCATCATCATCCACAGCCCGTTATCACCAAGTTTGTTGAGCAAAGACCTCTCTCTTCATTTGCCAATCCCCACGCTCCTGTGCCAACCTCATCCAGGTTCTACCCGCGATGGCAACAATGTCGTCTGCCCATCTCGCCGCCGTCACATGTCCCTAAATAAAAGTTCATTACAAAACCAGCGTCAGACAGCATCTGTCTGGCATTAATGCTGAAATGAACCTTTTTGGCGCAGCCATGAGGCACACACTATTGTTGTTAAAACCATAATTTTTACTTTTATAATTTGTTATTTGTACTTTGTGTTTCACGATCTGTGTCCAAATAAACATTATTCTTTCTTTCTTCTTTTTTTTCTTTTCTAATTAAAAAAAGGCTAGTCCAAAGGTTTTATGTTTATGTAAACTAGACAGTGGTCAAAAGTTTTAAATGCTATTTTGACCTTTGTTTTCAAGTGAATATATGATAGTTAGGTATAGTTCTGGTCAGTGTCGTATACTTCAAAAGGAAAATATCTAAGTATGTGTCATTATTTGATAAAGGAAAGAATTTGAAAACTGACAAAGGTATTTGTAACTCGACTGCACTTATAGTACCTGCTTCAACCAAGGAAAAGAATATAATGTTGAAACTGTTTCTTTTAAAGACAGGTGATTTCATAACCTATCTAGGAGAACAGTACGGCACCCACTAACTAGATTAAGAAACTCTATGCCTATGCTTTATATACGTACATTACCTTGCCACGTCATCTGGTCCTAGTTTGAACAATAATTCTTATTACTTATTTAAATCTTATTATTGAAAATGTCTTTGACATATCTCGGGACCCTGGGGTCTCGGACCTTTGGAAGGCGTACGAGGGGCCGAAGCCAACTCACTGAGATAGGAGCCTTTTTGGCCTCGCACAGGTCTTCTTTGTTTTGTTTTTTTCTTTCCTTTTGTTTTATTTGTGTTTAAGATATTGTTTCTTTTTATTGTTGCATTTCCTGTGCGTGTACCAAATAAAATATTTTTCTTTCTTTCAGAGGCCCGTTAGACGTTTTTAATTAAATGAGGTACCAACCGATGGTTGTCTCTGTTTGCACTATGCAAGTGCACCTAAGGAGAACCCCCGGTTGGTGTAGGACTATTGTGGATATGGAAACAAAAATATTGGATTATGGGTTTCGGTGCCTAAAGTGAACTGGTTGTCTAGAACTGTGCAAAGGGTATAGACATTTTGGACTTGGGATCTTAACATAGCAGATGGTGAAATGTGGGTGTACTTAGGCTGCCTGTCCATTGACACGGAGCGATGCAGCGGTGCGGAGCGAGGGAGTAATGTGGAGCGGAGTAGCGGACTGTGTCTGACCATTGATGCGGAGCGAATAGTGCGGAGTGGAGTTGCAGACTGTGCGGAGCTAGACAGAGTTCACGCGACGAGTAATTTGAGCAGGTGGCAGCGGGAGACCAGTTCCCCGCTCCGCTTCCTCACTCCGCTTCCCAGTTTTGTAAGAATTTTTAAACTAGTTCGCAAATCCCTGTCCACTAAAGCGGAGCGGAGATTTTATGCGATTCCATTGGTTAATATTGGCACAGCTCCACTCCGCTCCTCTCCTCTCCGCTCCAGTGACAGTCAGCTTCAAACTCTTCTGCCTACCACTTCGCAGAATACAGGCGTGATATTACGAGTATGTTATGTTATGAAGGGATGTATTTTTATGGTGTTTCGGTAGGATGCAAATATTTTACAAAAACAAACTAGTGTCAACATAACATAACATCACGCCTGCAATCCCCGAAGGATTAGGTAGAAGTGTTACACATCCACATTTCGCCAGTTATGTTTGTTTAAGTCCCATGTAACAGGGGGCGAGCCTATTGCCATCAACCGGGCATAAATCCAGACTTCGCGCTCCTACTGAGAAATTCCTGATGGAAAAACGCAATAACACTTTGCCCGATCTGGAAATCGAACCCAGGACCTCATGTTCAGCAGTAGCGCTGGCACCAACTACCTCTAAATTGGACAACTTTACCCAAAAGAGGATGTCTATCCCTAAGGCTAAAAACACAACCAGAGCTAATAAATGAAAGAGTAATAACATCACAGTAAATATACCTACCTATTGTATCAGGAAGAGGGCCAAGTACGCGCCAGAAGTTTTGGACGCCATCGTATTTTAATTATAATATTTTCCACAGGGAGAAGCCGGGTGATTTATAACGCAATTTCTCTATTGTTATGAGAATAAAACATAATCTCACCACTTCGTTACACTAGTTTAGCATGTTAACTGCTATTGAAGGCCTTAAGCCTGAATTATTAGAGTTGGCTTTATGAAATATGGCGCCCGTGAATATAATTTTGTCGGCCATTTTGTGAATCTTGTGAGGTGGGGGTTGACGTTTTTTGTTTTGGGTGCGTATGAGTGTGAAGGATGAAAGTGAAAAAGAGGAAAAACGTTTGTTTTAAATCATTCGTTACGTCACTGATGGTTTTCTGTAAGGTTTTGCTTTCCTGAGAAAGCGGCGAATGGTCACACAATAATGATTCCAAGTACAGAGCATTTTTTGACACCTTAAGGCGCTGATAAACGACTTTTAATGATTTTAAACTGAAGTTCACGTCTAAACGAGTAGTGTTAATGATTTGGAGAAATATATGTTAAATTAGAGCATTTTCTTAATAAGTTAATATGTGAATATTTTAGATATGTTTGTATTATAATTAATTAGTAAAATATGTCTAACGCGGATAAAAAAAAAGTTTTTTTACAAATCGGTCTAGCCGTCTTGGAGTCACCGGGGAACACACATAAAAAAATTAATAAAAGATTCCGATGATTTGAGAACCTCCTTCTTTTTTTAAGTCAGTTGAAAATACAACGATAGCATTTAAATAGCATTTTATAATAAGTGTCACCCATAAAAATATGAATAAAGGTTTAAAACTAAGTAAATATTATGTGCGAAACGAGTATTTTCAATTAGAAAATCGTTCTAATTTACGTAACGTTTACTCCACGTGTTCGTGCTTGGCCCACACTTTCTTATTTCACTGAAATCGCAAACAGTAGTTAAATAATCGGGAAAATCGATGACGAATTTTTTGGACCGAATGAATTTACATAACCCACACACCTAGCACACCTACATCCACACATATACCTTCACACACACCCATACCACACACTACACACATAGCTAGGTACTTTTGGAAGTGTCAAGCAGAGAGAGAGCAGAGCTGCAGTACCTACACTCACATTTCGCCAGTTAAAGTCCCATATAATAGGAACATAAATATGAATTTCTTAGACATGAATCTTACTCAACATAGATAACCTACACACTTCTTTAATAATACGGCAAATAGTTAAGTGATCTTCTAAAGCTTGTTGATCTTCATAAGATGGACGCTTTTTTTTTAATTAATGGACTTTTAAAAAAAATGCGCTTTTAACGATGCTCACATTTGTTTTTTTGTAACTGAGCTTCTTATTAACTTTCTGGTCATTTCACAGAGGGTTGCAGTAACTAAGCTAGAGCATCCCGACCAAATGTGTTAGGTTAGAACTCTGACCAACCGCGCGCGAACCGAGCGAGCGAAGCAAGCGTTGCCGCGTCTACATCCGAGTTGGTAGGCTGTTTCGTATTTTTAAGACCCTAAATTAGAAATTATTTGAGCTTCACAAAAAGAGGCGCAATCAGTTTATTACAGTCTTCAATAATATTTTAGGGAAAGCAAAACGACAATTATTAGAGGTTCAATTAAATACATTCCTAATAATAATTCCAATACCTAACCAATCTAAGCGATTGACACCAATCCTCAAGCAACTCCCACAATGCTTTGCATTCAGGTATTGTCAACAGGACACGATCGAAGCTTTATGAAAGGTGACTCAATTTCTCAGAGCTCAGTAGTATTCTGAATGTATCTGGCACCGTGTGCTATTGGTATATACAGGGAGATGAATCTTGTGATTAGCGAGCGTAGCGGTTTGTACCGACTTAATATTATTTGTATTTCAAAACTTTGTTTGAACAACGGTAACTATTATGTCATTTGATGCAAACTGAATGGAACAATTTTTTAGGAAAAATAAAATAGGGTTATCCCTTTAGATTCTGATATAATATTTATTTTTTACTTTCGTATTAACAAAAAAAAATATATATATTGGTGTTGTACAAAAAAAAAAAACAAAGTCATTTAAAGTTACAGAACAAAATTTGTATTGTAGCCTGATCTGTCCACTTGACGAAACAGTCATTAGTCTACTAACAGTTCATAGAAACTTTTTGTTTACAAGCCGTGTTTATGTAACGCGATAACACGCCGCGCTGGCGAAAAAAAAGTACAACAACATTATATACAACACACACAACAACATATGTACAGCAACATGTATGTTCAAGGACAATGAAGAGATTGGTAGTCAGAATTACCAATCCTCGATGCGACGCGAGTGAGTGTCAAAATGAAAAGCCACGTGGACTGTTGCAAATGTATCTAATGAAAGTGTAAACAAACACTGTTCATGTTCACACATTCATATGTATTAACAAGGTTTTAACTTAATATACCAATCTAAATAGACCCTAGACCGTACTCAAGCAGCGGTGCAATTGCGTAACACACTTACAGTAGGAATTGGTTTCATTTTGACAGTTTAACAAAATTCATTGCGTTGGTTACGTTGTTGAGCAGCCAAATTTTTGAACATATGGAATGCAATGGATTAACAATTTGTTTCAAAATCATTCAAATTGTGATTGATAGCGTGTTTCGCAATTAGGGTGCAGGTATTATTTATAATTTAAATTAAAAAGATACAGCCAAAATATTAAATTTAAATGTTAAACTCAAAGCATTTAGTTCATATAAACCAATTACAGGCACTTTTGAATTGTCAAGCGGTCAGTCAGTCAGAAAGATGAAGCTAGTTGCCCATTGCAAAGTGTAGTAGGTTCCTATGGAAAAGAACGGGCAAGAAACTCGATGGAGACTGTTTTAAATCAAAATATTGTTACAAAATATTGGTTACGTCAGTCATGTTGTAATTTGTATAAGTATGTAAGAACAATGTAGAAAGACGTGCACGTTATATTAAAAAAAAATACAATTACCGGAATACATAACTAATATAATCATTATTAAGCGCTCTTCCTCCTCTCTCCTACTATGCTGTGCCCGACAGTGTCCATATTTGTTTCATTCATTTTTAGCCTACCAACAGTTTTACCAACATTATGGAATGCAATAAAGAATTGTGTCTTGAGAATATCTCATCATTTTTTTTTAACAAATATCTATACATAAATAAAATTTAAGTGTCTGTTTGTAATGTCAAAACAAAAACTTTTTACTCTGATTTTCTGGTACTTAGAAACATCGTATAAAGTCATTTACTGTATGAACTGACTGAAATAAATTATTAATATTAATCTGGTAATCAAAATTATTTTTTCGCGTTCAAAAGAAATTTGATGAACTGTCTCGGATAATATAAGTGATATTCACATAAAGAGAGAATCTCCTACACATTTGTTCCGAAAAGTATGTATATTACATCGGTTTCGGATGAATCTAATAATGATTTGACGTCCTGGAAAAAATGCCATTCATAGAATAGTAGCTTACAAAGAACGTTTCGTGTTATTTTTGATACAATGTAAATGTACAATCAAAACATAATAAATACGTGTGCAAAGTGACCAACCAGAATTGGTCTGTGTTTGTTTGGTAATCAAGTAATTAATAAAGAACGCGTGGCGGCGCGGCGCCCTAGGCCCGCGCGTTTGCGCCGAGACTTACGAGACTTTCATTTGTAGATAGCTCATGTTACGGGGCGTAACTTAGGCTACTTTTATTTTAGAAAAATAATTAGGGTCCGCGCAAGAAAATTAAAACTCATCAAATTGTAAACAAAAAGTCGGATTTGAAAAATTATTTTTGCATTTGGCAGCCCAGTTCTCGAGGATGCTTATAGGCTATTTAACATCACGCTACGACACTTAGGAGTCGAGAAAATCAGTCAGAAAGAACACTAAACGACAACGAAATAATTGAAGGAATCGAAGTAGCGCAGGCGGGCGATGCAACGCGACAGATCGGGAGACGAGGGAGTTTTATTAAAATGTGGCTGTTAGTTAGAGGCTCTTCTTAAGCCCCATACTAAGATATAAGATTAAAATTAGCATAAGTTTGTAGCTTGAAAGTTGATTATTCACCACCATCACCCTTCATTCTATTCGACTGACATTAATTAGGCCGCAAAATATCTCCAAAAAACTAGTTTCGAAATAAATAAAGAATGACGTTTTGATAACAAAGCCACGATAAAAATGTCATCGGATTTTTCGAATTAAAACAAATATCACGTTCGAGCCGAACTAAAAGCCAATTTTTGAACACTTAAATTGAATTTTATAGTGCGTGTGAGTAAAATAAAAGTTGACCACAGATGAAAAATAATTTCGTTTTATATACACAGGGAAATTTTGTCAACTATTTTGTGTACCTTATGTCAGTGGAATAGTGTTCCATTTCTATCAACAGTAACCTATGACTTTTGCTTAGAAGACAACCAGACCAATGAAAAATCACATGCTAATTGGATATTAAGGCAAAAGCGCCAAGTAGGCCGCGAAATTAAAATTTTTTTTTGCAATTTGCAGGTTTATATTAGGTTGTGTATTGATGAAAATATTGCGATTCGCGACCGTAACACAGTGTTTATAGAATTATAATCATTTAAATTATCAGTAGAACTCTTCTTTGACCAAATTACATGAAATTATGACATAGGTCAATTCTAACTTCTAGAGTAGTATTGATGATTTTAACTCAAACTCAAAGCATTTATTTCAATTAAACCATTTACAGGCGCTTTTGAACTGTCAAGGAGTCGGTCAGTCAGAAATATGAAGCTAGTTGCCCATTCCAAAGAGTAGTACGTACCCATGGAGAAGAACGGGCAAGAAACTCCATCATCATCTGCCTAGCCTTTTCCCAACTATGTTGGGGTCGGCTTCCAGTCTAACCGGATGCAGCTGAATACCAGTATTTTACATGGAGCGACTGCCTATCTGACCTCCACAACCCAGTAACTGGGTAATACGATACCCCTTGGTAAGACTGGTTGTCAGACTTTCGGTCTTCTGACGACCCGTAACGACTGTCAAAGATCTACGAATGACAGCCGGGACCAACGGCTTAACGTGCTTTCCGAGGCACGGAGGATTCTCGGTATGTAAAGATGGTCACCCATCCACGGACAACCCCGGCAAGCGTAGATTAACCTGATGGATCGACCCGTGCGGCTGTTATTACTTAGCCACGAGCTCCAAGAAACTCCATGGAAACTCTTTTAAACCATATTGTTCCAAAAATATTAGTTACATCATTATGTTGAATTTATAATTAAATGTGAGACCGATGTAAAAAAGAGATACACGTTAAAAGTGACCAGAGTAAGTACCAAACAAAAACAAAAAAAAAACAACAACACAATAAAAAAATAAGCCGTGGCAGCTAAGAGATGACCAGTCCCAACTGAAGGCGTTCACGAACATGACGCATGGATCAGCACCATTTAGCTCATCCATTTTGAAGGGAGCCGAATGATCCAACACATGCGCCACCATCAGCGAGGCTATTTATTATTTTTATGACATTTTGTTTACACACATACTTATTAAAATCCAACGAACACGTTGTTCTCACGAGCGACGCGGCTCGGCGCGGGGACCGAGAACGCAACAGCATCGGGCACTTCATCGTCCGACGCGACCGCGCTTGGACATACCTTTTGATTTACGTACTTAGGTTGTGAACCAGCTAATAAACCATTTTAATACAGTCCGCTTGCTTTCTTTTCACCTGGGCCTAGACAACATTAATTTTACATTCTATGATTACGTTAACTCACACAGTAACTTATTACTTGTTATTTTAGGAAAACGTATACTTTTACAATGTTTGTAAATAGATGAAAACCATGTAACTATGACATAATTAATTTATCTGTAATTGCTAAGTTTTTAATTATTTTAGTAAGTCGAGTGTTCCTTCAAGTGACATTATTTAATGTTAACATTATTATTATTATTTTTACCTGTGGTATAGTAATTTTATTATAGGTGCACCGTCTTCCCATTTAATTATATAATTTCTGTAGGTACAAAATAGTGTAAAACATTTTAAAAGAGTACCTAACGATGGAGTTTCTTACCCATTCTTCTATGATACATACGAAACTACCTTTTGGAAGGGGCGACTAGAATCACATTTTTTTTTTGTAACTTTGACGTTCTAAAGTGCCTTTTAACTGCCCATTTGAAATAAATTATTTGTTTTTGATTTTGAATCATATTTTGATCAACATACAACTACTTGTATTACCTTACCTACGTTTTTTGCAATTTGCAGGTCATTGTCAACACACTGACCGGCACCACACTAGAGCAACACACTATCAATCACAATTTGAATGATTTTGAAACATATTGCTCGAAAAATTTGTCTGATCAACAACGTAAATAACGCAATGAATGTTGTTGAACTGTCAAAATGAAACCGATTCCTATTGTGTGTTACGCAATTGCCCCGCTGCAGATTGCAAAAAACGTAGGTAAGGAAATTTGAATTTTCGCGGGCTACCTAACCGTACCAACAGACAGACAGACAGGTACTTAAACTAAGAAACACATCTTAATAGGGGTGTTCAGTAGCTAGGAAAGTAAGGCATTGTCATCATCATCTTCCTGCCCTTATCCCGTATTATTTGGGGTCGGCGCAACACGTTTTTTTCTTCCATTCTGTCCTGTCACTCGTCAAACTATCACTGACTCCCTTTTCTTTCATATCACTTCTCACACAATCCATCCATCTTTTCTTTGGCCTCCCTCTCCCTCTCCATCCATCCACATGTAAACTCATAACTCTTTTAGCAACATGCGTTTCATCCCTCCTCTTCACATGACCATACCAAGACAAACGATTCCCTTTCAATTTTTCAGTCACTGGCGCCACTTTCAAACTTCCCCTAATATATTCATTTCTCACTTTATCCATTCTCGTCACACCAAACATCCATCTTAACATTCTCATCTCCGCTACGTGCAATCTTTTTTCATCCGTCTTTTTCACAGCCCAACATTCTGATCCATACAGTATGACAGGCCTTATCACGGACTTGTAGATTTTACCCTTCAACTTGAGAGGCATCCGTGGGTCACAAGTTGTTCCCGTGACCTGTCGCCATTTCATCCATCCTGCGTTGATCCGATGTGTTACATCCCGGTCTACCTCACCATCCCCTTGAACGAGCGACCCGAGGTACCGAAAGTCGGGACAGATTGGTATGGGCGTTCCGGCGAGAGCTAAAGGCACTGGATTGGAGAGACCGCCGAAATCGCAGAACAAGTATTCCGTTTTGGTTCTACTCAATTTCAGGCCAACACTCTCCAGTCTGTGCCACCACACCTCCAATCTGTTCTGGACCTCTAGGCCACTTTCAGAAACCAGCACTATGTCATCGGCAAACAGCATACACCAGGGAGCCTCTTCCTGAATGTCCGACGTCAGAGCGTCCATTATCATCAGGAAGAGGTATGGGCTGAGAGCCGACCCTTGATGTAAGCCGACCGCCACATTGAAGCTGCCAGTGGTGCCCACTGTAGACCGGACTTGGGTACTGCATCGACTGTACATCGCTCGGATCAACTGCACATACTTCCCAGGTATACCTTTCTTCTTAAGGGCCCACCACAGAACCTCACGAGGTACCCGGTCGTATGCTTTTTCGAGGTCAACGAATACCATGTGCAAGTTTTTATGCGCACCTCTATATTTTTCGCACAGCTGACGTATAGCAAAAATGGCATCCGTTGTACCCCGACCCGGCATAAAACCGAATTGGTTCTGTGAAATTTCACTCTCTTCTCTCAGTCGCCTTTCAATAACTTTCTCCCAGGCTTTCATCGTATGTGACATTAGCTTTATCCCTCTATAATTGTTGCACTCCAGCACATCACCTTTGTTTTTAAAAATGGGCACCAAAGAGCTATTGCACCACTCATCAGGTATGGCTTCTTCCTGCAACAACTTATTGAAGAACAAAGCTAACCACGTCCATCCATCCACTCGCAATAGCTTCCACACTTCAACTGGTATTCCATCTGGACCAAATGGCTTTACCATTCTTCATTCCATTTACAGCTATTCTAACTTCATCCATACTAACCATTCTTACTAACCCCACATCTACTGGTTTATTCTCTAAAACCCCACTCCAATTATTTTCCTCATTCATCAATCTTTCAAAATATTCCTTCCACCTCTTTTTGATTTTTTCATCATCCGATAGAACCATTCCATTTTCATCTCTTATACATCTTACCTGGCAAACATCCCTCGCCTTTCTCTCTCTTATTCTGGTAAGCCGGTATAGCTCTTTATGGCCTGCAGGACTATCCAGTGTGTCATATAGTTTGTCCTGGGCTTTTGATTTTGCTATTGCCACGGCTTTCTTGGCTTTCTTCTTCAAAGCGTCATACTCACTCTTTTTTTCAGCTCTTAAAATAGCGTTTCCTGCCTCTACATGCTGCCATTCTTTGAATTTTCTCTTCTTTTCTTTCAATACATTCTGAACTTCTGTCGACCACCACCATGTATCCCTATCTATTATGCCCTTTCCTCTCGTCTCTCCCAAAATATCTTTCGCTGCTTGCCTGATACACTCAGCTATTTCATTCCAGCTTTCATTTATACTTCGATCATTCATGTCTCCCATCTCTATCATTCTGTCCACCACTCGCTCCCTGAACATCTTCGCACAATCATTCCTCTCTAACATATTCCATTTTATTTTAGGGGGAGGACGTTCTTTGTTTTTGTTAGACAGTATTTTAATTACTGATGTCATAACTAGGAGTCTATGTTGTGAGACTAGGTCTTCTCCTGGCAGTACTTTGCAGTCTTTGACGTACTTTAAGTGGTTGCGCCGAACCAAAAAGTAATCAATTTGGGTCTTATGATTACCACTTTTGTATGTGATCATGTGTTCGTCTCTTTTCTGAAACCACGTATTGGCTACTGCCAGGTCAAATGCAGTAGCGGATTGCAGCAACGTCTCTCCTTCACTGTTTGGACTACCGAAACCCCACCCCCCATGTACTCTTTCATAAACACCTTTCATTCTTCCCACATGTCCATTAAAATCTCCTCCCACTACCAATTCTTCATGAACGGGGATGTTCATTAAGGCTGTGTCAAAATCCTCCCAAAACTTCTCTTTCACCGTTTCATCACATCCTACTTGTGGTGCATACACACTAACTACATTCATCATCACATTCTCTAGCATAACTTTCACAACTTTCACAACTATCAATCTATCACTAATCCTTTGTACTTCCATCACGCTTTCTTTCAATTTACTGTGTAACACTATTCCTACACCATTTCTTTTTCCATCACTTCCACAGTAGTAGAACTTATATCCCTCACCAATTTCTCTCGCTTTTGTTCCTCTCCATTTGGTTTCCTGCAAGCATGCTATATTTATGCGTCTTCTTTTCAATACATCCGCTAACTCTCTGGCCCTTCCAGTCATAGTCCCAACATTCCAACTTGCATACCTCAATCTCATTTTCCGAGATAACTTCTTACGTTGCACCCGCCCAAGATGGTGCAAAAACCCTAGTCCACTTCCCACAGGAGCCGGGTGCTGCCCCTACGCGTCGCCTGTGGGGTACGCCCTAACCCTATCGCGCATTCCATTTAGACCGAACATGTTACTAGGGGATTTGGCTAGTTTTTTATAGTCGGCCGCCAGCCTGACACCAACCCTCCTTGGGCATGCTTTTGTTGGTGGTTTACCCGCCACCACGGGGTGACCTAAGGTGCTTTAGTATGCACAGTCTCTAAAATATCCCTTAGTCGCCTCTTACGACACCCACGGGAAGATATGGGATGGTGCTATTCTTTACGTCCGACACCATACAGTACAGTAAGGCATTGTCAAAGTTATTTAAATGTTACCTTGAAGTGAACGTGTTATTAACTGTACGATACGTTTTATGAGAAGTAAAACTGGTATTATCAGACTAACTGCAGTACTGTCTCTCCTTCTCAAAGTTTATCTTTAAAAAATCGCTTTTAGCGATAAGACTGCCCATTGTTTCACTCTATGTAAATTTTTAACATTTATATCTATAATTCGCAAGAGCAATTCTATTCTCGTTAAGAAATCTTATCAATTGGATGTTCTGCTTTCATGGAAGGCCTGACGGGAGCATGGTCGTCCAAAGTAACCACAGTACATATGGTAGGGATTTCAGCTAGATTCTCTCGGTGGATTATTCAAATGCATTTTTTATCTTTGACGGCAGACAGGCAACATGAATATTATTACAAAAAAAAAAATATATATCGGATCAAATTCAGAATATAAAAGATTTATATTAAAACAAATCTAAATCGCTGAGAGCTTTTAAAAACGCTGTAAAGTTCATGCATTCATTACGTTAAAAGCATATGAAGTAGAAGCATATTTAATATATTATTTTATTTTATTAGTCATTTACATAATATCATATGTGACTTCAAATAAAATAAATAGTAGATACCTTTACAGTAATATTGCAAGTAGGTACAGAAATATTTATGTTCAAAATGGCGGTTGAAATAAAAGTAAAATTCTCCGCATTTAAGGGTTAGTGATAAATAAAATGAAATTGCATAGCGCAGATGTGGTTGATATTTTGATTAGATATTTTATTGACTCAGGTGATAAAAGAATTGGGGCCAATTTCTCGAATGAAACTGAACGCGATCAGCACTTAGACGACGTTTAAGAGCTGTCAGTGTCATTATTTTCTGTAGAATATTGACTCTGACAGCTCTTGAACGCGGCTTAAATGTGCGGATCGAGTTCGGTTTCATTGGTGAAATTAGGACTTAGTCTGTTACTTTGTAAATTGTGTAACAAACTCAAACTCAAAGCGCATTTGCTGGCACTTTTAAATTGTCAAAGAAGTCAGTCAGTCAGAAAGATGAAGCTAGTTGCCTATTCCAAAGCGTAGTAAGTTCCTATGGAGCAGAACGGGCAGAAATTCCACGGACACTCTTTTAAACTACACACATAAGTGTCTAGGTATCGAGTACATTTTAGAGTATCGCCGCAATCGAAGAATATTATATTAACTTTTTTGGTTCTTTATTGATTATTTTTAGTGATTTTTACTATTTAAATTAAGAATTTTCTTTAAATTTTGATTAAAAACAGAAAATCAACTGTCAATCAGGGTTCCTATAAAAGTGAGTAATAGCGCTTTTACAAAACCATTAAAATTTCTGCATCGGAATTGAAAAATCTGCATCGATATATGTATAGGGACGACATTAATTGACACGAGAAGAGATGACGAGAGCTGTCGGAATGATGCGAGCTGGTTCCAGGCAACGTACTGTGGCTGTCGCTCTTGGCACTACACAGAGCGTCATAAGTCGACTTTGGACACGTTACCGCATATATGCCGCCGATATGGCAGCGTGGCAGAGCGACACGGGGATAAGCTCGCATCACCACTCGCAGACAGGACCGGTACATCTATACAAATAAATAAAATTGAAGTGTCTGTTTGTAAGGTCAAAAAAACAACTTTTTACTAAATGCATAAGAAAGTATATACGGTACTTATAACAAAAAAGCAATTTTTAAAATGTTTTTCTGTCTGTCTGTTTGTTCGGACTAATCTCCGAATCGGCTGGATCGGCTTTGACGGGACTTTCACTGGCAGATAGCTGACGTTACGGGAAGTAACTAGCTGACTGATCCCTGAGAAGAAATGCGAAAACAAACTCAGAGGTCTTTTAAAGTTCAATCATTATATTATTAGGATTTTATGTGAGTCTAACAATGCAGGGCCACGTCTCGAAGAGCTTTTTGATGAAAGAGCCATTGCAGCTTTGAACTGGCCTGATCCAACAGACGACATGCATGCACCAGTCATCGTGTAGCTCAACCCTATTATAGGGAGCTCCTAGGACCGGTCCTGCAACATCAAAAGAAAACTGTTATACCAAAGATGGAGAAACCCGTTTTAGAAGTCCTAAAATAATGAAAATATTCAAATTAGTCGAGTGGCTATTAGGTGGCCATCGATAGACACTATTAAATTAGGCCCTTTTTGGATCGAATCTAATAGCATTATTAATTTAAACTCCGAAGCAAAGGTTGGTCTTTTTTACTTATTTGCCCTTTCACAGAGAGCTAGACTGTTTAATTGAATTTATAAGCGTATTTCAAAAGTCTACCATTCTGGCCTTGCGATCTTTTTATTTACACGATTGATACTATTATACGATTAAATTATTCGAGAATTTGATTTAAAATTATTATTTGTTATTATTACTTTGCTACACTTAAGAGGGGTCTGTGGCTAAATGATAACAACCACACGGGTCGATGGAAGGTTAAGCTACGCTTGCCTTGGTCGATTCTTGGATGGGTGACCATCCATTACATATCGAGTTTCCTCCGTGCCTCGGAAAGCACGAAAATCCGTTGGTCCCGGCTGTCATTCGTAGATCTTTGACAGTCGTTACGGGTAGTTAGAAGCGCAAAAATCTGACAACCAGTCTTACAAAGAGATATCGTGTTACCCAGTAACTGGGTTGAGGAGGTCAGACAGGCAGTCCCTCCATGTATAATATAAATACTGGTATTCAGCTGCATCCGGTCAGACTGGAAGCCAACCCCAACATATTTGGAAAAAGTTAGGCAGATGCACATTGATTGATGTTTTTTAGTTGCTACACTTAAATGATGTGGAGTTGCTTTACCACCTAATATGTAATGTAAACATCGCCACGACACCAGTTTTACCACCACCAGTAAACTGTAATAATTCAATATGTTCTTTGTCAGGTATTTTAATCGCAAGCCTGTCTTGAGCAAGCGTGGTGATCAAGGCGTGTGCCCTCTATGTATGAGAATAGGCCTTTGCCCTGCAGTGAGACGATAATAGGCTGGTATTATTATTTTTGGGTACCTATGTACTTTCTACATTTGGACGTACAATTCTTCGTGACAGCGTTTGTGAACCTTATGTTAATAATGACGGTTGTGATATTGTTTGTGACATTTTGTCGTAACTGTGACCGATTTATCGCTGTAAAGGCAGTGCCTAACAGTGACAGGGATATATGAAGCGTCAGTATTAACACGTTTAATATAAATCAAAATAATTTAGGATCACTTTGTTCATTTATTTTATCAATAACTTCGTTTTAATTGGGAATCGTAATTAAATTCTCATAATCATCATTTACTCCATTAATAGGAGGAGCTTATGGCTAAGTAATAACAGCCGCACGGCGATCCATCAGGTTAAGCTACGCTTGCCGGGGTTGGTCCGTCGATGGGTGACCATCTTTACATACCGAGACTCCTCCGTGCCTCGGAAAGCACGTTAAGCCGTTGGTCCTGGTTGTCATTCGTGGATCTTTGACAGTCGTTACGGGTCGTCAGAAGCCCGAAAGTCTGACAACCAGTCTTACCAAGGGGTATCGTGTTACCCAGTTACTGGGTTGTGGAGGTCAGATAGGCAGTCGCTCCATGTAAAATACTGGTATTCAGCTGCATCCGGTTAGACTGGAAGCCGACCCCAATATAGTTGGGAAAAGGCTAGGCAGCTGATGATGAATCATCATTTAATGCATCTTCACAGTCACTGTTATCTTCAGTTTTTAATGTGATAAGTGTCTGATCCTTTGAGGAAGTTCTTCGTGCTCTCTTATTTTCTGACGATGCTGATATTGAATTAGATTCATTTGCTCTTGGCTGTAGAGATGCATTTTGACTGGCTCTAGTTTTCTGATGAGAAGTGGCATATGACTGGTCATCAACAAAACGACCAGTGTCAGCTTGAAAAAGAAGATTGCTTATTTTATATTGCAGTAAATTTTTTGTTCGCTGAGAACACATGCGGAATTTGGTGAGAATATAATTGGCATATATTTGATCTGCATTTGTAGCCGATGAATCAGTTGCAGATTTGGCTAAGACATCCTTTCACTGTATTGGATGTTGATGCAAGTAGACTGTACGCTGATTTCATCATCCGGCTGTCAGTGTCCATGTCAGATTTCATCATTCGATTTTAAGTACCTATATTTATTTTTAATTTTAGGTGTCAGCACCTTCTCTGTCGGGCGTTTCGGAGTCGATTCTTTCGACAGATTGTTTGTTTGTGGATCTTGCAGGTCTTGTATCTCAGAGTTGCCAATTGAGTCCTCCTACAAGTATTATAATTATTTTAGAATGAATTAACGTAATATGTAATTTTAGAACGAACAAAAAAGTTGTTTAATACCTGCAATAAAAAATTGTCTGACATATTAGGGTAACATCATAGATAGGTCCGTTATACTTTTGAAAAAACAATAATAATTGTAAAAATACATAAGTGATGAAACATCGTTTTTTTTTTTTCTTCTGTCTATACACCTTTTATTGTTGTTAAGTAAAGACTTTCTTACTGCTGTATTAAAGTGGTATGTATATACGTGTATGTATTTGTTTAGTAACATTCGTGGCTAAGCCGCCTGCGGGTTTTTCTGTTAAGAAGAAATTTCAAATGCGCGTATGCGTACCAGGATGACGAAACGTGGACACCTGCTAACTAAAGAAATAAAAGGATCAGATTAGGCGATAGGTACCCCATTTAGTACAATATAATATAGGTAATAATAAAGATACGTACAGCAATAAATTAAATAACAAGACTAGGTTAAAGAAGTTAATCAACAAACAAAAAAAAAAAATTAAAAGTAATTATGTATGTTTGTGACAAACCAAGCTTCTGTGGAATCGACTCTCTTACAAAATCTGATAATAATTAGGTATAGATAGTTTACATGTAATCATGATAACCATAAAATGCAAACAGAGAGTGTGTGTATTTCACTAACCGCACTGAAACAAAATTTTGATAAGTGCGGTTCGGTGGAACAGTTTATTAATATTTATTTTCAGTCCACGAACGGCACCTACATTACAAATAGAAAATTTTATTTTCATTCCTTGGTCTGCGCGGAGCCTAACAAATACAAAAATATTAATGTTCTTACCTTATTTAGACATTCTTATCAACCTCCCTTTTTCGCGACGTAGGTATTTGTCCCGAAAGAATTTCAATTTTTGCCTTCACCGCCACTAGAGGCATATCAATCTCTTGCACTATTTCTTTCTAGGCATAACCTTTGAGAATTTTATTGAAATAGTTTGCATCTTTTGGGCTCCACAATATTTCTTGCTTACGGTATACTTTTATCAATTTGTTAACAGTATCTTGTGTCCACGACATGTTTGAAGCAATGTGGAAACGTAGACACGTGCAGTCCATAGTCAGTTCACTCAGCAAACTGACGCGAGACTCGCTCGATTTCGGGTTGAAGGAGGGGCGGGGGGGACGCGGTGTCACGCGTGAGGAAGACAACAGTATGTACGGTATTTAGCAACCGGACAAGGACACCGACAACCCGTGACATTTGTCGCGGTACGAAAACAGCGTACAAGTTATAACAGCTACAAACCGAACTTGCGCGCCAAAACGCCACGCGTTCTTTTGAGTGCGCGGCAAAATTTTTGTATTGTCTACGGTCACCGAGCGGAGCGTAGTGTGTCAGTACGCGTGACAATGACAACATAGCATAGTCCATTAGTATTGTTTCGATTACAAACAATTTTATAAGAACTTCACACTTTGAAGAATAAAAATCGTACTTCTGCCGTCAAAAAGTATCTGCTTATTTTCTGCTATCTGTAAAATCTAAATCATCTCAATCTTCAGATTTTAAACAACAATCATTTTACATTCTAAAATAGCCAACCGCATGTTGATGGTAACAGTTTGACTTTGACAGCGCCTTTATTTCGTAGTGGTAAGGACGGTTTTTGTAGTTCAAGTGGTGTAATAACCTACTGACGTGCTGTTCATTGTACACGGTTCCATAACTATGTTTGTGTCCAACAAATTATTACATACTAGAAACCCGCCCTTGCTTTGAAGGGTTTACAAAAAGTCTTTATGAACTTTATGAATTTGATTCATCGTGCAGTTTAAAAGAACTAAAGGCTGGCGCTAAAAATGAGTATTAGATGTGTGTACTTTTAAATAATTTAAACAAAGTGCTCCACACTTTTTGAATTAATCATTGGATATAAAAGAAGTGACAAGCTGCATAGGTACTAATATCTTAACTTATACAAGTCAATTTAACTATTTTATCATTTATAATGCGTGATAAAAGCGTGTCTTTTTAGTTTTTTGTAAACTACATATTTTTCATCGCAATGCACGCACTTCTATATAAGTAAAAATTCCATACTTTACAGTATCACAGATCATGCGGTAAAAATACGCACGACGGTGCGCGTTAGACTTTAGCGATCAAACAGACAGACATGAAAAGCGACTAAGCGTGAAATTGTGGGAGAACTTACCTATTTATAAAATGACTTAGCACAAAAAGACGTGCTCATGGAAAATTAAATAAAACAGAAAGGAAAGCGAACAGGTGTATAATAGTTTCTTTTGACGTCATCATTAGAGCACTCAGTGCCTTATTTTGCAGAGTTACTTACAAGAAGTGCTACATTAATAAAATTATAGTTTGAAAAACTAGTTGTTGTATTAATATTGTAAACTTGTCTTGCAGCTACAATTACTACACAAACAATGTAAGTGCCGCGATGGAAACCACTTCCGAAGCACGAGGTTACGGGTTCGAAACCCAGCAAGTACCAATGTAACTTTTTCAAATTCATTAGTAACTTCTAAGTTTATAATCTTGTACATCGCTGACATACGGTGATGGTACACGTTGTGCTAAAATCCACAGTTTACGCTTCCACGCTCAAACGAACTAAAACATGCCTTTAGAAAAATCATGTAAGTTTAATAAAAATGAGAGTGCACTTTATAACTTTTCATTCTACTCTTTTTCCAGTTTTTATTTATTTACATCACGAAGCTGAGTACGTGCAACTAGTTTAATATAAATATTCATATTACGAACATATTTTTAGTAGAGAACTAATATGCAAGCCATATTGCGAGCCTTATGTTTATTTTAAAAGCAGTATTACTAACGCAAATATTCAGGGTATTGAACGTTGTTTTCTGAAAAATGAAAATGAAAAGTGGTTTCTTATTTAAAGTAAATATCTTAAGAGGGTTGTCACATCGACGCTAGAAAGGCATATTGTATTAACGACCATTGCATAAATTGTTCAATAAATTGATTTGAAGTTCAACTTTTCACAAAAAAAATCATAGTAAATTAACTACTGGAGTATTCTTGTTGAAACTCATAATAGTTATTATTTAATATGTTTATTATTTAATTATTAAGTCAAAAAAAATGTACATGACCTTTTTGATATATTTTTAGGAGATAATACAAGGTTGTGAATAATCTTGGTTAGGTAAAATTGACTGAAGTCACAATTCCAACATTAGAGGTCCTGTAAAAAATGTTTTAACGATCGAATAGCTGCATACCACCTACAACTAAAGTATCTTACGTTCTATTCGGTAAACTTTAATATTCCAATAAAATGTTTTAACAGGCCGAATTATTCAACCGCGGAAAACCAAAAAATCTAATCTCACTCATTAAACTTAGTTCCATCTAGGATCAAGGTATTATATCCCAATATTATTATATTCTTTAGCGATAGGTAAAAAATAAAATACAGTATAAAGAAGTATAAAAATTGTAATTACACAAGGTAAGTACACTACACAAAGTTATACTACAACAAAAATATAAAACAACTTGTTTTTTAATTTAAAAAAACTAAATCAACTTTGAGATCACTGTCAGTCACACGAACATTCAACATTCCTTTTGTTTCAAGTTATTCACAACAAAACAAAATATAAAACAACATGTATTATGTTATACATTTATAATTAAACAAAAAAACTACTTAAATTTGAAATTAATCAGTCACATGAAAAATATGCAGATGTTCGTATAATAATTATTATGTAGTAACAAAAAATAAAGCAACTTATACATTTTAATTAAACAAAAAACTACTCAACTTTGACATCAATCAATCCTATGAAACACGATGTTACAACAATTAAACATTAATAGATTATAATAAAATTATAACTCAATAGATCAGATAATCTGCGTCTAGTAGACTCTTTATAGATACTAATTAGGTAGTGTAATAGAAAGTAAAACAATTAAAAAATACTTGAATAAACAAATCACACACTGTGTTCAATTGGGAAACGGATAGGGAAAATAAAATCACGAAAAATTAAAAGAAATCAAATAACTAACAATTTTGGTGAAATACCTATCGTCAACGTCTTCTATATCAGTGTCTGGCAACAATTCTTTAGCGTTGCAAGTTTGCAAATTTAGATACTCCTCGTGATACCTACGTGGGATAGCAAAGGTTTTACAAAGCTTTACCAAATCAGCATATTTTTGTTTAGGAATAGGAAGTCTGTTTTATACAAATTATCTCCTGGACGCCTATTCTTACCAATAACTTCAACTTTTTCAGCAGCTGCTGTATCATTCATGCTGTATTTTATATACATATTATCTAAATCCTTTTTTCTTAAATACTGCACTGTTCTTTTGAGCGTTTCCTTTTAGTGTCTTTAAGTTGACTATTTGAAACAAGCCAATCGCGTTTCCTTTCTGCAGTCAAACCGTGAAAAAAATTGAATAAACTTTGTCTTCTTTCATCGTTGATTTGATCACAAGATGTGCCACATTTTTTATCGAGACATGGATGAGGTTTCATTACCTTAGCCCTAACAATTGAACCATCTTTTTTGCGTATTCTTGTCCCTCGTTACGTAGCCGTTTTCTTTCTTTTCAGTTATTAATTTTCTTCTTCTTTTTAAATCCATTGTCACCCACTTTTCCGTCTTCTAAATTGCATATCTTCCGTTTTTTACGAGATGCTTCTTCTTCACCATGCTCTTCATTTGAAGATGCTACCTTGAGTACAACTTATCCACCACTTTTAAACCCAAAAAAGATTTTTTAAGTAGGCTTAACTTACTTAATACAAAAACTTTGCTTAAAGTAAAGTAGCTTAAATTCTAACGATGCGTCAAAACCGTTTCAGGTAAAAATGTATGATCGACCAACTGGTTATTAAACATTGACGACAAAATGCGCTTAACGTCCAAGTGATTGAAATTAGCAGAAAGGTACAGTGTTTTAACGGAAAATAAACAAAAAAGTACAAACAAATAAATTGTTTTATTTCCATAATTGGATAAAGTGGCCAACTAGTAAAAAGTTTTATTAATTAAAAAAAATTAAAAATGATTAGGTAAAGTGTTTTAACATCAAATCTTTATTTAGACAAAAAAAGCAAAATGAATTATGGCCAATTTTCTGACGTTATGTGTGGTTTATGAAACAAATGACGAAAATGGTTGGATTTAAAACAAAATTAAATACGAAAATGATTGAAATCACGGTTGTATTAACGACCAAAAAAGTGCTCGGATTTAACTGGAACCTAGACCATTCGAAAGAGAAAAATCTGCCGATTCCAACGATGTAAATAACTCAATTTTGACCAAAGTGGTCGTTCATACAATATGCCTTTCTAGCGTCGACATTTTGCACCTCTCTCGCTCACACGGGACCAAATTTTTAATAACGTTAAATGAAAAGATGCATTTTTGAAAAATGTAATCAACTAATAATACTACAAAATAATATTAGTTTAATAGCTAATTATTAAAAACACATTTTTATTGTGGCATTTATTTACATCATCTCAAAAACAGATCATAACACTTAATTACATAAGTTTATTAGATAACACAATAGAAATGTGTTTTTGAATAACTACCTATTAAATTAATATTATTTTGTAGACCGCCCATTGATTACATTTTTCAAAAAAGCATTTTTTCATTTAACATTCTTAAAAATTAGGTTTTGTGTGAGCGAGAGAGGTGCAAAATGTGACAACGCTCTTAAGAGGATTACAAGCGCGCAGTGGCGCCCTCATAGTTTGTTTGGTTTTTTATTTTAGAATGAAAATACAGAAAAATAAGCATGTTACGTTGTGCTTCACAAGACTATACGTCCGAATGAAAAAACACAACCTTAATAGGCTCATGCTGAGATAGGAGCCTTTTTGGCCTCGCACGGGTCTTCTTTTTTTGGAATTAACTATGGATACCGAGTTTGAGTAAACTATGTATATGTGTAACGATGTATGGAAATGAGGAGTAAAATTAATACAAGCGTTAACTCAAAAGCGTTACGTTTTTCTGCGCAGCGTACCTTGCGCACCTTTCACGAAGTAAACTCCAGTCGTGCGTCAGAGCTGACACGGACACACATTTTTTTATTGTTTTCATGATTTTGTTAGATTTAATGTTCATTTTTATTGTTGTATTTCCTGTACGTGTCCCAAATAAAATATTTTACCTTCTTTCTTTATCACTAGTGTGTCTATCACTAGTCCGTAATTTTTTTTTTATGGGAAATCATCAAATGACTTCTCCCGCTCTGGGCGGAGCGGGAAGGCGTGTCAGACTTTTACTGACTAAAACCCACCCGTGTTCCTTCTGTTGCCTGTGCCGAAGCCACGGTAACTCCTTCGAACGTCCCGTGACTCTGGCTGGCATCGGCCCTAGTGGGCCCCTTCAATGGTACTGATATCTCTTTGAGGCGCGCGTGGAGCACAACACACCGTCGACTCGGGCCTGGTCCTTACCAGACGGCGAGCTACCCATCGCTCGCCATCCGCAAGCCCACGCCTATGGTGGCCGGGATTCGGCTGCCAATTCCCGACGCCCAGGGTGTCCTGCAGCGACTAAGGGCGTTAGGGCGCAAAGCTTGCCTCTCCCTCACGCGTTCCGCCTCCTCCTTCGCGAGCATTACTGCTTCGCAGAAGGAGGTGATCGGCTTCCCATGTACTCTCGCCCGTACCATGGCCTGGACCAGGGCCGGACGCGAGAGATCGCCGCCGCCGATCGCTTCCGCGAGGACACGAAGGTGCTCCATCCCTGCCGGGCAGAACACCACCGTATGCTCCACCGTGTCCTCCGGGCGATCCATACAGTAGTGACACCCGGGCATTTCCTCCCGCATTATCCGGACCTGGTACCTCCCAAAGCACCGGTATCCGGTGAGAACCTGCGTCAGGTGGAAGGTGAGGACGCTGTGGCCAGCTACTCCTCAAAGACCCCTCTTTGAGGAGTAGTAAGTCCCCACTTATCGCCGCAAGTGTGGCCCAGACCCAGTCTGTCTGTCACAGCTGTTTTGCTTCAAATCTACTGAACCGATTAAGTTGAAATTTGGTACACAAAATAATATATATTTCTCTGACCCAAACACGAACGTGTAACATAAATAAATAAATTTTGAATATGGAGTTCACTTTAGGGGAGAAAATTTAAAAAAAAGATTGTCAAACTGTACCGTGTGGCATATCAAATTTTGATGAAAGGGCTTATGAGGATTTCAAATAATATATATATTTTTTTAATTTTAAATTAAATTGTTTTAAAGTTATTAAAGAAAATTGACCTTATCTCCGAAACTACTGAGCCAAAAAAATTGAAAAAAATACAGAAGATAGTTCTATACGTATATTTACAGCAAATTGATAAGAAGTCTACGGCCTTAAAATAACACAGTAAATCACTCAATATTGTGCGTACAAACTTACTTTTGCAGTTGTACGTGAGAACATGTTTTCAAATACAATGTTAAGTTTGTTCTTAATATAAATTCATCCCGACTACAGAACCCTTCATTGTGCGTGGTCCGACACGCACTTGACCGGTTTTTAGCCTATCTGATAGAAATTGACTATCCTGATCGTGGAGCAAGAGATACCTCCAGGACTTTAGTGTTTGATTGTGCGGCAGTAACTTAAACTCTCGATTAGGTGAGCCTTCAACCCGCTTGCGAACAAATAATGGACCGATGAACAAGCGAAAAGAGGAGTTCCATTCTTCTACAAGAATCACACAGCTACCTAGCACACCGGCCTGGATTATTTCGGTTATCACAGACCCGTTTTGTCAACCCAAGCCCGGTATTTCACTCCTAATCTCAAAAGGCTATAAATTAGACTAACGACTCAGACAGGTAAAAGTCTATATCCAGAAAGAGGACGATTGGTACCTAATCTTATTAACATTCGTATCACGGTCGGCAGCACTCGACACTTTTCGAACTCACCCGCAATAAGTATACTATTCAGTACATTTTAGCTGCTGCAAATACTCCACAATCTAAATTTATTCATCCATCATCGACGGCTTTGTTAGTAGCTTCAAGAATTAAGCGAGTGTTTACCCAGCAGTGGTCACGGTATTAAGCGAAAGTTTAGTCAATAGATAGGCCGGTATCGTTTAGGTAAACAGAACACGTATCTCAGATCCGATGGTGGTACATAGTTACTTGTGTATCAACTTAGCGGCGAGTTTATTAAAAATCTTCAGTTTATTTATGGTCTCATGTATTACATCTTATCGTTAAAGGTGAAGAGTTATTGAAATCGGAAGCCGACCCCAAAATAGTTGGACTACTGCAAAACGTGGAAACAAAACATATTGATTTATGGGTTAGGGTGGTTGTGGACTGGTTATCTAGAACTATGGAAAGACTAAAGCCCCTGCCTGACCAAAGGCCTCTTATTATTATTATATATTATTGAGAAGTGGAACAAAAACATTATATTTTGGTACTGTAACGTTGTTAACTATTTAATTAGCAAAAATAAAAAAAGTAAAAAAAAAACTAAATCGTAAGCCATTTTAATATCGTTCCAACCGATCACATCACCTGATACGCCTGTACTTTGTCTCACTCGCTCTCGTTCTTAAAACCAGTTTTTCTTCCCACTCCATCTTGCCTGCGCCACGAACGATGGCGCCGGTCAAACCTGCAGAGGTCAGTCGAGGTTCGCGCTCCCGTACACTACACTTGTGCGCGACGTTACACGCGCAGCCTCGCCTAATAGATTTCTAGAAAACTTCGAATGATTTCCTAAACTTTATATTACTCAAGTTTCGACTAGGGAATAATAGGACCGCGATTTCCCCATATTAGGTAAGTGTTGACTAATTCACGCAGTGCCTTTAACATGTGTCATGGTGGTCTATGATTTGAAAAAAATATTACATCATCTCTTTTCTAGACACCATTTCTTTTCTTTCCTTTAACCTTTGATCTTACATCCATCAACCCTTGCTTTCATCAATGTTTATGTACGTAATTATTAATTTTAAAATGCTTCACACTCCTTTCTTTCTTTAAAAAAAAAACTCTGTAAACTCCGCTTCTGAAGGTGACCTTTACACACATTCGCAATAAGCTCAATAGTCTACACTATCCTTACGCTTACGCTGCCGTGGTCACCGTCAGGAGAGGATAAGCAGAGACCCCAGTGACTTATTTTCTGGACATAAATTCCAGGGTCCAAAGTTCGGGTTTTACGTCCAGGTCAGTTACCCGTGAGAACTACTGCCGCGTCACCTGGTGACGACCCTCACTGCAGACACAAGACGCTACTACTGGCATCTGGCACCCGACGCCACTACTGACATCGGGCATCCGGCACCACTACCATCTACCCTGCGGGTCCTGCACCTAGCTCAAAGGGTCTACTCCTCGGCTCCAGCGTCCCTACGCATACAGCCAGGATAGTACTTAACGCGCCTACCTCGATCAGACCGAAAAAATAAGTGACGGGCTTCTGTTAATCCACGACCTTGCAATAAATTTAATTAAAAATGTTAGTGAATTCCTTTTTTTTTTTGTGAATCCAGTAATTTCCATAACTCCAACGTTTCAGTACCCATGAAATAGAAAAAGGAAACGAGGTTTACAGTTTACAAGGTGGGAAGACGACCTAAAGGCCACAGCAGGGAAAACATGGACTAGGAAAGAGATTAACCGAACAGAGTGGAAAGAAATTGAGGAGGCCTTTGCCAAAGTTAGGCAAACAGACCAAGTTGTCGGTGTCAGAAACTCATCAGAGTCGGCAATATAGATTGATAGATAGATAGATTCAATATAGATTGATAGATAGATACAATGTAGATTGTTAGATAGATACAATATAGATTGTTAGATAGATATAATATAGATTGATATATAGATACAATTTAGATTGATAGATAGATAGATACAATATAGATTGTTAGATACGAGAAATAGATTCATAGATAGATACAGTACTCTTTACTGTGCACACCATATATATTACAGATATGAAAGATATAAAAGTGTTGTGTCTGATTAAAGGCTTATATTATTATTATTATATATTATACATGCCTAACGATAGATAAATATGGAAAAAAATACATGTTGCGCTGACTCAAAATAAATTGAGAAAAGGGCAGGAGAATGATGACGATGACAGTCCTAACAATGTTAAAGCATTAGCAATGTCTTGAAAATTCGAAAAATCTAAAAATTCTCATAGAAAAATATTTAGACAGATAATTCAATTTCCTAACCGCACCGGCGCCGTCGACTCCGCTCGCAAGAGAGTAATTTATCAATAGAAAGGTGCAAACTTATCGACGGGGATCTATTTGAACGAACTGTTAAGTTTCCTTTCAACTTAATCGATTTATAAAATATGGTACCTAAAAGGGTACCGTTTTTTCATTCGAACATACGGAACCTTAAAAATACTCACCATGATTATTTGCATCAAAATTACCTTAAATGTTTGGGACAGATGTGAAGGAAACTCCACGAGTACCTAGTAGTTTTGTACCTTTAAACTGTAATGCAGTGTTCTACGGAAATACTGTCAAGAAATTCGTACATCAAAATCAGTCTAAAAACAAATGAATGGGTTTTTTATAAATTTTATACGATTCGCATTCACTGCGCATTCCAATTATCGTGTTGTTTTAATAATAGGCTATAAAGTTATGCCGCAAATAAACGTATTTTCTTTCTTTTCTTTCTTATTCACTTACTCCATTCTTGCATCACAAGACAGTGTTGCCATAAATCCTCCCACATCTCCAACATTGTTACATCCTCTAAACACAAGTTTTACGAGCATATTAACCGAATCTCAACACGTAAATCCTCTTACAACTGAAATTCAACGGCTTGTGGATGCAATCTTGCAAAAATGCAACATGCCTTGTGCCTCGCCTCGCCGTGTGCTTACGCCTTGCCTGTCACGGTCGAGAAACGCGTGGAAAGGTTATGGAAATTTAAAAATTTACCCCTTGAGTGACAATTTTTAAGTTGATTTTATTGTGGTTTACGCTAGCTTCGTTGGTTGGACGTTTTGTGATGTCTTTTTCCACGTAAATTAGTGTAAGTTTTGGTCGTGGTGTTCTTTACTTTTGTAACTTAATCAGTTTAAAAAACTTCAGGCTCCGTACTTTTTCAAAAATATCGCCACATTTTGTAATTTCTATACAATTTTTTCTTTGGAGCTTATTAATCAAATCTGATTTTACTTTAGCACAAAACGGCTATCTGCCAATTACATTAGCTAAAGATAACATTAGAAAATCAATTCATATAATCGTCTCACAGAACTCCAGACATAACTATTGACATGATCGTCTTCCGCGAACTAATGTTAGTTACTAACAAATTTTTAAAACCAATTAGTAATTAATGAATTGCAGAATCCTTAGTTGCGATATTATGCAAAATCCAAAACCGAAGAGTTATTTTCTTGAGTCTGCTCCAAATCTGTATCTAAAACACAAGTTTGTAAGGCGCATGAGTTATTTCTGAAAATAAACTGAAAGGTTCTGAAACTTCACCATATCGCTTTAAATTTATATTCAGATTAAGGGTACTGACGGAGACGTCGCAGCGAGAGCCGATAGCGATAGTCGTACATTCTACGACGATCGACGATACGAGATGTAGAGGTAAGTTCGGCGCTGAGAAATGACCGTACAAACCAAATTCTGTGCCATGTTGTTCTGGCCCGATGGTCGGTGCTGATTAAAATAGCGCAGAACAAAATAGCTAGGAAAAATTAGCTAGGAATTTAATACGTACGGTCTTATCCCAGTGACGAATTTGCCCCAAAATACTCTAGAAAATACAGCCTTGCACAAGTCACAATGAAAAACCGAGGATACACAAAATTTTACCGATAGTACATCACAGTCTACTTAAAATTCAAATCCCGACTGTCAACTATAGCTGGGGCGGGCTTTCAATTGATTTGTAACGAGGGGGGAGGGTCATAACATAAAACCCTTCCCCCTTACGAAAATGGTTCGCGATAGTGGCGCGTGATAGCACGATACCTTTTGGCATTATAGCACAATATCTTTTGGCTTTCCTTTCCAAACATGCCAATTACCAGTGTATATGAACCACGCATAATTTTTAGGATTCCGTACCTCAAAAGAAAAAAATGGTACCTCTATAGGATTACTCGTGTGTCTGTCTGTCTATCTGTTCATCTGTCACAGCCAATTTGCTCCGAATCTTATGGACAGATTAGGCGGATATTTGGTATACATATTAATTTTTGTGACCCAAACACTGACGTGTAACGTAAATAAATTAATTTTGAATATGCGGTCACTTTTGGGGCGCAAATAAGAAAATTAAAAAAATAGGTTTTGCAAACTATACTGTGTGACATATCAAATAAAAGGGCTTTATTTTTTAAAGGAAATAGACGAAACTTGACCATCCCCTACCTTATCTCCGAAACTAATGAGCCTAAAATTTTGAAAAAAAAAAACAGAAAATAGTTATATACATAAAGATTACAGGAAACCTAGAAGAAGTCTATGGTCTTAAAATTACATGGTGAATCTCTCAATATTGTGCGTACAAACTTACATGTGCAGTTGGAATGTACGGGAGAACTTGTATTTCAACTACAATAATTGTTAAGTTTGTTCTTGGGATAATAATTCTCTCCTTTCTTTCTTCATCACAACTACGGAACTCTTCAGTGTGCGTAGTCCGAAACGCACTTGACCAGTTTTTACTACCAAGATCTAATTTTTGAGCACTTTTTCCCTGTTTACCTCCGCTGTAAATAAATACGTATTTCCACAACCCGCTTTCCGCGCTCACTACCACCAAATCCCACATAAAGCAGAGAGAATATTTTCAAAGTGTATGTGTAAAAGATTTACTTGATGCAAACACAGAAGAACGTTGTAACACAGCTGGACGGTGAAAGGCATGTTAAATTTTAAAACACATCGCGGTTTTGTCACACTATCCGTTAAGCGGCTGGAAACTGGCGTGGAAGAGCGTTTACTTTATATTTAAGTTTGTAAGTTACGTTAAGCTTGAAAGGGGTTGATTTCAAGATCTTGGCAAGCTGGGGGACCATTCAACTTGTAAATTAATAATTGTATCTTCGGTTGTTCAATTTTATACATAAATAGCTTCTGCCTGCAACTTCGTCCACGTGAAATTTCTTATTCCCCCGACACACCGCATCGCACCGCATCGCCCGCCCGCGTTATTATGTATTTCATCGCTTAGCGTTCTTTCTGACCTTTTCTTGTTGCTTGGTTCCTAAAGGTCGGAGCGTGATGTTAAATAGCCTGTTACCTATCTCAAGAATTGGGCTATAAAATGCCAAAAGAATTCTTCAAATCCGGCTGTTAGTTCCAGAGATTAGCACGTTCAAAGAAACAAACTCTTCAGCTTTATTATTAGCAGTATTATTATGTCGTTTATTGATTTTTCTTTCTTATTATTTACATTTGTAAATATTTCTTAAAATAAAAAGATATTAAAAAAAACATTTAAAAATATAAAAAATAGAGTTCCACTGGCATCGGGAGCAGAGTCCAAGCTACCGGTGGTTAGGGCTGCAGAGACAGGAACCTCCTCACAATACGAGCCGTGTCAAGGAGTACTGCTTTCTGTAGCTCTACCATGAGTTTATACAGACAAAACTCGCTAGCGTCTCCGTAACTGATATGTATGACATATTGTACAGCGCCCCTAGGGGTCACAAAAAGAATTAAAGTTCTTACCATGAGCACTATAGAT
The DNA here is from genome assembly GCA_947568875.1 of Fissipunctia ypsillon. NCBI lineage: Eukaryota > Metazoa > Arthropoda > Insecta > Lepidoptera > Noctuidae > Fissipunctia > Fissipunctia ypsillon. The sequence continues at coordinate 2,485,656 of OX387659.1, read as the reverse complement.
TTCGATAGGTAAGAAACCTAACGTAATCTATTCGACAGTCACTGACGTTTTTCAGCTGTCACCATACACAACTACACCATGAGTCACTAATTCGACAGACGCTATCGAAAAATACGCTTGCGATAGTAGTTAGGTACGTAGCTCACTAGCGTTTTGAGGTGTGAAACATATGTTTACATTATAATTATATACGTTTTTCAGTCTATTAAAGTCAAAATAAAGCCTGGAAGAACTTGTTTAGCATGGAATATGTTAGTGGCCGCTGAATTTGAAGACCAACTACGTAAATAACGTGAATTTCAAGCCAAAATGAGAATTAATGTTATCCAACATTAATTCTCATTTAGCCTTGAAATCATTCATTCATTCATTCTTGAAATCTTCATTTTGTCTCATTTTTTCCAATTGGTATCCACCAATTGGAAACTATACTTATGTGAAAGAAAGTGGCTTGGCTTATCTAAGACAAAAACGCCGCGAACCACACAACGTAAACAAAACTACAAATTGAATAGACGACATGGGAGCCTCTCTTCTTATTACTGAGAAAGAAAGAAACAAAACATAAGCAGTGAAGTTAGCTAGACGACACGATCTATCGAGCTTACGCGAGCGCCTGCGTATGACTCCGTAAATCTCATGGTGCAAGCATTATCGAAATCTATTCGATCCACGTTAATACGCTAGCGACTTTAACGCTAGCGAGTAGGTTTTCGATAACAACTCATGGTAGACGTACTGAATCAGGCTCTTGATCCAACCGCCTAACGAGAGCCTCGAGAGATGTTGGTCGAGGCTTTCGGCTATCAGACCATTGGCCGTTACGACAATCGGCACAGTGACAGCCGAGCTCACATTCCACATGTCAACAACTTCGTGTGCTAAGTCGAGATATTTTATTTGTTTCTCTTTCTCAGCTTTTACGAGGTTCTCGTCATGTGGGATGGTAACATCGATTATCATTGCGCGGCGCGCTAATCGATCTGTCACCACTATATCAAGCTTATTGGTGACAATAGTCCTGTCAGTGATGATAGATCGATCCCAGTACAACGTGACATGGTCATTTCCGAGAACTGGTTCGGACACATACTTGTAATACGGTACATCAGAGTCCACAAGTTTGTATTTCAAAGCAAGTTGCTGGTGAATAATCCTGGCCACTTGGTTATGTCTGTGCAAGTACTCGCCGTTAGCCAGACGAGAACAACCAGAGATGATATGTCTGTTAGTAGTATACATCTAGTTAGTACAATAGTATACATCTAGGGGAAGGTGGGGGGAAACCGGACAGGGGGTGAAACCAGATAGTTGCTATTTTATTACTCCGCGTACAGCTGTTTCGCTCTAGCGAGTGGTGAATTACGCGCGAACGCTTACTCAGTGCAGTTGCAAATGGCGGCGACGGTAACATCTCAGCGCGTGCGTCTATAAACGAAAATTGTAAACAAAGGTAAGTTATCTAATATTTTGACTTTTTTAAAGTGTTATCATTAAGTTTAGCTATGTGCTATCATATACAGTTGTATTTTTTATGATGTAATACATATTTAACCTTTTAAAACGGTATTTGTTGTTGCTATGAGTGTAAACATAATCTGTGTTAGTATTACAATTTCAAACAAGGCACCTGTGGGGTACAAGCGGACGGGGTGATTTCGACTATCCGGTTTCACCCCCGATTGATTTTATATGTAGTTATTGCGGGCGTTTGTTTTATTCCTCTGTTTAATTACAATTTTTTTACTTTTTAGTGCGAGCGTCAACATGCCACGAACATATATGAGAAAGTCAAATAGGCTGCAGTGGTCGGAGTCAGACATGCTTTTAGCCATAAATTCAGTGCTGGAAGGCAGAATGGGATATCTTTTAGCGTCACACACATATAGTGTACCCAAAAGTTCCTTAGAAGATCGTGTAAAATAGATCAAAGCTGGAAAATCCAAAGACAAAGTGTTTCGAAAGTGCCCTGCTACTGCAAAATGCGTCTTCACTGCGAATAATTCGATTATTTAGTTTTATTATTAGTATCTGTATTCACCCCTTGAATAAAAAGTGCCTATCTGGTTTGACCCATAGGTATGGGGTGAATTCGGATTTATAATTTTTATTTAAAAAAATATATATAGTTTAATTACTAAGATTGATCAAAAACATTTTTATGCCAAAGTTATGCCTAAGGTATACTTAAACATTTATGACATTGATTACCTCAATAAATAACATAGTGATTTATTTATTGTTTCTTTTTCATAACTATCCGGTGTCCCCCCACCTTCCCCTACATGTTTAGTAGGTAGTAGTTGAGTTCCTAAGTGAAATTGCTTATTCAGAGAAGCACATTTTTCTCTTTTCTGCCGCCAAGCGGTATTGCAGTGTTCCGGTTTAAAAATGGTCACACCAAGTAGGTACTAATAAAGATAAACGCAATTTTAACACATAAAAACATTTTATTTTACCAATTGGAAAAATATCACTGCCAAACAAAAGAGCCCGAATTGTCATCTGTCAAAAGACGCTAGTGCCAGGAATGATACGCGGTGACTATAAAGATGCGCTAGTTAATCGACTACTTTTTATTTTAACAGTTCGGCCGTCCTGCCATCCTTCGTCCTCGAAGGATCTTCGATAGCTCATAAGTGATTCCTCGATATTCCATCCAACCTGCGCTACGTTCCCAAGCAGCAGTTGGCACTTTCGCAGATGTGGTCCCCTGCGGCAGTGTTGATGTGATAAAGAGCCTTGAAAGGCAAGCATACAAGGCCCCACACGGCAGAACGCATCCATGAATAATAATCCATGCGGCAATTACATGACAGCCCCTGACGGCAGTTTTGGTAAGCTCCTCACGGCGTAATTTCCAACATCAAATTACAATCCAAGAGAGGCGTATACTTTCATAACCCGCAAACTCCATTTTTTTCATGTAGCAATATTTTTATATCTATAGTAACTCTATTTTTTCTGCACAACTTCGATTTATCAGATCTTACCATACCCAGCTATGTCCAATAGAAAATTCACTTTAAAGTAGGCTGTAAGCTTCAAACACCGCCGAGTCCATCATAGTTTAATTCAAAAACTGCAAAGTCCTAACTAGCCAATAGCGAGCCACCATTTTGGTCACGTGATACACAAAACTGTTATGGCGGCGGTTTAGTTTTTGTTGTGTGTTTTAGAAAAAACAATTTTTTTATTAGATACTGTGTTATTTTCAAAGTAAATGTGCTATCTTCACGAAGATGGACACAGCCCCGATCGTTGTGGATAACAGTAAAGCTCGGGAACATCAGAGAAATCCGGAACAATGGAAGAGAAACCTGCAGAAATTAGAGAGGTAAGTAGATACCACTGTGAGTAGTTTTGATCATAGATTTCAAAATATTTAAATTTATTATGTTGAAATTGTTGTTTCTTAGTAATATATTTTTTATTCGATATTCGGTACAATTTTTTTTTAATTTGAATTAACTATAATTTCGGTACGAAATTATAGTTACACTAAAAATGTGTTTCTAATAACTACCTATTAAATTATTATTTAGTAGGTCGCCCATTGATTACATTTTTCAAAAAGGCATCTTTTCATCATTCTTAAAAAATTGGTGAGCGAGAGAGATGACAAAATGTGGCAGCCCTCTTATGCGAAGAACAAGAAAGTGTACCTGATTTTATTGTATATTTTTTTTAATGGCCTATTTTATGTCCCAATGCTGGGCAAAGGCGTCCGCTTTTTCCTTATCTTGCTTTTGCGATGCTTAGTCACGTCTAGTTTAGTAAATCAAAGGATTTAATAATTAAAAAAACATTAATTGATTGTTAGATATGTTTTTTATTTCTGTACCTTTTTAACATGACAACGCTTTTATGACATACGATAAAAGTATCAAAATTGTTTAAGTTGGTGTATACGAGTACATACTATTAGTCGTAGCAAATACAGCAATGTACATGTATGTCAGATTCAGAACTAACAATGTCCGAACTTCAGTTTCAAATTCAGCTAAGTCCATCACTTTTTTGCTTTTTAAACGTTTGTAAAACATTGTAAATTAATGAATAACTTACAAAATGTAGTTGAAGCGATCAATTTTTCAAAAGGCACAGAAACATAATTAATTAAGTAATGCTACAAGAATTCATCACACATTTTCTATTTCTGGATCATGAACATCACTGGACTTCGCGGTTTTTGAAACTATACCCCTCAAGTACAGCAGTGATTACTACTATGCCCCGCTCAAACCAGTCGGAAGTCAAACCCTTTGGCCCCTGTCGGCAGGTATGCTTATAAGCCCTATCGGTAATTAGGTTCATTAGCCCCTAACGGCAGTTACCGAGTCCTGCAACTCTGAGCTCCTCTCGGCAGTTACAAAATTTAGCCCCTATCGGCAGATACATTCTTATGCCTCAATCGGCAGTTATTATTAGCAGCAGCCTCTCACGGTAGGTGTAACCAGAAGCCCCTGACGGCAACTATCATAAACAAGAGCACCTGACGGCGGTTGCGAATATTCGCACTTTTAGTATAATCCTAATCCAAACTAATATTATAATTGCGAAAGTAAGTTTGTTTATTTGTTACCTTTTCACGCTTAAACCACTGAACCGATCATCCTGAAATTTTGCACATACGTTGTCAGGTGTACAGGAACGTATATAGGGTACCTTCTATCACGAAAAAAAGTACTGTTCCCGAGGAAAACAACAATAACTTTCTTATGGTAATAGATGGCGCCACGTGTCTTTCGAATCATGATTGAATTAAAATGTGTGATAAAATGTGGCTGTTATTTTAATATATTGTGATCTTACGACTTCCACGCGAACGAAGTCGCGGGGCACAGCTAGTCCATTATAACTTTGAAATTATTAAGATTCAGTCACCATATCAATATCCTCTTTGAATGAACTCTCACATCTAGCATGCCACAATTTTAACTTGTCACGGGCGACAATATTTTCATATGCCCTCTTGCCCTTATCGGCTGAAGTGACTTCATAACGGTCATTTGACAACACAGCTGTAACATTGTAAGGCCCTGCAAACCTTGGCACCAACTTACCACTGGTTAAACCAGGTCTTAAAATCCTTCTCTCCGTCATAACCAAAGATCTAACCGCAATTGGTTTGGTTACACGTCGACTTTCATCATATCGGCCCTTCATCCGAGATGCATTAGCTTCAACTTTCTTTGCTGCCTCCACCCTCAACTTTATCAAGTCAGTGTTATGACATGAACCCTGAAGTTCACCAGCCAGTCGAGGTCTTAGCCCACATAAAAGTTTTATAGGAGATATGCCAGTACCTTGCCTAACAGTCGAGTTAATCCCCAACTGTGCCTTGGGAAGAAAACCATCCCACCCTCTCTGATCATCGCCCATATAAGCGGTCAAAGAACTTAAAATGGTGCGGTTTAGGCGCTCAACTTGCCCATTTGCCATTGAAGAGGCTACCGCATTTAACACAAATGCTTTATATCCTGTTTTTCACAGTATTCTTTAAATTCCTCTCTAGTGTAAGCAGTGCCTCTATCACTTACTATTCGCACCGGATAACCAAACACTGGGCTTAACTTATTAAGAGCAGCAATAGCACCCTTGGCTTTCGCACTAGTTCAACAACTTCACTGGCCATATTGTCAAGTTTTAAAATTGCCATACCTCCTTAACTTTCAATTTCTTCACCTAAAATATCCTTCTCGCGTCTTGGTGGTCTTTGTTCACTGTGTCTGACTCTTAAAGTTCCACTAGTAACAGGCTCAGTTCTGACCATGACTTTATTGACACCAAGATTCAAGCTAAGAGTAGTATCAGGAAACGGGCGTACCTTGTCTAAATTTGCACATAAATCAGCAATCTCTTGAGCCATTTCTTTGTCAAAAACATTTAAATGTGTAGAAGTGTTGACCACAACACAGACACACGTTATTAAAATTAAATCAATAGTATGTTTACTTAGTTATTATAGTATCAGTACACCAACAGTTAAATCAAAACATTAAACAGTGACTTTATACATAGATAAACAAAGAAAATTAAATTAAAGTTTCACAGTCTAACAATAAAAATTACACATTATGAACGACCACAACCAGGCAATTATAAGCTTCATTGTGAATGTTTATCAGTGCAAGTGCAAATGTACAACAAAGTTAGTGTTCCGTTTAAAACCACAACACACTTTCATTACTGTGTTATTTAAGTTTTGCAATCAAAAGTCAATAGACACATGGACATGGACTGAGCTCACACAGATCTTCATGCAAACCGATATATCTAGAAATCGCTGTACAGTAAGCCAGATCACTCAAGATCTTGGCAACTCCACTCTACACTAGCAAGCATGAAGGAAAACAAGCAACTCGTGCAAATAAACGTCCGCCAGCCAAACCAAACGTGTCGAAAATTCTCAAGCCCTCAACTTTGTTTGCGTTTGATTAAAAACGCATTGAAACTAAATACAATATAAAACACACCACTTAAATAACTTCAATAATCAGTTTTATGCACACTTAATGCGTCCAATGACTTAAGTTATTACTTTATAAGTGTCTATAGCGCAATTGAAATCAATTCACCAGAGTTTGTTTTTTTGTTAGTACTTTTACGATCGAACTTCACAAACACTATTTTCGCACGTAAAAAACATCGCACTCCTGAAATCTAATAAAGATAAACGCAATTTTGACACATAAAAACATTTAATTCTACTAATTGGAAAAATATCACCACAAAACATAAGATCCCGAATTGTCATCTGTCAAAAGACGCAGTGCCAGGAGCCATGCGCGGTGACAATAGAGATGCGCTATTTAATCGACTATTTTTTAGTTTAACAGTACCTACTATTTAAACCGCTCAAAAAAATTTACAGTTGAGGCTTATTTATGGCTACGTAATAATAGCCACACGAGTCGATCGATCAGGCTAAGCTACGCTTGCTGCGGTTGGTCCGTGGATGGGTGAGCATCTTTACATACCGAGACCCCTCCGATCCTCGGTAAGCACGTTAAGCCGTTGGACCAGGCTGTCGTTCGTAGATCTTTGACAGTCGTTACGGGTCGTCAGAAGCCCGAAAATCTTGGTTGTCAACCAGTCTTACCAAGGGGTATCGTATTACCCAGTAACTAGGTTGTGGAGGTCATATAGGCAGTCACTCCATGTAAAATACTGGTATTCAGCTGCATCCGGTTTGACTGGAAGCCGACCCCAACATAATTGGAAAAAGGCTAGGCAGATGATGAAGATGACAAAAAAAAAAATACAGCTATACAACGATCTTTTGGCGCTCGAATGACGGAGAAATAAATATATTGAAACAACGAGATGGCGTAATGGCAATGACATTGAATACGCGCCCAAAGAACCATTCAACGCTTTATTTCAACTTCAACTATATTATAGTTTATTGTTTGGGGTTTTAGACTCATGGCCTGGCAAAAATTACAACGATAAAAACTTCTAAAAATATACAGGATGGATTTTTGAGACGTGGCAGTAAAGGGAAAAGATTTTTTTGCAATTTCTGACTTTTGTAGTGGCCAATATATCCATAATAAAAAAGTAAGTTGGAGTCTCAACTCAGCCTATCGCAGTCCACTGCTGGACATGGGCCTCTCCCAAGCTATGCCACAGCATCCTGTCTTCCGCCTTCCGCATTCGGTATGTCCCAGCCACTTTCTTAAGGTCGTCGGTCCCTCTACCTGGGGGGCGTCTCACACTACGCTTGCCGATATGTGGTCTCCACTTCAGGAGTCGTCTGCTCCACCGGCCATCGGTCTTTTCACAAACATGGTCAGTCCACTGCCACTTCAGTTTGCTTACTTTGCAGGCTGTGTTGGTTACTCTGGTTCTTTTCCGGATAACTTCATTCCTGATTTTATCCATCAAAGAAACTCCGAGCATAACCCGCTCCATAGCGCGCTGAGCGACCTTAAATTTGACATACGGTCAAATGACACACGGTGCCGAAATGTGGACACTGACAGTTGGGCTGGTCCACAAATTCAAGTTCGAGTATCATTTCCTACGAAATATAAGGAAAAAGATTTTTGCGTTTTCTGACTTTCAAGTACTGAAACCTCAGTTGGTTCAATAGAATTTTTTAAACCATTTATGAAACAGGATCGATTGGCATCAAATTTTTTTTTGTGAAAACGCTCCATTTTCTTGCTGACTGCACATTTTTTCAAAATCTGTAAATGTGGATCAAATTTTCTAAAAAAAAAATAAGGACAGTCTTGTAAGACCATTTTCCTGTAGCTGCAACGGTTAAGGTGCCTACCCTTACTGCGCCATCTCAAAAATCCATCCTGCATAGATACAGTGATACCAGCAGCATGACAAACAAGCCTTCAATCAAATAATCAAAACCCGTTCCACAAACCTCAATCATTCCTTCACATCAATCCGATAAAAGGAAAAATGACACGAACCTAATAACGGTTTCCTCAAAGACGTTATCGAAGGCATCGTGTTTAATCTGAACAGCTGTAAGTGGTCGGACCCATGTCAAAGTACAAGGATACTCCAGGGATGACGATATTAGGAGGACTTATCGAGATTGTCAAGATGGCCATGTGATGGTTAGGTCTCAAATGAGCTATTTGTCTTTTTGTCAAGGGGTTCTGATATTTTTTGGGGACTTACTATGATAATGTAAAAAAAAATAAGATTCATCAGATGTAATCACGTAAACGAAGCAAAAGGAGTATGTGAGGATCGTATCAGGTGGTTTCCGGTTGATGTAGTTTCTGCCTACCCCAATGGAAATAGGTGTGCGTACAAGTATGTGTCATAAGTCATTTATTTTTTAACAACATACATTGTGTAGAAAGTATGAAAAAAAAATAACAGAATGATTAAAATAAATAAAATAAAAATATTTAACAACAATATTTGCAATTTTTAAACAAAAACTAATAGTGAAGAAATGTAATCTCAAAAGATAAAAATATGAAAATTAATAGTCACTTGGTTACTTAGGGAATACAATATCAATGATAAACAGTAAAAATACAAATAGCAAATATCGCATAAATACATCATTTTGTCAACTAATGAACTCCTCAATCCTGTAATAGCCTTTCCTCAATAAATATGTCCTTAATTCTGTGTATAATAATACCAGCCTTTTATTAGGGCACTACAGGGCAAAGGTCTCTTTTCATACAGAGAAGGTCCGATTTCAGACTTTTATTAACTATAAGTTAAGGTTTCCTCACTATGTCAAAGTGTGTGTGAATGTATGTAATTAATTCATTTAATAGGGACTTGAAGACACTTTGCTTACATGAAAATGTTTTCGTAGTAGTAAAAGTTCGTTCGTTGATTTATTATACTGGAGCTAGACCACCACCTCTTAAAGCAGTATTATTATAATCTTACTTCAGTGTGGAAAAGAGACGTCCTGTATAGTTCCATCTCTTTCTCACACCGAAGTAACATTTAAATAATACTGCTTTAAGAGCTGGTGGTTGGCCCCCTGACTGACATAAAGAGGGTGAGGATAGATGCTTGGCTGCAGTAAGTCAATCATCTCTCTCACTCGGAAAAAGGGGGTACTAGAGCCCTCTTTTCTCCCATGGGAAGGTTAATTATTGTTAACGATAAAAAAAATAAGCAGTCATGGGGACTGTCGACAGAAGTGAAAACTTAAAACATTAACATGTACACAGGCCGCTGCATGTCACCAGTCTGACGCAACACGTCACATTAGCTTGTCGGTAACGCGAGCGTGTCGCATGTCGCGAACCCATTAGATCTTCCCTTAGCAAAAGCGTTCAATGCGCCTAAAGATGTTTTCACTTCAAAAACACAAGCTCTTATGACTTTGAAACTTGATCTCAAAAAAAAAAACCATCAAAACAGCAACCTCCTTAGTTCTTCGTACTTTATCAACAAACTAGGAAACGCGTTTCTTTTTAAATACGTATAACTCGATTCAATATCAAGACTAACTGCAAAATGTCAACCGTTCTCTTCTTCATTTCTTTTCTCCATCTAATTATTCCTACAGTCTAAACGTCTCACTTTGCCTGAACAACAAAACTTCACAAAAGCCTACAATTGGCAAATCTACAAAATAATCTGTGTAACGTCCGAAATGTGCCAATCTCTTTACACCCGATTTCCTCACGGGCTCCCAGAAGAAGGGACTATTTAAATTTTCCCTCCAAAAAAAGTAAATGTCAGAAAGAATTCTTTAATTAAAGACGTTTTCACGCTTGACGTTTTTTTCTCCTTTGACCCTAAATCCCTTTTAGACCATTGAGCCTTCAATTAGATTGGTGGATTCAATTCATCTTTTTAAGTAGCTATTTTATTTACGTCTCTAAAATATTAGCGATTGTTAAGAGAGCCCTTCCCGGTCCGTCTATTGTCAACGCGAGCATGGTCGAAAAGCTTGTTGTTTCATCCAGCGCAAGTGAGAACGCGATAACATTGAACGAAAAATAGTGTGCGGAAATTTCGTAAAACTTGTTCTAGAAAATACGTAAAAACATGTATTTCCTGGAACAAGTAAGCCACGTAATCTCCTTTACATGTGTAATGTTTCTATGAAGATGTTTTCTTTACTTTTACAATTTATGAGTATATTATGAACAGCCAAAGTTCAGGTTAAATTTGTGCAAAAGGCAGATTTTGGAGGCTTATACTGAATTTGTTTCTCCAAATTTTTATTTTTTTCTTCCATAGAAACCTAAATATAGTGCACAAGATACCTATTAGCTCATAAATTTTAAAGAGAGATGTGTTACAACGCCATAATCACGTACAAGCTTTTGTATAAAAAGTATGACGGGTTGGACCCTCTTAAGTCAGATCATCAGCATATTATAATACAGCTATTAATCTATCTGCAATAGTAGGAGCAATGTCTACTAATCTTATTCTAAAATTAAAGAATGAAACAAGATACGGACATTGATCACTAAGCTTGCTTAGGTATCGAGTGTATGCAATTTCAGACCATGAAGTCCTTATAATCACAACGTGTTCCTATATGGCACTAAGTCATTTGGTATCCGAAAGTGGACATACAAAATTAAGAACAGTCACATTACTACTTGCCGTAGTTCAAACTCATCGCTTTGCGATAAGAGCCTTAGCTTTACCCGTTTAATAACATAACATCAATCGCGTGTCCCCCAAACAGACCTTTCTTTTTAACCGACTTCAAAAAATGAAGGAGATTCTCATTTCAACTCGTCATTTTTCTTTAGACCTTTAAAAGTTTCAGTTGATAAACCACCACACGTGGCCCTAAAGTAGTAAATAATAGCACCAGAAATAACTTGCTGTACTCCTACACAACCAACCAAGGTTGTTCAATATATCGTCGACTGCAGAGAGTAAGCACTCGTTTCATGCAAACCGAACGCGTGAACGCAGCATTCTTTAGAGAGCGGCCGTATTTATGCGGAACGTTGACATTTTTATATTTATTTATGTTAAAGCGTTGTTCATGCATTTTTATAGGACTCGCTTAACGTTTGAGAGGTTTAGTTTGGAACCACTTTTCATAAATATTTCAGGAAAATACTGAATCAAATTATACAGAAACAGAAACTGACTTTGGTCTGGCATGTATTCTCATTTCTGTCCATATAACAACAAGAACAAAAGATAAGAATATTTTTGATATAATTTAGCCTGCGTCTACAGTATGTATGTGACGAAGCGACACGTGCTTTACTTGTGGTTACCAAGTGTACAAACACACTGTGAATGTATGTGTAAGCGCAGGAGCTCTCAGTACCGTCCAAGACAATGGCAAAGTCGGATTTGTGTGTGTGTGTGTGTATGTGTATGTTATGTGCTGACGCTACTCGTCTTCATGCACACGTTCACAGCGTGTTATAAAAAAGTTAAAAACGCGCGTCGCTTCGTGAGATAAACATACATACTATAACAGCATGCACTATTGTCAGCTGCTATACTCTCGGAACCAAAAACAGATGAATTTAAGCTACCTACTTCACACGTGGGACCAAGATGGACATAAAATCAATAAGAGGGGAATTCCCGTATTTTTAAGAACGTTCACAATCATTCTAATCTGTTTCAATCTGTCAAAAAAACCTTTAATTTCCTTCCTTTTTGAAACGAAGTTCTATAACGCGGCTTGCGGTAGGAGTTGACTGGTAGATATTATTGTCACTAACGATAAAGCGTTCTTACATTTGTTTTTTTTTTTAATACAGAGCCATCTAGATGGCCCTGTAAGCAAAAACTTTTGGCACCTTAAACTTGGGACCGTACTAGATGGCTCTGTATAATACATAATATACAGCAAAAGGAACTTTGTTGCCACGCCACCTCCCGACTTTTTTTTTGACATTGATTGTCACAGATGAGTTTGTTTGACTTGGATTTGAAACTTTTTTAAGTATTAGAATTGGCCTTTAGATTAGCCAAAATGTATTTAAAATACATACACTTGTACACTGTACAGTTTTAAGTTCAAAGGTTCCATCAATTATTTTCGGAAAAACCGAACTTTGCCGAATTAAGTGTGACTGGTCCAATAGGGGAAAATTATGGGATTAGTGCGTCAAGCTATATTAATTTAGGTGGGAATATAAATCAATTTTCTATTGGTCGATAGTCACATTTTATTCGCTATATTTCGGTTTTCCAAAGATAAACAATGGAACCGTTGAACGTTGTCAAATTGTATCTACATAATAAAGCCTCTCTGATTGCAAATCGGATCGCAAGTGGTTCCGTATTGTCGTGTGTCATCAAAACATCCTGCAGCGAGTCTGTTGCCTTTCAGCTGCAAGCACTGAGAAGGTCGGATGGATATGTTTATGTCTATAAGCTATAGAGCTATTTTGTACACTTGCCTGTATGTTCTTGTTCAAGGAAAAATATCGGAAGCACTAAGGAAGGTTACCTTTATCAAGGCAAAATCAGTCGCAAAATAAGACTTGTAAGAGTAAAGATAAGGAACCAGAAGAGGATGCTGCCATGGATAGGACTAACTGCCTCGCTGGCCCAGTGGTCGCTAGCGCTACTACTGAGCACGAGCTTCTAGGTCGGATTGCCAAATCGGACAGTGTTATTGGATTTTTCCATCAGGAATTTTTCAGTAGCAGCCCGAATTTGTGCCCGGTTGATGGCAATAGACTCGCCCCCTATTACATTGACTAAAACATAACTGGCAAAATGTGGGAACCATGTACTATAGTTACACCTCTGCCTAGCCCTTCGGGATTACAGGCGTGATTTTATGTTAAGTACCTATTTTATATAAACTTAAAAGTCCACTGTACCAACAATAAATCATCCAGGTTTACCTAGAAATTTAGCGTTTAAGATACGTTAATTACGTACATTGCGATGTCTCAAAAGTGCCAGAGAGCACACTATACCGTCGGTTCCAGTTGTCATGACAATACCTGTGTAGCCCTAATCCCGGATAGTCAGAAACCGGAAAGTTTTGACAGCATATTGCTCAGTAACTCGGTTGTGAATGTCATATGGGAGTCAGAATGGAAGCCGTGTCAAAAATATTTGAGAAACTTAGGACAATGATAAAACTGGGATGTTAGCTGTAAGTAAATTAGCGTAACATAATATCACTTCTGTATTCCATGTTGGGAAAAGCATAGCACCAGAATCAGCCTATAAGGTGACTGCTGGGCCACGCCTCCCCGACCCTTCGGGGAGGCGTGAGGAGGGGGGAGGGAGCAATATAATAAATGTAAGTAATAAAATTCCTCTACACCCAGATTATTTCTTTTAGTTACTTCCATGTCTGGCTTTTACTGAGAAATCCCTAACTGAAAAAACCAAAATCACTCTGCCAGCCCTTTGTTTATCTTTGGATGGGAAATCGTCAAATGACTTCTCCCGTTCTGGGCGGACTTTTACTGACTAAAACCCACCCGTGTTCCTTCAGTTGCCTGTACCGGGGCACGGTAACTCTTTCGAACATCCCGCGAACTCTGCCAGACCTGCGAGGTAAATGCGTAACACATTCATAATTCCAATGCCATTCATTTTGTCGATTGAACAATATTCATTGCGTTATTACGTTGTCGAGCAGATGATTTTTTCAAGCAATGGGTTATCAATTTCCTTGAAAATCATTCGTATTGTGATGGAAGATGTGTTACGAAATTAGGGTACTGGGACTGGGAATCAAACCTAAGACCCCGCGCTCAACATTCGTGCTTGCAACTTCTAACTAATGCTATAAATGTCAGGTACTGGTCAAAAATCGAAATCCATTCGGTCCTTCTTTGAAAATCTCAGAAAACGTTCAGACCTCAAGACACCAATACTTTCACATCCTTTGATCGCAAATCCGATCGACTTCGTAAAGTAGATGCTATTGTGCGCCAAAACGACTGACTTTCAACGTTTGATGTACTGGGATGCATTCTTGTAAACGTAGTCGTTTGTGAAGGGGACAGTTGCACCGTCTTAGTGAAAAAAGTAAAAGTTAAATATGGCGCTAACCAGCCGTTTTGGCTACACAAAAAATAAAATATAAGTAGGTTAAAATTTACTTCCAAGAATGTTTACATTGTTAGTTAGTTAGTTAAAAGTGAAGTTAATAAAAGCGTGTTAAAAATAATTCCTCCCGACTGAATTTCGGCCACGGTGGCTAATCTCAACGGAGAAGCCAAGTACACAGGAGATATTATAGTGCACAAGTGAGTGCGCAAACACAGGTGCACTCTCTGTTCCTTTACTCTCATAGTCCAATGGGTCGGCAATCCAAAATTACTGGGGAGAGTTCAGGCGCAAGATCAATGGCATTACGTGCTATCAGTGGCACGGGGGCTTCACACCATCAACTTCTGAACTCCGGGCTGCTACTGAGAAATTCCTAATAAAAAAACCCAATAACATTTAGCCTACATAATGATTATATACTACATAAATATAACATCACGGCTGTTCTCCCCGAAAAGTTGGACAGAGGCATACCTACCTCAAAGTAGACCCTCATTTCGCCAGTTATGTTTAAATCTTATGTAATAGGGCGTGAGCCTATTGCTATGATTGTAATAAAAGTCAAAAATATTTGAGTTAACATACATACAGTCAATAAAATTGACGAGCTGTTGACATCAACATTCAATTAAAGTTTATTTCAAATTGGTGCATTTTGACACTTGCTTGTATCAGTAGGTATATAAGTTATATCAATTTGATAAAAATTCTAAACAAATCGATTTAATCCAGAGCTCCGAGATACAGGAATTTGGCTGTTTCTTCTGTCAGTGAAGACTCAGTTAACGGACGTTAAAGACACCAAAATTATGGGAGAACAGACCCTCAATGAACCTACGAGTACGTACAACCTACTTGTCATGTACGGAATTGAAGCAATGTGATTGTGCAACCCTATTGGACACTTTTAAAAATTACTCTTTAGTTAGACATGCTTTAAAGTCGAAAAGAGTGTCCAGTCCAATATAATAATCAGCGTTTTTTGTTCAAAGATGTTTTCATACTAAATGTAGCAGTTTGAAAGATACTTTGATTGGCATTGAATTGAGATAAAGTTACGGTTTTAGGAATCGTAATTGAAGTTTAGTTTAAATTGAATTGTTTGAAATGAATTAAATTAGTTGAATTGTTGTTTTTGTTGTTAGTTTAATGAGCATCAGTTCGTATTCCGTCGTCTTCTTTACTAAGAACTAAAGCTATTTTACTTCAAACCAAATATACCTATAAGAAGCTATCCAGACCAACTTTCCTCAAAGAAATTCATTTCATACAAAACGCAATCTCCTTAACACAGACCAATACTACCCTCAAATTGGATTGCGGACAAATTGCAGAGACTACATTAATTTGTCGCCTCTGAAACGTTTATTTATATTTCTTAAACTCTGCTATAGATAGTAGTTGCCCCGTCTTGCAAAGATGAAGGAAATTAAATTTACGTCTCTGTCACCTCGAGTAGGGCTGACTCAATGCGAAACATTTCGCCATGTAACCGGGACCTGACAAATAGATGCCTCCTACTTCTTTGTGGTACTTCTTGAAGTCGTCTCGAACTCATTCTGTCTGCGCGACGTCGAAAGGGGAACTAGCAGGATATGATGCAGTGTCTTGCCTCATACAGCATAAACTGCTGAGCAGATTTTAATAGATTCTATATTAATATTAATTTTAAGTTTATAGAGATTGTATATTGTATCGAATTATTGTTATGTTATTTATCATCAGCTTTTTTTATTTTTATTTAAATCTACAAAAAGTTAACATATCTACTTGATGGCTATTTGTAAGTTTTTATTATTTGAGAGATTTGGCGCTGATAGCCAAAATAAAGGCTTTCGCCTAGTTCGGCTATAGATGACATATTCATTTGTAACAAGAAAATATAGCCTATAAGAAATGTGTATCATTGTAAACAATTATTATTGAAATAAACTTTTTTTGAACAATATAATAGCACGCTTAGCCAGTACTCATTGTGCGTTCAGCTAAGGAGTGGAACTATCAACCGGGGTTCGTGTTTCCCGAACCGATAACCGAGTATAAAACCTGAGAATTTTCAAGTCTTGGGCGAATAGATTAGGTTTTCGAGCGTCCATCGTCATAGATTGCATCTGCACTTAACATCATGTGAATAAGTGGTCAACAATCGGCAAAGTGCGTGTCGGACCACGCACAATGAAGGGTTCCGTAGTTGGGATGAATTTATTCCAAGAACAAACTTCTTCTTCTTAGCGCGTCGATGGCAATCTAAATAGACTCGGCCCAGAATTCGGCTACGAGTTTCGCGCCATCACTAGCATCCATCAGCTCCTGTAACGTGCAGCTGACAGGACACACAGGACATGATATTATTAAGTGTCCCATCGTTTGTGGAACAACACCACATTTACACTCGAAGACGGAGTCGTGTATGAATCTTCACCTGAACAGGTTTTCCCTGCTTCGACCAACCTGAGTCCGGAGTCTGTTTAAAGACTTCCAGGTTACCCAAGACAACTCATGTCCAGGCGGCAGATCTTCAGCAGGTGGAATAAATGGTTTGGGTAAGAAAGCGCTGGACAAACTTAACATTGTAGTTGAAAAACATGTTCTATCATACATTCCAACGGTATTCTCATGTAGGTAGTTTTCCTATGGTAGGGAGTTAGGCACTCCAGAGCTGTATAATTCGATGCAGTTTATTTCAATGAGACGCAGACTGAGCCACAGAGCAACTTGTGCACCCACTGGTTTATTGGCCTTTAGATGTACATCGTTAGATTTTTAATAAGCCGTTTTGTACACTGTTTTGCGCAATGCTGAAGAGTAAGATTGATTGTTTATAAAAGATAATTGGAAAGAAAGAATAAAATTTATTAATTAGGAATCGCACAAATAGATCACAAACTAAACTCAAAAATATAATCATAGAAAAATAAAAAGTAAAACTAGGTATATAATAAAAATTAAACAAAAACAAAGAGTTCAGTACGAGACCAAAATGCTCCTTTCTCAGCATGATGATGTGACATTTAAAAATAAGTGTCGCAGCGCTGGTATTCTAATAGTGCCCGTTAATAACACAGCTGATTATTTTTCAGTTTGATGGTCTGCACCACACCTTTAAATTTTAATACAACGACAACAATACAACGACTGACAGCAACACAAGTTATCAGCCGCAGCTGATTGCTCCACTTCAAATATACTTATGTAGCAAGTAGAACAGGATTCAATGAGCTCTTTCTCAGTAACTTGCACTGACTAGATTTAGTAGTCTTTTGATACCAGCGCGAAGTTCTCTATTCAAACGTAGCTCTTGGAGTTTTGTCAAGTTATTGTGAGCCAACACTCCTG
Organism: Fissipunctia ypsillon; assembly: GCA_947568875.1. Lineage (NCBI taxonomy): Eukaryota > Metazoa > Arthropoda > Insecta > Lepidoptera > Noctuidae > Fissipunctia > Fissipunctia ypsillon. Next base: position 2,467,845 of record OX387659.1, on the reverse strand, counting down.
GCCTGGTTTTTCTTTTGTTTGTACATAGTATTTGTTATTGTTGTGTGTGGGGATTAGAGCCAAAATGGAACCTAAGTATGTGGGCGGTGCTTACATATAGGTAAGTCTAGCTGTGCCCCGCGACTTCGTTCGCGTGGAAGTCGTAAGATACCACAATATACTAAAAATAACAGTCAAATCAAATTAAATAAATCTCCCTCGTCCCCCGACCCGCCGCATTGTGCATCGCCCGCCCGCACTATTTATTACATACTTCGTTTTCGCTTAGCGCTCTTTCTGACTTTTTTTTTGCTCGTCTCCTAAGGATCGCAGCGTGATGTTAAATATCCTATAACCATCCCCGAGAGTTGGGCTACCGAATACAAAAAGATTTTTTCAATTCTGATTTTTTTTTCACAATTTCATGGGTCAATTTTGTCTAAAATAAAAGTAGCCTAAGTTACTCCATCAGCTATCTGCCAGTGAAGGTACCATCAAAATCGCTCCAGCCATTTCGGAGATTAGCCGGAACAAACAGACAGACAGACAGACAAAAATTTTATGTATAGTTTTTTTTTGTTTTATGTACCGTTTATACTTTCATATGCATTTAGTAAAAGGCTGTTATTTTGACATTACAAACAGACACTTCAATTTTATTTACTTGTATAGTTAATATAAACTGACGTGCTTTTCGCATATTATGGTATGGTGGTGTGGTAGACAGAAACTACAGAACACCACGTGTACGGTTCTCAGAAGGCAGCAGGAGAAAAAGCTACTTAGATAAATTAATCTGTGGGGGTAGGGGGGGGTCTGGCACAAACGCGCGGAGTAAGGCTGTCTGTCCACTGGAGCAAAGAAGAAAGGAATGAAGCGGAGCTGTACCAATATTAACTAATAGAATCTTAACTCCACACCAAAGTTTTCGCTCCGCTCCTCTCCTCTTTTCTCCGCTCCAGTGGAGAGGCAGGGCTAGCACGCGCGACGGTGCGGTGGACTGGGATGCGTTATTTCTGATGTACTGTATAACGCGGTGTCCTGCATGAGCGACGAAAACGACGCGAAGCGACGCAACGCGATACGACGTAATGCGACGCGATGCTACACACGACAAATGTCCTACGTGATTTTGGTCATTACTTCTCGAATCATGGAGAAGTACAGTACAATTTTTCTCGACCATTTCGTAGTTCGTGGTGACGCGTTTGGTCGCCCTCAAAACAAGTACGCGTTACGTCGCGTCTCGCCGCAGACATAGGCCGCAAGCAGGGTATGCCGTTGAGTTGATCGCGTTCGTCGCGTTCGCACCGTCGCGTCGCTTCGTATTCGTCGCTCCGTAGTCCGCGCACAGGTGGGGATAAAAAATGCACGTTTTTCCATTTGAGTCTCACTCAGCTAAACTTAAAAATTCGTCGTAATAGACTACCATACAAGATTGACTATCTAGATAAAAAAGAGTACTGTACCCAAACCGTTTTGAGTGCATCCCTTGACAGCCTTAAAGCCTATTAAGTTCTTCTTTTTCGCAAGATATAAAAAACGGGTGTATCCAAAAAACAAATTCGGATATTACTGCTTGGTCGGTGTCTCGGTGCGTTTTTCACTGTCGTGTGTGGGTGGTACTTCATAATATCTCTATGCGATACAAAAATACGTGCGGTGGATCCATCGCTATGCGACAGGAGCTAGACCACCACTTCTTAAAGCAGTATTATTGTAATCTTACTTCAGTGTGGGAAAGAGATGGAGCTAGACGTCCTGTATATGCGCTAGGCGTAGTCTAGGCTAGTAAGTAACGTAATTGCGAACGATTTTAAAATTGTGAATACTCACGCGTATAATAATACAGGTTGCGCCAGAAAGCTGTGATCAAATTTAAGGGTGTGGTACAGACCATCAAACTGAACAACTTTCGACTTAGGTGACTACTCATCCGCAAAATGTTTCATCGGCGGATGAAACGTTATCCTTTTAAAATTGTAAGGCGACGAATCATCCGCAAGTTCGGATGAGTCGTCGCATAGTTAATATTGATGTGATGAGTTTCTTGCCCGTTCTTCTGCATAGAGATCTACGCTTTGGAATGGGCAACTAGCTTCAACTTCCTGACTAACTGACCGACTCTTTGACAATTCAAAAGTGCCTGTAATTGGTTTATCTGAAATAAATGCTTTGAGTTTGAGTTTGATGTGGTCATGTTGGCCAAATAGACAAACAAACATTTGTGTATAGGAACATTGTCTATGTCTGTTCTTTGGTTTCGCCGGTTTCGCTGGCGCCTATTTGTAATATCGTGGTTAAATCGAATAAAAATACTTCTATGTATAAGAATCGTTTTTTTTTTACGAACATAATTTTTTATACTTGTAAATCAGAATAATAAGCAATTTACCTATAGAAATAAATGACAGGTCTGACAAAAAAAAAAAAATAACAGGTCTGGTCAGGAATGACTGTTTCACTGCGAAAACTGAGTTTTGTTTTAAATATGAACACATTTAACAAGATTGTAAAACAGTACTACCTGTCATTTATTTAGGTACATTGCTTATTATTCTGATTTACCAGCATTAAAAATTATATTCGTAATAAAAAAATGATTCTTATAGATAGAAGTATTTTATTCGATTTAACCACGATATTACACATAGCCGCTAGCGAAACCGGCGAAACCAAAGAACAGCCATAGACAATGTTCCTATACACAAATGTTTGTTTGTCTATTTGGCCAATATGACCACATCAGTATTAAATAAGCGACGGCTCATCAAAACTTGCGGATGACTCGTCGCCTTACAATTTTAAAAGGGTAACGTTTCATCCGCGGATGAAATATTTTGTGCATGAGTAGTCACCTTAGTCCAACTTTTTCCATAGGACCAACATCGTAATCGCGAAAAAATAATCAGCCCTGCCATTCAATTGCGTCGAGTAGATATTGAAGTTTTCTATGGGACGGCTGATTATTATTTCGCGATTACGATGTTGGTCCCATGGAGAATGTCTATAAAAATATACAACAAACTACCAGACAAAATAAAGAAAGAAGAAAAGTTCAATATATTTATAACAAAACTTAAAAAAATACTGATAAACAAATGTTATTATTCCTTAGATGAATATTTAAATGACAAACATAAATAATAGAAGAAATGTATATAGTATATATTAGGGAAATTACTACTCTAATAAAAATAATATAAAAATCATTCATCATCTTCCTGCCCTTATCCCGTATTATTTGGGGTCGGCGCAACACGTTTTTTTCTTCCATTCTGTCCTGTCACTCGTCAAACTATCACTGACTCCCTATTCTTTCATATCACTTCTCACACAATCCATCCATCTTTTCTTTGGCCTCCCTCTCCCTCTCCATCCATCCACATGTAAACTCATAACTCTTTTAGCAACATGCGTTTCATCCCTCCTCCTCACATGACCATACCAAGACAAACGATTCCCTTTCAATTTTTCAGTCACTGGCGCCACTTTCAAATTTCCCCTAATATATTCATTTCTCACTTTATCCATTCTCGTCACACCACACATCCATCTTAACATTCTCATCTCCGCTACGTGCAATCTTTTTTCATCCGTCTTTTTCACAACCCACAATTCTGATCCATACAGTATGACAGGCCTTATCACGGACTTGTAGATTTTACCCTTCAACTTGAGAGGCATCCGTGGGTCACAAGTTGTTCCCGTGACCTGTCGCCATTTCATCCATCCTGCGTTGATCCGATGTGTTACATCCCGGTTTACCTCACCATCCCCTTGAACGAGCGACCCGAGGTACCGAAAGTCGGGACAGATTGGTATGGGCGTTCCGGCGAGAGCTAATGGCACTGGATTGGAGAGACCGCCGAAATCGCAGAACAAGTATTCCGTTTTGGTTCTACTCAATTTCAGGCCAACACTCTCCAGTTTGTGCCACCACACCTCCAATCTGTTCTGAACCTCTAGGCCACTTTCAGAAACCAGCACAATGTCATCAGCAAACAGCATACACCAGGGAGCCTCTTCCTGAATGTCCGACGTCAGAGCGTCCATTATCATCAGGAAGAGGTAAGGGCTGAGAGCCGACCCCTGATGTAAGCCGACCGCCACATTGAAGCTGCCAGTGGTGCCCACTGTAGACCGGACTTGGGTACTGCATCGACTGTACATCGCTCGGATCAACTGCACATACTTCCCAGGTATACCTTTCTTCTTAAGGGCCCACCACAGAACCTCACGAGGTACCCGGTCGTATGCTTTTTCGAGGTCAACGAATACCATGTGCAAGTTTTTATGCGCACCTCTATATTTTTCGCACAGCTGACGTATAGCGAAAATGGCATCCGCTGTACCCCGACCCAGCATAAAACCGAATTGGTTCTGTGAAATTTCACTCTCTTCTCTCAGTCGCCTTTCAATAACTTTCTCCCAGGCTTTCATCGTATGTGACATTAGCTTTATCCCTCTATAATTGTTGCACTCCAGCACATCACCTTTGTTTTTAAAAATGGGCACCAGAGAGCTATTGCACCACTCATCAGGTATGGCTTCTTCCTGCAACAACTTATTGAAGAACAAAGCTAACCACGTCCATCCATCCACTCGCAATAGCTTCCACACTTCAACTGGTATTCCATCTGGACCAATGGCTTTACCATTCTTCATTCCATTTACGGCTATTCTAACTTCATCCATACTAACCATTCTCACTAACCCCACATTCACTGGTTTATTCTCTAAAACCCCACTCCAATTATTTTCCTCATTCATCAATCTTTCAAAATATTCCTTCCACCTCTTTTTGATTTTTTCATCATCCGATAGAACCATTCCATTTTCATCTCTTATACATCTTACCTGGCAAACATCCCTCGCCTTTCTCTCTCTTATTCTGGTAAGCCGGTATAGCTCTTTATGGCCTGCAGGACTATCCAGTGCGTCATATAGTTTGTCCTGGGCTTTTGATTTTGCTATTGCCACGGTTTTCTTGGCTTTCTTCTTCAAAGCGTCATACTCACTCTTTTTTTCAGCTCTTAAACTAGCGTTTCCTGCCTCTACATGCTGCCATTCTTTGAATTTTCTCTTCTTTTCTTTCAATACATTCTGAACTTTTGTCGACCACCACCATGTATCCCTATCTATTATGCCCTTTCCTCTCGTCTCTCCCAAAATATCTTTCGCTGCTTGCCTGATACACTCAGCTATTTCATTCCAGCTTTCATTTATACTTCGAAAATAATAATATAATAATAATTGATAACAATAATTAATGAAAATCGCGCAATTTATAGTTGTGTGTTTAAAATATATTAATGATATGGTAATTATTAATAAATAATATAATAATAAAGAAATAATAGAACAAAAATAATAATAAAATAAAAAATATTAATGAATTAAAAAATATAGCAATAATTATTTTTTATGATGTCCTAAAACAGAGCTTCCTCTCTCCTACTCTTTTGCTGTGCCCTACAGGGTCCATAATGATCTCAATTATATATTACAGTGAGCACCTAAGTACACAAATTATGGTAAAGCAATAAAGATATTGAGATTGAGAAAGTTGTTCAATCTGATGGTCTGTACTACACCCTTAAATTTGACCACTCACCTTTCTGGTACTCCTTGTATATTTATTTAGTTTTAAAACTTTATTTATATTCATATCTTGCTTGTCGCAAAAATTTTAACAAAAATAGTTTCAAGTATTTTCGATTCAAAAATCGTTCGAATTTATGTGACTGACGTCGCGCGGTCGTGCTAGGGCCTGTGACACACGAAGTCAAATCTTCGCAAGAAAAATATTGACTTTAGTATTTTACTGAACGTTTACCACAGTGTCTACTAAAGATATAAAATGTAATTTTCACAAATCTGTTTTTGAATAACAGAGCCTGAACATAAAGGAAAAATATTTACTCTTGAAGGTCATCCCTACTTAAGTTTCCTATTTTATGGAAAAAACACTGAAAAAGGTTGTTTATAAGGGATGAAACGTGTTTACAAAAACTTATCTAGGGCTGCCAAGAAAAAAATCTTAAAAAAAAATCAATCTGCCTAACCTTTTCCCAACTCAGATGGGGTCTGCTTCCGGTTTAACCGGATGCAGCTGAATACCAGCATTTTACATGGAGTGACTGCTTATCTGACCTCCACAACCCAGCGACTGGGTAACACGATACCCCTTGGTACGACTAGTTGTCAGACTTTTGGGCTTCTGACGACCCGTAAAGACTGTCAAAGATCTACGAATGACAGCCGGGACCAACGGCTTAACGTGCTTTGCGAGGCACGGAGGGGTCTTGAATTCTCGATATATAATGGATGATCACCCATCAAAGAACCCACCGCTGTAAGCGTAGCTTTTTAAACCGTCGATCGACCCGTGGTGTTACCATTTAGCCACGAGCCCATCTTTTCGTTTTCCAAAATTCGTAAACATTATTATTATTTACAAACAAAGTCCTAGATTGAATTTCAAAACACTTTGTCAGCTTCAAAGATATTCTACCGCGGCAGAGTGATAAGACAAGGTTCTCGTGTGGTCAGAGTGATCATACACCGAAATTTCAACCTTAATTTTATTAAGTTAGAATGCACTTTGCTGCGAAATTGGGAAGACATAAACGTTGATAATAAACCACAGTAATTTTACAGCTGTGAAATGGAATGTTATACAACTTTCAGCTCTAGTGTTTTTAGATATGGTTCGATTCCGTTTTTGGCAGGTGCAGTTTGAGTTTGTCGGGCTGGTAGTGTCTAGTTACACTAATGGAAGAGTTAGGTAAGGTGTCAGAATACCAACGTTTGATCAAAGTAATATTTCAGGAAACAAATGAATGTCAATAACATTTAGCTGCGTTAGTTGTATTTGATCTTAGGACAAAATCTATTCCTAGAAATGACAAGTGTATGTCATTAGAACCAACATAGTTTCAAATGAACTAATTAGCACATTACATAACATTACGCCTGTATTCCCCGAAGGGTTAAGCCGAGGTGTACCTAGGGTACACCCACATTTCGCCAGTTATGTTTCAATCGTTGAGCTCCTTAACTTTTATGTTGAGCTGTACGATTACTGACAGATGCTTGCACTGACTGGACAGGTCCGCTCAATCTGTGTGGTTCTTTCCTCAAAAGACCATTTCAGACACGAACCTACATGGTCTTCACATGATCTGACCAAGATTATGTCTGAACTTTAAAAGAGACTGTGACCTCTGAGTTTGTTTCGGCCTTTCTTCTCAGAGTAGTCAGATAGGAAACGCCGGCCTCATCTAGTTTAAAAAAAAAATGTTTGACGTGTAAAAGTGTTTGTATAAACCTACTTACAGAAATAAAATCATTTTTCATTTATCATTTACTCCCATGTAACAAGGGGCGAGCCTAATTGATCAACCGGGCACAAATCCAGACTGAAAACTGCAACTGAGAAATTCTAGATGGAAAACCCAATGACACCTTGTCTGATCTTGGAATCCAACCCTGGACCTCATGCTCAGCAGTAGCGCTTGCAACCACTAGACCAACGAGGCAGTCTATAACTAATTAGTTATGTTGACTGCCTTGTAGGTCTGAAAATCACTATATCTACAAGGGTAAAGCTGTGGTAGTCGCGGTCGTTCTATGGATCGGTGACTATTTTTAACCGACTTCAAAAAAGGAGGAGGTTCTCAATTCGGTTGTATATTTTTTTTAATGTTTGTTACCTCAGAACTCCGTCATTTATCAACCCATTTTGAAAAATTATTTTTTAACTTTTTGTTTTTCTTCTAGATTGGTCCCAAATTTGGTTAAGTTTTGATGAGTGGCTTTTGAGTTAGCTTCAGTAATGCGTATTTTTTTCCACTTGGTGTTTATTAATGATGTTATAATAATTTCCTGTTATTTACATTGTAAGTAATGGTATATACTCGTAACTTTGTGTCTGTGGGGTAGGTACCACTACTAAAAAGTGAGAAATAAAAACTTTTTTGCAAAAAAACCAACCGACATATACAAAGACACCGACTTCGGAAATTAGAAATTAAAGTACCTATTTTTCACTTATTTGTAGTTTTTTTTTTTGGAAGTCGGTTGTTTTTTTTTTTTTTTTGCAAAAATGTTTTTTACCTAAAATATTAAGATGGATCACAGTTACTTTGCTTTGAGAGGACATTATATTTAACGTATCAATTACATAGTTGTTATTTTCTATTTAATTTCTTAGCGTGTCGATGGCAAATATTGTTTAAAAATTTTTTTTTTTTTTGTTTGGCCGTACTTACTCATGCAGCAACACTAACACCATTCGCTGACGCAAACGAAGTACACTTGTACTGATGACAGGCATGCGGTGAAAGATAGAAGGTGGGCCATCGTCTGCAGGGAGACGCTGCATATACACTGAAGATCGGGACCATCCGAGAAACCCCACCTGTGGAGATTGTCTATGCAGCGGCCGACCTGGGTGCGGAGTCTGTTTAATGTAATCTAAGTCGGCCACGGCAACGAGCTCCTAGGTAAAAGGCTCTTTGATGCGTCGATGAAAGGATCAGGTTTGAGCCAAAACCAAAATTCAAATTAAAAATATCTAACATATTATATTCCCATTTGCAAAAAGTATCATGTGAAACATTTGGATAACCATATTTTTTTTAAATGAAAAAGCAATCTATCTGAAATTTTAATATTTTTATCGGCTCGTCCCCTGAGGGGTAGCGTCCATCAACGAATGTAAAATAAATGGCGATTTATTTTAGAAGATTACATTTTAATTAAGTTTGGTTCAATTAATTCAAGGCTAATTATTTGCGTTGATTTTGATTTATCTTTTTGTAAATTAAAATTCCAGTGAACGTGTAATTATTATTGTGGAAATTAACATAATCTGTAGTATATTAAAAGGCATTGCTTGATGAATGTGAAAATGTGGGCTGAGATAAGCCGAAATGTAACACATACATATATAAAACTAGATTTTGCCTGCGGCTTCGCTCGCGTGGATGTCGGAAAATATCCCACGGGAACGTACTGCTGGGATTAAACGTACCCTATGTTCCATAATACTCTATTAGTTTACGCGGCGCACGCCAGAAAGCTCGCAGTCGGCATGATTTTTCCCAATCATCATATCATAAAATTATGCTGGTCACGCTCTAATAACAAATAAGAAATAACTTTTGACCGAGTGGACCGGTTTTAATAAAAACTTATTTATAAAAAAAAAACAACCGAATTCCACAAAAAACACTACAAAGTAAAAAATAACTTTAATTTCGGAAGTCGGTGTCTTTGGTTTAGTATTTTCGTTTTTTGCCACCGACTTCCGAAATAAAAGTAATGTTTCACTTTATAGTGTTTGTTTGGAAGTCGGTGGTTTTTTTTTATAAATAAGTTTTTATTTTCCACTTTTTAGTTGTGGAACCTACCCCACCCAAATTTGTATACCACAACTTGCTAAGTAAATAACAGTGACAGGAAGTTATTATCACATCATCAACATACACTAAATGGAAAAAAAAACGTATTATTGAAATTAACTCAAAAACCACTCAACAGAATTTGACCAAATTTATATGCAATCACCTCATTTCAAATAAAAACTTTACAAAAAGGCAAATATATGTCGCGCTAAGTCGTGTCAGAAGTTTGGAAGGCGTAGTTTCATCAGGTTTGGACGCCGTCGCCAACAAATTATTAAGTCAACCACACGACGACAGATCGTTGACCAAATCTGTCTTTTGACAATCAAGCCCACACATAACATCGTCTCAAGTACTGCAATTTGAAGCATATTACCATTAAAATAATTTATAGCCAGAGTACATCTCATGACAATTCGAATAAGCCCAGACACGGCTAGGATACATTATTTTATAACGGAGTTCCAGTGCCTACCTTCCGGCTTCATCATCAGATCAGTTCAATGCTTCCATTTTCATCAGAACCATTTATTTAAATTTGCATAGTCATAGTCGCATAACTACCTTAATCGAGATATCTTATCGCTACCCGTGAAATACACTGAGGAGTTCTCGTGGCCATATGTGGTCTTCTTCGTCAGTTCCACTTCACCAAGTGATACTTTCAGAATGCAAATGCTTGACTTGTTGATGAAAATATCAAAATCGCTATGTGTATACCTATAATATTTGAGGAGTTCCCTCCTCATGGATTCTATCATCAGAACTGGATTTTGATAAAAATGGGACCAATCTGGAAGTATGTCCTTTCAATATAAAAAAATAATTTTCCAAATCGGTTTAAAAAAAATACATACAACCGAATTGAGAACTTCCTCCTTTTTTTGAAGTCGGTTAAAAATAAAGACTAAAATGTTACCTCAAGAAGTCAAGATACGAACTACGACTACATTTTCAATCCCTTAAATCTCTTAAAAAGAGGTACACAATTTTTTTAAATATTATTTGTGATATTTAAAATCAACCCCTATTTTAACCCCTTAGGGGATGAATTTTCAAAAACGCTGAACCACATAATTCTTTATTTTTTACCAAAAGCATAAATTTGAATTTTCATATCCCTAATTTAAAAAATGCAGGGTTTCCCATACAAACTTTCATCCCCTATATCATCCCCTGTAATGTTATTTTTGTGACAAAAAGTAGCCTATGTCCTTCCTCAGGATGCCATCTATCTCCTTGCCAAATTTGATCGAAATCCGTTCAGTGGTTTAGGCGTGAAAAGGTAACATACAGACAGACAGACAGACAGACAGAGTTACTTTCGAATTTATAATATTAAGTATTTATAATATTAGTATGGATAAAAAATAATTAGACACATTCCTTTTATTTCTTCGTACATTACCTTGCACATGTATAAAATATTTATTCAGTATTTGATACTTGCCTCCAGTTAGTATAATACATTTACCATGGGATACACACGTAAGTGGCTATTACTGTAATATGTAATCGATTGTTTGTCAGCGAGTAAAATGGTAATATGTAGAACATTACGATATATACATAACAGGCACCTTTTTACTTGGTTTGGAATGCAATGAGCGCGTTTTATTTTAAAGTAGGATTTATTTTAAATGACCTTTACGCAAAATCAGCCCTTTTTATAATGTTTAAAATAACGTGGTCTGATTGGCCATAGAAAAACGAAGTAAATGGTACAGTTTATTCAAAAAAGGTAAAATTGTCAATGAGCTTTTTTCCTGTGGCCTTCATATGGGGTCCTATCACAATTTATCAAGCAATAACATAGGAATCCATTAGTACGGTAACGATTACATGAGATTTTACGAGAATAATTTCGCCAAATCGCGCAAGCTGTTCTCAAATGATGCTCTTACCAACGAACAGCATTTCACTTTTTGGGTTCCGTAGTCAACATAGGAACCCTTATAGTTTCACCATGTCCGTCTGTCTCTCTATCGGCGGCTTAGCTCAGAGACTCTTAGTACTAGAAAACTGTAATTTGTCATTTTTTTATTAGCTATCATAGTTCCACTTCTGGACAAAGGCTACTACTCTTTTTCCACTTCTCTTTGTCCAAAGCTGCCAAACACCAATCTTTATTAAAGGAGTCCAGCTCATCCCGCTATCTCCGTTCTCCGTCTAGGGCTGCCGCGATGTTGTTTGCCATTAAACGGGACCCACTGGGTCGTAAGTTTGGCCCATTGATCGTCTGACATTTCACAATTCCATTTAAACGTGGCAGCTTTCTCAATGACGTCAATTATTGCAGTGATGGAATGGATTGTTTTATTCTTAACCCAGTCCACAAGTTTATTACCCAGAATACTCCATTCCATTGCTCTTTGGCAAACCTCTGCTGAATTGTCAAAGACCATGTTTGAGAACCATACGTAAGGATAAGAAGAATACACATGTCGATGAGGCTTCTCTTAAGGGATGGAGGAAGATCGCCCTTCATTAGATCTTTCATGGCCCAATAGCCCTTCCAGACATTTTCATTTTCTTGCAATTTCTTTGTTTTGTCTCGCCTGGAAAGAGACTATTTGAAAAAGATAGAGATACACATTGACATATTCACCCCCTACCCCCCTCCCCCTTCCACCATGGTGATCCTGTGATGAACGCAGTTCGTCATCAATTTGGTCTTTGACATATTCTTTGTCATGGGTATACATAATTATAAAATTTCATGACATTTTATACCCGACTGCGGCGAAACAAAAAGTCATGTCACACACAAGTGCATGTCGAACCACGCACAATTAAGGTTTCCGTAGTTGGGATGAAGAAAGAAGAGACAGAATAGATCCCAAGAACAAACTTAACGTTGTAGTTGGAAAACATGTTCTCCCATACATTACAACTGCAAATGTAAGTTTGTACGCACAATATTGAGATATTTACCGTGTTATTTTAAGACCATAGACTTCTTATATTTTCCTATAATCTACATGTATAGAACTATTTTCTGTATTTTTTTTTTCACAATTTAGGCTCAGCAGTTTCGCAGATAAGGGTCAATTTTCAAACTTTAAAACTATTTATTTGAAAATTATAAAAAAATCTATTCGAGACCCCCACAATAAGTTCTTTAATTTGATATGTCACATAGTATAGTTTTCAAAACATATTTTAATTTTGTTTGCTCCCCAAAAGTGACCCCATAATCAAAATTCATTTATTTACGTTACACGTCCATGTTTGGGTCACAGAAGTTGACTTACCAAATTTCAACTTGATCGGTGCATTAGATTCAAAGCAAATTGGCTGTGACAGATGGAGAGACCGACAGACAGACAGATACACGAGTGATCCTAAAAGGGTTCCGTTTTTTCCTTTTGAGGTACGGAACCCTTAAAAGGAAGGTTATTATTCTATCTACCTATCTACTTGTGAAACATTAAAAATAAAACAGCCTGTATTAAAAGCTAGCGGTAAATTCTAAATTTTAGCGAAAATTGCGTCACGCTAGAAGTAGGTAGGTACTTTAGAAAGTGGCGTCTAGACAATTCAAACATTTTTATTGATCTAGCACTATGTACATTTCTGTCTAGGTCAAGGTTTTACAAGTTCTGGTGGCTTCACTTTTAATCGAGAGTAATTTCTTAGAAGAACATTACGCTGAATGTTAGAGCAACTAACTTTTTACGCGTAGTACCTATTTGGTTAAGTAACGATAATAATATGTAATATTACTATTATAGGATTAATCCTATAATAGTAATATTACATATTATCGTTACTTAATTTTTGGCTGCAAACTTAGACTTACATCATGGAGTCATTGTACTCATCATTATGAACAACTTTTACAATGGGACCAAACCTGAAATCGCCAAAAAAATCAGCTGTTCCCTAGATTTATGTTCGCATGACACGCCAAAATGTAGGGAATATCTGATATTTTTTTTCACTATTTCACGTTTGGTCCCATAGTATAAGTTGTTCATAGTGATGAGTACAATGACCTCTTAAGAGGTTGTGAGTTACTTATGTTACACCTTGTATATGTAATAGATAAGCAACTGAAACCTTTTTACGGAGAATCCTATAAAGTTTAATCAAAAACTGACATGACTATAAGCCGAGAATTTAATGTTTAATCGTAAAAAAAAACCCACTTATTGAACAGTTGTATCTAATCTTTTTGGAGGGATCATGGGGTAGAGTGACCAGAGAGAGATGGGAATGGAGAAGGTTAGAGGAGGACTTTGCTGACTGGCAAACGGACATACAAAATATAAACAAACGCCAAATACGAGACTGAAGACTAAAAAGGCTAAGAGCAAATTTCACCAAACTGTGCATAATCGGACATTAAAATAAACATCGATGTTAATGGTATTTACGTTCCACCAGAAAAAAAAATAACAGCACATTAAGAAACCTAGCGTTAGGATGTATCATTCACTGCATCGGTCAGTTGTCAAAGAAACCAAAATAAAAAGTCGCAATATCACGTTCACTGACAATGCATCATTATATCTAGCTCTATACTACACTTCTGGACACATCTATTGGCCCACCTTAGAGTTTAGGTTTCGATGGCCCCTACCGAAATATGATTGCTAGATTGAACAAAAACTGTTGATGCAGTTTTAAACCTGATACATTTTACCATCTTTTTCGATCGTATTGTTTTAAATTTGAATTCAGAATACCATACGACATGGAGCTACGCCTAACAAGTCGGATATGCGCCTTGTTAAAGGCAATTGATTTTTGAATAAAAAACATGTTTTATCAAATAAAGGTTTAATTTAATAACGCGTGTTGCCTCCATGGGCATCTACCACAGCTCTCATACGATTAGGCATAGAGTTTATCAACCGCTCTATGAAATTTTGAGGGATCATCTCCCATTTCTCTTCTATGGCAGTTTTCAACTCCTGCATCGTCTGGGCAACTGGCTGACGAGCCCTAACACGTCTTTTTAGCTCGTCCCACATGTGCTCAATGGGGTTCATGTCTGGGCTTCTGGCTGGCCAGTCCATAACTGTGATGTTCACATCCCGAAGATATTCCCTGACGATGCCGGCCGCATGGGCTCTTGCATTATCATGCATAAAAAGGAAATTTGGGCCCACATAGTCCGCGTATGGTATCACGTGAGGTTCTAAGCACTCACGAATGTACCTTTCAGCATTTAATGTTGGCAGCCGTGGTCTTGTAACAACCTCAAGTTGAGTTTTGCCGCTCGCGGATATACCGCCCCAGACAGTCCATGAGCCACCGCCATAAGCAACCCTCTCTTCAAAGCAGCATTGTGCGAAACGCTCTCCCTTACGTCGGTAGACCTTCTTCCTTCCATCATTGCCATGTAACACAATTTTAGACTCATCAGAAAAGAGTACACGGCTCCAATCTTGCTGTGTCCAATTTAAATGACTGCGTGCGAAATGAAGGCGCGCTGTTCGGTGGGCTCGCGTTAGTTTGGGCCCATTAGCTGGCTTGTGTGGTACCATATCGCGTTTTTTTAACCTTCTCCGGACAGTTCGAGCGCTCACAGATACTCCGTGGAAGTCGCGAAGTTGGTTTTGTATCTCAATGGAGGTAAGGTGACGATTTCTCAAGCTGGTCGTCACGATGAATCGATCCTGCCTTTCAGTTGTGACCCGAGATCGTGGCCTTCCTTGGCGACGAACAAAGCCGCCAGTCTCTAAGTACCTCCGATAAACATTTCGGACCGCAGATCGACTTAAATTAAGTTGAGCACTCACGTTTCTTTGGCTGTGTTCGGCCTGAATAAGTGCCACAGCTTGGGCGGCGACTTCAGGTGAAGTATCCATAGATTATTGTTAGAACCTCACCTTAATGTTAAGAATAAGTAATGTTTGTTGCAAAACCAAAGATATCAATCACTTTTTCAATAATTAAATCCAAGTAAACCAATAAAACCAAGTTTTCTTAGTATTCGATTGTTTGATATCAACAAACAGGCTCCAAATTTCCTTTTGTTTCTTTAAATTCTGTGTTCGAAATTCAAAAAAAGACTATTGAATGAAATTGTGAATGTGCCAGGTTCAAAACTGCATAAAAACTTTTTGCTCGACCTAATATAAAATTTTAGCTAGGACCAAACGAAACTGAAAATACAAGGTGGGCCAATAGATGTGTCCAGAAGTGTATATAGGTAATCGCATTTTTCATATCGATGAATTTAACAACTGACTAAATGTCGGTCAGTAAGTTAACTAGAGCAGCAATTAAATTTAAAGCCTGATTAATATTTAATCATGAATTAACACATGGTGAAACACTCGCTACAAATAATATCAACTAACATGGTATGGTGAAACTAGGTATAATAATATTAAAAATCTCACCCATTTACATACATAAATGCGTACAATATAACCATATTTACTACACCGTGTTAGGAAAAGAACATCGCAATCGAAAACAGAATCCTAACAACAGCAGAAATAACGCTACCCCGAAAACATGATGAGAAATGTAATCCCACCACAAAATCTCATACTATAATTATTTCGAGAGAACAAAGCCTCAAATAGCTTAAATTTAAAACGACGTGTACAGGAGTACATTTGTGTGCTGGTTGTTTGTATGTAGTGGTTAGTTAGGAACGTTGAATTGAAAATAAGAGTCTGATGAAAGTCTCGCACGTTTATACCACGTGTAACAGGAGGATTGACATTCCTTTAAACCACGTAAAGAGAATCATATTCTTTGCCCGTATACAAAAAATCAATCAAATCCAATGAATACTTTAGCCACAGAAAGTTATTTTTCATTTTCTTATTTTTCAACATGATGTAGATCTGAGTCCGTAATAATAGGTAAACATTGCCGCCGGCGCGTCCCGCACCCCGCACCGCACCGTTGGTCAGTGACTTTGCGGAGATAAAGCGTGTTTAATTTTTATGCAGTTGATTCTAAAATTTGTTCGAAAACTGCATTTTTTAAATTTTCTATAAACTACTAATCTTCGTGTTTTAAAATGTTTCAATGAATTAGTACTGTGCTCGTTTTCATTTAATGTCGTACGTCCAGAAACACGTTGTATAGTTGACAATACCTAATTAATTCACACGATTTACGCGTACTTTGCAACATAACAGTTAGTTTAACAAATAAACACTAGAAATAAACTTTAACTTTTCGGTCATAGGGACGTTTTACATTATATGTAGTTTTATCTGTGGCTATATCGGACACCGCTAAATATAAACAATTGTATGTAGCTTTATTTGTGGCACGAAAGAATTGTACACTGTGAGACTATGCTATACACGGTGCCCTGCATTTTATTTTTGTTTTTGAGAAATGGCATCTAGCAGGTCAACCTAGGAGGTTTTCGGCTGCTTAACCGGACTTTCCTGTGGGTGCCTCAATAAATTAAGGCCTCCAGCCAGGGCATAAAACTTAAAAACTAAGCAACCACTCACTAAGGGCACCCCCTGTAGGGTATGGACCTCGGCTTAGGGCATCGTTCGAAGAGGACAGCAGGGGACAGGCTGGGTCGGAATGAACTATGTCCTGCTAGCTCGTGCAAGAGTTTAAATACGCTTCGAGCGTGGGAATATGATGGCTTACATAGAGTCCCTGGCACCGTCCCTTCCTGATTCTCGACTAATGAGAGTTCGCAGCGCAAAAACTTTACCTTATAAGGCATTGTTTTGGGCTCCACACGTTTGTCTACGAATTCGCAGTGTTTACATTTGTAGCATTTTCGAAAAATAAATCAATAGTTGGGGTGTTGTGTTAAGTCGTCTTGCACATGACGTAACAGCCGACGTACGACTGTTATCAAAATTGTGTGACATACGACACACAGGTCTATATATTGAGTAATGAACGGGGATACGCCAAAGCATCGTGATATTTTGGGGACCCTACTTATCATAATTACTTTTTCAGAGCATTATATAATCTGTAGAGTAGATCTTTGACAGCCGTGACAGGTTATCCGAAACCCGAAATAATCTGACAACTGTTGTTACCGAGGGGTCGCCATTTAAAATATTAGTTTTCTTCTGTATCCGGTTAGATTGGAAGCCGACCCCAAAATATTTAGGAAAGGCCAGACAGATGATGCAATAATCTTCTCTCCAGGTAAATTATAATAATGTCTTGGTTCTAAGATCTATGGCTGTAAGTTCCAGGCAACATTTCCACAACATTCTGATGTATAATGCTGTTACAAACACAGTTTAGTCTATGTTATCGTACGTCGCTGCGTGACACTGGTGTTCAAAATACTCTTAGCTTACGTTACATAGTGAGAATATAATACGAAATTTAATTCTGGTTAACAGATGAAGTAACAACACGAACTATATGAAATAACTTTCGTCCGGTTAAAATGTATACCGGTTCGCTGTGTGGACTACCCACAGAGTCCGCAGCCATTTTAATACAGCCCATACTTACACAAACAGAACGAACTGCAATGATGTCTCTTGTGTCTCATCTTTATCAAATAATCATACTTGTCTTTGACCAAAGGGGCTTACCTACTCAGTTTCAAAAAGATTGTCAGTAAATTCAACTTCTCAAAAATGTTAAGTTTGATATTGCTCTGTATTAGAACGGTTTCATCATTGATCTGGCTACCAGTCACTCATAATATTAAAGTTTTTAAAATTTAAACACAAACAAAATCCTTTAAAAAGTAAAAAAAAATAAATGTATTGGCCCTTTGAGTTTAAATAAGTTGTAGGTGATATTTTGATCCAAGCATCGTCGTGTCGGGGGACGACTAAAAAAATAGGAAGTTAACAGCAGCTATACTTTCTACAATAGCATTCACCTGTCACGTGACGCAACCTAAATATACTCTGCTTTAATCATTTACAGTCAGTGCGCAGTTACCTTTATAATGTTGGTTTGTTTAGTAACAACGTATTTTATTGTTGTTTTTCAAATGAATTTCGACGTGAACTGTGTTCACTGCTTGTGGGTTTGACTAAACATTGTTTCTGTATTCAGACTCATTAATTTCGTGTTCCATGTGTGAAAGATTGTGTTTGTTTTGTTTTTTGGGGTTGAAAATATTTGATTTTGTTTGTAGTGATTACAATTTTTATTGTAATGATTGTGAAGACTTTTAAGGTCGAAACACCCTTTTGCTGAACATGACCTGTTAAAATCTTTTTCTTGGTAAGTAACAATTTGACATTTTCAATTCATATGTACTTTCTGACTTTATCTTGGAATTTACTGGCAAAGGTGAACG
Source organism: Fissipunctia ypsillon (assembly GCA_947568875.1). Taxonomy (NCBI): domain Eukaryota; kingdom Metazoa; phylum Arthropoda; class Insecta; order Lepidoptera; family Noctuidae; genus Fissipunctia; species Fissipunctia ypsillon. The sequence goes on along the minus strand of OX387659.1, from coordinate 2,449,224 downwards.
TTGTGAGGCAAATTGGGTCAGTGGATACGAAACTTAGAAAAACTTCACCATAGCATTTTCAAGGTCAATGACAGATGTCTCAAAGTAAGGCATGGTCGACGGAGCCCCGCTTCGCGGGGTTCCTATTTCTGGGTGGTTTGAAAAAAAAAAACCACGAAGGAACCTCTAACCTAACCTGACCAAGTCGGGTGCCCCAAGTCTCGAGCTCGCTTCGCTCGCTCTTGCATCCTAAGTTTTCGTTGCCTTTTACTAAGTCGGATCCCTTGGACATCGTTTTTACGACAAACGGTTAGTCGGAGACAAAAAACACCGAGACGTTTTTAGCTTTATATTTAGGAGTGTTATACGATAGAATCGAGAAAATAAACGATTTGCGAAAATAACACTTTTTGGGCGAAATTTTTCTTTTTTACTCAGTGCCCCGTTACGTACACTCCAACCGAAAATTGAACTTGTATAAATACCTAAGTCTGAACTCGCCAACCCGTCTTGAGCAAGCGTGGTGATCAATGCTCGTGCCTTCTGTGTATGAGAAGAGGCCTTTGCTCTGCAGTAGGACAATAATAGACTGGTGTTGTATTGTATTATAATGTATTTATTAAAAGAACGAAACAAAAAAATCGTTTCAAAATTCAACAACCAAATCAAATCTTAACATATTACATTGCGACTTAATCATCAAAACTTTAAAATGAACAAAACGAAATGAAAGAAAAATATAAAGAGGTTATTCTGAAATTACAATTCGTGAAACTCTCTTGTGATCATGCCAAGAAATGTCTAAGTCAAGTTTTTCATTATAAAAGTGAATTCTGAAGAAAGTTAAGAATTGAAGCTATATTGTGTATAAAGTTTTCTTTTATTTTTATAATTTTTTGCTACTTGAATTTTATTTAAATACCAATTTATGGTACGATTTGAAAGATGAAAATTTATTTGAAAGAAACAATTTAAGTAGACAATGATTATAAACGACCTTTATTTGTGGCTTGTCTTCTGCCATCCATCTCAATCAAAATCAAAACTCATTTATTTAAACTAAGCTAAGAATCAGCACTTTTCGAACATCCAAATTACATAGGACAGGCCCCAAAACGCCCACCCTTCACCACTTCCTAGTGCTCTAACTGGGAAGAAGAAGTGGCACAACAAGCTCCCCAGCAGCACAGCTCTCAGCTCACCATCTCAGCATTCACCCGTTTTCTACCAAAATAATTTTTCACATAATCCTTAATCATTTCTTTGGTCTTCCTCCACTTTTTTATCAATTCACGCTCATAAAAAACTTTTCTTGTGACCTGTTTTTTGTTTCTGCACATCACATGCACTTGCTAGGACAATCAGATTCTCTAGCTTTTTGTCACCAAATCCACTTTCAAACTTCCTCTTATATAAAATGCAACATAATTAACGCACAACCTCTTAAGAGGTCATTGTACTCATCATTATGAACAACTTTTACTATGGGACCAAACCTGAAATCGCGAAAAAAAGTCAGCTGCTCCCTACATTTATGTTCGCATAACTCGTCAAAATGTAGGGAACAGCTGATTTTTTTTCGCGATTTCAGGTTTGGTACCATAGTAAAAGTTGTTCATAGTGATGAGTACAATGACCCCTTAAGAAGTTGTGCATTATTTATGTTACATCTTGTATACATACATCTTTTTTAGCGTTCCGTAGTCAACAAGCAACCATTATAGTTTGGCCATGTCCGTCCGTCCGTCCGTCCGCAGCTTAGTTTAGAGACTGTACTAGAAAGCTATAATTTGGCAAGGATATACATATTAATCACGCCGACAAAGTGGTAAAATAAAATCATGGAAAACAAATTTTAAGGTACCTCCTGTACACGTAAAGTGGGGATGTTTTTTTTTTCTCGTCTACCCCATGGTGTGGGGTGTTGTTGGATAGGTATTTCAAAAATATTGTGGATTTATTACGAAAACAATTTTTCGAGTATGGAATCCGTTTCTGAAATATTAAGCATTACAGTGCTAATTTTTGTTAGAATCAAGTGTCCCCCTCCCCCCTGCCACCTAAACGGTTAGTTTGGAAATGTGAAAAAATTCACGGTAGTACTTTAGGTATACAACGAAATTAAAAGGAAAACTATCACAGCTAAGTAGGCTTTACAAGTTTACGAGTAATAGTCGACCAACTTACATTTGCAGTTGGAATGTATGAGAGAACATATTTTTCAACTACAATGTTAAGTTTGTTCTTAGGGTAAACTCATCCCAACTACGGAACTCTTCATTGTGCGTGGTCCGACATGTACTTAGCCGGTTTTATTCAATTTCTTCACACCACATAAACTGCTCCAAATTCATGCTCAAAACCTCTTTTACGAAACTCCCCACCATTATGTTAATTTATGTCCATAAATCTAAAACATAAAATAAAGCATGTTGAGACTGAATTTTCGAGAGTTTGAAACGCAGTACGTTTATGACACTGCACTTTATAACGTTTATGTTTCTAAACAATCACGCTAAAATTGTACCGTTTTGTTGCTAGGGCTGCTGCTGTTACCAGAAAAGAAAATAATACAAACGAATTGATTTTGTCATCTTCATTATTATACTCGACAACACTGAATTAGTGTAGAGACTAAAAAGAGTAAACGGTGCCGTGTAAATGAACTGAACTGTAGTGTAAGTGCTGATTTTTGTAAAGAACATGTGAATCAAGTGTCGATTTCCTAATTTTATAGTTACTTTAAATTACTTATTAGACTAGATTTTTATATGAATAAAATATCATCAACTGTGATATTGTATAAAGGAAAAATATACAAGGTGTATTATAATTTACGCACAACCTCTTAAGGGGTCATTATACTCATCATTATGAACAATTTTCACTATGGGACCAAACCTGAAATCGCGAAAAAAATAAGCTGGTCCCTACATGTTGACGAGTTATCCGAACATAAATGTAGGGAGCAGCTGATTTTTTTGCGATTTAATGTTTGGTTCCATAGTAAAAGCTCTTCATAATGATGAGTACAATGACCCCTTAAGAGGTTGAGCGTTAATTATGTTACACCTTGTATATATAAAATATTATCATATATACATATGTAGGAACACGGGTCAAACGCAAAAATTAATCTAGCAAAGACTTAATTTAGTACCAGTACTAATTAGGTAGATCTTGAAACTTGCTCAGCGAGCCCTTAATCTTTAATGTTAGTCTTATGTATGATCTAATGGAAAGTGCTATTAGTAGCATCATTCCAAAGATAGACATAGGAACAAAAGAGCCTACTGTGACGTCGGATTCGCAAGAAAAACCCATGGGGTACCATTGGTCTTTCTTTCAAATGTTATGTTAGCTACTTAATTGTGTTCAAGAGCTTCTCTTAACTAAACCAAACAGATAACTGTGCTGATGGGGAGCTTGTTGCGCCACTTCTTCTCCCCAGCTAAAGCACTAGGAAGTGGTGAAGAACGGGCGTTTTGGGGGACTGTCTTACGTCATCTTGACGTTCAAAAAGTGTTGATTCTCAGCCTAGTTTGAACAAATGACTTTTGATTTTGATTTTCTATCTCTAGTTCATTTATTACATCAGTTTGTGTCAGTAAGGCTAAGGGCTGATTTCACCAATGAAACTGAACGCGATCAGCACATAAACCACGTTGAAGGGCTGCCAGTGTCATTATTTTCTTTGAAATAATGACACTGACAGCTCTTGAACGTAGTTTAGATGTGCTGATCGCGTTCAGTTTCATTGGTGAAATCAGCCCTAAGAAGGCACAAAGAAACTTTGTTTACTTTTATGGCCTACAAACAACCATGATTGTTCTACTTTTACCTCTAATTCTGCTGTTTCAAAAACCTACTGTTTCTTTTCTCAAATTCGGTTTTCAGTGACACCCCTGAAATTTAATTTCAGCCCAGAGTAGTGCTCGTATTTAGTGTGGGACAAAATAATGCAATTTTGGGGCACGACGAGGCGCCGGGTAACGAATAGCGTACCGTGTTAATAATATTGAGGTTTAAATCTCAGGGGAACAGCAGAGATCTAATTGCTGCCACATTTTGCTTTTCCTTGGCAAAATGTTGTTTTAAGTTATAAACATTTTCTTCTTTTATGTATGTCAACGACAAAGCCAAAGTGGTTGCGAGATATTATTTTTACTATCGACTAAAGCCCCACTTAAGGCTGCCGAACTTAAATGGGACTGCGCAGGACATGACAGCCGCATTCCAGATAAACTGTGGGCACAAATAGCACAGAACTGGTGCCTTGAGACTGTGAGACGGGGCTGCGGCACACGGCCACGTAAGGAATGGCGAGACAAACTGGATAGGTTCTGTCCAAACTTAAAGGAGGACGCGCGGGCTCACGGCAGATGTAAGGAAGAGAAGGACACCTTTGCCCAGGAGTGTGTCAGCGCTGGCTAGAGAAGAAGTCCCACAAACATTTTATTTTTCTGCGACACAGGTAAGTATGAAATTAACTTAACAACATGCAGTACTGCGGCGTGTGAAGTACATAGGTAGTTTATTGTCTCGCAGGAACTGCAGAAAATCCTGCAAAATGAGATTTTTTTTTAATCCAGAATGTTCCATTACCTACATCTGCTATGGATGCTTGCATAAAGAGACGGGTTACTGGTAAAGACAAGTCAGTACCGATCGTTGCGGGTGAAATAGTCCCGTGTTAACGTATGTGCTCACACATAAAAAACTAACTTCATCTTTCTGAGTAACCGACTCGTGTGCCTGTAAACTGTTTAATTGAAATTGTTTATGTAGGTATGAAGAACAGAATATAAAGTTCACTCATCCTCCATAGTAAAGGGAGGATCCTCCGACCAGACGGGTGTTGTGTCTGGTGGGGAACTGCCCGACGGTTGATGTCGGGATGTTCTATATATGCCAGTCGCGCGGTAAACTCTGCTTGCGCGATGCATGATTTTGCGTGACGTCAGTGTGATGCGTTCACATGTGGCGATGTAAATATGACACCACGAAATACATGCTTTGAGTTTGAGAAACATGAACCTAACCGTTTCTTACTGATGATCAACTTGCGGAAGTCTGTATTGAGAGTTGGGCCCGAAAACCGAGTTGGGTTCTTTATGCAAGCACCATATGTCACCATGGAAATTCAGTATGGCGCTAGACATCATGATGTAAATTTTTTCACTTAAGTACTTTTCACTTCGTTTTTTCTCCTGTTTATTAAACTTCTGTCTTAATTGCAGTGACAATTTACGCCATACCAAATGTAATAACTATTGGGCGCCATACAATAAATTGTGTGCACCTCCATTAGTGAGCTGCCCACAGCCTCCCTCGGGCGCCGTTACAGCAGATTACGGGATTATATCAAAGAGATGCACAGCTTACATGGTGATGAAGATATTCCCAGGGATAGTTTCCAAGTGGCTATCTATTTGGAAGGAGTGTTACATTCGTTTCTAGGTTAGGTACGTAATAATTATGTAAATTGAGGCAGTGTTCACACCAAGCGCATTGTCAGCCGCCGAATGTGAGTGTACGTTACGCAGTTTACTGCTTTTCCATACACATTCGAAATTTCGTTCACACCGAACCGACAATACGCTACCACTAGCTAATACACTATTAATGAGCCTGCTCACAATCCATGGCTGGCTATACGTTGGGTGTGACTGCTTCTTATGAAAATATTTCTGAAGCAGCGAATGAAACTTGCTATTTCTTAATTTCAACTTAAATTAACACATATTATGTACAATATATTCAAGCCTTTGTCCCTTTGGGGTAGGCAGAAACTACAGGACATCACGTATCTTGGCCTGACAAGCAAATGCGCTGGTGACAGACCTCTACACTCCTGACATACGTTTTATATAAATAATTAAGTACCTATATAAGTTAGCTTTACTCGTAAGATTCTGTTGGACACTGGTTTAGATGCTTGGCTAAAATACGGGGTTATTTTAAATTGGCTAGATAAACTCCGCAGACGTGATGGGTATCGATATCTAAAGACGATATTATAATTAAAAATAATAATAATAAGGTTTGGTTTTTTTTTGGGGGTCAACGACCGCTGTTAGTGTTGTTACTTGAAGCATGAGTTGAGAAAAACTGTTTTCTTATGTTTTATCGTGTTTGAACATCGATGCCCATCACGGCTGTGAAGTTTACTCATAAAAACAGAATTTCTAAACTGATATTTCAAGTGACTACAATAACAGCGGTTGAAGACCCACAAAAAGTTATCAAATTATTTTTTTTAATGTTTTATCATGTTTAGGTATCGATATCCATCTCGTGTGAGGAGTTAAAGCTAGCCAATTTAAAATAACTTTGTATGGTCAAGAAACCTGGACTTGATCACCGGTGGTCCTCAAAACGTAGGTGATCGTAGCTCGTAAGTTTCATATGAGATGCCTTGACTCTGTCGTACCAAAGAGTCACAGACTGATTTTTACCAGTAATCCCTTTTATTCAAACTTAACCTTTGTTACCAAGGTCATCAGCTTGCAAAGAAGTTACCTGTAAATATTTACGGTAACAGCGACACATCCGACCATTACTCGTGGTCTGTGGCTCCCGAGGGCGTGTTTGTGAAAAAATTGCGCGCCATTTTCAAGAGCGGCCATTTAATAATTACCGACATACATACGTATGTACATAGGTAATTGAGAGGACATAGTGATACGTTTGTAGGTTTCAATGTCTTTTATTTTCTAAAAGCTTGGTTGCCTGTCTAGTGTGCAGATTAGATCACTAGTACCGCGAAACATGGCAATGCAATATCATAACTAAAATGTAGCCGCTAGGTTAGGTCAAGGAGCGATAATGTTGGGGTGCGTGCAGAAAACCTCCTCGTGTGCCTGATATTTGCTGGTCCTCTCACCCAGCCCACAGCAGGCGCACTGGGCGTCGGCGGAGGGCGGACAACGCCCTCTTCCAGCCCCCCTAAATGGGTCCAGGGGCGACGGACTCGGGGACGTCCGTCGCCCCCCATACATCGGACCCGAGGTGGCGGCGCGTAGTGTTCCACGCGCGCCCCTCTTAGACGTCGCGGGGGGAGTCAAACACCTCACTCCCCCCCTCGACACGAGGAGAGGCCTGCCGTGGCGGGCCGGCACCAGCCGGGGGTTGTGGAAGGATCGTAAGTTCCCGCGACCCTCGGCGTAGGTGTGAGATGGATCACCGGGGTGGTTTTTAGTCAGTAATAGTCTGACAGACCCCTCCGCCCACCCCAGGGCGGAGGACATCCATGAGGATTTTCCACCCCGTAACCAAAAAAAAAAAAAAGGAGCGATAATGTTATGCAATTTTCGAACATATTCCTTTCCCACATAGCGGGCGCATGTCACCTTTTTGAGCTGTCATTTTCATGCAAAATGTTGAAAATGACGTACGTGGAAAAAGAATAGGGTCCAAGTCAAAATTAACCTTTTATTAAGATGCTTGAAATATTTATTCTTTGATTGTACAAGTGTACTGTCGTGTAAGTGCAAGTTTAAGTGTAGGAGTTCGTGGCTAAGTAATAACAGCCGCACGGGTTGATCCATCAGGTTAAGCTATGCTTGCCGGGGTTGATCCGTGGATGGGTGACCACCGTTACGTACCAAGGCTCCTCCGTGCCTCGAAAAGCACGTTAAGCCGTTGGTCGCAGCTGTCATTCGTGGATCTTTGACAACCAGTCTTACCAAGGGGTATCGTATTACCTAGTTACTGGGTTGTGGAGATCAGATAGGCAGTCGCTCCATGTAAAATACTGGTATTCAGTTGCATTCAGTTAGACTGGAAGCCGAGCCCAACATAGTTGGGAAAAGGCTAAGTAGATTGATTGTACAAGTGTACTGTACTGTATTTTCTGACTGCAAAGCGAAGACTTTCCTTTCTTCTTACCATTTAACACTCATAATGTAGGTAACAGCTGCCTGCCTTTTTACCCTACTACACCAAAAAGAGGACAAAGTTTTTGTCTATGTTTCTGACTTCTTGTTTGGTAACTAGCTGTTTCCCGCAGCTTCGCCCGCGTGGATACTTCCCAATACTTCCGTATTTGAATCGGATTTTGTTCACAATTTCATGGGTTTTAATTTTTTTGCGCAGAACCATAATTCTTTTCTAACATAAAAGTAGCTTTGTTACTCCTTATAACATCAGCTATCTGCCAGTGAAAGTCCCGTCAAAATAGGCCTAGCTGTTTCGAAGATTAGCCGGAATAAACAGACATACAGACAAATTTTTTTAAATTGCGTTTTCGTTATAAGTATCTTAAATACTGTCATATGAATTTAGTAAAAAGCTGTTATTTTGAAATTACAAACAGACACTTTAATTTTATTTATTTGTATAGAATAGATTATTAAAAGGAATTTCTTTCTTTTAATTCCAACCTGTGGAGAATTACCTACATTTTCCCACTCATGTACTAGGAAAAGTTCAGTAAATACCAGAATTTTGGCTCATAGAAAGTCTTACATGATATTCGTTATAACACATATATTTTTAAGAGCAAAACCTACAAAAAATATACCTCCAAAATATATACTAACCGTCCACCGATACAGAAATATGCTGTCATAAACCATTTTATGACCACCTCTATCAAACACGGTTAGCCAGCGATCCTTTAGAAATCATTTAGGAATCACTTCATCACCAAACATGGCGGGTCTTCCTTCTGAGCCACTTTTTATGAGATAAACTGGTTACGATTGATGCGCATTGAATACATAATATTTCCCCCTGGGATTGAGATAAAGAAGATTTTCGTTGCGGTGAAAATGATTGTAAATTAGACTAAGCGCAGTTTAACGTAAAGAAATATCAAGTCTCAGCCATTTTTTTTTTAATTTTGAAAGGAGACGGAAACGATTACATACAATCTTGGGCCTGAATGTAACGAGATGAAATTGATGTGAATTAACAGATTTAAACTTATCAGTCGCTCGCTGAAAATTCTGTAAGTTTTGACAATCTGAGAGCCGAGTTATTAGAGGTTTAGTAAAAGTAAGGCTACGTCACAATGTTTAACTAAAAACTTATTCCTGAAGTGCAAAAGATGTTCTTTAAACACTAATGTTTATTATATTTCATCTAAGGGTCGTCGGCCTAGTGTATTGCAGTGACTAGTTGCTATCCCTCAATTCACACAGCGAACCATAGTTTCAGCAATATCGAATCCACAAGGCGGCGATAAAATCCAAAATAACAATTCCAAGTCAAACGTGTGAGCGATCTTTAGTATTCAGGGTGACAGCAAGGGTCGTACAAGGTAGGCAGGGTCAGAATCCGTGAAAAACAACGCAGTGGTCTTTATAAATGAAATAATCTGGAAAGCAATCAAAACGCATCGGAAAACACGAAACGAGTGAATAAGCAAGAGCAGTCGGCAACTGTCTACTGTCAATGTTGAGCTGACTCACAGCATATATATAAAACTAGCTTTTGCCCGCGGTTTCGCCCACGTGTATGTCGGAAATATCAAATTAGTACCTACCCTACGTGTTAATCCAGGTTCTAAAACATCTGTATGCCAAATTTCCTCTAAATTCAATCAACCGTTTTTGCGCCAATCCGGAACATACACCCCGACAAACAACAAACGGACAAAAATTCTAAAACCTATAGTGTGCGCAACAGACTCGTTCAATCACTTCTTTTTAAATATATGCAATGCACAGTTACTAGTTTTAACCGACTTCAAAAAAGGAGGAGGTTATCAATTCGGTTGTAAGGTTTTTTTTAATGTATGTTACTGTTACTCCGTCATTTATAAACCGGTTTAAAAGAATATTTTTTATTTGAAAGGATTGTACTTCCAGATTGGTCCCATTTTTATCCAAATCCAGTTCTGATGATAGAATCCATGAGGAATTGAGGGAACTCCTCAAATATTATTGGCAAACACATAGTGATTTTGGTATTTTCGTCAACAAATCAAGCATTCGCATTCAGAAAGTATGATTTGGAGAAGTGGAACTGACGAAGAAGACCACAGATGGCTACAGGAACTCATCAATGATAAGTATTTCACGGGTGGCGATAAGATATCTCGATTAAGATAGTTAAACGACTATGACGAAACAAATTTAAATAAATGCTTCTGATGAAAATGGTACCATTGAACTCAGAACAGGTAATAAAACAATGTATCCTAGCCGTGTTGGGGCTTATTGGAAATGTCATGAGATGCACTCTGGCTATAAATTATTTTTAACCAACTTCAAAACAGGAGGAGGTTCTCAGTTCTTCGGAATCTTTTTTTTTATAGATCCCCGATTATTTGAAGACGGCTGGACCGATTTGGAAAAATCTTTTTTTTGTTTGAAAGGGTATAATTTCCAGGTGGTCCCATTGTCATCAGGTCAGGATCTGATAATGGGATCCTGTAGAAATCGAGGGAACTCTTCAATATAGGTACACCTATAGCGATTTTGGTATTTTTTATAGTAACTTGTGAATTTCCTCTCGAAAAGCAACATTTGGTGAAGTGGAACTGATGACGAAGACCACAGATAAGATAGCCACTGGAACAACTCAATAATAAGTATTTCACGGGTTGCGATTCCATTACTTTAAAATTATTGCTAACCAATAGAAGCTCGTCACAATGCATATGGTGAAGTGGAGCTGTTGGTGAAGTACCAAGAGAACTCCTCAACAATTAACGTCCCTGCATCGGGAAAAGCAATGTTTTGTAAAAGGTGATGAGCAGTTGTCATTAGGCTATTGTAACTCAGATAAATTACAAACGGACCCACTAAAAAGTGAACAATGAAAACAACCGACTTCCAAAACAAACACTACAAAGTGAAAAATAACTTTAATTTCGGAAGTCAGTGGCAAAAACCTAAAATACAGATCCAAAGTGACCGACTTCCGAAAAAGTATTAGTACCGAGTTTCGAGTTAATATGACAGTGCGTTAAAATTTTTCCTTACTGTTCTTACGGTCCTAGTGTTCCTTACTTGTTTTAAAAAAGTTGGAGTGACAATTTTTATTATTTTCTGAGGCAAATATTGCTATGTTTCAAGTATATGAACCAAAGGAATAAGATTTTTCATTTAATCTGTATCCCCTTTTTGCACCCCCACAGGGATGGAATTTCGAAAAATCGTTTCGGATTATTCCATAACTGAAATCAAAGGTTTCTTATACCAATTTTTGAGTTAATCAAGCCACACAGTAAAATCCTCCTCTTAAAAATCTAATTACCCTTTCTCACCCCGTCAGAGGTAGTTTTAAAAAACCAATAGTAAGAAACTTTATTGCTTATTTAGGCAAATATTCGTGCCAAGTTTCAAGTTTATTAACCAAATGAATACGATTTTTCATCTAAACTATATCCCCGCTTTTCACCCCCACACGGGTGGAATTTTTAAAAATCGTTTAAGATATTTCCACTACTTGAATCAAAGATTTATTATACCAATTTTTGAGTTAATCAAGCCACACAGTAAAATCTTCCTCTTAAAAATCTAATTACCCCTTTCACCCCGTTCGGGGTAGATTTTCGAAAAACCTTGATACAGGTTATTCTTTATTTTTGGACTTAAGTATAAATACTGAGTTTCGAGTTAATCGGACTGCGTGTTAAAATTCTTCCATAAAAATTTTGACACCCCCCAATCCCCCTCGTGGGGGTAGTTTAGAAAAACCAAAAATTACAAAGTTCATAATTTACTAAGGTAAGTATTTGGGCCAAGTTTCAAGTTTATTAACTCAAGGAATAAGATTTTTCATACAAACGAAATACCCCCTTTTCACCCCCTTATAGGTCGAATTTCCAAAAACCCCTGCTTAGTGCTCCCCTACATTATAAAAGGAAGCCGTGTGCAAAATTTCACGTTCCTAGTCCCAGTAGTTTAGGCTGTGCGTTGATGTCAGTCAGTCAGTCAGTTTCTCCTTTTATATATATAGATAGTACTCTGTGCTCACAGCTGTCATGCCAGAGACATAGACTAAAAATATAAGACTGAATTTAATCGATATCAAATCGATATTCATTATATTGGTTTTTCAGTGATTAATGGATATTTAATTTTTTAATATAGCATGTAAGTAAATGCACTATATTGTATATAAGTATTATATAATTAGTGCATTTAATTACTCGAGTTAATTACCTAGTGCGAAGGTTTTCTGTTTGTAATTTTGTAATCAATTACTTATAACTATATTTCTCTTAATTCTCCGCCTCCAGATTGAGAATTGAGCTGATTTTTGATATTCTAAGATAAAAAAATATGACTAATTTTTCAGATCATATCTCAACTTGTTGCATTTGGGCCCACCGTTTTTCATCTCCTTTGAAGCTTTAAATAACTGACAGTTACAAAAGGATTAAAACTCAAACTCAAACTCAAACTCAAAGCATTTATTTCAATTAAACCAATTACAGGCACTTTTGAATTGTCAAAGAGTCGGTCAGTTAGTCAGAAAATTGAAGCTAGTCGCCCATTCCAAAACGTAGATCTCTATGGAGAAGAATGGGCAAGAAACTCCATGGACACTCTTTTAAATCAAAATTGTTACAAAATCCTGGGTAGGTACATTGTTATTGTTCTTGTTGCTTCTATATGTGAGAACAATGTAAAAAATAGATAACTAAAACAATTTAAAATATAAGACTAAAAATAAGCCCTGGCAGCTAAGAGATGACCAGTCTCCACTGACGGCGCCCGTTCACGAACATGACGCGTGGATCAGCACCATCCAGCTCAACCATTTTGTAGGGAACCGAATGATCCAACACACGCGCCACCATCAGCGAGACATTTGAGTGAGCATGACATACTCTCAACTGCCATACTTTTTCAAGTCAACATACCTACATCATAACATAAAACCGCTCCATGGTACTCACATTTACAAAATTGAAAAGATGCTTCTAATTTATACAAAACTATAGTTTGCAATGATTGTAATTAAAAGATTAGTAAACACTAAATCTATAGTCTATATATAGTCAATAAGTCTATAGTAATAACATAATGTCAGAAAAAAAGGGGACGCATTTCTTCCAAACAAAAAAAAAAAAAATTAACAAAGCCCAAGTGGCTGTGGAGCAGGACCAGCATTTAGCCAAGCATTTTTATCTACGATATAATCATTCAACCTATAATATGCTTGTCTACATAGTGTGCGTTTAATGCATGTTTTAAATTGCTTCTCATTTAGTTGAAGAATATCGAGAGGCAATTTATTATAACATTTTACACAGTACCCCATAAAAGAAGTGTGTACCTTAGATAATCTGAAACGTGGTTGATCTAATTTGTTCCTATTTCTAGTGTTAAAATTATGCCGATCACTTATCTTACTAAAAAGATGTAGATTTTTTCTAACATACATAATATTTTCATATATATATTGACAAGGCACCGTCATGATGTTAATTTTTTTAAACAGTTCCCTTAGAGATTCGCGACTGCGGAGGTTATAGATGGCTCTGACAGCCCTCTTTTGCAGAATAAAGATAGAATCAATATCTGCAGCCCGTCCCCATAACAAAATACCGTAAGACATGACGCTATGAAAGTAACTAAAATAGACCAGTCTCGCAGTATCGACGTCTGTTAATTGGCGGATTTTCCAAACAGCGTAAGCAGCCGAGCTTAGCCGCCCTGCTAGTGATGTTAAATGAGGACTCCACTGCAGCTTTGAGTCCAGCGTAATTCCCAGGAAAACAGTCTGTTCGACGAATTGTAGGATTTCCTTATTCAATACTACGTGACATTCACTACTTCTAACATTTGGTAACGTGAATCTTATGCATTTAGTTTTCTTCTCATTTAATACTAAATTATTTACAGTGAACCAATTATGGACCTTAAGCATAGCGTTATTTACGTCTTCGAGCTCTTGTGCATGTCTGTTAACTTTAAAAATTAGTGATGTGTCATCAGCAAATAACACCATTTGTGGTCGGTTTTTCAGTAAATGAGGTAAATCATTTATATATACTAAAAAGAGGAACGTACCTAATATAGAGCCCTGCGGTACACCCATTTTGACTTTTAATCCCAATGAATTCACACCGTTTATTTGAACTTGCTGCAGTCTATTATTCAAATATGATTTTACTAAGCTAAGTGCAAGTTTACCCAGTCCGTAATGCTCAAGTTTCAAGAGCAGTGTTTCATGATTCACGCAATCAAATGCCTTGGATAGGTCGCAAAAGATGCCTATTGCATCATGTGCCTCTTCCCAAGCGTTAAATATGTGTTTTAATAAGGTGATACCGGCGTCAGCTGTACAACGTCCTTTGGTGAAACCATACTGTTGATCGTGTAGGATGTTATTACGATTAAAATGATTGAGCATTTGATTTAACATTACTTTTTCAAACACCTTGCTGAAAACCGGCAAAACCGATACGGGTCTATAATTATTAGTGTCTTTGCTGTCCCCGGATTTGAAAAGTGGAATAACTTTACTGTACTTCATTAAATCTGGAAATACCCCTTGATCAACACACAAATTAAATATTAAAGCTAAATAGGGTGCAATTGTCTCAATAATGGATTGACATACTTTTGTAGACATGCCCCACAGATCTTCGGTAATTTTGATCTTAAGTTGCTTAGAAGCCTTTACAACGACCACAGGGTTTATATGTTTAAATTTGAATTCCTCAGGGCAGGCTGAAACATTCGCTCTTAATAAATCAATAGCAAGTGAGGGCGAGGATTTTAAAGTTTCTGTAGTTTTAATTGGAATATTTGTAAAGAAAGTTGCAAATTCCTGGGCAACATCGATGTTACCGCTAATGAGACCGCCGGAAGTTTCCAGTGTGTAATCAGTATTATGTCTCTTGTTCCTGTTCGTTTCATTGTTAATAATTTTCCAAACTGTCTTTATCTTATTGTCAGCTGACTTAACCTTGGTGCCAATGTATGAAGCTTTAGCCGCTTTGCAAATTTTTTTTTAAATTTTAGAATAAGTAGCAACATACTTATTAAAAGTTTCCGAGTTTATGTACGGCTTAAGGCCATACAGTTCAAATAATCTTTCCCTACTTTTCCTGATGCCTTTAGTTGCCCAGTCACTGAATAAAAACTTAGGGCAAATAGTTTTAGTTTTCTTTTTAAATGAATTATTAAACTCAGTTTGCACTAATGAAAAGAATTCTTTATACAAAATATTGCCATTGTTCATATTTAGGCCCTGAGCACTTAACTTGCTAATTAATGTGCTATTAAATTTATTCAAATTACCCGATGTTATTGGTCTAGTTTGTATCTGCACTTTTTGTAATCAAAACTTTTGGACTCAAAAGTAACTGTTTGACCGGTGTGATCAGAAGGGAGATAATTAACAATGGCTTTATCTAAATAGTCACAGCAACAAAAAACATTATCAATACATGTAGCAGTAGCCGTAGTTATTCGCGTTGGTTCCACAAACACATTTGACAGATTAAATGATTTGAACAGGCTTAATAATCTACTACTAATTGAATTATTTTCCAAAATATTAATATTAAAGTCACCACAAATAATTACTGATTTATTACCAGTTGCAAGTTTAGCCAAAACGTCTTCCATTACTGACTCAAATATAGAGTAGTTTAGATAATTTGGGGGTCTGTATGCGCACACTATAAAATGCTTATCTAGCTCAACACAGGACAATTCAATGCTATGTTCAACCGATAGTTCCACTATGTCTTTACGAGACTTAAATTTTATACAGTTTTTAATTAAGATTAGTGAACCTCCACGCAGCATGGATTTTCGGTTAAAACAACTGCCCACACTATAGTTCTCATAATTTATTAACATTTCGTAATCTTTCAGCCAGTGTTCAGTTATACAAATAATATCATACTTTGTTTTTTCTAAAAACAATTCAATTTCTAATTGCTTGGAAGAAAAACCTTGAATATTTTGATGAAACAATTTCAAGGAATTCTGCTTAGTCCCTTTTTTACAATGAACTAATTGAGTGCTAGACGATACCTTGTTGATGGAGAGATTAACAACATTGTTACCGGTACCTTCTGTTGTCTTACTGCCTAGTTTAAAATATTAGTATCATTACTAATTTTAGTAGTGCTAATTACAGTACATTACATTACAATTTGTAGTTAACTTTATTTAGTATAATTATCGCTTTTTTTATTTGGATTCCATTATCGATCATCTTTTACTCTATACAATTACTAAGTAACGAACCAACTAACTATACAAATAAATATACAAAACAGAAGGAAACTTAGGCGTCGAAGTACTCGTCCGCATCGCTGTCATGCGGAAACGTGCCCAGAATATTGGCAGCATTGCCGCGTTGAATGGCAATGCTAATTCTTTGGCCAAAGAACGAGCCAGCCCTCTGGTCACTGGGCACGCCACAATTGCGGCGATAAGTCCCCTCTTTGAGGAGTGGCTGGAGAGGCGCCACGGCGTCCTCACCTTCCGCCTGACGCAGGTCCTCACCGGACACGGGTGCTTCGGGAGGTACCTGTTCCGGATAAGGCGGGAGGAAACGCCCGGGTGTCACCACTGTGTGGATCGCCCGGAGGACACGGTGGAGCATACGGTGGAAGTCTGCCCGGCTTGGGCGGGGCACCGCCGTGTCCTCGCGGAAGCGATCGGCGGCGGCGATCTCTCGCGTCCGGCCCTGGTCCAGGCCATGGTACGGAGCGAGAGTGCATGGGAAGCCATTACCTCCTTCTGCGAAGCAGTAATGCTCGTGAAGGAGGAGGCGGGACGCGTGAGGGAGAGGCAAGCTTTGCACCCTCACGCCCCTAGTCGCCGCAGGAGACGCCCTGGGCGTCGGGAATCGGCAGCCGATTCCCGGCCACCGTAGGCGCGGGCTTGCGGACGGCGAGCAATGGGTAGCTCGCCGTCCGGTAAGGACCAGGCCCGAGTCGACGGCGCGTCGTGTTCCACGCGCGCCTCAAAGAGATGTCAGCACTATTGACGGGGTCCGCTAGGGCCGATGCCAGCTAGGGTTGCGGGATGTTCGAAAGAGTTACCGTGGCCCCGGCACAGGCAACAGAAGGAACACGGGTGGGTTTTAGTCAGTAAAAGTCTGACACGCCCTCCCGCTCCGCCCAGAGCGGGAGAAGTCATTTGATGATTTCCCATCCACAAAAAAAAAAAAAAAAAAAAAAAAAAGCCCTCTGGTCACGTGAAGTGTCGACCAGTCACCGAGAAATTTCCTTACAAAAGAGACGCGCACTCGGGCCCCATGACCCGAGCGTTTCGACCCCAAATGGCTCAAAACTGTAGTTACCGATTAGGTAACAGTATTTGCACCACTTTAGAGTCTCAGCAACCGCAGCAGCGGCGCCAGCACAGCACGCCGTGCTTGGAACATGAGATGGCGCAAGGATGTCGACACAGGTTGCGTCCCACACCAAAGGTCTACCCACCTTCCAAGGCAACAACGTCATGCCGTCTGGACTCTTCGCATCGTCACGTATCAATAATCGCTTTATTATATAATATAATTATTCATTAATAATATAATTATCGCTACTACCGTAGTAGTACTATAATAGTAACGTACTTATTATTACTATCGTTCCCGGTGTAGATATATCAAAATTAAAGTACAATTAAAGTACAATAATTAATATCCCAAAATAAAAATCCATAAATTAGTCATCTATAAATTAGTTTTAAATGAAAATAGGAAATTTTTATACAATGTCAATTTTTATAAGTACATTTTTTTAAAATAATAACTGTAGGTATAATTTTTATTTTATTAGCAGCTGTAACCGTAGGTACGCTTCAAATGACATTAGGAAATCCTTTTCCTAATAGGCACTGTAGAATACAGATGAACTAACTTCCCGACTGTTAAGTAATTAACTAATAAAAACATCAAGATTTCTTTTCCTACAGCCGAAATAGAATTAGACAAAAGCTCCCGGAAATATAACACTAGGATTTCTAAAAAAAGCAAAAGAGAAAATCACTTTCACGGAGACTTTTCGCGACTATACAAAGTATGACTGTGTTTATAGAATTGTTTAGAATTTTTGTCTGTCTGTCTCTATATTTATTAAAAACAGCTGTGCTCGCGACGTCGTTCGCGTGGCGTATTGATTTATTGTCGGTATTAGACATTTTCCTGCAGTAAAAGTTACTTTAAATGTTCACCAGGATATTCAGCTATCACCATACCAAATTTAATCAAAATCCGTCGCGTACTTTTTGCGTGATGCGTGCATAAACATACATACAGACAGACAAAATGTTCAAAAATTGGTGATTTGGTATCTATATTGATTACTTATTACACCCCCATTAAAAGTTTTAAAATAATATATTCAATGTACAGACACAGGTTATTTACAGTTTTATTATATGTGATACTTAATTTAAAATACACTTACCTTTGTTCATCTTCAATATTCAGATGTTATTTATAATTTAAAAAAGAAAGCACCGTCCCATCAAACCGAGTAAGAAACACTAATGAACGATTCCAAACTTCTAAGGTCAATACGTATTCCTCCACTCCAACGTAATTTAAAATGATTTGATTGTAAACCCTTTGATTACCCCGACAAACCCTTTCAAAGGGTTATCTTCTTCAATTGGAAATCATAAAAGAGCCGGTAACATCTTGTACTAGTTAACTTATTGATAGGGTTACCCTAACGTTAGTGTTATGAAAGGGCTACTACTACCAAGAGGTAACATTTTCCGTTACTGTAGGCGCACAATCTGTAACACTTTCGAAAGAATTAACTTATATTCGGGGTTGTACGGTCCCTGATAGAAACACCATTCATCATCATCTGCCTAGCCTTTTCCCAACTATGTTGGGGTCGGCTTCCAGTCTAACCGGAAGCAGCTGAATACCAATATTTTACATGGAGCGACTGCCTATCTGACCTCCACAACCTAGTTGCTAGGTAATACGATACCCCTTGGTAAGACTGGTTGTCAGACTTTCGGGCTTCTGACGACCCGTAACGACTGTCAAAATTCCACGAATGACAGCCGGAACCAACGGCTTAACGTGCTTCCCGAGGCACGGAGGAGTCTTGGTATGTAAAGATGGTCACCCATCCACGAACCAACCCCGGCAAGCGTAGCTTAACCTGATGAATCGACCCATGCGGCTGTTATTACTTAGCCACGAGCTCCTCCATGGTGTAAAGAAACACCATTAAGGTGATTAAATCAAAAATCGATAGATACATAAAATTGTACGAGGTGTGCGCCGAGAAGGCGGGTATCGGGAGTCGATGACGTCACTGCTATCAACCTGGGAGATTTATAGACAATGCTCGTTTACAGAGAGATTTAAAAGTGTCTTAATTTTTTGTAGAAGGAATTTGTTTTTCCTATAATAAAATTCTACTACATTTTTTACAATAAGATCACCGCTGATAAGCCGGAAGACCGACTATCAACATACAATCGTTTCTTCTATAGATAGATAGAATACTCTTTGTTAAGTACACCATAAATATTAAAGACTAGCTGTGCCTCGCGACTTCGTTCGCGTGGAAGTCGTAGAGTACGCAGTATACTAAAATAACAGGCACATTACAATAAAACTCCCTCGTCCCCGACCAGCCGCGTTGCATCGCCCGCTCGCGCTGAATACTTCGTTTTCGCTTAGCGTTCTTACTGACTTTTTTTTGCTCGGCTCCTAAGGATCGTAGCGTGATGTTAAATAGCCTATTACCTTCCTCGACAATCGGGCTAGCAAATGCTAAAAGAATTTTTCAAATCCTACTTTTTGCCGGAATGAACAGACAGACAGACAAAATTTTTAAAAATTGTGTTTTGTCACATGTACCGTACCTATATACTTTTTTATGGGTTTAGTAAAAAACTTATCGTTATTTAAACATTATAAACACACACTTAAATTTTATTTATTTGCATAGATATATAGATATAAAAGTATAAATTTTACAAGGGATGGATGACACAATGGGCGGTCTTATCCCTAAGAGCGATCTTTTAAAAACAACCTTTGGATGGATTAAGGGAGAGGTACAGGAACTCACGCGGTTTCTATACTCTTTATTCAAATTAATGTGTCTTTTTAAACTAATCACCGTTTTAACGCACGAAGGTTGCATGGTAACAGCACGCCAGGTTAAAACCTCGACAGTACTATTTTAATGTGGGTTGCATATTACCAGCAATCTAGCTAACCCATCCAACTTATTTAGAACTATCACTTCCCGTGCGACTTCGTCCGCGTGGATTTCGTACCCTAGTACCCCGTTAGTTGTAGATGTTCAAAAAACCCTGATACACGTTATTCTTTATTCTCGGTCTTAAGTATACTGAGTATCGGGTTGATCGGACCGCGCGTTAAAATTCTTCCATACAAACTTTGATACTCTCCAATCCTCTTTAGGGGGTAATTTAGAAAAACAAAAAATGACAAACTTCATAATTTACTAAGACAAGTATTCGTGTCAAGTTTCAAGTTTATTAACTCAAGGAATAAGAATTTTCATACAAACAAAATCCCCCTTTTCACCCCCTTAAAGGTCGAATTTCCAAAAATCCTTCCTCAGTAGATGCTTATAACGTAAAAGGCATCAACTGCCGAAACAACTTTATAGCCCCAGCGGCTTAGGCTCTGCGTTGATGAATCAGTCGGGACCAGTAGATAGATAGAATACTCTTTATTGTGTCATCATCTGCCTAGCCTTTTCCCAACTATGTTGGGGTCGGCTTCCAGTCTAACCGGACGCAGCTAAATACCAGTATTTTACATGGAGCGACTGCCTATCTGACCTCCACAACCCAGTAACTGGGTAATACGATACCCCTTGGTAAGACTGGTTGTCAGACTTTCGGGCTTCTGACGACCCGTAACGACTGTCAAAGATCCACGAATGACAGCCGGGACCAACAACTTAACGTGCTTTCCGAGGCACGGAGGAGTCTCGGTATGTAAAGATGGTCACCCATCCACGAACCAACTCCGGCAAGCGTAGCTTAACCTGATGGATCGACCCGTGCGGCTGTTATTACTTAGCCACGAGCTCCTCAATACTCTTTATTGTGTACACCATAAAAATTACAAATATAAATGTTGAAATTAGGCAAGTAATTATATAATATATTATGTATAGATCTACACTAATATTATAAAGCTGAAAGGTTTGTTTGTTTGTTTGGCTCAGGAACTGCTTCGAATTGAAAAATTCTTATAGCGTTGGATAGCCCATTTATCGGGGAAGGCTATAAGCTATATAACATCACGCTACGACCAATAGGAGCGGAGCATCAATTAAAACGTTGCAAAAACGGGGAAAATTTATTCCTTTTGAGAGCTACCGTTGCTTGCGCTGCGTAAATGGTTAAAGTTACACAAAAATAGTGTATGAGGGAATTATTTCTCTTAAAAGGTTAATAAAGTCTGCAATAGTCTATCTTTTAAGGTTCGCTCAATATAACTTTTTAAATGGTAATTATTTTTTTTAAATAATGCATTATTTGCGAATGTGTTTTCATAAACATGGTATTATTCCTTATCCAAATATGTAAATATTTTCATAATCAAGGATAATTAGGTACATGTAAATTCTTTTTTAAGTTATTCGAATCGGACCTTTCGTTTAGAAATTACGACGGGTATAAAACTGCGCTTAGTCTATTAGTTACCTGCACATTTTATTTTTTATTGACTGTTTGAACGCGCTAATATCTGTCACTGCCAGTCGGATTTAAAAAAATATTTTTTAAATTTTATAGTCCAATTCTTGATGAAGGCTATAAGTTACGTAACATTACGCCAGAAACCTCAGAAGCCGAGCAAAAAGAAAAAAAGTAAGAAAGAGCGCTAAGCGAAAACGAAGTGACAGCGCGGGCAGGCGATGCAATCCGACGGGGTGGGTCGGGGAACAAGAAATTTCACACGGACGAAGTCGCGAGCGGAAGCTAGTACAGCATAAGCCAGCTCAGTAAATGTTTTATTTTTCTTTATAAGCTAAATCAGGGCACCCTGTTTAACCGTACCAGTCTGTGTTTTTAGGGACTTAGGTTAACGATTCTGTACTGTAATTAAAACTTAGTCCCGAACTTCAGTGGCTTGCGTTACGAAAATAGCACGATAACCTATATTTAGATATGTACAGACAGGAAAACAGTTCAAGCCAGTTCAATGGCGAAGATTTTGTACTTCGCCTTGTAAAAGTCGTTGTCACACGTTGTATAAGTCTTTGCCTTGGGCAGACAATATTTAATTGTGAGTAATTTTTTTAACATAAGCGTGCACTATCATCAATTACTTAATCGCCTAACATCATGTGATTATATCTAGATATTGTTCTCATAAATCGGCTCGAACTGTATTTTTCATTATTCAAAATATTCCTTGTTATATAAACATATACAAATAAATAAAATTAAAGTAAAGGTTTGTAATGTCAGAACAACAGTTTTTTTTTTTTTTTTGCTAAATATACTATGAAAGTAGGTACAATACTTATAACATTATTTTTTTTAAATTTTTGTTTGTCTGTCTGTTCGTTCCGGCTAATCTCCGAAACGGCTGGACTGATTTTGACGGGACTTTCACTGGCAGATAGCTTATTAGGAGTAACCGAAGGGACTTTTATTTTAGAAAAAGAATTAAGGTTCCGCGCAAAAAAAAGAAACATGAAATTGTGAACAAAAAGTCGGATTAAAAAAATTTTCGGCATTTGGTAGCCCAATTCTCGAGGACGGTTAATAAGCTATTTAACACCACGCTACGATCCTTAGGAGCTAAGCAAAAAGAAAAAAGTCAGTAAGAACACTAAGCGATAACGAAGTACATAATAGCGCTAGGGGGCAATGTAATGCGGCGGGTCGGGGGACGAGGGAGTTTTATTAAAATGTGAATGAAGTCGCGGGGCACAGCTAGTTTACATAAACGTACATGGTCACTTATGAAACGTCAGAAGCTAGGTGCGCGGTTCTAATTGGTCGTTTCCTATGGAGAAGAACTGGCAAAAAACTCCACGGTTACTCTTTTAATATTATAGGCATTTACATGTTTTCGAATTACGTTGTCAATATGTATGGGAGGACAGTGTTTTGACATAGGAAAGAACGAAAGAAAAGAAAGATAGAAAATAAATTTATTTGACCCAGTTTAAGGCACAATATTCATACAAAAACAAAAAACAGAAAATAAAAAAATAAACTGGGATGAGTACGTATGTACCTATTTTATAGGTACAAACAGCTCATCCTTGGGGCTCGTGGCTAAGTAATAACAGCCGCACTGGTCGATCGATCAGGTAAAGCTACACTTGCCGCGGTCGGTCCGTGTATGGGTGACCATCTTTACATTTCGAGACCCCCCGTGCCTCGGAAAACACGTTCACCCAATGGTCCCAGCTGTCATTCTTGGACTTTTGATAGTCCTTACTGGTCGTCAGAAGCCTGAAAGTCCGATAACCAGTCTAACCAAGAAGTATTTATTACCCAGTAACTGGGTTGTGGAGGTCAGATAGACAGTCGTTCCATGTAAAATACTGGTGTTCAGCTGCATCCGGTTAGATTGGAAGCCGGCCGCAATATGTTGGAAAAAGGCTAGGCAGATGATATTTGACAGCTCATGCAATGGTAAAAGTATGTCTCAGCAAGGTGCTAGCGGGGTACTCTACAGCGGCAATTGGCAAAAACTTGACTATTCAACACAAACACAACACGTCGTAGTTAACTACTTGCATACTTATCGCTTCTGTCGACTGTACTTTGAATCTACTTCGCTTGAACATAGTAAGTACCGTTTTCTGTACACAGTCAAATTACTCAAGGACGAGGTCGTGTAACGTAAACACGTTTCTGTAAGTTGGTTTTGTTACTCACGAACGATACCAACGTCAAACAAAAAAAAACTGGCCACAATGAAGGTTTCGTAGTTGGGATGAATTTATCCCAATAACAAACTTAACCTTGTAGTTGAAAAAACAAATTGTCTCATACATCGATATACGTCACGGTGAATTCTCCAAGGTTTCAATCGCAAAAAAATATGTGACAAAACTACAAATTAACAATTTAAAAAATTTTTCTTTTACATGTCCTGTGAGACATTGCTTCTTGCCCAATAGGTATCATGATTCTAGGTCAACGGAAAGTACTCTATAGATTTTGATTTATTTGCGAGCATTAAAATATTTTTATGTCGTGAGCTTAATTTTTTAGAGCTCCAAGGGATCGTAAACCTACGTATATGATATTAATTTCAACTTGATACTTCTAGGCGTTCTGAAGAAAAATTATCTTGACAGACAGACAGACGGACGGAGGAACGGATGGACAACGAACTGATCCTATAAGAGTGTCGTTTTTCCTTTTGAGGTACGGAACCCTAGAAGATCAAGCAATCGGCAAAATGCGACGAGAAATCGGGCACGTCAATTGACTCAAAACACACACCCTACATCTTAGGGTTCATCGCTCAGCTCCGCCTCGCAGCTGCTGGAACCTGCTCCAGACATGAATCCAGTGGTACTGGCCGCTGCAGTTGCATCGAGCTCGAGTGACGACACCGACCGACCGAGGCCGACCAACGACCAGATTAGGACTCCGAGGCCCACCGGCCTCGTGTGTGCAGCGCATGAGGTGGACACAAACTGTCAATGAATCGAGTACAAAGCACAAACTGCAGCCAAGAAACTGGGCATCCTAAATGAGGTGAAGCCATACTTTACGCCTGGACAGCTTTTAACTCTCTACAAAGCGCAAGTCCGATCCTGCATGGAGTATTGCAGTCACCTTTGGGATGGCTCAGCTAAATACCAACTTGCCGCTCTTGACTCGGTGGAACGCAGAGCTAAGAGGCTCATTGGCGACGTAAAACTGGTGGATGCCAAGCTTCACAGCTTGGTTCATCAAATCAAATCAAATTCTTTATTTGCATAATACAGGTTTAAAACAGATGTTATAAATAAATATAAAGTACACTATATCATTACCTAATAAGGTGTGCAAATATTTATATTATTGATAGTCTAATTAAATAATTATTAAAACAACATTACAAAATTATTATACTCAAAAAAAAAATAATAATAAAGATAAATTCAGATTAAGTACTACAAATGTCAAAGGATTAAAAATGTAAATTGTCAGATGAATGTGATGAAATGATGAATGTCACATGTCATAGACTTAATTCACACATCAAATAAATTAAAATATTGGTCAAAATTAAGATAAAATTATGTAGATGTCAAATTAAATTATTATTGCATGTCACACTATTTTCATTGCCATATTATTCAATGTCAAATAATTTACTCTTATTGCATGTATCTATCTATATTTTTATCCTGTAAGTACTCTTTAACATTATAATAACATTTATTTACTAGGAATTTGTGCAGCTTCGACTTGAATTGATGAACAGGTAGATTTTTGACATCATCAGGCAACTTATTGTAAATCAATGATGCCATACAAAGAATAATTTTATTGATTAGTGCTGTTTTCCCATATGGGATATCAATTTCTAATCTTTTTTTGTCACGTAATTGTCTATAGTAGCTTTTAAAAGCAGTCTTATAATAATTAGGATTTAATTTCACAAAAACATTAAGTTCATATATGTATAACGAAGGCAGAGTCAGAATTTTTAAGCTTTTAAAGTAGGGTTGACAGCTAGTAGTGTTGTCTACATTACACATTGCTCTAATGCATTTCTTTTGAGCTTTAAACACATATTCCTTATCGACTGAGTTGCCCCAAGATATAATACCATATCTTAGGACAGGTGCAACCAGTCCGTGATAAGCAGCTAATACGGCTTCTTTATCATCGTCGCGTCTTTTACATATTGTACTTCGGTGAGTGTGCTCAAGAACTCCACGATCTCATTCCACTGGCCCCCTTCTACCATTGGACATCTAGGCGCACTGCAATTTACCATCCTTGCCTAGTTTCCAAATGTCTTTTGTGATGCGCATAGCAAAGGAATGGAACTTTCTACCTGCGTCTGTATTTCCGAACGCATACAACCGTAATCTCATCAAAGTGAAAACGAACAGGCTTCTTCTGAGTAAGCTCGCTCCATCGTCGACTTTGTCTCGATCACCTCTGACCTAGACTAAAGTCAAGAGCGAACCCATCTCAATAAAAAAAAAAAAGAGTATGTCATGCGCGCATACTTTGGGGCAGAGGGGGAAAAGTAACTTGACTGTGTACCGTGGTCGGATGCTCTCTCTGTTTCAAGTGCTTGAGCCAGCAGTCTACGTGGCAGCACAACGACTGTCGGATTTTATATAGACTAGGACCAAAAATGTATTACTATGGTTGAACAATAGCTTGTGACCAGTCCACGTAATTAATTATGTCCAGTTTCCTTCACCATTCATAGATTTCTTCTAGAAAAATAAACAATATCGTCCATCCACGTTGCTTTACATGAGATACCCCGTCAAATGTAAGTCAATGCGATATTTGAAAATAATGTTTTCTTAGACTTCTTTTTGCAGTTCTGCGCGCGCGCTCGTGTTAGTCGCACGCCTAATCTATAACCCCCTCCCAGTTATTTCGCACCGCCACGCTAGTGATGGGAACACGTTCGATAAAAAGTTGTCGATATGGATCGTTTTTTGACGCGCTCCAATTCTGTTGGCAAACGCCCTCTCGAAGGCCCCATTATTACCAATGAGTGGAAAATACCAAAAAGAGCTGCGCGTCAAGCCGAACAACACCCACCGGAGCCAATCAAGACTACCAACAGATTCAGCCATCTGCCTGGCAACCAATCATCTGCCGCTGACTCCAGTACAAGATTTCGTGATGCTGTCACTAAAAAGGGTATTCGCATTCCTCCTATCGTCTTGGAGATACAACCCACCTGGACGCATGAGTACATCAGAAGCACAATTATGACGTACTCGAAAAACTTTCACCTGCAATACAGACGTAATAGTCGAGTGGCTGTTATCTGCCACACGTCTGAAAGCCACCAAGTCATCAAAGAAGGTTTACGTACCAAGGACATTGCCTTTCACACCTACTCGAGAAAGGATGAGAAGATGTACAAAGCAGTAATCTTCGGTCTTCCTGACTACGTTGAGGATGTACTTCCAGCCGAAATCGCCTTGCTTGGGTTCGAGAACGTGATTGTTCGTAAAATGAAAGTGTCTGCTGAAAAGAATTCCTACTGCCCTCCCTTTCTGGTTCAATTGCCACCTGGCGCTGATTTCGCCAAATTTCGACAGATCAGGCTCCTATGCAACACCGTAGTATAAATCCGAAAATACCCTTCGGTATTTTTAACAATAGTTACGGAACTCAGTGTTACAGGTGCCAAGGATTCGGCCATTCATCAGCCAACTGCAACTTAGCACCCCGCTGTGTGAAGTGTACTGATTCCCACCGGACTGAAGAGTGCCCCAAGAAAACCCGGGACCAGCCAGCAAAGTGCTGTAACTGTGGTGGAAGTCACCCTGCAAACTTCCGTCAATGCAAAGAGCGCGAAAATTATTTAAAGATTCTGCGAGATCGCCAGGAACAACTCAAAGCTGTCAGGACTAAAAAGCCGCCACTGAAGACCAATGTAGTAGATGAGCGACCCTGGAACTTTGTTGCTGCTGCCAAAACACAAAAACCCATTGTCCAAGAAAATGTACAAGATCAGGCGACAACTGACATGCTAGCCATATTAATGACGACAAAAACCATCAAAAGCCAATTTCTAGGATGCACTAGTATGATGGATAAAGTTATTTTAATTTTAACCCACCTTGGTAAATATGTGTAGCACACAAAACGTACGTATCCTCTACTGGAATGCCGACGGCATTCGCTCCAAAATCACGGAACTGTTGGACCTAGTAAGCGAGCTTTCTATTGATGTTGTAGCTTTATCAGAGACCAGAATATCCCCCCACATCAAACTACACACCCCTGGCTTCACCTGTTACCGGCGCGATAAGAAACCTGATGGACACGGCCAAGGAGTTGCAATTTTAGTCAAGTCGGACATAGAACATACCCCTCTAAATATTCCTATAACTCAAAACCTAGAATGTGTGGGTATACAAATATCTCTATCAAATCAAGTAATCGCCTTCATCTCAGCCTATCAATCGCCTAACCTAGCTTTACTATCTACAGACTTAGACACAATTATTAATGTTCGACCCAAAACACTCATCATGGGTGATCTTAACACCAAACATTCTTACTGGCACTGCTCTCGCTCCAACATTCATGGCGAGGTACTTTTCGACCACATGGTTAACAACGAATATGACATCCATGCACCTTCTAGTCCCACTCTAGTCCACTACCATAGCACGCATATTCCGTGTACTCCAGATATTATCCTAGCTAATTCTGTCTACCACCTATCGGATCCTCAGGTAATTAGCAGTCTTTCTTCCAACCACCTGCCTGTCTGCTTTACCGTAGCTGGTAAAGTCAACAGACAAGCGCGTATTATCTTCAATTATAGAAAAGCGGACTGGAAAGGTTATAGATCTCATTTAAATGAGTCTATAACTTTAACCCAAACAACATTCAACTCACCTGAGACGATTGACCTTGCTGTTGATTACCTCACCGAATCAATTATTAATGCAAGAGATAAAGTCGTTCCTAAATTGCTCATAAACTCCCTCGACGGCTCAGGTCACAAATAAAAATTAAAAATCGTTTTCGTAAACTACCCTTAGAAGAAGTTAATCCGTTTAACCGACGTCAGCTATTCTCCCAAGTCAACAACATGCAGAAATGCATCAAGTCTAAGATCCAAGCCCTAAACGACAATATCTGGAACAATAAATTAGCTAAAATATCCAACCCCGCCTCAGACTTGTGGAGAGTGGTCAAATCAATAAACCATCAGCCTATCTCAATACCCCCTCTAACTACATTGAATAATACTACCTCCTCCTCAGAACTTGAACAATGTGAGACACTAGCCAATACCTTCCTAGAAAACATGAACCTAACCAAACATTGGGTCAGCGATCCCACCATTGAAGAGGCAGTCAAAGATTCCATTAGGTTGCTGGACTGTTATCAGTTGGATGACTACCCAGCACTTGTTAGGCCGAATGAGATACGAAAACTCTTAGGTAAACTGAAGTCAAACAAAGCGCCTGGTTTTGACGGCCTGGGAAATGGCTTACTTAAGAATCTCCCTCAGAAAGCTATTGTTTATTTGACAAAAGTTTTTAATGGTTGCTTACGTCTTGCATACTTCCCGAAGACATTAAAACACGCTAAAATCATAGCTATTAAAAAACCTGGGAAAGATCAGTCCATTCCGTCTAGCTATCGACCAATAAGTTTATTACCATGCATAGGAAAATTGTTAGAATCCATTATATTATCCCGCGTTTCAAAAACAACTGCGCATATTTTGATCCCCGAACAGTTTGGATTTCGAAACTCACACTCGACCACGCAACAGTTAGCCAGAGTGGCTGAACAGATAGCTCATGGGCTAAACCGCGGTCTTTCCACTGGCATGATTTTACTGGACATAGAAAAAGCTTTTGATTCTGTCTGGCACGCTGGACTATTACACAAGTTAATCAAACATGAAGTACTTCTATGTCTAGTAAAACTCATTCAAAATTACTTACTTAATCGATCCTTCTCTGTTTACGTAGGCAAAGAGCATTCTGCCCCTAAAACCATCCCAGCCGGTGTGCCCCAGGGTTCGCTCGTAGGGCCTTACCTCTTTATACTTTACCTGAATGATATACCTAAACAGGCTCACTCACAACTTGCCATCTATGCTGATGACACAGCAACATTCACGACAAACAAAGACGTGGACATAGTCATTGGACGGCTACAATATTCACTGGAACTACTCAGTACATTTTTCAAGACCTGGAAACTGAAACATAATTCCACAAAAACTGAAGGAATTCTATTTATTCGAAAACGCACACTACCCCACAGATTCGTTAAAATTGATGACTTCCAGATAACGTGGCGCGAATCAGTTAAATATTTAGGCGTAATATTAGACAAGACCCTTAACTGGAACAAAAACACTGAACTAACTATAAGGAAAGGTGCAAAAGCCCTAAATTCATTAAAACCCATTTTAAATCGCAAATCTATTCTCAGTCCTTCTACAAAATTGCTTATTTATTCTACTTTAGTAAGACCATGCTTAACTTACGCAGCACCTGTCTGGTCCAGTCTGTCAGAAACCAAATACAATAAACTCCAAACGATCCAAAATAAAGCACTAAAATTATCATATAATACACCTTTTCGCACAAACCTTAAAACATTACACATGCGTATAAAGTATCCATTTTTAAAAGATTTTATATTAAAAACTTCTCGTAAATTTTATTTGCATAAAAACCCATCACACCGTAATACTCTAATATCTGCAATTGGTAAAAGTAGACTAAGTACATTGTGTTACGCTCGCACGTACAATCGATACCGACTGCCCCATCACTACTTCCTCCGTGACGTGCCATGACGATAGCTCGCCCGCTAGCTGACGCCGCTTGACCGGCCGTATAAGTAAGATCTTTGCGCGGACTACCCGCTACTTGACTTATGTTATTATATCATACTATAATAAAGCGTACATTTTGTAACTTAAACATTAAATTATTATGTGGGTCCATACTAAGACTTGCACATACCTAGTAGTTAAACGATGTACTCTGTAAGTTAATTCATGTCAACGCAAAACAAGATAATAAAACACGTTTTAATGTTTGTAAAGGCGAAATATAGCCTATGTAACAAAATTAATCACGATTTGTGTACAAATCGAATAAGATCATTTGTAAACACCATTGTAACAACCTGTGTAATAATAAAGACCTTGAAAAATCAATCAATCAATCATCTGACCTAGACTAAAGTCAAGAGCGAACCCATCTCAATAAAAAAAATAAAAAAGAGTATGTCATGCGCGCATACTTTGGGGCAGAGGGGGAAAAGTAACTTGACTGTGTACCGTGGTCGGATGCTCTCTCTGTTTCAAGTGCTTGAGCCAGCAGTCTACGTGGCAGCACAACGACTGTCGGATTTTATATAGACTAGGACCAAAAATGTATTACTATGGTTGAACAATAGCTTGTGATCAGTACACGTAATTAATTATGTCCAGTTTCCTTCACCATTCTTAGATTTCTTCTAGAAAAATAAACAATATCGTCCATCCACGTTGCTTTACATGAGATACCCCGTCAAATGTAAGTCAATGCGATATTTGAAAATAATGTTTTCTTCGACTTCTTTTTGAACCAACTTCAAAAAAGGAGGAAATTCTTAATTCGGTTGTATTTTAACAATGTTTAATACCTCAGAACACTGTCATTTATAAACCGATTTGAAAAATTCCTGTTTATTTGAAAGGATATGCTTCCAGATTGGTCCCATATAAATTTGGTCAAGTTCTGATGAGTGGTTTTTGAGTTAGCTTCAACAATACGTATTTTTAACCGACTTCAAAAAAGAGGAGGTTCTCAACTCGGTTGTATTTTTTTTAACGTTTGCTGCCTCCGAACTACGTTATTTATAAACCGATTTGAAAATTATGTTTTTATTTGAAAGGATATGCTTCCAGATTGGTCCCATATAAATATGGTCAAGTTTTGATGAGTGGTTCTTGAGTTAGCTTCAGTAATACATATTTTTTGCACTTAGTGTATATTGATGATCTCATAATAATCCTGTCACTGT
The DNA here is from genome assembly GCA_947568875.1 of Fissipunctia ypsillon. Classification (NCBI taxonomy): domain Eukaryota; kingdom Metazoa; phylum Arthropoda; class Insecta; order Lepidoptera; family Noctuidae; genus Fissipunctia; species Fissipunctia ypsillon. The sequence goes on along the minus strand of OX387659.1, from coordinate 2,417,626 downwards.
TGTACCACAACTAAAAAGTGAAAAATAAAAACTTTTTAGCAAAAAAAAAAACAACCGACTTCCCAAAAAAAAACACTACAAACGGAAAAATAACTTTAATTTCGGAAGTCGGTGGAAAGAAACTAAAATACAGATCCAAAGACACCGACTTCTGAAATAAAAAATAAAAATAAAATAAAAAAATAAAATCTATTTATTTCAGGCAACATGCCCATACTATTGTTAGTATACAACTTAAAAACTATGTTAGTTACATTGTTTAAAAAAATAATCAATTAAGGTATTTGCCGCCCTCTGGGGCCCCAGGCACGCGCACTTGTGCTTGAACCCAGTGCCGCAGAAGGGGGCTGTCCAGCTTGTGGCTGAGCACGTTTAGATTGGTGTGTTGGCGCTCCCACGCGTACGGAACATCAGCGATGCAATGCGGCGCCGCAGCACAGTGTGAAAGCCATCTGTGTGCGCTTGCGCAAACATCGCAGACGCGCTACAGCAACGTGGGAGCCCCACCAGCACCCTGAACGCATTATTGTATTGTACTCGGAGAGCGTTGATGGCCCGCTGCGTGTAGGTGACCCACAGATTGCAGGTGTAGAGAGTTTGGCAGAATGCTTTAAATAAAGTGATTTTTACCTCAAAACTACACCTTGCAAATCTGCGTGCCAACATGTTGCAGCGGACCGCCATCGCTCTCCTTTCCCTTTCTATATCCCCGTCATCTTTTAAATCCTCGTTGACGACATGGCCGAGGTACTTAAATTCCTTCACTCTTCTAAGAGCGACAGCATTAAGCAGCACAGGTGCCACATCCTCCAGTTTCCGACCCCTGGCTTGAAACACCAAGAGCTCACTTTTCTGGACATTGTAAAGGAGACCGTGTACCCTTGCATAATCCTCATATACACCTATTAGCTTTCTGAGTGCGGCTATTGATGGGCTGAGCAACACCATATCGTCTGCATAACTAATACTATTGATACAATGACCATCAATTGAGCATCCGACTCCAGTGTCGCTCAGCTCAAGTTGAAGAGCGAAGGAGATGTTAACCCCCCCTGCCTCACTCCGCACTCCAACCCGTACTCGTCAGAAAGTTCTCCAAGCCATTTGACCCGGTTAGTTTGATGGTCGTACCAATATTTGAAAATATTGATGAGCTCACCTGGCACACCAGTGCTCTTCAATTTCTGCCAGAGAATATCATACCTAACCAGGTCAAAAGCCTTGGAGAGATCAAGGAAGGCTGCATATACAGGCGTGCTCCTGTCAGTGTAATACCTGACAGTCTGCTTGAGAGACATAACCGCACATTCTGTTGAAAGTCCAGGTCTAAAGCCGAACTGTGCGTCATTTAAATTTAGGTGTTCTTTAAGTTGTCTCTCAAGCAGACCATCGAGCACCTTAGCTGCGGTTGTAGCTAATGATATCGGGCGGTAGTTGCACTTGTCGGAAGTATCTCCAGTCTTGTTTTTAATTATAGGCACTACCACCGTCTTCATCAGCTCATTTGGCAGGTAGGAATGCGTAATACATAGTGTAAATAACAGTCCCAGGAGCCTGGGGAGGTGTGGCCCCGCATGCTGAAAATGTTCAATACTCAGGCCGTCATACCCAGGGGACTTCCCTCGTGTCATGCCTTTTATTATTAGAGCAACTTGTTTTGCTGTGACACGTTCAGGTATCCCTGACACAACGACCTCCACATCCCTAGTCTGCTCACCTTTTAGCGGAGACTCCACTTGAAAGTGACATTTAAATAAGTTGGCAATGTCCTTCGGTTCACAGATGCCGTTGATACTCACAGGGATACTAGGTTTTGGGTTTAATTGTTTAGTTTGCTTCCAAAATCCTTTAAAATCTTTATTTTTATGTTTTGTAGCTAAAATATTCATTTTTATTACTTCTTGATTATTCTGACAATATTGTAATTTGCTTTTGAAATTTTTTCTAGAATCATACATTTTACTATAAAAGTTACCACTGTTAGGTCGACCATAACTCACCCAGGTTAAGAACTTCTGCCTAGCATCCCTGTGAGCGTCACGAACGTACTTGTTCCAGCCGACAACATGCCGACCGCGATGCCGTCCGCAACTCTCACGACCTACATAGCTGTCAACAGCTGCCCCACGTAACGATTTTACTATGTCACCATAAAGCGCGTCTATCGCTGCCAAGTGATCTTTGCCACTATTATCACACCTGCTATCACCACAAGGTTGAAATTCAAGAGGGAAATTAAAGTTATTTTTCACTTTGTAGTGTTTTTTTTTTTAAATTCGGTTGTTTTTTTTTTTTTGCAAAAAAGTTTTGCGGACGTCTAAACACCCAAAACTCCAGCATGGATCTGCTAATCACTCCACATAGCCGTGTGTACCTGTCTGTCTAGGTTATTACCTAGCTATTGTGTTAACATCTATGTCGATCATAGCCAGCTCGCTACACTTTATTAACAATAAACAGTAGACTATAGAGTTCATACAGAGAATAACCAATTAGTATTGAGTTACATTGTCTGAGGCGGTCAGTATTATCTTACCTATATTAGGTACAAGCTGTGCCCCATGACTTCGTTCGCGTGGAAGTCGTAAGATACACAATATACTAAAACAACAGCCACATTTTAATAAAACTCCCTCGTCCCCCGACCCGCCGCGTTGCATCATCCGCTCGCGCTGTTACTTCGTTTTCGATTAGCGTTCTTTCCGACTTTTTTTTTCTTTTTGCTCGGCTCCTTAGGGCCGTAGCATGATGTTAAATAGCCTATAGCCATTCTCGAGAATTGGGCTACCAAATGCAAAATTATTTTTTCTAATCCGACTAGCAGTTCCAGAGATTAGCGGAAAATATCTAACAAATTACCTGTTATCTATTGAATTCTCAAGAAAAACAATTTGTTACCAATAAGTTCTCATTCTCAAACTCATTCAGTTGAGTATACATACCTACATCCATTAAACATCCATTTTAAATGTGGCATTGGACGACCGTGCATGGCTGCAAGCCACACTACCCATTCGTTTTGGTGGGCTCGGCGTCCGCAAAATTTCTAGTGTAAGTTTACCGGCGTTCCTGTCCTCGGTCCACAGCACCGAAAAATTAACCGCAAAAATCATAGCCCATTCTCAGGTTGACTCTGAAGTGCCGTGTTTGACCGATGCGGTGAACGCCTGGAAAATTGCTTGCCCGGATACGGTTCTGCCCGAGAACCTGTCCTCCCAGAGACAGTGGGATGATCCGCTCTGCAGGTTGGTACGGAATAAACTCATTAATACGTCCACCAACACTGCTGAGCGTGCCCGCCTGCTGGCTGTGGGTGAATGGGAGTCGGGCCTCTGGCTTCAGGCGCTACCATCACCCAACATAGGCACTATGCTGGGTGATACCACATTCCGGCTCGCTACTTGTTTGCGTCTGGGCGCTCCTTGCGGAGCTCCACATCGCTGTCAATGCGGTGAAGGAATCGACTGCCTCGGACACCATGGCCTATCCTGCAGTAAGAGCGCTGGTCGTATGGCACGGCACGCTAGCATTAACGACATCATCCGTCGGGCTCTTGTCACCGCCGGGGTGCCAGCTGTTTTAGAACCCAACGGTTTGGCACGTGACGATGGGAAGAGGCCGGACGGAATGACCATAATGCCTTGGAAGTTGGGTAGGCCTTTGGTGTGGGATGCAACCTGTGTCGACACCCTCGCGCCATCCCATCTTCCTAGCACGGCGGGCTGTGCTGGGGCGGCTGCTGCAGGTGCAGAAAACCTCAAACGGCGCAAATATAACAACCTCATTGGGAGCTATATGTTTGAGCCGTTTGGGGTTGAAACACAATGGCCGTGGGGTCCGAGTGCTCATCGAGTATTTCGGGACATCGCTAAGTGGTTGGTCGACTCTCTACGCGACCAGAGGGCTGGGCTATTCTTAGCCAAAAGAATCAGCATTGCCATTCAGCGTGGCAATGCTGTCAGCCTTTTGGGCACTTTTCCGATTGACAGCGATGCGGACGAATTTTTTGATGCCCAATGAACTCTTCCCCCTTTTTATTTTTTATTGTTTACTTGTACATAATAAATATATATATATATATATATATATATTAGTGTTATCTTGTACCTACATATAAATAAAACTTGTCAGATAAAAGTAGGAAAATATCTTAAATTTTATGGGAGTTAATTCTTTTGCGCAGAACCCTAATTATTTTTCTATAATAAAAGTAGCCTAAGTTACTCCTTGTAACATCGGCGCGAGCCAGTGAAAGTCTCGTTTAAATTGGTGCAGCCGTTTCGGAGATTAGCCGGAACAAACAGACAAACCAACAGACAAAAATGTTTGTTTTATTTTTTGTTTTAAGTACCGTATATACTTTCTTAAGCTGTTATTTTGACATTACAAACTGACACTTCAATTTTATTTTTTTGTAAAGATAATGTGAATATTAGACCGTTTGTGAGTTCTGATGTTTGTCAGTTCAAGTCTCATATAATAAGGGGCAAACCAATTGCCATCAACCGGGCACAAGTTCCAGACATCTGCCTAGTCTTTTCCTAACTATGTTGGGGTCGGCTTGCAGTCTAACCAGATGCAGCTGAATACCAGTATTTTACATGGAGCGACTGGTCCCAGACTGCTACTAAGAAATTCGAAAAAACCAAATAGCATTATGCCTGACCTGGGAAATGAACTTAGAACCTCTTTTTTTGGCTGGAAAATCATCAAATGACTTCTCCCGCTCTGGGCGGAGCGGGAGGGCGTGTCAGACTTTTACTGACTAAAACCCACCCGAGTTCCTTCAGTTGCCTGTGCCGAGGCTACGGTAACTCTTTCGAACATCCCGTGGCCGTAGCTGGACTTAGAACCCAAAGCTACCATTAGATCAACGAAGCAGGACCTAATATTATAAATGCAAAAGTAACTCTGTCTGTCTGTTGCCTTTTCACTCCTTAACGGCTGAACGGATTTTGATGTTTGGCACACAGATAGACCATGACCGACATCGGACATAGGATATTTTGTATCCCGTTAGTACCTACGTTCCCGTGGGATAATTTCCATTAAAGTCTAGAATAAATGAAATAGCAGCATATAAAGAGAAATATTACTAAAACTTATTCTCTTTCGGCGATATGGCACAGGTTAAAAGCGTAGCCACAAACTACTGCCACACTAACTTTAGCACTAAAGCGCAACAAAGCGGTTTAGCAAATTCCTTAACTCCGTACGAACACATTGGGAAAAAATATTTACCTGTGAAAGGTGTTTTTGTGCAGAGATTTTTTGTCATAATTTGGTTTGTGAATCGACGCCTTCATAATGTACGTGGTATTTGAATGCTTTTCTTTGCGTTTCAGGCATTATAGGTTCGATTCCTGCAAGAAACTAAGGCCTTTCTTGGTTTTGAATAAGTACTAAGAACTGTGACTATGAAACATGAAAGTGTCGAATACGAGGCGTTTGATTACTTTTTATTAGTGTGTGTATTATAAAATGTGTGTCTTGTTTGTGCAGAATCAACATTTCTTTTTTCTTTTCTTTCGAAACATAGAAAACGGCAGAAAGATGACCAATAGAACAGAATAGAATATTTATTTATTTGCTCAGAATGTATGTATTTACAATAAGGTGGTTACAATAATATTAAAGAATCCTTGTACATTTTACCATTTTAGCATGCAAACATTGATGCAGTTCATCATCAAACATACAAACATTGATACACAACTAAAATTTATCAGCTAGAAAATCCGATATGGTGTAGTAACATTTATTTAATAGACATACAGTTAGTTTCTTTTTGAAAGTTGTTACTGGTTCCTCTTTTATGGAATTAGGAATGTGGTTAAAAATAGCCAGTGCCATACCAAAGACACTTTTCCTCAACAAAGCTGTCCTATATCTGTGCGTAACAAGTGTTGGTATTGAGATCACAAAGTTACATCTCGGTATCCGCTTTCCGATAGAATTAAAAATAGATATCGATTACATTTAACAAAAAGAACAACTTCTAAAATGTAAAGGCACGGAAATGTTAAAAAATTATGACTTTTAAAAATACTCGGATACATAGTCAGTGTTTAAAAGAAGAGTGAAAGAACACTATCTTTCCACTTCGTTAAAGCTGTTAGTATTTATTATGTTATGCTTCATTATTATCGTATATATTTTAGTGATATTTATTTTGGTAGTATACATGTATGTATTTGTATGTACTCATATTTTATGTTTATATATTTATTTGTATATATTCATATTATTGTATCGTTTGTGATTTTATGTATTTTGTTTTCTCTTTTACTCTTACACACGTTGTCTACATCTCTTTATATACTTACCTATCGCAGGTATGCTACAAGAGATTTCTTTAGAAATAAGCATCACCTTTGTACCTATTTTTCTGTTCCTTTCTTCTTGTCTGTATAAATGTGTGTACATAAACTGTTAAATAAAAAATAAATAAATAAAATAGTCGCAATAGTCAAAATCATCAGTATATAGCAGTCCATTGCTGGACATAGGTGTCTCCAGTCGCACGCTATTGAGTTAAATCTTCGTTCACTTTCATCCATCCATTACCGGTCTCCCTGTGAAAATCGTTGTTTTAATAGACATATCAATCTGCCAGCCTTTTCCTAAGTATATTGGGGTCGGCTTCCAGTCTTACCGGATGCACCTGAATACCAGTATTTTTATATTACATGGAACGACTACTTATCTGACCTGCACAACCCAGTTACTGGATAATACGATACTCCTTGGTAAAACTGGTTGTCAGGCTTTCGGGCTTCTGACTACCCGTAACGACTCTGAAAGATCTACTAATGACAGCCGGGACTCAACGGCTTAACATGCTTTCCGTGACACGGAATGGTCTCGATATGTAATGGATGGTCACGTTGGTCACTGCGGCAAGCGTAGCTTAACCTTCGATCAATCCGTGCGGCTGTTATTATTTAGCCATGAACCACGAACCCCTACGTTCCAACAGATATGCGATACGAAAATAGAAACATAACAAATTTAATTAAAATTTAGTCAAGATTAAGCGTACTTTACAACATAAATTCACCAAAAATTTGCTCAATGACAACTTCTCATACAGTTTCAGCCGAACGCCAAATGAATATACCACGAATTTCTCCCAACATCTACAAACCAATTGTAACGAGAATTTCTGACGATTCACTATCAATCACTATTCTAATGATTCGTCATGATTCCTGCAACTCTTCAAATGACTATAGTCTATATTAATGATCGCTTTATGTGTTCATTTTGCTGCTTAATCACTACTTTACCCCAACGTGATGGGGTAGGTTTTTGAGTGGGTATTTCCACCCCTGTAGGCGATCCATTTGTAACTATTTGCTCACCGCAATGAGAAACATTAATACGCTGTAATAGTTCTGTGCTGACGAAGGCTTTGTACTAAGCTCTGAAAACGGTTATGCGCACATTAACTGGTTGAAAGCTTGTTTCTTCTACTTGACTTGTTTAATGGATACTTAAACGCCAGGTACTGGGTTCAAACCTGGAAAAATTATTCGAATGTGACTTTGTGTTACCAAATCTTGTTGGTTTGTTTTAAATTCAAATCTAGAAGTAACTAGCTACGGCTACGGTTTCCTAGCTACGGCGTAGCCTGTTCCAAGCTACGACGTAGCCTGTTCCAAGCTACGTCGTAGCGCAACGTGTGTGCGCGTAGGCGTCAGCGCAGCGTTACTGCTAAAGAAATGCAAACATTAATTATTTAGTTCATCATTCTCTCTTTGGTGTTTTCACGGCTATACCATTTAACCAATATTAATCAAATTTTGTGCTGAATCCTGAACAGTGATAAAATAGATCTTTTAGTCACGGAAAAGACCATGCCCATCTGTGCCCCAGAAATGCCCAGGTAAAGTAAATTACAACATTGTACTAATAAATGAAAACTAGAATTAAGTTGTTAATTTTGAAACCTAACAAGCACTGGATAAAAAAAAAACGAAAAAAAAGACTTGTTTACATTGCAGTACCTATGATAAATAATGTGTCATTCATTCATTCATGCACTAAAAGTATAGTTTATTACGGTCTGGAACGGTCTGGAATCACGTCCTTTGGCCGATTTATTCATTCGTTGTGATAGTGTTGTTACTTGTTACCGATGATAACGAATACCTACTATTATAGTGTTGCGGTTTTATTTGCGTATTATTGATACGATCGGCAAGATAAAACTTCACAAAAAGTAGCCGCATGTAGATTATAGTAGGTATTTATATTGTGTGCCTTCTATAGTGCTTTGAATATATGTAGATTACGTATTTATTTGTGACTGTCCTATTGAATATTTTAAAATATATTTTGAAAAGTTGAAGTTCCTAGTGGAAAACTAATAGCAATGCTGTCTGTAAACGATAAAATGTATAAACAATACCAGTAGGCAGTTAATGTTTAACGTCCAATAACTTTTCAATCAGTGCTTTATATGACATTAAATCTAGATATCATAAAAATACTGTTAATAAGTTATCGTATGACATAAAGCTGCAATTTGGGCATTGCATGGCATTGTTGACTTTCACCTCCATGTTAATATGGGCATGGTCCTTTAAAATTTGTGTGTAAACTCGGTATATCCTTCATTTAAGAAAATACAGAATAATTAAACTCACCGAAATCTTACAACTTCTCCAATTAAACCTGCAGTTATTTTAACTGGAAAACAGTCACGTGGTAAGTACATGCAGTCTGTTACCGATATGTGTGCAGCGCTTAGAGCGGTCAAATTGCTGGCTATAACTCAGCCGAACAGTGCGGTCGGCTGATATTGCTCGGTGTTGCTAGCGCGGTACGAATATTATTGAGAGAATAAATGGAGTTTTTTGAAAACAATGCAGGTCTGTTTGCAGTGGTCTCTACGTATATATTATATAGTACACGTATTAATGATCCCTAGGGAGGAGCTCGTGGCTAAGTAATAACAGCCGCACGGGTCGATCCATCAGGTTAAGCTACGCTTGCTGGGGTTGGTTCGTGGATGGGTGACCATCTTTACATACTGAATTTCCTCCGTGCCTCGGAAAGCACGTTAAGCCGTTGGTCCCGGCTGTCATTCGTGGATCTTTGACAGTAGTTACGGGACGTCAGAAGCCCGTAAGTCTGACAACCAGTCTTACCAAGGGGTATCGTATTACCCAGTCACTGGGTTGTGGAGGTCAGATAGGCAGTCGCTCCATGTAAAATACTGGTATGCAGCTGCGTCCAGTTAGACTGGAAGCCGACCCCAACATAGTTGGGAAAAGGTTAGGCAGATGATGATGATTAATGATCCCTAGGGGTATTTTACTGAAATCACAAATACTTTGTGTAGGTATACTGTGTGCCAAGATGTATCCAAATCCGTTTAGCCGTTACCTACAGTTTGAATGAATTATGTACAGTCATACAAAACTAATGTAACTGACAATTCTTTCATGCAATGTTATCATAATCTATGTAATGGATGCTCTTTGCGATATGCTCGTGAACGGGTGCTGCTTGTGGTGACTGGTCGTCCTGCTGACCATGGTTTTGTTATTGTTATTAGTAATTAACTGCTTATTTATTTTACTTCGATGGTCCTAGTTTATCATTTGTGACTTCGAGTTACAGCTGTATATATAGCTGTATATAAGCGGGCACGCCCTTTATGCCTGGTGGCTTTTATTTAGGTATAAAGTTCTTTTACGTCTTTACGTCTTTAGGTTTTAATTTTTATTTCTGCTTGAGTATAGTTTCATGTTTTTTTTTTAAATTTTTTAATTGGTATATTGGCGTGTGCTAGTTGACATATGTAAAATAATTTTATTTAATGTTTTTGTGTTGCGTAATGTAAATAATTTTGCATACTATTGTATAGAATCAAGTTTTTCTAACTAAACACACAGCTGTGCTGCTGGACAGTTTGTTGCGACACTTCTTCTTTCCAGCTAAAGCACTAGGAAATGGTGAAGGGCGGGCGTTTTGGGGGACTGTCTTATGTAATTTTGAGGTTGGCTGATTCTCAGCCTAGTTTGAATAAATTACTTTTGATTTTGTAAAAAAAAATGTTTTTGAATCAGTTTCAGTAATGGCTTTTCTAATAAGGTATTTCAGTTCTCAATTATTTATTGCGTACCTTAGGGATAAGACCACCCATTGTGTCACCCATCCCTTGTAAAATTTATACTTTTATATCTACAATGTGTAATTTTAAACAGTGTTAATCTCTTAAGGGGTCATTGTACTCATCATTATGAACAACTTTTACTATAGGACTAAACCTGAAATCGCGAAAAAAAAATCAGATGTTCCCTACATTTTGACGAGTTATGCGAACATAAATGTAGGGAGCAGCTGATATTTTTTTCGACCAACTGTTGGTCAGGAATTATTATATTAGTCACAATTAAGGACCCTGTCTGGTACAGCATAGATCAAGAACCTGAACGTCATGATACTACAAAAATTAATATATTGTCATTGTAACCAAACAAGCTTGCTAAATCTCAATCAGATTGCGGGAAGTGTGTAAAAATCGATCGCAAAATACAACCTTTACTTAGACAGATGTGAAGCTGAACATAACAGTTTAAAAACAATATAAATACATGGAAACGAATAACTATTTTTTACTGATAATGTTTTTTTTTAGTACCTTGTGTAATTGTTTAAAAAATTAATTATGAAATGAAATAAATCCAAAACCATTTAATAAATTCTCACCTAGCAACACTGGCAGTCATAACTCTAGGCTGTTCCGCGTAATGTCCGTATTATCGCCCGATAAACGTGGTTTAGTGAATGCTGATCGTGTTGGCCGCAGTATATGTGTTGTGTGTGTAAGGTTCAGGATAATCAGGTGTTTGTGGACGGAGTGGATTGAATGGATGGAAGTTATCCCTGGCTTGAGCGCTCATTTCTATGTCCTGGTTCTATTCCTCCATTAAATGAATGATTAATGTGATCGTAATTTTTTGGCAGATGCATAGTTTTCGAGTCCATACAATGATGGATCTAGAAGGCCGAGAAGGAGATGGTGGGATGAGATAGACATCTATATATACATGCAATAAATAGAAAAAAGTGTAAGGAAGGTGAACCTTTACTCTGAAGTGGAACCATTATCTCAAAGCAGTGAGCAAACGTTGTGAGCGATCAAGGGGTTTATTTATGAGTGGTATACTCGGGTGTCCGTTGGTGGAGCTCGTGGCTAAGTAATAACAGCCGCACGGGTCGATCCATCAGGTTAAGCTACGCTTGCCGGGGTTGGTTCGTGGATGGGTGATCATAATAGGTAATAGGTAACACGGGCTGGTGTCCGCAACTCCACGTCAATGCGCGTATTTTGCGTGATGGGTGGGAAAATCGATTATTCGATCCACCCCAGCTCCTCAAGGAAGGCCAGCAACGCCTTGGTGTTACCGACAATCTCACGTAGGGTACCTGGGTCACCGAAGTACTTTGCCCTGTATGTGGCGAGCACTGGGCAGTTTAGTAGCACATGAGCTGCTGTCTCGTCGTCCTCCATGCAGGCCCTGCACAGCGGACTGTCTGTGACTCCTATGACAAAGAGGTGTTTATTAAATGACCCGTGGCCAGTTATGGCTGCTGTAATTATACGCAGCTGCTGTTTATTTAGCCGGAGAAGCCGCTTCGTGAGGCGGCCATCAATTGCAGGGACTGCTTCCTTGGCCTGCCTACACTCACCCTGCTCTGACCATTGCTTGTGGTGTTGCTCGCTGGTGCGTTTCCTTACCAGAGTGCGTATGTACCCGAAGGGGAGTGGCACGATGGGTTCAGGTCCCACTGGTGCCATGCTCGACCCCCTCCTGGCAAGTTCGTCGGCTGCGTCGTTTCCTAACGAGCCGCTGTGTCCCTTGATCCATTGAATGGTTATGTTATTATGGCTACCCACCTGGTTAAGGCGCTGGTGGCACTCGTATATTAGCCCAGAATCAACTGTGTGGCTGTTTAGCGCTTGCAGGACAGCCATGCTGTCTGAGAGTATACGGATCGAGTGGTCCTTAACTTCCCTGGCCATGATGGCTGCAGCCGCCAAAGAAACACCCATGCATTCGGCCTGGAACACTGTGTTATGGACACCCAATGGTGTGGCTATGTGCATGTTGAAGTCCTCCGAGAAGATTCCAGCACCTGTACCACTACCTGTTTTGGATCCATCCGTAAAGATGCGCAGCTCCGCGGGGCACAAACCCTCACATCGGTGATCCTCGTGGAGTTGGATCCTGTATTTTTTATCAAAGATAAATTGTTTGGGTACCCGGTCATTTATGGCTTTCGTAATGGGGAACTCCTTGTTGAGTCCCTCAAGCAGCACGGTGTGTGGTGTGACTCTCTTACCCCAGAGATTCAGTGTATTAAGACGTACCGCCGCCATCGTCGCTTCCTGCTGTATAAACAGGTGGAGCGGTGGTAAACTCAACATGGCTTCCATTGCTGCAGTCGGAGTAGTCCTCATGCAGCCCGTAATTGCCATGCAGGCTAGTCTTTGCATGCGTTGCAGTTTGTTGCAGGCTGTAACTAACTTGGTTCGGGGCCACCAGACCACGGCCCCGTAGGTGATCATGGGGCGGATCACAGTGGTGTACAGCCATAGTATAATTTTGGGGGATAGGCCCCACTTCTTACCTATCATTCTCCTGCACTGCCAGAAGGTGATGCAGGCCCTGTTTAGTTTATTGTCTAAATGACTACTCCAGTTTAACTTACTGTCTAAAGTAACCCCGAGCTACTTGACTTCGTTGACCAGCTGGAGTTCTGTATTGAACAGTTTTGGTAGGCGGAATGGGCCTAATGCTCGCTTGTGGGTAAACATGACCAGTTCAGTTTTAGTGGGGTTCACTGATAGGTCAAATTCCCTGCACCATCTTTCTACAATACGTAGCGCTTGCTGACTGAGGTTGCAGATAGTTCCTGTCACCTTCCCCGATACAAGGATTGCGAGGTCGTCTGCATACCCTACTGTATGAAAGCGTTTGGCGTTGAGTCTGGTGATGAGGTCATTAATAACCAAATTCCATAGAAGGGGGGACAGCACCCCTCCCTGGGGACAGCCTCTGGCTAACATGGCCAACTGCTGCTCCCCCTCAAGGCGAACCACTCGTTTGCTTAACATGTTTGTAATCCAGTCCGTTAGTACCTGATCTACTCCATGTCTGGAGAGGGCACTGCTGATGCTGGAGAAGTTGGTTTCGTCGAAAGCTCCTTCGATGTCTATAAAAGTGCCCAGGCAGGAGCCTTGTTGGTAAATCGCTTCCTCAATCTGGCTGACCACTGAATGAAGAGCAGATTCGGTCGACTTACCCGAGCTGTATGCGTGTTGGTTACCGTGTAGCGGTATGGTTTTCAGAGCGCCGTCCCTAAGCTCCCTATCACACAGCCTTTCCAGAGTTTTCAGTAGAAAGGAGGTCAGGCTGATTGGTCGGTGGGATTTGGCGCTTGTGTAGTCAACCTTACCTGGCTTGGGGATGAATATTACTTTCACTTCCCTCCATCCTTTGGGAACGTATCTAAAGGCCAGGCACGCTCTCAATAAAGGCACCAGTCTTAATGCGACAGAGGTTCCACCCCACTGTAATAGGGCGGGGAAAACTCCATCAGGACCAGCTGCCTTAAAAGGATGGAAACTTTGGATGGCCCATTGGAGTTTCTCCAACGTGATCACCCTACTTGCATAAAGCCAATCGTTGTCTGATGGTGTTTGAATTACATCAAGCCAGTCGATTACCTGTGCAAAGACACATCCAGGGAAGTGAGTTTCAATGAGGACGCGTCTCGTTTCTTCTGGCGAGGAGGTGAGTGTATTATCAGGTTTGCGGAGGGCAATGGACCCCAGTGTGTTCTGTTGCGCCAGTACCTTCCTCACCCGATTAGCTTGCTGGCAAGATTCTATATTACCACAAAATTTACGCCATCCCATGGTACTCCTGAATCTGATGCATTTTTTGTAGCTGGATTTGGCCACGTAGTAACTATCCCAGTCCTCATCCGCACATGTGTTCATGGCTCTATTCAGAGCCTGCCTTACCTTGCCGCGCTTGCGCTCCAGGTCAGCACCCCACCAGGGTTGTTTACCCGGAGCGCTACGCGGGGTGGTTTCTGGGCAGGCAGATAGATAGCTGTCTGTTATTGATTTGGTAAGATAGCTGACTTGTACCTCAATCTGTGTCGTGTCCGCAAAAGTCGCCGGATTGCTTTGTGTCGCAAGCTTGAATTCGAGATTGCGTGTGTAGACGGCACGATCCGTGTTACGCGGATTGCGCCGTGGTGGTGTTGAAGAAACACAGACCTGGATGTCGAAGCGGATCCACCTGTGATCTGAGCAGGAGGCTTCTTTGGAGACCTGCCATCCAGTGGTGATTTCCGCCGCTCCCTCTGTTGCCAGAGTTAGATCTATGATTGTGCGGCTTCGCCTGGTTACGAATGTTGGTTCCGAGCCGGTGTTTAGTAGGGATAGGTTAGTCGAGAATAAGTAGTCAACCAAGGCCTTACCCCTTTCGTTTTGCGTGTCCATACCCCACAGTTGGTGGTGAGCATTGGCGTCGGCCCCGACGACGACCTCAAACCCGCACATCTCGCAATGGCTCACGAGACGGGCAAGGTCATGCGGAGGCGGCGCCTCCACCTCAGGCATGTAAGCCGAGGCGAAAACGATCACCAGTTCCGTGGCGTCTTCACGCTGTATCAGCAGCTTTGCTGCAGAGACATCTCTGCAACAGAAGTCAGTTAAGAGCTGTGCTTTGAGGTTACCTGTCATGTAGATGCACGCTCTGGGATGATCGTGATCTGTAGTGACCAGGAGCTTACCGCCAAGATTGGAGAGTCCTTGTATGCGGCCGCCTCTAATCCACGGCTCTTGGATCAAAGCAATGGCCGTGTGTTGAACCTCCATCCACTTGCGAAGTTGAGCCGTCGCGGTCTGACTGTGGTGGAGGTTTGCTTGGAGGATCCTACAAATTGACGAAGGGGACGCCATCGCTGGTCGAACCCTCCTCGTCTCCCTCCAGTCTGAGCCCGGCAAACAGGTCGCCCTCGTCGAAGCCGTCCCCCCCCCGGGCCCGAAGCCGGAGACAGGATCATGTCGTCCAGCTCCCCACCCGATGAAGGGACGGCACCCACGGTGACGGCGGCAGGAGCGGCCGACTCTGCTGCAGCAGGTTCAGCCGTAGCTGCTTCCGGGTTGTTTGTTGGAGGAGTGGACTCCCCTGCTGGTGTCTGCGGCAGCTCCTCTAGCGCCTCGCAGATGGTTCCAGTGGCGGGGTCCCAACCCTGGGGAACGTTGGTGAACCTGCCGTTCCGGCCCTGAAACTTCACGTACACCGCTCCCAAACCTATTGAGAGACGGCGCTCGGACTCCATCAGGGCCGGGATCTGGTCCACAGGCACACCAACCACCACGAACCATGCTGCGGCTTGTTTGTCGGCATGCAGAAGTACCCACCTCTTTATGTTGACCCAGGGGTTCTGGTAGCTAAGAGCACGACCAATATTGGTCGGCTCACCGAAGACCCCCTGCTCGTCTGGGATCACGATGCCACATCGTGCTCGCTTAAGGATCTCCGACTGGCTCTTGACGACTAACGAGGTGCTAGTTGGGAGCGACAAGTCGGAGACTGTTTTCCTTAGCCAGGCTAAGGTGTGGTCGTTACCGCACCACAGTTTCAGGACACCCCCGGCGAACATCGGCTTGGCGTTGAAGGTCGGCCCTGGAGTGTCTAGCTTGGGGGAGCAGGCCTCGAGAATGATCTGCTTCTGGATAGCAGCGAGTACCTGGTCCGATACGTCCTTGCTGAGGATCCCCGTGCGATCACAGGTGATCGCGACGTCAAGGGTAGCGCTGGCAGCTTGGGCGTAGCTTCGTTGTGGGACCCGTTTGGATTGATCAAGACGCGGCCGCTTGTGCTCCCCCCGAGGTGTCAATGACTCGTTGAGAGCTCGCTTAGCCGCGGCCTGATCCTTCCAATCGGGTCGCTGTGTCTTCTTATGTTCCTCAGCCGGTCTCTCTGGAACACTGGTCGGCGGTCGACTGGGCTCTGGTCGGCTAATGCCGGCCTCAGCCTGCGATCGCTTCCCGGCGGAGAAGTTGAGCTGGCCGCTATTCGGTTTGACCGAACTAGCGGCAACGGACTGCTTAATATGGGAGCCTTTACCTGCCCACCTGCGTGCTTGGCGCCGCTCCTTCCTCGTCAGTCTATCCCTCATCTTGCCCTGTTCTGAGGCAACTGGTGTACCTGAAGGGCCAGAGCAAGAGCAACGGGCTTGTTGAGTACGTTTACCCTTGCCCTTGCGTGTCTGCACTTGCCAGGCGCGTGAAAACGCGTCCTCGGTGCAGCTGGTTGTCTCCGTTTGACCGGAGACGGCCGAATGATGGGGAGAGGCTAGAGGAGCCTCAGGAGGAGGAGGAGGAGAAGGGTGTTTAGTTTGACGCCCGGTACCGGTGTTACCCGGCACTGGCGTCTGTGAGGAAGGGGTCGGACCGGCAGTGGTATTAGTCGTCGCCGTAGTCCTCGCCCGAGTTTGAGAAGGGTCGGTACTGGTCCCAAGCAGCGCCGACTTCCTTTGTTTGGAAAGGGACTTTGTGGATTTGGTCCTAGCTGTGGTTCTCGCCACAGCCGGACCTGCACCCGCGCTGGTACCCGCGGCGTGAGCCGCAAGGCCACCAGGGGCGAGAGAAGTGCAAGCACCTCCCTTGGGAGTCTCATTGGCTTTCGCCTCCACTCCGGTGTTTGTTTTTTTAACTGGCCTTAAATTGTCCATGTTAAAGTTAATGTTAAAATTCATCTCTCTGGCTCCCACCCTCCATGGAGCCCGCACCTGGGAACGTCTCACTATTAAAAGCTCGAACGTTAGGACTACCAGAGAGATATAGGGGCGCAAGGCTGGTTTACAGTGCGACATCGGGTGCTCGATCGGGTTGGCGTAGGGGGTCAAAAAGGCCCACCCCCAACGAACTGATCAACCCTCACTTACACCGTCAGCATGACCTTTACCTACCGCTTCGGCCGTCCGAGGACGGCCTCAGCGGACCTCACGCACCTCGCCTGTGGCCCTCTGACGGGACACTGTGACCATTTCCCTACCCCTGGCTATTGGGTAGGGCCACCGTTTCGCTTGAAATCCAGACCGAAGGGGGCGTGTTGCCTTACGGGCACATTACCGCCAGAGCCGCTCGGCTCAACCCCCCAGGACTCCTTCATCCCCGCTCACGGCGCTCAACTGTGCAGGTCCTAGCACAGGTGATTGTTTACTCCTACTCGCCATCAGCTTATTTTAGTGATAGACGAGCCCGCCACCACCCAATCACAAGGGGTCGCGGTTAGGAGTGGAAATTGGAAAAGTGGAGGTGGAAGGAGTGAGGATGTGGGTAAGGACGGAGTGGGGGGAGGGACTGTGTGAATGGGACAGGAGGGATAAGACGGGAAAGAATGAGGTTACGGGAGCTGGAGAAGGGAAGTGATGACGCCTGGCAGTTTTTGTTACGTCTAATTCTTATGGAATTAGACCAAGAACGGGGTGGCAACCTCGAGAAGGTGCATCCGCCAGACTTGCCTTGAGGATCTACACGACTGTAGCGCTCACCCTCAAGACCCAGGCCTGCATCTATACTACCAAGCAAAGCAAAGCAAAGCATGTCGTTGTGCAACCGCAAAAGCATAAATCCAGACCCTCCCCATGGGTGATCATCTTTACATACCGAGACTCCTCCGTGCCTCGGAAAGCACGTTAAGCCGTTGGTCCCGGCTGTCATTCGTGGATCTTTGACAGTCGTTAAGGGTCGTCAGAAGCCCGAAAGTCTGACAACCAGTCTTACCAAGGGGTATCGTATTACCCAGTTACTGGGTTGTGGAAGTCAGATAGGCAGTCGCTCCATGTAAAAAACTGGTATTCAGCTGCGTCCGGTTAGACTGGAAGCCGGCCCCAACATAGTTGGGAAAAGGCTAAGCAGATGTCCGTTCCTCCTCTGTTTGGAACACACACACATTCTACATTCGGTAAGTTCTACTTACCCTTATATTATGTACTAGCTATGCCCCACGACTTCTTTTGCGTGGAAGTCGTAAGATAAACAATATACTAAAATAACATGCGAACTAGCGGTTATATTATACCGAGACTTATTAATAGTCTACCCTCAGAAATAAGCAAATGCACACATAAAAATATTAAATGTAAACTTAAGCAATATTACTTAAGTATTATATAGGAATGATTGTTACTGTTTAAATACCTAAAGATGTTAAATATTGTATCGGCAATAACGCATGCATATAAAATGCTTCACGTATAGTTTGATATTGAGATAGACTCATGATAGCACAAGTTTAAACCTTAGTGGTTTTTCGTTGCTATTAAATATGTAATCCTGTGTTCTTTTGTATAAATGATAAAAAAAAACAGCCACATTTTAATAAAACTCCCACGTCCCCCGACCCGTCGCGTTGCATCGCCCGCTCGCGTTGTTTTCTTTTTGCTCGGCTCCTAAAGGATGTAGCGTGATGTTAAATAGCCTATAACTATCCTCGAGAATTGAAAACTTTTTCAAATCGGACTTTTTGTTCATTTCATGGGTTTTAATTTGTTTGAGCGGAACCCTAATTATTTTTGTAAGATAAAAGTAGCCTAAGTTACTCCCAGTAACAGCAGCTACCTGCCAGTGAAAATCCCGTCAAAATCGGTCTAGCCATTTCGGAGTTTAGCCGGAACAAACAGACAGACACACAAACATAAATTTTTAAAATTGCTATTGTGTTATAAGTACCATTTATGTATATACTTTATTATGCATTTAGTAAAAAGTTGTTATTTTCAACTTTCCAAACAGAGACTTCAGTTTTATTCATTTGTATAGATATATAGATTTTAAAATTAAAATATTAATTTTACATCACAATTAGTTATTATTGAACCCTGTTGTATATTCCGGATGTTAAAAATAGAAACAAATTGAATGACCAGTTTCAAATGATTTGATTTCATTTTGAATGTTTGCCAATTAATAGATAACTAATATCGAATGTCAAATGGTATTTGCAGAATTACCCGCCAATCAGCGATGTATGTTTGTGAACGAAAGTGTAATTGTGATATAATCATACGTACACATCAACATAAACTCACGCCTTCTACCCATAGGGGTTGGCAGAAACTGCAGAACGCCCTACACCTGCACTTACATACTCCTTTTGCTTCGCTTACGTTCATACATCTGATCATATACGGTAATAGACATGTAACATTATCTTATGTATAAAGTTGTAAGCGCGGCAAATATAGTTATCATAGAAATCAATTAAACAGACATTTTCTAATATTTTTAACATTTTTTTTCCAGTCATCACCTTTTGATATCTAACTAGTGCCTTAACTACTGAATCGATTTCATCGTTAGCACAGGGCTTAAACGCGGCCATACTTATACATTTTATCTGGGTACAAAGTTCCTCTAGCATGCGAGTAAATTTCCTGCGAAAAAAAGCAAGTTTATCATAAACCCTTAGGACATTAATACACAACCCTCAAAATACCCAAACATCTTTACCACCCCTAAGCCGCCACGTCTGGTCACGCTGCCGTGAAATATTACGGCACTCAACTCGCACCATGTTCTGTTGTTCGTAGTTAATTCTCAGATCGCCTTTAATGAGCAGCCGCTGTTTACCGAGGTTTAAACTGTGTTTAATAGTAAGTAAAGGAGGTGCCTTGGATTGTGGGAGAAGGGAGTTTGTAAGATAGTCGATTTGTTAGGTCATGTTTTGTGTTGTGTGTTCTTGTTGAAGAATTTTTGAGTAGTTTATTTTAAGTATAATTTTGACAAGTGTAAATGTCCCCAAAATAAAACGTGTGATGTGACTTAAAGTACAATTATCCAGGTATGCCAAATTTCAGCTCAGTCGGATGCTAGAAAGTGCTTGCAAAATGGATAACAAACAAAGTTACCGGAAAAACGTACGAACGAAAAAGTTAATAAAAAGCTTGTTAACAAAAGTATATTTCAAGTATTCCAATAATATTATTTGAGCCTTGGTACAAACGGCTTGTTGTGTACGTAATACTAGCCCGTACTAACGAAAATTATGAGACAGAAAATATATCTATTGAACCAATAAATAAACTGGAGACGAGGCTAAATAGCAGTGTCTTCCCTACAGGTCACGATTCAAACTCGCGGGTTCAATTGACCAGACAATACCTAAACAAAGCAAGTTTAATGTACCCAGAGTCACCAATTACTTTGGTGACAGAACTCTAAAAAACGATTACCATATCTGTTGAAGAGTCTGCCGACAGACATATGGAGTGAAAGCAATAAAAACCGATTTAAAAATAAAATTAAAAGATATTATTTAGAAATTTGTTAAAGTGCTAACCTGAGCCTTAAGTATTTGAGTTTCTTTCTGTGTTTTAGTAGTGTATAAAAGCTCGCCAGACTCCACAGTCAAACCACTACTACGGTTTTGTGGGGCTTAGTTTTTAATTAGCATGCTGTTACTTATGGTAATAAATAAATAATAAATAAAGACATGAATAAAATCATATATAACAGTCAAATAAGACGACATAACGACATGACCACTTTCATAGTTTTAATTAAAAACCTTGCCATTAAATCTTTGGAAAAAAACTCGTACATCAACACATCCAAATTCCAAAGATCTTAAATTTTTATCTTTTTTTATGATCCGTGGATATTCGATAATAACTTCCATCTTATCGTCCGAGGATCCCGTCCTTATATCATTTCCGCTAAGTCATCCTTACTGCCTACATATCATTTCAGTTTCGGGGTCATGAGTTCATGACCGAAGGGCGTTGACTCTTCCACGTTGACCTTTCATTGAGCTACGATTACGTAGAAGCGTAGTTAACGTCCGTAAGAAAAGATAATTATTTTGGAACAGACAGACAAACAGGCAAAATTATTAAACATTGTTTTTTATTATAAGTACCGTGTATACAAAAAAAAAACCTGTTATATTGTCATTACAAACAGACACTTCTATTTTATTTATTATTTGTATTGATATTCATTTGCAAGATTATGACGATCTTTTAGATTTCTTTATTATAATTGTAATATTCGTTTTCTGAAGGTCAGTTCCTATAAGTACTTAAAAACGGTCAAAATGAAATCACAATCCCATCTCTATGTCAAAAATGTAGGTAAATTAGAGGTATTTTTAAGAATACGGGAATTGCTCACGAATCTGATCTTTGGTTTAACAAAGTAAGAATTGATAATAGATTTAATTGCAATAGCCTTTCAGAATCAAGAGGTACCTACAAGCATGTTGTTACCAAAAGAACACAAAACCAAAACCTTTCTTGATATTCTTGACATTTTAGTATGAATAGACCAAGGACAGGATTTAATAGAGTGGGGATTACAATAAAAGGAACAATGAAGTGCAAACACGATCATCGCGTCGGGCAAATGACCTAGTACCATTACACAAACCTAGAACAAATCACGGAAAGAAAAATATTAATTACGACGGAGTACAATTATATACTAACAAAAAACATTAAAGAAGCTAAAACTAATTTATATTAAAAAAAAATGTTAAAAAAACACATCTTCGACAGCTCCAACATAAATAAATAAAGTACTATACTACGTGGTATTGAATAGTGTGCACGGTGCTTTATAACAGTGCTGATAAGAATAGCGCGCTCGATGTTCACAACGACGCGCGCGTTCGAGCAATTTATTATGATGTACCCACTCACAAAATTTATTAAAATAACTAATTATGTACTACCTAACTGCCAGACAAGCGCTCTGGACTATTTTAACAATTACATTGTTATTATTAAAACTTTGTTTCTCATTAAGTGATTATATAAATCTTTGAGAAATAAATGATATTTTAACCGTATTTAATGGCTAATAGGCATGATGCCTGGGTAAAAAAATATCCATTTAGTCAGTCAGTCAGAAAATAAAAAATATATTAGACACGTATTTTTTGTATTATCATATTAATAAAAAATACTTAGATAAAACGCATTAAAGTTGGGGCTCGCTACGTCACAACTCAGTATAAAGTCTAGCAAGGCGTGATGTCATGCCACATTTTAACTCAATGTATCGCTGAATTAAAAATACGTGACCAATATTCTTTTTATATTCTACCTGACGAACAAAAAAAAATTTTAGTCATTATCTACATATATTGTCACTCATCTGTTCCAAAGCGACCAAAAATACCTAATCTAAGTGGTATGGTATTTCTCTATAACTATATTATTAAAGTCTACTAAGTGTGAGCAGATGTATGAACGTAAACGAAGCAAAAGAGTACCTATGTACGGATCGCAGCAGGTGGCATTCTGTAGTTTCTGCCAAGCCCCATGGGAAGAAGGCGTGAGTTTATGGAATCCCAGTCAAATCCTAAAAATGCAACCATTAATCTAGCTTAAAACTTGCTCAAAATCCAAAATCGATTCCCAAACTTTACCTTCTCGATTCAAACGAGAATCGATACTCACATCATCCAATTCATCCTATATAGGTATCGATTAAATATGGCAGACAATGACCCTGTTGTCGCGTCTAATTTTGAATTTGGGACCTACATACATAGTACAGATATATACAATATACTATACAACACACATACAATACATGCATTGTGTTTAAATATATTATTGTTCGTGAGGATCTATTTCAAGCTCGTGCATGAATGATGTATTGAAGGCATTCGTGGAATGATGACGTCATCAATGATGATGTGTAATTGCATGGAATATTACTGAATTAGCTCCTGGTATTGAGGTAAGTATCTTTAAACTCTCCCTGCAGCAAAATAATTAATTCATGTGTGCCCAAAAGGTCACTTTAATTTGTGTAATTTATTTCATTACCGCAGCTCTCATAATGGTGAAGAAAAACATCGTGAGGAAACTGGCTTGACCTAGAACCAATAAAATCGAAAACAAGTGACATCCCGCACTGGGCCCACGCGGTGGTATTTATTTGCGTTTTATTAAAGCTCACTATCTCACAGAGAGGAGGCCTATGTCCCAGCAGTACCAAATGTTGTAGGCTGATTATATTCCTGCTTATCCTCAGGTGTTTTGATTCCTTTAAACGTTTCCTGTAGCGACATCTGACGGCGACTTAACGAGCACACAATTCGCGAGTCCACAAGTCTGAAAAATTCTTCTTTGATTATGAGCATGGGCTGCTATAGGAAAATAGCATATTATTATGTCATGGTAATAATCCAGTCTGCTAGAAATATAAAACTGCAATGGACAATCCGTCTGATTAAATGCCTTGAGTTTGAGTCTACAGAATAATTGATGGCAATTTTCAAAGGTCATTTTATAGCCTGAAACCCATATTCAAGTCAAAATCAAAACATTTATTTTAAACCAGCTGTGCCCCGCGACTTAGTTCGCGTGGAAGTCGTTAGATACACAATATACTAAAATAACAGTCACATTTTAATAAAACTCCCTCGTCCCCCGACACGCCGCGTTGAATCGCCCGCCCTCTCTTTCACTTTGTTTTCGCTTAGTGTTCTAACTGATTTTTTCCTTTTGCTCGGCTTTTAAAGGTCATGTTAAATATAACCATCCTCGAGAACCGGGCTACCGAATGCAAAAATAATTTTTCAAATCTATTTTTGTTCATAATTTCATGGGTTTTAATGTTTTGCGCAAAAACCCAATTATTTTTCTAAAATAAAAGTAGCCTAAGTCACCCGCCGTAACATTAGCTATCTGCCAGTGAAAATCGCGTTAAAATCGGTCCAGCCGTTTCGGAAATTAGCCGGAACAAACAGACAGACAAAAATTTTAATTTCTTTTTGTTATAAGTTCCGTATATACCTTCATAATTATGCATTTAGTAAAAAACTATTCAATGTTATTTATTTGTATAGATGTATAGATAGACACTTATGTGGCACTTTTGAATGTCAAAATTTATATAATATATTAAGTATGGATGTTTATGGAAGAGGGGCTTGTGGCTACGAAATAACAGCCGCACGGGTCGATCGATCAGCTTAAGCTTCGCTTACCGCGGTTGGTCCGTAGATGGGTGACCATCTTTACATACCAAGACCCCTCCGTGCCTCGGAGAGCACGTTAAGCCGTTGGTCCCGGCTGTCATTCGTGTATCGTGGACAATCGTTACAGGTCGTCAGAAGCCCGAAAGTCTGACAGCCAGTCTTACCAAGGGGTATCGTATTACCCAGTAACTGGGTTGTGGAGGTCAGATAGGCAGTCGCTCCATGTAAAATACTGGTATTCAGCTGCATCCGGTTTGACTGGAAGCCGACCCCAATATAGTTGGGAAAAGGCTAGGCAGATGATGATGACGGATGTTTAGGGAAGAAGCTTGAAGGGAGCATGATTTACGATACTGTTATCTACAAACCATTTGCCAAACTTGATGACACCATACATTTGTCCTTACATAAACTTTTTTTTGGTCATAATTATAAAAATACTCACAAAAATATTGATTGAGTGGTAAACCTTCATAAATAAAGACCGTTCATTATCCATAGGCTATCCGACAAAGTGACGAGTTTCCACACTGTTAAAATGAAATTACCATAAAATCAATATGGCGGCCGCAAACAGGCTAATTTGACGTGCGGATGGTGCAATACGAGTATATTAACAATTATTTAGCTGCTCGTTGATTAGTATCGATAAATTTAAGGGTGTAGAAATCAAGTTTTTGTCGGTGTCT
Organism: Fissipunctia ypsillon; assembly: GCA_947568875.1. NCBI lineage: Eukaryota > Metazoa > Arthropoda > Insecta > Lepidoptera > Noctuidae > Fissipunctia > Fissipunctia ypsillon. The sequence continues at coordinate 2,392,896 of OX387659.1, read as the reverse complement.
ATTTAAAATAATTCTGTGACTTATTATAGACATTTTTCATTAAAAGCTTCCACACATATGAACACCAAAATTATCATACCTAATTATTTATCATATTTCAATTTTTCGAGCATGACATAATTCTTATCAGCACAACATGGGCTTGGAAAAGACAATTACAGCGAAGTATGTTTTTATGAAGAATATTATTATGTTTCTGGATAAGTTGCAAACGTGACTGAGTTGCAAATTGTACCAAAGACGAGGTTTTAAGATGTCATCATCATCTTCTTGCCCCATGTCCCATGTTACTTGGGACAACACGTTTTTAGTGTTCCGTACCCGAAGGGTACCAAACGAAACCATATTACTAAGCCTCCGCTATCCGTCGGTCTATCCGTCCGTCCGTCCGTCCGTCTGCCTATCTGCGTATCTCATAACCCGTAATAGTTGAAATTTTCACAGATTGTGTTTTTCTGTTGCCGCTATAACAACATCATCATCTGCCTAGGCTTTTCCCAACTATATTGGCGTCGGCTTCCAGTCTAACCGGATGCAGCTGAATACCTGCAGAATTTTATATGGAACGACTGCCTATCTGACCTCCACAACCCAGTTACTGGGTAATACGGTATCCCTTGGTAAGACTGGTTGTCAGACTTTCAGGCTTGTGACGACCCGTAACGACTGTCAAAGATACACGAATGCCAGCGGGGACCAACGGCTTAACGTGCTTTCCGAGGCACGGAGGGGTCTTGATATGTAAAAATGGTCACCCATCCACGGACCAACCGCGGCAAGCGTAGCTTAACCTGATCGATCGACTCATGCGGCTGTTATTTCTTAGCCGAAGCTCCGTGGTAAGGACGAAGAAGGGCACTCATGGTTGCGCGCCCGCTTGGGCACTAAAAATATTCCTGCGCAGATGATTGCTTCCGAATATTGGACTCCAAGTGACTATAAAGTCCCATGGTGATGGGTTGAGGTAGAGAGGTCCGGCTTGATGCAAACCGGACTTTTTCTGAAGCCTGCACATGGGCGGCTCTGGGGGTGCTGTTAGAGCGTCGTGGTCGCTTTCGCTCTGCATTGGGGTGACAGAGAGGACTAGGCAGCACCTGGAGTGGCAGAGCAGCCCTATTTAGAGGACGGTACTACTCTCCTTGCTCAGCCTGGGAGGGAGTTAGAAAAGTTGCCCTAAAATATGCTCGCCCCAACTCTTACCAAAAGTAGTAACCGCGGCTGCCTTCGCATCACTCAATTCGTGGTCGACGCAACAAGAATAATTTCGTCCGATGCACATCTTGGATCGCGTTACAACTTTGCATCTTCACCTGGGTAATAACAACTACCTGAATGTCATCGGTGTCTATACTCCTACGCTGGACAAATCTGATGACATTAAGGACCAGTTTTACGAGGACCTGACTCGCTGTATGGAGAGCGTCCGTCCCAGAGAGCAAATACTTTTGTTGGGCGATTTTAATGCTAGAGTGGGTCAGGATTTCTCTGCCTAGTCTAAAGTCATGGGCAGACATGGAGTAGGCAGCATGAACGACAATAGTCAACTGCTGCTCAATTTTTGTGCTCAATTTCACCTTACGATTACGAACACCATGTTCAGACTTCCCGCCAAGCACGAGAATACATGGATGCATCCGAGATCAAAACACTGGCATTTGATAGATTACGCTATCGTTTGGTAAATAAATGTTTCCCAAGTTCAAATCACCCGCGTCATGCGTGGTGCTCATTGCTGGACTGATCACAGCCTTGTGCTCCGCTTCCGTCATCGTCGTCCTTGCAGACCTGGAAGAACCAAGCCGGCGTACTTGAACGTAGACAGGCTTAGTGATCTTGAAACGAGGGAGAATTATGCTGAAGTCTTGGCTACCACGCTACCGTCTATTAGTAAGGAATTGGAGGGCTCTATCTGGTCACATTTTGGACACCACCTCAGTTACTTTAGGTCTAAAAGTTCGTAGGAGCAAAGACGGGTTTGATGACAACGATGGAGTCCTCAGAGAGGCAATTGATAAACACCGATGTCTCCTTTGGAAGGATAGAGCTCACCGCATGCACTGGCTTGCAGACACCAACCAGCTGGGAGAGTTCTACGCTGAGGTTTGGAAGTTGATAGACACTTCTTCTCGTACACAAGCGCCACTTAAGCCGTTGAGTGGCGAAGGCATTCTTAAAAGTAAGGAAGAAGTGTTGGAATGTTGGGTGGAGCACTTTGACAGTCTGTTGAATGTAGACCGGTCGGTAGACCTAGAATACATTCGTTCGATACCTCAGCTCCCCATTGACTGGGCCATTGATTGGGCTGGATGAGCATCTGGCATGTGGCGAGGTTGTCCTTGCCATTAAACAACCGCAAAACAAGCGCGCGGTCGGCATCGACTTTATATCGGGTGAGCTACTTAAATACGACGGTCAAGATTTGCATCCGATCTTAAGGGAGCTTTTCGATCTTATGTGGAAAAAAAAGTGTCCCACCAGCTTTTAAAGTTTCGCGTATCAGGGCTCTATACATATACAAGCAAAGGCGATCGTTCCAATTGCGATTCCTACCGTGGTATTTCACTGCTATCAGTCCCTGGAAAAGGCTTTGCCAGAATCTTACTAAACCGCCTTATGAAACTTTCCGAAAAGTTGTTGCCAGAAACCCAGTTTGGCTTCCGATCTGATCGAGGTACCTGTGAGGCCATATTCTCTATACGGCGGCTACAAGAGAAGAGCAGATAGCAGGTCCGTCAAATGTATCTCTGTTTTATCAACCTTGAGAAGGCTTTTGACAGCGTGCCTCGAGATCCCTCTGGGTGGTGCTGGGGAGGATGGGGTGCACGTCAGAAGTTTTTGAATTCGCTGTTGGTAGGGAACAATCCGACTTCTTTTCTGTTACCTGTGGGGTGAAGCAGGGTTGCGTCCTAACGCCGACATTGTTCGCGTTGTACTTTGCGGTTATAGTCCGGGAGGTACTGCAGGCTACTTCTGAAGGCATCTGCATCGATTTCCGCACCGATGGTAACATTTTCAATTTAGCGAAGGTCAGGGCCTCAAGTTTTCCTACGCAGTTGTTACGGAGATCTAGTATGCGGACGACTTATGTTTTGTGGCAGAAATCCCAGACGTGCTGCAATGGTTAATATCCGGTCTCGACAAGTCTTGCCGGAAATTCGGCTTGAAAATCAGTGTCAAGAAGATGGAGGTGATATCTTTGGACATCGACGGTCACGAGGCACTATCCATAAGACTCGGCGAGGATGAGCTGAAGCAGGTCGATCAGTTTCGTTATCTGAAGAGCACGTTGACATCAAAGTGTAGCCTTGATGCAGAGATCAACAGCAGGATTGGCGCTGCAGCTGCAGCGTTTGGTAAGCTGGATGCCAAGCTCTACAGATCGCCTGACTTAAGACTAGCTACCAAGGTCTCGGTATACATGGCGGCCATGCTGCCTAACATTTTATATTCAGCCGAAACCTGGACCTTGTACCGCCGGCACATCCGCATGCTGGACCGGGTCCACCTTCGATGTCTTAGGAGAATTCTTAAGATCCGGTGGTCTAATCGCATGCGGAACACCGAAGTGCTACGCAGGGCTAATGTTGGTAGCATTGAGTCTTACCTAATGCGGCATCAACTTCCGTGGTGCGGACATGTGTCACGGAGGATGAAGCAGCGAGTGGCGAAGCGCATCTTATATTGTGAACTTGAGGAGGGCAAGCGCAAGCATGGCGGACAGCTCCATAGGTATAAATATGTGCTTAAGCCTCACTTTAGCAAGTGCGACTTGGAGCCGTCTCGATGGGAGAAGCAAGCCGCTCAAAGACTTGAGTGGAGAATTTTGGCTATAACCAAAGTTCATGGTTTTGAATGACAACGGCGCCTTGAGCTTGATGCCAAGTGTGACCAACTGAAAGGCAATTAACTATAACTACATAGATGTGCTTACGTGCCCGCAATGTGCGAGGATTTTCACAAAAATATTCGTTATATAAGCCGCATGCGAGCTCATGAACGACAACTGCTGCGGAGTTGAAGCAATCGCCTCGGCTGAAATCGGTCGGATCGCATCATCATCATCGTAACAACTTAACAAGTTAGGAATTTGAAACTTCTAAAACACGCACTTGGTCGGTTTTTTTTCTATCATCGATATGACGACGATGGGCGGATATGGACCATTACACTATCCATCCATCCATTCGTTGGTCTTCCTCTCTCATCCATCAACATTTATATTCATATTTCTTTCAGTTTCATGCGTTTCGATATTAAGATACAAATGCCAAAACGCGTCAAACTTTAATAACACAATTTTTAACTAAATAAACTTAACTGTTAACGCAAACCTAGTTCTTTTTTCGCTCCACGTGGCAAACAAGTTAGTCCGAATTTCAGGAAATTTTTCACAGACATTTTAACATTTTTTTGCAGTAAAAAAAAACTAAGTGCCAAAAAACTACCTCACCCATCCGGGGTCATGAGGCAGCTGCTGAAATATTTCTGCTTCAACTTAATTTGCTGGAAAAAAAAATTGGCAGTTGTGTGTAGATATTATATAAGCTGTATCTATTCATACACGAAATCTCTTAAGGGGTAATTGTGCTCATCAATATGAACAACTTTTACTATGGCACCAAACCTTAAATCGCGAAAAAAAAATCATCTGTTCCATACATTTATGTTCCCATAACTCGTCAAAATGTAGGGAACAGCAGATTTTTATTTCACGATTTCAGGGTTGGTCCCATAGTAAAAGTTGTTCATATTGATGAGTACAACGACCCCTTAAGAGATTTCGTGTATGAATAGATAAACCTTATATATGAAAGATTGTTTTACTTTTTCTCATAAAGTATTTGAGGCATGACTTCTGCAACGGAATTTATAGAATATTTCCTATACGAATAAAATCCAAATCGGTCAACGCAAGTCGCGTTTGGGACGTTCGTGGTCTAAACTTGAAGTAAAATTTCCTCCGCCCCAATGCGTAACTACTTAACGTTTGTAATATGACTTAATCGTTCTATCAAATCCCGACTATGTGTCCCAAATAATTTAGAGGCACTGTATGACACTGGCAGACACCACAGTGATGTCATAAATTTTCCATTTTGCCAGTTCTGGCACGGAACACTAAAAAAGGGGTAGTCTCATCTGATCCATACTCGTACATCGCACAGAGATATTCAAACGTCAAAATACAACATCGACGCTCGCTACATCTACTGTGTGCGCTTTATATACGACCTTCATACAACACTTATTTCCGTGCAGCGTAAATCTGAAAACGTACAGAGATACATGAAATAAAAACAACAAACCGTTGCTTAGCTCTGAACTGCGTCCAGAAACCAATATTTTGCTACTAAAACTCAAAGAGCTAAATAGAAACTAACTTCAAATCGCAGATACTAACCGTCATGGAAGCAATTTTAAAACGCTTTTAGGTATCAGCAATTTAGTCGTTCAAACTTCGTGAATGGGGAAGTTTTCGCTTGTTTACACCGAACTGTAATGGAAAATGATTGAGACGACGCCGACGTTGCATTGCGAGACTGAATCACAAGGTACACAATTTATCAACTTGAAAGGACTATGTCTGACTGATCTGTAGGTTCGATAAATCTTTCTTGGTTGCACCACATAAACTTCTTATTTTCTCTTCTTATTCTACATAACATAACATAAACATCACGTCTTGTTTTCCCGAAGGGTTGGGCAGAGATGTACCTATAGTATACCCACATTTCGCTTTACATTTAATTTTCTTAGTCTAGTAGTGGGTTTCTTAACGATTCCACGATGCAGTCGAAATTCCGGTGACAACGTTTGGAAAAATGTACCACTTAGTACTCGGGTATATTTTGGCAAAGTATTACACTTCGGTGTAAAATGTTCGTGAGTGAAAACGTAGAGCCATAACACACGATTCAATTCCGTTTGAATCCTATAATAAGTGATTGTGTTTACATTTCGACCTAAAAAGTAATAATACGCAAATGTTCTGCTTCGTGGTAGCGGCCATTTTAAGGTTTTCGTTTGAGCGTTCGGGAAATTGAAGTCTTTATGAGAATTTTATTTACAAGAATACTGAAATGGGTAGATGATAATATTTTTAATGGAAATTTTAAAGTTCTTCTATTGTTTGAAGATAAAAGAAACTTGCACATGCAATAATAACATTTATTTAGTCAGATTCACCAGCTCAGTGGCTACCCAGTTAATTATTTTTAAGTAATTGCTTAGTGTACCATCTAAAAGTAAGTAAAATAATATATATTGACTGACATAAAATAGAAGAAAGTTACTTATACAAGTACCTTCGGTTCAAAGAACTAGTAAAGCATTCCCAAAACCGACAATACGATAAGCAAAACGCCTGATTCTATACATCGACGACGAAGTGCCAATAATATCTTCTAACTACTCGTACCTCTTAAAAAACATGCGAATAACGCCTTATCGTTTTGAATTTAAAGGCGTTATTCGCATGTTTGTTAGGCGTCAGTTAGGATTGGCACTTCGCCGTCGACATAGTAACCGAGAATGCGTAATTTAAGTACTAGACACCAAAACAAGAGACAACTCTCCCAACTATATCTCCGTCACCCAAATGACCGTAAATAAGCCTGTATGTATATATATGTCAACAAGACTAATATGTAGGCGTAGGAATGTTTCTTGGAGTTCGTACGTGTAGTAAGGGACTACTGACAGAACCCACCATACATTAACACACTCTTATCATACAAGTGTTCAGGCTAGAACCGACTTCCTTGGCTAAATTACAACAATTATGCTCAATGCTGAGATTATGGAAGACATGTGCGGTTACGTCGCATCTATAGGATCAAATTGGACATACATACAGAATGATTTTTTTTACCGTCTCGAAATTTTTACAGGATGTTCTATCCATGAATATGAACAACATTCACTATGGGACCAACTCTGAAATCACGAAAAAAAGAACAACTGATTCATACATTTTGGTCGAGTACGTATTGAACTTTTGTATGCATCAGCAGATTTTTTTTTTTCGTGATTTCAGAGTTGGTCCAGTAGTGCAAGTTGTTCATATTCATGGGTAGAACATCCTGTAAAAATTTCGAGACGGTAAAAAATATCATTCAGTATATTAAGTGCAAGAAGGGAAGCAAAGTAACATATTCCCTCATGAAAAACAAAATGCCTTCTATTTTTTTGTTGATTGCTGTTTTGTGAGTTTGAAAAGAACTATAGTATCAAGAGCAAAAGCAGCGTCTTTATATCTGACTAGGTGTGCCCCGCGACTTCGTTTGCGTGGAAGTCTTAAGATACAACAGCCACATTTTAATAAAACTCCCTCGTCCCCCGACCCGCCGCGTTGCATCGCCCGCCCGCGTTATTACTTCGTTTTCACTTAGCGTTCTTTTTGACTTTTTTATTTTTGCTCGGCTCCTAAGGGTCATAGCGTGATGTTAAATAGCCTATAACTATCCTGGAGAATTGGGCTACCAAATGCAAAAAGAATTTTTCAAATCCGACTTTTTGTTCACAATTTCTTGTTTTTTTTTTTTGCGCGGAACCCTAATTATTTTTCTAATTAAAAGTTACATTAGTTACTTCCCGTAACATCAGCTATCTGCCAGTGAAAGCCGCGTCAAAATCAGTCCAGCCGTTTTGGAGATTAGCCGGAACAAACAGACAGACAGACAAAATTTTAAAAATTGTTTTTTGTTATAAGTACTTTAGCATTTAGTGAAAAGTTGTTATTTTGACATTAAAAACAGACTTCAATTTTATTTATTTGTATAAATTTAGATGTAAATTTCACAACCAACCTATCTACCAGGTATGGAGACTCGGTTTGTTTATTGGGAGACAAATTGAATGTCAGGCGAGGCCAAAAATTGTAAGTGCTGTTTGAGGCACTTAGCAGTCTTAATATTATTATGAAAATAATGGTTACCCATCTTTAAACTAACCGTATTAAGTGCAGCTTAACCTTGCAGACCAATTTGTAATAATTACCCTCAAGCGGTGGAAATACCTTACCTTATGAGTAATTACAGTTTTGAGCCGTTTGGAGTCGAAACGCTTGGGTCAAGGTACCCGAGTGCGCGTCTCCTTTTTAAAGAAATTTCTCGCCGACTGGTCGACACTTCACGTGACCAGAGACCTTGTTCGTTTTTTGGCCAAAGAATTAGCATTTCCATTCAACGTGGCAATGCTGCCAGTCTTCTGAGCACATTTCCGGATGACAGCGATGCAGACGAATACTTCGACTTTTTGTTTTTGTATTTATCATTTAATTTAGTATCTAGTGTAAATAGTTAGTTGTGTTAATTAATATTGTAAAAGAAATAAATTGTAAGTAACATTGTAAAATAATTTTGGAACATTTATAATAATGTCCTATATTTAGTGACACCTCACTAATTTCGACGTTCTGCGGCTAAACCCCAATTTGATAACTCCAAGTCATGTTCGTCGTTTATTTTAAGGACCTGTGGGGATCGGATTTGGTTCAGCTCAGTAACGGTTCGGTCTTATGGGGGTTCGTCGATAAGTTTGATCGAATGTAGGTCAGTTTGATTAGTGGGATGCAGCGATTACGGAGCTGTCAATTTATCCAGATATGGCGATGTGGACTATGAAGATATGATGGGCAATTATAATAGAAGTTATATCATATCCACAAAAGTAGCTACAAAGTTTATCTGTAGGTTATATTTTTAACTTACTTTTAGGTAAAATCAAAAGTAACAGAGTGACTGCTCCTTAAGGATTACTCTTACACGGAGTCCTTACTTACCTATCTTGTGTAATACACTCACTCACACACGCCTACACACCCCAACACACCCCCACACATTACACACACAACCAGGCCTCCGTCACTCCATGTACTTGCGCGCTATAAGTGCCTACCGCCCAGCCGAGCGGTCTCGGTCCGCCGGCGGATCAAATTCAGTGCGGTTTTCGCAAGCGAAGCGCGCGCACGCCGTTCAATTTTAATAGTGCTGTTCGTTCGTACGCGTATTACGATGACGAAACAAACTTTAAAAAAGAGAACCGACTTCAAAACACTAAACCGTAAGAAATAATTTCTTCTTTGATGTCGGTGCTTTTTCGATTCGTAATTACCAGCTGTTAGCACTAACATAAAAAAAAAAACAAATTATTTCTTACGGCTTAGTGCTTTATTTGAAGTCGGTTCTCTTTTTTTAAGGCTTTTTTTTTCATTTCTAGTGAACATCTCCGAAGATCATCATCAAACTAAGAAGTATTATACTTATTTTAAAACGTTCTCCTAAATCCTTTTCTGAAAACCGCATCGATATCGGTTTAGCCAAACGCGAGATTATCGCGCACAAACATACATACCTACAAACCATACAAGTCAAACTTCTCAGTTTGACCTGTATGTCTGATCACCTCCTTTTTTAAGTTGGTTAAATATTTTATAAATGATAAAAATTTTAACTGCCACATAAAAGTCAGAACATATTCACAGTTCTCAATAACATAGATAAAAAGTTATGTTAATTTAATTTTATCGAAGAGGCAGCCCTGCGATTACTGTGGAATCGCGCGGTGCGAAGCAATCACTGCTGTACGCTTGAGCATTTAGGCGCATTTTAGCATACAGTGGTTGTTGACGCGAGGGAGTAGGCAATTATCGTAATAGGTATTGGAAATTTTCTACTGAGTGAAGTATCTGTTACGTAGTAACTATTCAGTAATCTGTGACACAACACACTACAAATTTGTTCTTTTTATTCTTTGTAAACCATACAGTAGAATGACACAGTCCATTTGAGATAAGTTTTTTTTTTGTTGATCATTTGTAAAGCTTAATCGTAAACTACCTCTTAAAATACATGTATAAACTAGGTTAAAAGGTAGAGTATTATTCTTGTACAGAATTTGCAACATATATATTTATAACCAAATATCAAATTGTATCTCAAACTCTGTGTGTTTTTTGGATAAATAAAGATTTTTATTATTTTATTAGGTCTCCGGTAAATTATGATCCGTTTTGCTTTTCTGGTGGCATTAAAAGTATGTTGTGTCAGCATAATTTTGGAAGTTAAATTATTTTGTCATTTAAGTGCAATAAGGCGTTTTCTATTGCTGAATTTAAAAAGCTGCTTATGTTATAATAAAGTGTAAGAATGACCTACTTATAAAAAAAAAATTAAAGGAATTACACCACTTATATATTACACACTATTTCCCAAATTGAAATATCCCGAAAATGTTTATATTATGAATAAGCTAATAATTAATATCTTCCCTTATTCTGTTCTTGCTACTGATTACTAATTCAGGTCTACACTTAGCACTAAATTCAAATTTCGATCACAGCTCAAACCTTTAAATCCGCATAAATCAGTCATTGGCGCATTAAGTCACTAGTTCGCGTCTATTTGAACGTAATTATGACAATTAACGTCTATTAATATATAATGAGGTTTACATATCTATTAATGCCACAGTGACGTAATCAGGGCGCACTATTACAAGCGCATGAGTAGATTTCCGACAGAGAGCAAGACTCAAACAATATTGTGATTACTATTCTATCGTGAGTCTGGCGAAATTGGGTCTGCTATAGGTACACCTCTGCCTAACCTTTCAGGGAATACAGGCGTGATGTTATGTATTCTCTCGTATCGACACAAATATTATTATTTCATTATTTTTTTTTTATTGTATCTCATTGCGTGGACTAAAAAATTAGCCTATCACGAAATTGGTTTTGGAATAGACTGCCATATCACCACCAGTGAAAGTTTTTTAATGAACCCTCTAGTACTCTCAATATTCTTCTCCTGCTCATATTTGCCATTATCATCAAACTTCAAGGCTACCAATAACATAGAAAAATTTCCACCCATTCGTTCCTTAAGACACGGAAGAAAACAGCAATATATCCTCTAGTCAAGGGCACATCCCCCGTGGGCGGTGACATACGATTTAATTATAAATGTCACCAACAAATCCACGCAGACGCCGGGAGTAACAAATTAACGTGAATATCACTCTCCATTACTAATGGACCAGCACTTAAAGTGTTGATCACGGATGTATTATTCAAAGATCAACCATTATTGGGACACGTGGAGGCAAATTGTGGAGTAGTTCAATCACAACAAATAAAAAAAATTAGGTGTCTGTTTGTAATGTCAAAATAACAACTTTTTACTAAATGCATAAGAAAGTATATTCGGTACTTATAACCAAAAAGCAATCTTTAAAATTGTTGTCTGTCTGTCTGTTTGTTCCAGCTAATCTCCGAAACGGTTGGACCGATTTTGACGGGACTTTCACTGCTGAAAGCTCATATTACGGGAAGTAACTTAGGTTACTTTTATTTAAGAAAAAATATTAGAGTTCCGCGCAAAAAAAAATTAAAACCCATGAAATTGTGAACAAAAAGTCGGATTTGAAAAATTATTTTTGCATTTTGTAGCCCAATTCTCGAGGATAGTTCTAGGATATTTTAGATTACGCTACGACCCTCAGGAACCGAGCAAAAAAGAAAAAAAGGCAGAAACAACGCTAAGCGAAAACGAAGTAATAGCGCTGGCGGGCGATGCCACGCGACGGGTCGGGGGACGAGGGAGTTTTATTACAATGTGGCTGTTATTTTAGTATATTGTGTTTCTTACGACCTCCACGCGAACGAAGTCGCGGGGAACATCTAGTCATTAATAAGTAAATTGTAATTTTCGGCGAACGCCTAGCTCCATTACTCGCTTCGAGATTATGTATGTCTACAGATTTTTCATTGCACTTTGAAATTACTCTTCGCTAAATGGCAGCAATGGTTAAGCTATGTTTTGCGCGGTGGGTTCGTGGATGGGTGACCATCCATTACATATCGAGACCCCTTCGTGCCTCGGAACGTTGGTTCCGTCTGTCATTCGGAGATCTTTAACAGTCGTTACGAGAAGTCAGAAGCCCAAAAGCATAACAACCAGTCTTACTAAAAGGAATCGTGTTACCCAGTATCTGGTTTGTGGAGGTCAGAGGTCAGTCGCTCCATGTAAAGTATTGGTATTCAGCTGTATCCGATTAGACTGGAAGCCGAGCCTAACATAGTTGGGAAAAGGCTGGGCAGATTGACTCGGCAATGAATATCAAATTAAAACAAATAGATTTCGTCTAAGTCTCGACGTCGTCAAAGTCGCTCAAGTTTTTATAGATATTTAAGATGTTTGACGTCACAGCTATAAAGCGTCTGACGTCTATAAAGTGAAAGACGTCATCATCCAACTTTATTCTATTATTAACAAGAATGTATAGAATTCTAAAAAGAATATATTTAAAACTCAATCTTATTTGTATTAAACAATTGCATACCACAGGCGCGTGTGTTGGATCATTTAGTTCCCTTCAAAATGGTTGAGCTGAACGGTGCTGATCCATGCATATTGTTCGTGAATGGGTGCTGTTAGTTGGGACCAGTCATAGCTACCATGTACTGGGTAATATGTCTTTCATTGACTTCAATGTGCCCTGGCGGCTGAGTGTCATGGTTACGCAAATGTCTCGCTGATGGTAGCGCGTGTGTTGGATCATTTTGTTCCCTTCAAAACGTTAAACTAAATAGTGATCAACGCGTCATGTTCGTGAACGGGTGACATGAGTTGGGACTGGTCATCTCTTATGCTACGGAATATTTGAAATTTTATTTTTTTACCTAATCTGGACGCTTTTGTATCGATATGTATAATTTTAAAATTTTCATAAAAGCTTGAGGCGTGAACGTCCTTCTTACACTTAAAGATAAGCCTCAAGCTTATAAGAAAATATTAAAGTTATGTTTACGTAAGTTTTATTTAGTACTTTTTAGTTAAATAAATGTTTGTTTTTAAAAAGAGTTTTACTTATAATTTATTTTGTACTTGTGGCATTAGAATTTGATAAAATATCTTTTCTATCACCTTCACTTGTAAGGTACTTATTACGACACATCTAACGAGTCCAACACAACATCTATCTCGCGATCTTGTAAAGTTGAGGTGCACAGGAACACCTGTGGCCACTTTCGGGCATTGTCATCGGACCCTGAACTACACCCAGCCCAAACACATCAGGGCTATCTTATTTAGTTAAGGAAATCCTGTGGCCACCTTCTGGCTTTATAGAGGTATGGGGAACAGGATGTAAAGTTCACTCATCCTCTATAGAAAAGGGAGGATCCTCCGACCAGACGGGTGTTGTGTCTGGTGGGCTACTGCCCGACGGTTGATGTCGGGATGTTGTATTAGGGCTATAGTATTTGGCAAGATAAAACCAATGACTGCAAACACAACATGGCTATCTTGATTAGTTGAGGAGTTCCTATGGTCAACTTCCAGCTTCATCGTCAGACCCTAGATAGCACCTAGGTAAAACCATTTAAGCATAAATGGTAAAATGTGAGTGCCCTATATGTGCACCTCTGCCTAACCCTTCGGGAAATAGACGCGTGATGTTATGTTATGTTATTTGAGGTGTTGACCGTACAGTTAACACATCAATGTTTATAGCGAATGTTAGGTTAAACGAGGGACATGCTTTAAGGGATTGAAATACTTATAAATATGAACAACTTTTACTGTGAGACCAACTCTGAAATATGAAAAAAGAAACAGATGTTCCCTACATTATGTATGTACAAATTTATGGAGCAGCTGATTTTTGTTCGCGATAGCATCACTTTATATACGCTCCAAAATCACACATTCTGAAAATCGGGAAAAGCTCACACCATTTCAGTCGTAGAAAACGAATGCATTGGAAATAAGACTAGTGCACTCACCCGTATTCGTTCGAGCCCGTCGATTCGCTTGCAGGCGACGATGTCCTAGCACTCTTTTGTTTTCAGATGAAGCGGACTGTGACGTCAAAATACCTGGGTATTAGGTAGTGTAGAGTATAAAATGTCTTCGTTTAGTGCTGGGTATTTCAAGTAAGTATTATTATTGTGTTAAGTATTCGATGAAGAATAGTTAAGGAGCAAAAGTGAACTGGGAAAAACTGTGCTATAGTAGAATTTAATTTCAGAGAAGAATTGTGAAGTTAAGGGCCATAACATCACACAAATAATGTAGGTACATCACGTACTTAGGTACTTAATGTGACGCCTCAGAGCTAAATTTAAAAAAAGAACTATTAATATGTAATTTTGTAAAGTAATTTTGTTATTTTATTCAATTTTTTTACAAAATTTTTAAAAGATCTTTATTGAACCCATATCTTATTAAGTAACATATGTAATACTTTTCTACTATGTTTCTCACTGAATAAAAACAATTAACCACCCAAAAAGCCTACCTAGAAATCCAAAAGAAAAATCCATTCAAATATGACGCTAAAAATTCAAACATTTAATACTAACATCAAAACATTTAGTATCATTAAACAGCGCTAAAAATTAACTGCCCATGGTCAAACAAGGTCGAGTTAACACTTACCCCGTTACTAATTAACATTAAGATAAAGAGATAATTAAGTTAAAAGGGATGGGATCGCCTGACGGGTGTTTAGATTATCAATTACTTGAACAACAGTTTGACCCCCTGAACGGTAAATGGTCATGATATTATTATTTTAATTCCAAAACTTAGCACGCCCAAAATAATTTTTATGGGCTATTATTACGTACACAGGTGATTTAAAATTAAAACTATTGCTGATAAACCGCCTAAAAATCGTTTCTAACGAAACGATTAGAAACTTAGGTACTTACTGCTTGGATCAGTAGTCAAAAATATGTTAGTAGCTGTACCTGTTGCAATCAATCAATCTGCCTAGCCTTTTCCCAACTATGTTGGGGTCGGCTTCCAGTCTAACTGAATGCCGCTGAATACCAATATTTTACATGGAGCGACTGCCTATCTGACCTCCACAACCCAGTAACTGGGTAATACGATACCCCTTGGTAAGACTGGTTGTCAGACTTTCGGGCTTCTGACGACCCGTAACGACTGTCAAATATCCACGAATGACAGCCGGGACTATCGGCTTAATGTGCTTTCCGAGGCACGGAGGAGTCTCGGTATGTAAAGATGGTCACCCATCCACGGACAACCTCGGCAAGCGTAGCTTAACCTGATAGATCGATCGGTGCGGCTGTTATTACTTAGCCTCTAGCTGTACTTGTTGTACCTGTTGCAATGCCACAAAAAGTAAAAGAGTGTTTGGTTGTAATTTTTTAGACCAGAAACCCTCGAGGGTGTTCTCAGAAGACCCTACCAAAGTTTAATTACAATCTGATCAATGGTTTAGAAACGCATAGAGGACAAACATACAAACATTCAATTAAAGGTATTTAATTATAAGATACTGCCTCGTTGGTGTAGTGGCCGCAAGCGCCACTGCTGGGCATGAGGTCCTGGGTTCGATTCCCAGGTCGGGCAAAGTGTTATTGGGTTTTTCTATCTGGAATTTCTCAGTAGCAGCCCGGAGTCGGGATTTGTGCCCGGTAGATGGCAACAGGCTCGCCCCTATTACATGGGACTTAAACATAACTAGCGAAATGTGGGTGCACTATAGGTACACCTCTGCCTAACCCTTCGGGGAAACAAGGCGTGATGTTATGTTATGTAATTATAAGATATGAAATTACATCTCGAAATAAGACACCCTTAGTTCAGAATTAGTTAAGAGGAGCTCGTGGCTAAGTAATAACAGCCGCACGGGTCGCTCCATCAGGTTAAGCTACGCTTGGCGGGGTTGTCCGTGGATGGGTGACCATCTTTACATACCGAGACTCCTCCGTGCCTCGGAAAGCACGTTAAGCCGTTGGTCCCGGCTGTCATTCGTGGATCTTTGACAGTCGTTACGGGTCGTCAGAAGCCCGAAAGTCTGACAACCAGTCTTACCAAGAGGTCTCGTATTGCCCAGGTACTGGGTTGTGGAGGTCAGATAGGCAGTCGCTCCATGTAAAATACTGGTATTCAGCTGCATCCGGTTAGACTGGAAGCCGACCCCAACATAGTTGGGAAAAGGCTAGGCAGATGATGAGTTACTTATGTACTTTTTTAGGGTTACGTAAGTCCAAATGAAAAAACGGAACCCATATTAGGATCACT
Organism: Fissipunctia ypsillon; assembly: GCA_947568875.1. Classification (NCBI taxonomy): domain Eukaryota; kingdom Metazoa; phylum Arthropoda; class Insecta; order Lepidoptera; family Noctuidae; genus Fissipunctia; species Fissipunctia ypsillon. Next base: position 2,376,835 of record OX387659.1, on the reverse strand, counting down.
TATGTGTTTGTCTGTCTGTCTGTCCATCTGTTACAGTTGATTTACTCCGCATCTACTGAACCGATTAAGTTGAAATTTGGTACACATATGAATTTCTGTGACCCAAATACGAACGTGTAACGTAAAAAAATTAATTATGTATATAGGATTCACTTTTGGGGGAAAATTATAAAATTTAAAAAAAAATCTGACATACTGTACCGTGTAACATATCAAATGAAAGGGATTAATTTGTGGATTTCGAATATATGTTTTTTTGTAATTATAAAATAAACAGTTTTAAAATTATTAAAGAAAAAAGTTTAAATTTACCATACATTAAAATACATAGAGATATTACATAATTATAATTTTGAGTACAATGAAACTGCTTATTTCTTGAGAAATTTCTTCCAGCAGACCTGCGAAAGGAGAAAAACAGACAATAGTGTGTGAGAACAAGAAGAGAAAAATATGAATATGCGAAGTCTTAAACCAAAATATTAAATACACCTACACGTTTAACGCAAAAAATTAATTTAGAGCCCTTACCGACATGGCCCTGCATTGTTAGTCTCACTTAAAATCATAAGTTTGTTTCGGCATTTCTTCTAAGGGTCAGTTAGCTAAGATATACCGCCATCTAGTTTTAAAATATTGACCAAAAAAAGTAAGTGTAAAAGTGTCTTAAAAGACCTACTTGTAGAAAAAAATCAAACCTGAAAAACATTGATATTGTAATTAATTTCAAACACCAAATATCCACAACATCAGCTTGTAATAAAACCTAATAATATTCAAAACTTTCCGAAGTACAATTTCGTTCAGTTGGCGAAAATAAACTTTCATTATTACCAAAAATTGTATGACGTCAAAAACTTTGTGAACGAACGCAAAGTATGTATTACGACAACAAAGTTGGGCCAAGTATGTAAACGGGACCTTAGGCTCTTCGTACACACACGTTTTTCTTGCCGTGAAAAACTACGGTTTAATCGCCGTGTGTAGGCACGGTCTTCAGTGTTGTATGGATCATAGATATGGAAGCTTGTTGATTGACACGTTTTTTCTACGACGCGGTTTAGACGCCGTACTGTAAAGAAACCGTGCCGTGTACACAGGGTCTTACAGGGCACTTAGGTTATGTTGTGGGGAATATAAAATAATGTTAACTTCGAAAACATACTGGTAAGGTCATTAGCGAGATGTTTGATTGAGTATTTGTGAGATTTGAATGTTGCGGTGCTGATTCCGTAATGATGGGATACTTAACATCATGTCCTGCTTGACAAAATCTGCTAAGCCCTAAGCCCTGATCTCTGCACATTTTAGGAAGTTACGGACGCTACTCATAAAGTAATATGTTTTTGGCTGACAGAAATAGATTGCCAACACGAGAAGGAGGAGGAGAAGATTGTTCCACTGCAACGTGAAAGCATCTTGACATAGCTCCAATGAAAGGCTCGGTGGAGGAGGTATGGTTTAGTCAGAAAGAGTTTGACAGAACCCTTCGAAAACATCAGGGTTTGGGACATATTTATATGAGAACTTTCAACTTGTTTTTTCCAAAGGTTGCATAATGCATATACAAGGTGTAACATAAATAACGCACAACCTCTTAAGGGATCATTGTACTCATCATTATGAACAACTTTTACTATGGGAACAAACCTGAAATCGCGAAAAAAAATTCAACTGTTCCCTACATTTTGACGAGTTATGCGAACATAAATATAGGGAACAACTGTTTTTTTTTTGCAATTTCAAGTTTGGTCCCATAGTAAAAGTTGTTCGTAATGATGAGTACAATGACCACTTAAGAGGTTGTGCGTTATTTATGTTACACCTTGTATATGCATAATCAGCCTGTAATGTTCCTACTGCTGGGACATAGGCCTCCTCTCTGTGAGAGGGCTGTAATCTATCACGCGGGCCCAGTGCGGGTTGGTAGATGTCACATGTCTTCGAATTTTTGGTTCTAGGACATGCCGGTTTCCTCACGATGTTTTCCTTCACCGTTTTGAGAGCAGTGGTGATGAAATTATTCACACATAGTAAAGCGCCTACCTGGGTTCGAACCCACAACTCGTAAGCTGCGGCCATTACCACTGGGCCACCACTGCTCTCACCACTGCTCACTGTTCTAAAGGTTAATAAAACTGAAACCTAATTATAATATCACAGAACATTACCCCCAAAAATTCCAATACAGGGGCGTTACCCCCTAATATAACAAAATAAAAAAAGAAACAAAGTTACCAGAGTTTTTTGGAAAACAGTTGTTTATTACTTGCAACAATGTATTCGGGGGCTTTGGGGTAAACAGTCCCCCACAATCAATCAAAACATACCAAGTTGCTGTGACATTGACGTATTAAGTTATTTCATTGAAACCACAGGAGAATATTGTTTCGTTAACAATAAACAGGCTTATTCACAGCAGCTGGCTAAAAATATATTCAGGGGCTCGATCGATCGGCGTGGTTAAGCTGTGAGCTGCGCTTGCCGCGGTCAGCCCACGATTAGGTGAAACTTCTTTCCACATCGAATCACAGTTCCTCGCATGAAGATAGGCAGAAACAATAGACATTCTTGCTGTTGCTGCGATCCTTACAACCTCCATTTGGTTTCTCCAAGTTCCATAATTAGGCACTTTAAAACGCCCATCCTTCACTATTTCCTAGTATGCTACAGTATTTTTAAATCACGAAGCGATACGCGCTTTACTTGAGTTTACCAAGTGTGTAAACACGCTGTGCATGTGTGTGTAAGCGCAGGAGCTCTCGATACCGAGACAATGGCGAAGTCGGAAAGTGTGCGTGTGTGTGTGCTGACTCTACTCGTCTTCACGCACACATTCACAGCGTGTTTGAAGACTTGGTAAACACACGTAAAGCGCATACTATATCGATTATTGCGTCTGAAGGTCAATTCCCGTAGTTAAAAACGTTCAAATCTAGTCTCATCTCGGCGACAATAATTTAATGTCAAAAACTTGTCATAAATGTAGGTAGGTATAATACTGGTACCTATTTTTGACAGAATGAGACTGATATTAGAATTCGAATGTTCTTGAAAATATCGGAATTGCCCGTCTGGTTCTTGTCCGCGGATATAGTTTTTGATGAATATTACCAGCACGCGTAGCTTGACCGAAGAAGTTGAGGTAACGAGAGCCACAATGACATAATATATCATAGAAAGAATTCTACGGCGCGACGTGAAAAATGAAGATAAAAAAAACATACGGGTCGATTTGAGAACTTCCTTTCTTTGAAGTTGGTTAAACGGAAATGTAACTTTGTCTTCTATTCGTAGATATAGAAGTGTAATGTCCCCTCGACAAAATTATTGTGAGTGTCCATAGCACCCGCCCTGAATTTAGAAATAGGTTAAAACCCACTAAAAATCTCCCACGTTACACACTAAATCTCATTCCATAATTAATGCTTTGTCTACTACAAGTTCGGATTTTATTAACATGACGATTCTAGTCTCTATCTCTTCTAAATTAAACCTTGCACTTGGTATGTTACAGTTCAAAGTTGCTTGTTTGCAGTCTCTTAAGCCACGGCATACCTTAGGCCGTGAATACACTTTGTCTGTGAGACAAATGTGTCTCATACATATACAGCGATTGTACGGCAAGTTTATGTTGATGAGATGATGTCGTAAAGACGCAGATGCGACGATAATATTACAATCGTATCTTTGGCGGTAGGTGAGGACGTTTTGTGAATGTATGCACCTGTAATATTGCGGTTCATAGTAGAAAGGACAGGAAGATATTCGGCCAGTGACCAGCAAAATACGAGTCTGAGCATTTTATAACGGTTTGTGCGATACATCTTAGGCACACAAATAAACAAAATTTCTGTCTGTTTGAAATGACAAAATAACAACTTTTTACTAAATGCATATGAAAGTCTATACGGTACTTATAACAATAACACAATTTTAATATTTTTTGTCTGTCTGTCTGTCTGTTTGTTCCGGCTAATCGGAACGGTGACTCTGAAACGGCTGGACTAATTTTGACGGGACTTTTACTGGAAGATAGCCGATGTTATAAGGAGTAACTTAAGCTTCTTCTTTTATTTTGGAAAAAATATTAGGGTTCCGCGCAAAAAAAAATAAAACCCATGAAATTGTGAGTGTTATTATTGTAAGTCCGGTATCCATTATTGCAGTGCAGGGCAAAGCCCACGTTTCCTCCATTACTTTAATAATACCTACAGCTATAGATACCTATTAAATATCGATGGTAGATACCTACCTATCTAGCAAGTTTCAATTGACTATTAAAAATCTAAGAATCGATTTATCGAAATCATGGGAAATAATAAATGATTTTATTTCTGTAACTGTTGGAGTATAGCAAAAACAAATCGACCCTACTTCAACACTATTAGTCTTTCTGTTTGTAACTCATAAATATTATTTTTTACTAGAGCCCGCCTTACCACTTGACCGAAATCCTTACAGTCCCATAGCGACTGTACTCTTCTATTAGCCTTATGTGAGACCACACGTCTCTCGTAATATTAGTATATCACACCTTCCAATATATAAAGGATAATAAACATACTAATGAAATCCTTCGAACCGCCTTTCCTTTGGTGTCCCCCCTTTAACCCTAACAGTAACTAGGTTTGTACAAACACTTTTACACTTCAATCATTTATTTTTTTACTAGATGAAGCCGGCGTTTCCTATCTGACAACTCTGAGAAGATAGGCCGAAACAAACTCAGAGGTCACGGTCTCTTTTAAAGTCCAGACATAATCTTGGTCAGATCATGTGAAGACCATGTACATTGGTGTCTGAAATGGTCTTTTGAGGAAAGAAGCACATAGATTGAGTGGACCTGTCCAGTCAGTGCACGCATCTGTCAGTAATCGCACAGCTCAACTTAAAACTTAAGGAGCTCAACGATAAAAAAAAAACAATAATCATGTAAGTCGTAACAATCAAACAAGAAGAAAATCAAGTTTTCCAACTTTTCGACACAGACAAGTTCAATACGACAGAACTGCGGGTACATTTAGTTCAATAGAAACTATATATAAACTCGATAACGTATTCTCTCAAATCATTTTGAAGGCAGTTCATACTTCATGTTCTCCTACTTCAGACTAGCTGCAAAAAGTTACGTTTTTGTCAATATCACTGACTTGATATCCGTGGCTACTCAATTCTAGCAAAAAAGGGTCTGAAAATGAGAGAATATCATAGTTTAAAGTCCATCAAAATTTAATGAAAATTGACATAAACGACTCGAGATAACATACGTGTACTTGTCTTTCTACAACAGTTTTAGGGGTCATTAATATTTACTATATTATTGTATCTATATACATCTGAATACATATACACCTATACAAATAAATGAAATTTAAGTGTCTGTTTGTGACGTTAAAATAACGTATGTTTACTAAATGCATAATTATGAAAGTAAAAAACAAGTTTTAAAAATTTAGTCTGTCTTTCTGTCTGTCTGTCTATTTGTTCCGGGTAATCTCCGTAACGGCTAGACCGATTTTGACAGAACTTTCACTGGCAAATAGCTGATGTTATAAGGAGTAAATTAGGCTAATTTTAATTTCGAAAAAGAATTAGGGTTCCACGCAAAAAGAAACCCATGAAATTGTGAACAAAATCCGATTCAAGTAGGGGAAGCATTGACATCCACGCGGGCGAAGCCGCTGGCATCAAATAGTTTATAATAAATATGCCACACTCAAGGACAGAGATTCGAAAAAATTCAACATTGAGAAAAAAATACCCTCCTTGCTTCGGTTCAGTCGGGTAAAATTAATACTAGGTATTTAGTTTCGGAACATAATTATTTTATAGTTACAGTAAATCATGCGGTGACGTAATTTCATAATAATAATATGATTTTCTACATTTTCATATTCCTTTTCCACATCGCGTCTGCGCTCACTCTTTGCCCACTATTTCATCTCAGCGACAGTTGACGCCGTCTCCGAAATGAAAATTAAATTGCCACATAATTGACGCGAAGTCTTCATTCTAAACACGCGACATGTTTGAACTTGTTTTATTCCAACATTTACGTTACCTTCGTTATTTGTAAGAGCTTTCTTACGTTGATTTGAGTTACGAGTATATAAAAATACTACATTTTTATATCATGAAGCAACACGCTATGTTCACGTGGTTACCAAGTGTACAAACACGCTGTCAATGTATACGTGTACACCCACATTCCGACTTCACCATTGTCTCGGACGGTACCGAGAGCTCCTGCGCTTACACACACATTCACAGAACGTTCGTACACGTGGTAACGTAAACAGCGTGTCGTTTCATGAGATAAAAATACTATAAGTAAATGAAGGGATTATGATTTATTGTTTTCGCTGAGTGTAATGTAAACGTTGATGATTGCATGAATGTGTGAAAGAGTCGAATGCTAAGGTGTAAGTGAGACAAATGACTTATGCCAAAGACGTATGCTTGAAACGACTTGGAAGATATTTAAAAAGTTAGAATGATAGTGGCTTTTGAATGACGAAGAAAAGACGATAAGACGAAATATATTTTTTTATTTTATTTTATGTAAGTTTCTAAATTAGAATACATGTTTTTACTAATCCTTGTGTTCGTACTTGCAACTTATAACATTTATCTACCAAAAAGTAAAGTCCAACGGCCCGCCACTCAGCGCTGCCGTCGCAACGTGACGCTGGCAAAATAGACGACACCAGCTCAACTTCTGAAAAAAAAAATCTATTTTTATGTTCTCTACTAGTTTATTTACCAGAATAAACCAGTTTGTGATATTTCCTTTACTTTTCCTCTGACTTCAGGCCTTATTTTCACATTTATGTTACAGACTAGCTGTGCCCCGTGACTTCGTTCGCGTGGATGTCGTTAGATACACAATATACAAAAATAACAGCCACATTTTAATAATACTTCCTTGACCCTACGCGAGTAACAGCTACGAGCTCAACATGTATCGACCTAATATTCACAAACAACCACATTCATGAATTTGACTTAAAAGTTTTAAACCTGGGACTCTCAGACCATAAAGGAATAAAGATTTCAATACCTACCAACGACCCTACAATAAAAAATATGACACAAATGACAACTCAAAAAAGATTTTACAACAAACAAAATATGGAAGCGTTCAAAGCTGAACTACGGAAAGTAGATTGGAGTAATAAAATTGATACAGATCAAAACACTAACACAAATTACATATCCTTCCATAACCATTTACAAAAAATGTTAGACCAGTGCATCCCGAAGAAAAACATAAGAATTAAAAGTACGCCCCCTAAAACGTGGCTAACTACTGGTTTAAAAGTGGCGTGCAAACATAAACGGTTACTAAAAGCACTAATAACTACAACCAATAATGATATACTACATAAACATTACAAACAATACGAAAAAATACTCAAGAAAACGGTAACCTACTCCAAAAGACTAAATTATATAAAAAAATAAACAAATCTGAAAATAAAACCAAAACAATGTGGCAAATAATTAAAGAGCGTACAAATAGACAAAACAAAAAAACAACAGGTAATATGCAATTGCGCGTGAATAATAATCTTATAGATAATGCGAAATTCATAGCAAACGCTTTCAATGACTATTTCATATCAGTTGGCAAATCGGACAGTACAATCGGAGATAGTGCTGCAACTGGCCGCCCGGGGCCCTCACAAAGCGAAAACTCTATTTACATTAGCCCAGTGGACCCAAACGAAATAAAATTTATAATTAAAAAACTAAAAAATAAACGAAGCTATGGACACGACGAGCTACCGCCAATACTAATAAAATTATGGAATTAGTAATGCCACTGACTCTACTAATAAATCAGTCCCTTGACGAAGACTGTGTTCCCGACCTGCTTAAAGTAGCAGTAATAAAACCGATCCATAAAAAGGGAGATCAGACCGACACAAATAACTTTCGGCCTATAGCCGCATTACTTACATTCGCGAAAATTTTTGAGACAGCAATGTCAAAACGACTTTACTCATTTTGTGAAAAGTACAAAATCTTCAACGATAGTCAAAATGGTTTTAGGAAAAATAAATCTACTACACTGGCAATATTCAAATATATACAAGAAGCACTAAATATTATAAATAATAAAAAACATGCAGTAGGGATTTTGCTAGACATGAGCAAAGCCTATGATAGAGTGTCTAATAAGATCCTTATACATAAATTGTATGAAATAGGTGTCAGAGGCACAGCCTATAAATGGTTTTGCTCTGACTTAGAAAATCGGGAACAATATGTAGAAGTAGATTATAAAGATGCACAGACTGGCCTGATAACGCATGTTAAATCTGATAGAGCAAAAGTAACCATGTCAATTCCTCAAGGTAGTGTTTTAGGGTGCCTATTGTTCCTAATATATATTAATAACCTCCCTAAAGAAATAAATTCATACAGTGTCCTATTTGCTGACGACATTTCAATCATTTTTCCTTATGATAATAACGGGACCCTTAACGAAATCTTAAATGACATTCTTACTAACATATGTAGTAGCATGGTTGAAAGACCATAATTTAGAAATAAATTTCTCGAAGACGAAGTTGATGCAATATGGACCATATCAGAAAGAAAAGGTAGATATCGACTTCTCATATAATAATACAAAATTACAATGTGTAAACGACTTTACACTGCTAGGCCTGACTGTCGATACAAATATAAACTGGAAAGCTCATATACAAACCCTATCAAATAAATTGGCTAACTTTATATACGCCTTAAGAGAACTAAAAAAAGCAACCGACTTCAAAACAGCTCTTTCAGCCTACTACGCATGCGCATATTCGTGGCTAAACTATGGAATTATAATGTGGGGAAATAGTGTAGATATAGAGCGACTCTTCATTTTACAAAAAAAAATGCGTTCGAATCCTAGTAAATATAGAAAGTACGGAAAGTTGCAAACAATACTTTATAGAACATAAAATACTTACGCTATCAGGTATTTATATCCTAGAAGCTAGTAAATTTGTGAGAAAATACCCGTCGCTTTTTCCGCTAGCAAAACAGCAACGCCCACAACAACACAGTCTTAGAAACCGATATCTAAACGAATTAGCGGTACCAACCTCAAAACTAGCTATGTTTCATTCTGGGCCTCTGGCCATGTGCGTTAAAATCTATAATAAACTCCCGAATTCAGTTAAGGATACAGAGTATGACAACAAATTTAAAAATGACCTACAAAACCACTTAAAATCATATTATAGCCTAAAAGAATTTTTAACCGAGAAATAAAATTAAATAAATTAATATCGACTTGAACACATTACACATACATAACTAGGTACTCTATAAAACATCAGTCCGCTACTACCTCATTCCTGTATTTTTTAGTGATTACTTTCTATTTTATTTTATCTGAAAATGTGACATATTATAATGTAAAACTAATCTATTGACATTAAATTAACTGAGATAATAATGACATTTAGGCTCATTGCAAATGACATAAATTGTAGTAAGTATGAGATTATAATATGAAAATGATAATTTATTTATTTTATTTAGTTTATAAGAATGCCATAATGTATAATAATAATTAATAATTTTTAAATTAATCTATATTAACAAATTATATGAATAATGATAGCATGTTAAATTAATTAAAACCTATCGCCTAAACATTGCTGTGCCCTAGCAGGGTTCATTGTTTGGAACTATCATAATGTAACAACCTGTAAACAACATGAAATGCAATAAATGAATGATGATGATGACCCCCGACCCGTCGCGTTGAATCGCCCGCCCGCGCTATTACTTCGTTTTCGCTTAGTGTTCTTTCTGACTTTTTCTTTTTGCTCGGCTCCTAAGAGTCGTAGTGTGATGTTAAATAGCCTGTAACTATCCTCAAGAATAGGGCTACCAAATGCAAAAAGAATTTTTCAAATCCGACTTTTTGTTCATAATTTCATGGGCTTTAGTTGTTTTGCGCGGAACTCTTATTATTTTTCTAAAATAAAAGAAGCCTAAGTTACTTCCCGAAACATCACCTATCTGCCAGTGAAAGGCCGTCAAAATCGGTTCAGCCATTTTGGAGATTAGCTGAAAGAAACAGACAGACAGACAGACAAAATTTTAATAATGGCTTTTTTGTTATAAGTACCGTATATACTTTCTTATGCATTTAGTAAAAAGTTGTTATATTGACATGACAAACAGACACTTCAATCTTATTTATTTGTATAGATAAATAATTATATCCTTGGGTCAAACGGATAATAACTACTCTTACTCATCATCATAAGGCGACAGCGGATAACTTTTGGACATCGACTTCACTCCACTCTCAAGCTTTGCAGGGTGGCATACTCTAGGTAGGTTTATCCCGCTTTGTTATTTCTCGAAACTGCCGATTGTCTATCCACTGTAAAAAAAAACATTGATATTTAAATCCATAAAAGAAGAAGCGTTTTACAATTAAAAGTATCGTCATTTATTTTTATTTCAGTGAATTGCTTACTAACCTTTGTGAATAAACTGAATAACTTCTGACATTTCCTGACACTATACAGATTTTATTTTTATCATCTAACCCTAAATACCCCTAAACTACAATATAATCCCATGAAGCACCTGTCTCGCCCCACATCGCACGATGCAGCGTCTAATGTGTTGACGAGCAAACTGGAAACTTTAGCAATTTCCCCACAGCCGTCGTTTGTCACAGCGACCGTGTCACCGTGAAACGTGTCGCATGGGGAGTTACGTCTGATACTTTCACCTTATTTTTAGAGCAGTATTTATACTCACTTATGCAATGAAAAGCAGCTATCGCCTGTGGCAACTGAAGAATTTGAGAGACTACAGCATCAATTGATTAAGTAGTTTAAAACTCTTTCCATAACTTCGATCGGATAAAAATTGCACGAAACAAATGTTTGCGTGGACTACATACAGCTTTTTCTGATTTAAATATTTGTACGAATTAGTAGCCTTTGCTAAGGTACTTGTATGAGTGACGTACGAGATATATGTTTTTACAAATGCACCCATGATAACATGGATACCACCAAGTGAAGAGCAATTCTTAAAAGGTCTATTTTAAAATTTTACCTCCTCGTAAAAGTACAGCCGAAAACAAACCGAAATTCCCACCTCTCTAATTACACTCCCAATACATTAACATACCACATCTAAATCCAGCGCCACCCCCCCCCCCCTTCCTTCTCTGTCCCTTTGTATTCCTACAGCCATTAAAAATTAGTTCCAATTCAAACGTCAAGAAAAGAAAAATAAACAAAAGAATGACGAGTAGCTTCAATAAATTAGGGTAGTTTACTGTGACAGGGTGACGTGCGCAGGAGTCGGTGCGTGGCAATGACGAATCACAGCTGGTAATGACTTTATATGGCTCGGAAATAAGATATTGCTTCAGTGGGAACGGTGAGCTTCGTTTTGGATGACTGCAGCAGCTGCTGTCTTTATTAGTCGTTACTTCCAAAAAACAAATGACTCGTGCCAACAAGTTTTGATTTATCAAAACCAATTAAAAGTACCTACACGTATAAAAACTTTTTGCCAAAAAACAACGGACTTCCAACAAAAAAAAAAAAACAACAAAGTGAAAAATAACCTTAATTTCGGAAGTCGGTGTCTAGATTTGTAATTTAATTTTTTGTCACCAACTTCCGAAATTAAAGTTATTTTTCACTTTGTAGTATGTTTTTTGGAAGTCGGTGGTTCTTTTTGCAAACAAGTTTTTATTTTTCACTTTTTAGTTGTGGTACCTACCCCACACAAAGTCGTATACCACTACTTGCAATGTAAATAACAGTGACAAGAAATTATTATAACATCATCAACATACACTAAGTGGAAAAAGTAAGTATTATTGAAGCTAACTCAAAAACCACTCATCAGGACTTGACCAAATTAGTATGGGACCAATTAATTTAGAAGTATATTCGTTCAAATAAAATAAAAAATCAAATCGGTTTATAAATGTTGGAGTTCTGAGGTAACAAACATTAAAAAAAAATACAACCAAATTGAGAACCTCCTCCTTTTTTGAAGTCGGTTAAAAATAGTACTCAAAAAAGAATATCGGTAGACAAGAGATAGAGAGACCGAAATGGGACTAGTCCCACTTTCGGCAAAAAAAACCGGCCAAGTGCATGTCGGACCACGCACAATGAAGGGTTCCGTAGTTGGGATGAATTTATCCCAAGAACAAGCTCAACATTGTAGTTGAAAAACATGTTCTCCCATATATTCCAACTGCAAATGTAAGTTTGTACACACAATATTGAGAGATTTACCGTGTTAAGACCTCTTATAGGTTAGTTAGGAACTTCTTATAGGTTTTCCTGTAATCTATAATTATGGAAATATTTTCTGTATTTAAAAAAAAAACAATTAGGCTCAGTAGCTTCAGAGATAAGGAGGGAATAGTCAATCTACACACATAACATCACGCCTGTAATCCCCGAAGGGTTAGGCAGGTGGTGGTGGTGTGGGTATACTACAGGTACCCCTCTGCCTATCTTCATCTATTTTCTTCAGTAACTTTAAAAGTATTCATTTTAAAATTATTATAAAAAAACCTTCACAGTAAGCCCTTTCATCTGATATGTCGCACGTCACAGTGTGCAAAGCTTTTTTTTTTAATTCTCTTATTTGTCTGCCAAAAGTGACCCCTGTGTTCAAAATTTATTTATTTACGTAACACGTCCTCTTAAGGTACATACATCACAGCCTCTTAAGGGTTCATTGTACTCATAATTATGAACAACTTTTACTGTGTAAAAAATCGGCTGTTCCCTACATTTGGACGAGTTTTGCGAGGGGACAGCTGATTTTTTTTATCTATGCATTTAAAAATCAATTTAAATTGAAAAAGTAGTTTTAGTGTTTCTATTCTTAATGAACATGCATAAGGAGGTACGTTGTGTATTAAATAAAATGTAAATATAGAGGGTCAAATTAAATTAGTTAGCGAAACTCTGTAGACGTGATGGGCATCGATATCTAAACATGATACTTAAAACAAAATCTAATTGTATTGATGATAATTTTTTTTGGGAGTCAACGACCGATTTAGTGTATACTTGAAATATCAGTTTAAAAAATCAGTTTTTTTTTTTGTGTAAACTTCACAATCTCGATATCTAGACACGATAAAACAAAAAAACAAAACTGATTTTGTCAACTCATACATTAAGTAACTAACGACCAGCGCTCGCGGAACCCTCCAAAAAGAATAATCAAATCATATTTTGTTTCATTTTATCATGTTTAGATATCGAAACCCATCATATCTGTCAAGTTTCGCTAGCTAATTTAATTTGATCCTATATAAAGATAAGTGAGGAGTACCTACCCTCTAAAGCGTCCACCGACACTGCAATTGTCCTATCAAACGTCCGCCCCACTGGGCCCGCGCAATTTGCAAAAAATTTTCGCGTCATTTCCAATAGGAATCTTATTACCTAGTAAACTATCTTACTAATAAGATTCCAATAGTAAAAAAGTGTGTATAGCTCAAACTATACAAAATCAACTTATCTGAACCCTGAACTACAGCAACTAGCAAATTTATATACCGAAATAACTTAATCGGTCCACTAGATTCGGAGCAAATTGGCTGTGACAGACTGACAGACACACACGAGTGATCCTTATAAGGGTCCGTTTTTTCATTCGGACATACGGAACCCTAAAAAGCCATGATTATGTATTTTTGTGGACACAGTTGTGACAGCACGACATATGGAGGAAGACTCTTGCATTACAAGGCACCGTTTCGCAAGAATGTTCATGATAATTCCTGCCAGCCTAGCGTTCTCCCACCTGTATTAGGGTCGGCCCCCAGTCTAACCGGATGCATCTGAATACCAGTATTTTACATGGAACGACTACCCCTTGGACTTGTTGTCAGACTTTTAACCATTTTACCTAAAAAAAATAAAAAGAAATACTTCAGCAGTGGATATATGCAAGGCTGATTTGAAAATGATACCTTACGGTTCCAGTAAAACTCCAAAATAAAACCCGGTTAACCAGTTAACTTATGAAAATAACCGGGTATTTTCATAAGTTATATTTTATAGGTCGCATGGGAGCCAGTTTGAAGTACGCGCCGAGGCATGCTGCCAGCCAATGATGGATCGCTTCTGGTAATGATTTTATATGGCGTGGAAATAAAATATTATACCGATGTATGGGTTCATGGATAAAATGTGGGGCAAGTTGTGGGAAAATATTATTATTACAAGTGACTTCGCCGAAAATATGAATATACAAATATTGTTAGTCATTATTTAGAAAGATTCTTTAGCATTAACTACAAACATGTTTGTTGTATCATGTACAGTCACGAGCACATAAATGTCTTGTGGAATTACGATTGCAACTTCAAGATAAGACCTCTTTCATAATAGTATGGGTTTCAAAATACTTTCAACGTAACAACATAAAATTACAATTAACACAGTAGGACCCTAGAAAATGACTTTTAAAAATTGCTCAGTGTATATTTAGTAGTACGCGTGACTGTACCTAAGTACAAATGATATCATGTACCTAAGTATTAAGGGTCGCAAATAAGCGGAGAAAAATAAAATTTGTCCATGGAGTTACTTGCCCATTCATCTCCATACGTACTACCATGTATACTACGCTTTGGAATGGGCAGCAAGCTTCATATTTCTGACTGACTGAAAGAATCATGGTATGTATTACAGTTTACTGCAGTGCTAGATAATGTTTATTTGAGCCATATTTCGTATAGGTATAAATTACCACGCGCGCCACAAAGAGATGTCAGCACTAATTGACGGGGTCCGCTAGTCGCGGGATGCTTGAAAGAGTTACCGTGGCCCCGGCACAGGCAACTGAAGGAACACGGGTGGGTTTTAGTCAGTAAAAGTCTGACACGCCCTCCCGCTCCACCCAGAGCGGGAGAAGTCATTTGAAGATTTCCCATCCAAAAAAAGGTAATGGTTATTAGAGCCATATTTCGTATAGGTATAAATTACCCTTAATAAATCGTGCACCGAAACAAAAAAGAAACTGAACTCAATTAAGTATATTGGTTCCATTTAAAGCAAAAATATTGAATCAGGAAAGTGAAATAGCGATCGTTTTCATAAAAACGAATGCAAAAGTAAAAATTTCATAAAATGTCCTTTTTACCAACATAAAACCATAAAATCACCACAACCGTAGTTAAACGAAATTCCAATTTCAAACAATAACAGAATAATAATTATAGAACTTTTTAATCAAACAAAATGGCTGCGTTTTTTAAATACAGAATATGCAAACAGTACTAGTACAGAGTTTTTTTTTAAACTCGAATGCATTTAAATGGTCGGTTTCGGTCGCAAATATAACCGACATTAAAATTGATTCGGGCTTCGTCCGGGATACCAGTAATCGTAAAAGATAATAATTGCCGATAACAGCGTCCAATATGGCGGAAAACATGGCGGCGCGTGAAATAATTGGCGGGAATTGTCACACAAAGGTCAGTGCGAACTATTCGTTTCGATTTCGTAGTGATTATTTAGTTGTATTGTGTTTTTGTCACATACATACCTACATAGATAGAAACGCTTTCCTATATTTGTTTTTTACGGGATTTACTTCCCTTAAGCCCCCTTTTACATGGTGCAAGTTTCTGGAACGTTCAAGAGCAATAATCACATGCCTTGAAAGCACGTTCAATTATTGCCATTCAAGAATTGCATGCAAGTTAGTGTTTACACGCGTGCGATTTTCATAAAATGGTAGGTATATGAGACTTACACCCAGACACCCAGGCAATTATTATGGACAGTATTTTGTCTGAATTAAATGCATTTTATTTTTTATTTTTGTTATTTTTTTTTAAATTATTCCAAAGCGATTATTGTATGCAAGTTTCGCCTCGTCAAATACAAAGTTACACCACGTCCTTGAAGGTAAAATGCGTGCCCAAGAAGATGTTTTTACGCATTTAGGCTGCATGCAAATCAATTTTTGTCCTCAAAAACTACAAATTTGCCTTATTTTTTCATGATTATAAAAATTGAAGATCACGATTGACACAATTAGGCTCGATACAAAAAAAATCGCATATTTTCCTCAAAATTGGCACTTTTATACATCCAGTATGAGAAATTGTAATTAAAGCAATTTTAATCAAATTTTGTCTACACGTTTACCATTAAAAACATAAGGGGACTATGAGTCTGTTTTAATGTAACAGAGCATATAGAATTACAAAAAAAAATATAATAATGCATTAGGCTCCATTTGGCCATACCAATGCTCCCGACCCCGTTACAATACCATTGCACGTATTTGCGCTCCCAAATATTTAATTCAATTGTATTGATCGTCTTCTCAAGATTTTTTTAAACTTTGAATGATAGAAAATTTTCATTGAAAGCAATTTTATTGTACGTGCTGTTTACACCTATACCAGTTTTGAACGGCAACTAATTTACCCGTATCGTGCAACAATTATACGTGTTGTTTAGACTGTGCCACTCAATTGTTGCTTCAATTGTATGGTATGTCACAGGTAATAAACTTGCACCGTGTAACCCATTTACCCGCCTTAGTTAATCACTGTTCTTAAAATTGTGAGATTTTTTATAATAAGATGAAAGGGATGAATATAACTCGTATAAATGTGAGTAAGACCATGGTGTTTGAAAGAAAAGAGGATGTATAGTTGAGTGATATGAAAATAAATGATAAGACTGTGGAACAAGTGAATCAATTTGTACATTTGTGAAGTCTGTTTACAAGAGATGGGAATATTGATGAAGATGTGGAAAGGAGAGTAAATGCGGGAA
Source organism: Fissipunctia ypsillon (assembly GCA_947568875.1). Taxonomy (NCBI): domain Eukaryota; kingdom Metazoa; phylum Arthropoda; class Insecta; order Lepidoptera; family Noctuidae; genus Fissipunctia; species Fissipunctia ypsillon. Next base: position 2,360,009 of record OX387659.1, on the reverse strand, counting down.
ATAAAGTGAATGGTGATTGTGACCAACCAGTTAATGTCCAAAAAGACCGGACTGGCTGTCCACAATGGTGTTCTGTGTATACATAAACATAGGAGAGAATTTTGGGTGTGGCAAAATAGAAATGAGAGCTAGAATAAATGCTGTAGAAATGCGTTCCTTGCGATGCATGTTTAGTGTAAATATGTATAGATGATAGGCTGAAGAATGATGTGATAAGGCAATGGTGCGGTTTAAAAGAAGATTTAAAAGAGTATGCTTAGATGGTTTGATCATGTTGAGAGGATGAGTGAAAGGCGACTAACAAAAGGTAGACGGAAAGGTAACACCGGGAATACCGGGAGGGGAAGAAAGAAGGAACCAACCGACCAATAAGGTCACTATATTATGTCCTTTCTTTCCCTTCTGAAGAACATCAGTTCTTCAGAAAGGTCAGGTGCGTAATACTCGCGACAGCGTGCATATAATTGTATATGACCAGATGTATGAAAGTTACGTATTTGACTGTACGTACTATGAATGTTTCTAGTGATGTTGCCATTTTGTCCTTTGTGATTTCATTTAACATTAATGGTTAACAATAAAAAAAATATTATAAAACACCTAAAACGTTGAATGTGAACTACAGCCAATTAATTTATTTTATTATGTCTCGAAAACCTCGTTCACGTTTTGAATAAATTAAACATTAATTTGCTTTAAAAGTGAATTATGCTCGAACTATTTATCACAATTTGAGATGAAATCATTGAGATTGAAGGTATTTGTCTAGTCAATATTATGTTAATAACAATGCGAAATCGATATTTTAGAAATATAAGTTTTATATCTAGTAAAGTAAATATATAAGAGAGACAACTTCGTACGATGTAGTAGAAACGCGGTGACTCCAATAGATCAATACTAGATGATAATAATAGTTATTGACAATATCTCATATTGCCAAGATACTAACATCATATTTTTCTCATTTCAAATTATATTACGTGTACAAATAATATCACAACCATATATATATTTTTAATGTTGTTATTTTCATTTATGAAAACAATTTTTAATGATTTTTTATTTCCTCAATTCTTTAACACAATACAATATACAATAACTAACTATACAAATAAAGACACAAAACAAAAGGAAACTTAGGCGTCGGAGTACTCGTCCGCATCGCTGTCATTCGGAAATATACCCAGGAGACTGGCAGCATTACCATGTTGAATGGCAATGCTAATTCTTTGGCCAAAGAACGAGCCAGCCCTCTGGTCACGTGAAGTATCGACTAATCGGCGAGTAATTTCCTTAAAAAGGAGATGCGCACTCAGGCCCCATGACCCGACCGTTTCGACCCCAAACGGCTCAAAAATGTAGTTACCGATAAGGTTACAGTATTTGCGCCGCTTTACGATCTCAGCAGCCGCAGCAGCGGCGCCAGCACAGCACGCCGTGCTTGGAACATGAGATGGCGCAAGGGTGTCGACACAGGTTGCGTCCCACACCAGAGGTCTACCCACCTTCCAAGGCAACAACGTTATGCCGTCTGGTCTCTTCCCATCGTCACGTACCCAGCCGTTTGGTTTTAATACCGCTGGTACGCCGGCGCTGACAAAAGCTCGACAAATAATATCGTTGATGCTAGCGTGTCGTGCTATGCGGCCTGCGCTCCTGCAGCAGGACAGGCCATGGTGTCCGAGGTTGTCGATAGCTTCACCGCAGTGACACCGACGCGGAGCAACACAAGGTGCGCCCAAGCAGAGACACGTAGCGAGCCGAAACGAAGAGTCATCCATCATAGTGCCTATGGTGGATGACGGAAGCGCCTGAATCCACAAGCCTGACTCCCATTCTCCCACAGCCAGCAGACGGGCACGCTCAATAGTATTAAATGACGTGTTTACTAGGGTACTCTGTATAATACTGCAGTGCGGCACGTCCCACCGTTTCTGGGAGGACGGGTTGTCGGGCAAATCCGTATTGGGACAAGCCATCTTCCAAGCGTTCAACGCATCGGTCAAACACGGTACCTCAAATTCGACCAGTGAGGAACATAAAATTTTCCTGGTTAATTTATCTGTACCGTGGACCGAAGAGAGGAAGGCCGGTAAACTTATACTAGAAATTTTGCGGACGCCGAGACCACCCAGGCGAATGGGAAGTGTGGCTTGCTGCCACGCTCGGTCGTCTAGGCCCACACTTATAATAGAAGTTGTGTGTTTCTAATAATTTGGTCTACTTTTTCTAAAAGTTTTGGATACTTCCATATATGGGAGGAGCGCTATACGTAAATTTTGGTCCAAAGCAGCAGTATCGTAGTATATTATTAGTCGTCAGTATATTTGTGTGAAGGCCGAATGGATGTTAATTTTGAAGTCTTTCCGAGGCATCATGAAAATTTTGAATTTTTTCCTCAACAAACGTTGGAAAGGATTCGTCAAAAATTGGGGACCCCAGGAGGTGAAGAGAGTTTCTTTCCATAATTTTGATATTTGGTGCTATTGTATTAAATTTTGCTATGGTAGTCTGTCTGTCAGTGGTTTGGGGAAGATACATTTCACATTTTGAAAGGTTAAGGTCTAGGCCGATGGAACAAAATTTTTCTTTTATAACAGCTAAATCTTTTAAGACTGTGTCTACATCACCTCCTAGGGTTCCGTCATCCAAATAACATACGTTGAATTTAGAATGTATTTGTCGAATAATTATTTATTTTTGAACTTCTGTCATCAAGGTGTCCCTGTTTACGGAATTGAAAGCATTTTTAATGTCAACCTTAAGAATGACCTCACCTTTATCGCTATTGAGGTAAGTAGATAATGTATGTACCGCAGCCTCACAGCCCTCTTTAGACCCGAAGCCCAGCTGCAGGGGCTGGAATTTTCTGGTCAGTGTTTCGCTGTAGAAAGCACAGCAAATTTTGGCTGCGGTACGACGGTAAGTGGACCCTACGGCAATGGGACGAATGCTGCCATCTTTCTTGCACAGGGCATACAGACTTAACCCATACAAGATATCAATGACGGATTCATTCACATTCCCGGAGAGCATGAGATTGATGAGGGCCGTCAGCTCCATCAGAAGACACTCACCAGCCTCACCACCTGAACACATTAGGTCCTTCAAATGTTGAGGTGTCAGGCCGTCGAGGCCGCCGATGAAGCGATTTCCAAAGGAGCACACGGCCGCATATACTTGTTGAGCTGTAATTTCAAGTATGTTGGATTCCAGATCGGGTGGGTCAGGGAAGGGGAGGTCATCTGCCGGGGCGGGATGTTTGCTCTCCAGGGTTGTGAGTGTCTCTGGAGAGTACGGCGCAACCACATCGCTGGTAAAGATGATCCTAGCTGCACCTCTGATATCACCTTCGCCTAGTTTAGACTCCACATGGTGCAATAAGCCTCTTTGGGGGAAGTGCGCTGTTAATTTAGGGTCGAAACTTTGGGCCAAAATGTTACAATTATCCTTGATTTGTGCTGTTAAAGATTTTTTATAATTTGTCAAATTTCGCACATGTAGAATCCTAAACGGGAAGGTGAGTAGTTGCTCCCAAGTACTTTGAGAGTTCTCTCGGGCGGCGAGGTGGACACAACGCGCTAAACTTGAAGCCACGGATTTTCTCGCGCCACGAGGAACTCTATTTAAAACTGGAGTTGAAGTTTTTAATTTTGCAAGGTTTTTCAAAAGGGTTGAGCGGGTGAAACGGGTGTTAGGGAAATGAGTATTGTCGGGCAGGAGAAGGCACATTGTGGAGTTTGTGTTTCTTACCCAAATGTACCTTCAAGCCTCGTTCACCTTTAAGGCTTAGTATTTAAAAAAAAAATCATTCTGTTTTAAACAAACGTAAATTGACGTACTTAGGTCATTCCAATGACATAAAATCATTTAATACCTACGAAATTATAATGCAATTGAGAGTCTATGTTAATAATACGAGTATATTATCCATATAAGCCATATCAGTGACATCATCGCGCAGTAAAAATTAAAAAGTTATAACCACATTATAACGAACTCAAGATAGAAAAATCAAGAAAATTGTATTTTGATTTAGGGCATATTTTTTTAAAATATTATATTCAATCCTAATTTTAATAAATAATAAATGATTTTATTTCTGTAAGTAGGTTTATACAAACACTTTTACATGTCCAACATTTTTTTTTTTTTAAACTAGATGAAGCCGGCGTTTCCTATCTGACTACTCTGAGAAGAAAGGCCGAAACAAACTCAGAGGTCACAGTCTCTTTTAAAGTCCAGACATAATCTTGGTCAGATCATCTGAAGACCATGTAGGTTGGTGTCTGAAATGGTCTTTTGAGGAAAGAACCACACAGATTGAGTGGACCTGTCCAGTCAGTGCAAGCATCTGTCAGTAATCGTACAGCTCAACATAAAAGTTAAGGAGCTCAACGCTTAATAAGTGGAAATGTGGTGATGGCCGGAAGTTTGTATACTCGGCACATACATCATTTGTATGGCTATTTAAAGTCCATAAAGTCTTTCTCTTCAACCAGTTCCAAAATATTCTGTTACTAGGCACACTATAAAATCAGCCAAACGTCTGCCGTCCAATCAAACGTGGTGATCAATGCTCAATCCTTCTCTGTTTAAAATTTTAAGAGGACTTTCCCTTTCAGGTGGTTTATTGTAGATATTAAAAATGATTAATATTTTCTTGCATGATGCTTGCTTGATTAATATTATGTGTATATTCATGTTTTGGCAAATCAATCTTAACTATGAAGTTGAACTTCTGCAGTTTGGTTCACACTGTGCCTTTTATTTGCAAAATTAATGACATACCTATATGTTTGCAAGCATATTTCATTCAAAAACATTACAAATGAACGCTTTTTTCATTTATTTTAATTGCAGTTAAATATTTACTTCTGTTTGTGTTTGACAAAAAAAAATGTATTTGTTTTTTTTTTATTTTAATTTTTGTGTCTGGGCGCTAAATTTTATTCTTAGAAATTTAATTACTGTTTAACCTAAAATTCTCAAGTTAACCTAACTATATGCTCAATAGCTATTTATTAAGACACAGGGCCCAATCACTTAAATTTAATATCAAGAACTTATTTTGGCTTCTATTAATTTTGCAGATCTGATTTTCAATTAATTTCTTTACCTACATACGGCAAGGAAAATCATCATGAATAAAATGGACATGAATTTCTGAATTTAATTAACACATACATACATAAAGTCACGCCCTCTTTCCATGGGGATAGGCAGGAACTACAGCACGCTACCTGCTACGGTTCTTACCAATGACTATAAAGCCTCAGTGGTTTAATTCTCTTTGGTTCTACATACTTACTCCTTTTGCTTCGTTTACGTTCATGCATCAGAAGCCCAATTCCCGTAACTAAAAACGTTCAAAATCTTGTCGAAATCTCATCTCAGCGACAATCAAACGTCAAAATATAGGGAAATTATAGGTATTTTTGACATATTGAGACTGAGATCAGACTGTGAATGTTCTCAAAATTATGTACGAGAATTGCCTCTCTGGTCATACACGCATGTCGGTTGCGTGTAGGTACTACGCACCTGACCGTTCTGAAGAACATCACCAATAAGTTCAATTAAGGTCACTTTGTCATAACTAACGCCCCATTTACACAATGAAAGATTTTTGCCTGTGATCGATACCTGCATCTATAGCTCTAAAGTGAAGAAGTGAGTGAGTGAGTGTTGAAGTGTCTGTTTTATTATCAAAATAACAGTTTTTTTTTTCTAATTTCATATTAAAGTATACACGGTACTTATAATAAAAACACAATTTTTAAAATTTTTGTCTGTCTGTCTGTCTGTCAGTCTGTTTGTTCCGGCTAATCTCCGAATCAGTTGGACCGATTTTGACGGAACTTTCACTGGCAGATAGTTGATGTTATAAGGAGTAACTTGAGCTGCTTTTATTTTGGAAAAGTAATTAGGGTTCCGCGCAAAAAAATAAAACCCATGAAATTGTGAACAAAACGTCGGATTTTAAAAATTCTTTTTGCATTTGGTAGCCCAATTCTCGAGGATGGTTATAGGCTATTAATTTAACACCACGATACGGTACTTAGGAGCCTATAGAAAAGAAAAAGTGAGTAAGAACGCTAAGCGAAAATGAAGTAATAGTGCGGGCGGGCGATGCAACGCAGCGGGTCGGGGGACGAGGGAGTTTTGTTAAAATGTGGCTGTTATTTTAGTATATTGTGTATCTTACGACTTCCACGTGGACGAAGTCGCGGGGCACAGTTAGTATACAATAAAATTGTAGCAACATATGACTTTCATCTCCGATAGATACTCTTAAATAATTTTTGTGTCCAAGCAATTACTGTCTATTCCAAGATTGCCTGGAAGAGATCGCAGAAAGCGTTAATGCCGCCCATTGATGTTTTGTAGGTAATGTTTAATCCGTTCGTGATTCCTATCAGTTGGACAATTTCTGATGACTATAAGTATCAAATTCGCAAAACACGTATTCCTTAGTATGAAACTGACAGGTGTAAAGTAGGCATTCTCTCAATGGCCGGACTGTAATGTATTTTTCTGGTTTACAATAAAGTATAAATAAATAAATAAATTACCGCCTAAACTAAACACACAAGCACACACTTGCACTTCAAACAAAAATCTTCAAGCAATATTGACACTTAACTTAATATTCAAACGCTCATTATTTGCGCCTGAAACTCACATAAGCAATGCTGAGTCAACTTGTGTAAGTCAAACTGAAATTACGTCACTGAAGGCGTGTTGGTTCTTGTGTTAATTCATTAATAGGGCTTTAATATTAGGATCATGCATAACATAATCCTAATATTAGAACTAGTCTCGGGACACAAACATTTGTCAAGCTGAAAAAAGATCTTAGTTAATTTTCGGTCCAATTTATTAAATACTTTGAACAGAGGCGGACTAAATGCCATAGACATTTACTACCAGTCAACCTTTCCAGGTCAGGTATGCTAAAATATTGTTGATTTAATTTCTATTAAGAATTTCAATAGCCTCGCTTTCTATTACATTAAACTTTAACACAGCTGGAGAAATAAGGTTTTTTTATAAACCTCTGCCTACCCGTACACAGAACAAGGAGGGGCGTTATGTTGTATTGTGATTTTATTTACTAACACGTATATTAAATTTGAAACTATACCAATAATACGTTTGAATCCCTGTACCTCTGTACGCACATAATTGCTTCTAGATCAATTTTAATAATAATTGCTTTACAAATTGTTCACTTACCAATTAAGATCATCTAACATTCCAGCCATGTATTTCGGCTGAAACTTTGAGTATAATGAAACAATTAAGTTATCAGATTGATTTTAATCAATCAGATTGATGATTCAAGTTGTCTTGTAGGTTTGAAAATGACGATGCTTGTGGGTCTATGCCTAGCAGTGGACGTTTTTCAGCTAAAATGACGATGACGCATATGTTCCTTGAAAAAAAAAGACTTTTCAAGTAGGTAAGTAGGTTAGGAAACACCGGGACGTCCTAGAGGAACATACTAGTGACCTTATTGGTGATGTTCTTCAGAAAGATCAGGTGCGTAGTACTCGCAACCGGCGTGCGTGTATGACCAGATGTATGAACGTAAACGAGGCAAAAGGAGTATGTAAGGATCGTAGCAGGTGGCGCTCTGTAGTTTCTGCTTACCCCCATGGGAAGAAGGCGTGAGTTTATGTATGTATGAGTATGTACATTGCTTTTAAATCGATTGGTGAAAAGGCTGCGGCAAGGCAATAATTAACTTTTCATCAGTTGACCTAATTACCTACCAATCACAGAAAAATCAACGAGATGAAATGAAATACATTGTAGTAATCTTATGGTCGGTTTAGACGAAACGAAAGAATGCACCTTCTTTCCCCAGTTTACCAAATTAATTTTGTGTAGACAGATACAGAGCATTCCTTCGTTGGTCTGTTCATACCAAAATGTTAAAAATATCAAGAAAAGAATATTCTTGTTCTGTCTTCGTTTGGGCTAAACCCACCTTTAAAAAAGTAAGATAGAGGTCTATATTGAATTGAATTCGAATATTCAATCGGATTTTAATGTTTTATAAAGTTAAAATTCAATCACAAATTCGTTCAAAACACGATTTGGTTGAAATGTAATCTCTAAAAACACTCGTCGTCTTCAAAATGGTCGCCAGGGTTCCATCAATAGTACTACGGGCGTTGAAGGATTGATCGAATGACTCTCAAAAACCCGTGTCTCTAAAAAGCTGATTGATACGCCTGTAAGATGTATCAATCAAGTTTAAAGCTTTAAATCTACGATGACAATCCTTTTGCCTCGTTTTACATGTTCGACAATAAAATTAAATTCTATTATATGGACGGGAGTGGTAAGATTCAACCATTTCGACAGTGTATTATTTAAATAAGGGATCAAATGTATGTAATTTACTTTATATAATTATAGGATCAGGAGGATCAGTATGTACGATAAAGATTTATTTAATAAATGGACCATATACTACGAGCTTGGATTTCCTGTTAAGAGTCCCGTTGGAGTTCCTTTTTTTTCGAAATGAATGAACCGATTTTAATTAAGCTTTATACGCATAAGCAGGATACATAGGTCTAAAAAGTTTGTTAATAATATTTTCGAAAAATAGTGTTACAGCTAAATTCGACCGATTTTAAATTTTCCATAGAAACTCTTTTTTAATTAAGACGTTTTGAAAATGTTCTTAACCAACTTTTTAGATCTATGTATCCTGCTTATGCGTATGAAGTTTCATTAAAATTGGTTCATTCATTTCGAAAAACAAGGACTTGAAAGTTTGTATGAAATGCCGTGCGTCGTAAACGCTCTTAAGTTTTAATTATTCTTGAGTATTCGAAGGAAATGATCTTAGAATAAATAGTGTTTCTATAATGAAGTATTATATGAAGACAGTTTTTGTGTTTGTCCAAAGGGTTGGGTAGAGGTGAACCTTATACGGTAAAGTAGAGTTTGCCTTTTAGTCTCAAGCTAATTTTGTCGATAATTTAAAGCATCCTGTAGTGTTATGTAATTAAAGGAGTGAAGTAGAACTTAATTTCAATAAATCGTATTTTTTTTTTGAGAACACCTTTTGTTTGAGGACCTGAGTAATAGAATGATTTTTTTTTTAAATTTAATATAATATTTTTTATTTGTAACACAACCATAAATTACAGTGTCTTAATAGCTAGAACAAGGACAGTTAATTTAACATAAGTACATAGCCAGCTGTCTCCCAAACTAGACAAAAGCCTGTATCTTGGGAGGCAGTATATTAGAAAATAGGTATTCATTCATTGGTTCATAGCCCGTGAAAGACGGCGTGAACTTAAAAGAAATGAATTAAAAATTTAATAATGAAAAACAAGATAAAAATATTCAAAACAAACTAAAATTAAAAAATAAGTTTAATATTAAATTTTAAATAGGTAGAATTGCCATGACTTACAGTTCAAGTGCCCAATTAGACAGAATATCGGTAATGCTCATTAATCAGATTGTAGAAATTAAGATTGCTGCTCCATGAAAACATGAAAGGATGCTTAATGTAGAGTAAATACAAATAGTATGACAAGAAAACTCCATCAACGTACAAACGACTCCCATGTCCTCACGAATGGCCCATAAAGTGACATCTAAGTTATTGATCAAGATTATTTGCAAGCACAACCACTACTCTATTCCGATCACGTGGCAAAACAAAGGGCAACCATTTTGTATTCAGTGGGACACTCGATGTCATACTCCTGAGAACTTAATTTCGGGTAAGCAGATCACTTGGATGTGAATAGAGATATCGAAGGTACGACAAAATTAAATAAGTGTTGGTTTAGAGTAAAGATGTGCTTTTAATAAGCTAAAGATATTGTCAGAAATTACCCTAAATAAACTCATAAAAATACTGTAAGATTTATACAAATACAAAAATTATTAATACCAACTACACAGGGTGTCAGGGACAGCCCGCCACATACTGATGGGGTGAATTCAGTATATAATATTAAGATGACCGGTACACGAAATTATTTCAGGAACGTTATGGAAATCCAATAAACCTGATTTGTTTTGTTACCTCACACGCAATGTATCGTTACCGTGGCGAAACGCGCGTAGCCAAATCAGTTCAGCGAGCCTTCGCCCGACGAGTATTACAACTTCCATTGCTGATTTTTTTATTTTAGCTGTTTTATTTATATAAATGGAGTGCTGCGTACAGAGAATGTAATTTTACATTAAAATAAAGGAATAGTAACTGAAAATACGATTTAAAAAAATTAAAATTTTACTGAGAATATTTTCGGTGGAATATGATTCAAAATAAGGAGCTGAATGCATCCTGTTAGTTTGCGGAGGGATGTCCCTTACACCCTGTATATTTACAATACACGTATTATCATCGGAAAAAATGTTGCCAAAAGTATTCACACAAATATAACATTTGTCCAATATAAACAAGGCAGTCGGTTGGAGTGTAGCCTTGGAGCAAGGACTTGAAAAACTTTCGACGAATTTTTTTTTTCGGAAATCTAGCTATTTTATTGCAGTATCGGGTTAACCTTAACCATAGAAACCTTGTAAATTCTGAGAAGCATGGCCTTGCGACGCACCGTTTCCGAGGTAGGAGCTTTTGATATTTTTTTTATAAAACGCTCTACGAGTATATTTCCAAAATGGTAGTTCGGATGAAATTTTTTTCTGGAAAGAAATGGTTGCTGTAGTTGTAAACCATGAGATGATGTACAAAAAACCCGCAAAATATTGAAAATAAAAAAAAAAATCTAAGTGTCTGTCGGTCGAGCGTATAGATCGTTTTACAAAAAAAATATAAAAAACGACATCTCCTAGCTTTGAAACGGTGCGTCGTAGGATCATACTTCTCAGACTTAAATGGTTTCTATGGTTAAGGTTAACACGATACTGCAATAAACTGGTAGATTGCCGAAAAAGAAATTACAAAAATTTTGTCCTAAAATTTTTTTTTTAAACAAAAATGTTTTTTTTCTTTTCGTTGGTTCTCATAGTGCCCCTAAGCATATACTCCAACTCCAACAAATCCGACTCTAAGAAGACCCACTAACCAGGCAGTCAACGGAGCACACGGCGAGCTGGATGGCCAGTTTTACCCAAAACTAGAACTAATTATGGCAAAAAAAATGCTTACTTTCGAAGGAGCACAACTTTACAATAGAATACCCTCTGTATAAAAAATGTACACTCTTTTAATGCGTTCAAAATTTTACTTAGTATATAATTGCAGATCACTTCTGGAGAAATGAAGGCATTGGATGGGTTGGTGGGTTGGATTGGTTGGTTGGTGGTTTGGTTGTGGCATTGAACTGATGACGACTAACTTTATGTAATTAATGTATGTTCTAGTATTGTTCTCAAGTAAGGGGCTTTATGTCTTTATTGTGTACTAACTGATACCCGCGGCTTCACCAGCATGGACGTCAATACTTCCCTATTTGAATCGGATTTTGTTCACTATTTCATGGATTTTAATTAATAATAAAACCTAAATCCTAAAACCTAATTCTTTTTCTAAAATAAAAGTAGCTTAAGTTACACCTTATAACATCAGCTATTTGCCAGTGAAAGTCCCGTCAAAATCAGTCCAGCCGTTTCGGAAATAAGCCGGAACAAATAGACAAAAATAGAAGTTACAGCGCCATCCGCGTCCAGTACAATAACGCGTTCAGTGATGGGGCTGCCCAGATACTACAGCGCCTCTGGTATGTTCGCAGAGGCATGCACCGATTGCTTTCACGCGACCATGCGGAAGCGCGCCGCGTCCTTGGTGCGCAGGGTAAGGGTTAGCCCCAACATTGTACTGGCGATGATTGCGGGAAGACTGGACTGCCCCTTCATCCGGCACTGTTCCAGCAGACATGTTGCTGTACCAGTGCCGGAGAGTAGGTATTAATAATGATTTTATTAGATTATTTATTTATTTTGACTTAATTTAATTTGATTTATTATGATTTTATTTATTTTGATTTGATTGTATTTAATTTGATTTAATTTGATTTAATTTAATTTGGTCTTATTTTTATTTGATTGATAATGTTCTGGCAATGGGTGTTCCTTACCTGAAAATAAATGAATTTATTATTTATTTTATTTAAAAGGCAGACGGACAGACAGACGGACAAAAAATTTAAAAATAGTTTTTTTGTTACAAGTACCGTATATACTTCCATAAGCGTTTAGTAAAAAGCTGTTATGTTGACATTACAAACAGACACTTCAATTTTATTTATTTGTATTACAAAAGCTTTTTTAAACCTATATATTTTGTCCCCAGAGATGCGCTTTTACACAGTATCAATAAAAATTTCAAAGAGGGGAGACATTTCGTGCAACATATAACCGTCCAAATCCAGAGATTCATTTGTATTGGGGCTCGTCTGAAGATGTATGTACTATCAACAAATCTAAACAATTTTTCCAACTAGCAGTAGTTTTCAAGTAAAATCACAAGAATACAGGCAAGTGCGACGTCAGATAAATAAAATGCATTAGCATATAGAGGCATGAGGAACAGGGTGTAAAGGTCACTCTTCCTCCATAGAAAAGAGAGGCTCCTCCGACCAGACAGGTGTTGTTTCTGGTGGGCTACTGCCCGACGGTTGATGTCGGGATGTTGTATATATGCTAGTCGCGCGGTAAACTCTGATTGCGCGATGCAGGATTTTGCGTGACGTCAGTGTGACGCGTTCCATTGTGGCGATGTAGATATGCCGCCACAAGCAAACCCCGTGTTTGCAAGTAATTGACCTTATTTGCACGCCTGTAGTATGTAACACGCTGGAGTTAAGTAAGGTCAGATAAATAATAATTCCCTATAATCGTCTTGTAAGGGGCTTGTGGCTAAGTAATAATAACCGCACGGGTCGATTGACCAGGTTACGCTACACTTTCTGCGGTTGGTTCGTGGATGGGTGGCCATCTTTACATACCAAGACCCCTCGGTGCCACGCAAAGCACGTTAGTCCTGGCTGTCATTCGTGGATCTCAGATGTCAGGGTCGTCAGAAGCTCGAAAGTCTGACAACCAATCATTCCAAGGGGTATCGTATTACCCAGTAACTGGGTTGTGGAGGTCAGATAGGCAGTCGCTCCATGTAAAATTTCAGCTGCATCCGGTAAGACTAGAAGCCGACCCCAAATAGTTGGTGAAATTCAAATTCAAAATATTTTATTTCACATAAGCCTACATAGGCACTTATGAAACGTCAGAAGCTAGGTGCACGGTTCCAATAGTCGTTTCCTATGGAGAAGAGCCGGCAACAAACTCTACGGTTACATAACATAAACATCACGCCTTGTTTCCCCGAAGGGATAGGCAGAGGTGTAACCTATAGTAACACCCACATTTCGCCAGTTATGTTTAAGTCCCATGTAATAAGGGGCGAGCCTATTGCCATCTATCGGGCACAAATCCAGACTCCGGGCTGTTACTAAGAAATTCCAGATAGAAAAGCCCAATAACACTTTGCCCGACCTGGGAATCGAACCCAGGACCTCATGCTCAGCAGTAGCGCTTACGACTACTAGACCAACGAGGCGGTCACTCCTCCACGGTTACTCTTTTAAAAATAACGTATAAAATATAAATAACGTAATAAAAGCAAAAGGCTAGGTAGATGATGAATTTCCCATAAACGTCCAACTGTAGGGCGAAGGCCTCTTCTCATAAAGAGAAGGCATGAGCATTGATCACCACGCTTGGATGGCGGATTGGTGACTTCAGACTTATATTAACATCGAGGTTTCTTCTTGATGTTCTCCTTCACCTGTCAGTGATGTGCAAGATCAACGTAGTAATCATTTGTTCATTCTTAATAATGAGTCGCATATCGAGATGTTAGTGCTGAATTTTTCTTACAAAAGTAGTGTCTTATAAATACCAAGAAACACCAATTTGTAACAACATTCACGGAAGAATCCAAAAATACTCCATGTTTTCCCAGAGCTCGTAAATCTTAACAACTCACCAATAAAGCGGACAGACAGACAAATGCTAGCTATATTTAAAGTAACAATCTACATTCCCTTGGGAATCTTAAGCGCATACCACATTTTATTGACATATTTTTCGATCTAAATACACTCAGATACTTCAGTAATCCTTCGGGTTTAAACCTGTAAAACGAAATACGATGGCCAAATTAAAATAAAGTTTCAACGTACATTTGGTTTTATAGACTTTTAATAATTGATTTTAGCAATTTATCTTCTGAATTGTATTAAGACTATAAGAAAATAATAGGGCAAAACTTGGCTAATTCGTGATATGCAGCTATTCGGTGATAGATAATTGTGTTTTATTACCAAGTTACTACTGACTTGATAAATGTACATTTTTCAATCATTATAGTATTTGCCACATTTTTAGATATAAGTTAGCAAAACTTATTCTGTCTACTATATCACAGTAAATTTAAAAAATAGTCTGATCAATGAATCGAATTTTACAAGTAAAAAACAAAACTATCACCGATTACCCAAGTTTTGCCCTACTAACCTTTTTTTAAATACTTTAGTGTACACAATTTATTGTATATATCTCTCAAAAATACCTACATACCTAATAATGGCACCATTGTATTAATCTAAGGGTTAGGCAGAAGTGTACACACTGTAGTATCTTGTCTACATCATCATATATGTTATAAAACAACGATAGATACGTCTTGCGTGATCGTCCAAAAACAAGCATTTGCTTAGAATTGTAAGACTTAGCATATTGAAGGCTACTCAGACCAATTAGCACAATCGGTATCTACACCTCAAATTGCTCACTGCTCTCGAATTTGTCATCGATCGAGAGATCCAATCAATGGTCGCTCCAGCATACCAAAATCAATAGCGCTGCAGGTAGTGTGATAACATCAAATCTAATAGATTCCACAAAGACAAAAGCTCACTCAGGATACAGATAACATACATGTTTATAGAACACAAGAGGATCGTCGTGGCAGTTAGTGTTAGTTACTAATATTATAAACGCGAAAGTTGGTGAGGATGGATGGATGTTTCTTACTCTTTCACTCAAAAACGACTGCACGGATTTGGATGAAATTTGGCACACAGATAGTTTATAACCTGGATTAAAACATATATAGAGGTATGAGGAACAGGGTGTAAAGTTCACTCATTCTCCATAGAAAAGGGAGGATCCTCCGACCAGACGGGTGTTGTGTCTGGTGGGCTACTGCCCGACGGTTGATGTCGGGATGTTGTATATATGCTAGTCGCGCGGAGGCGATGTAGACATAGGATACTTTTTATTCCGATATCCTTACAGGATCCAGACTTATGCGGGTGAAACCGCGGGGCACTGCTAGTAATTTAATAAAATAAATCAATTAAAAGGCTTACCTACGCAAAACCGATAAATTTAGGCTGATAATAATTAAGTTGGTATTAAATGGTATGTTATCTTACTTATTTCGGTAGGTATTAATGACATAAATATAATAACTATTAAGGCTCTCGTTAGGAAGTTGGTTCAAGGGCTTGATCCAGAAACTGGTACATCTGGAGACGACGCGTATAGTTAGGAGATTCCTCTTTCAGGAGCCCTGACCACAGGTAGCTTGGAACATAGGATAATTTTTATCTCGATAGTACGCTTCCATGGGAGAATTTCCGATCGCCGCGTGGGCGAAGCTGCGGGCGAAAGTTAGTTGAAAGTCATCGGTCGTTGGCCTTTTCTAAAGGAGACTTTAGTGAGCTGTTGAAAAATATACCTAAACAGTGTTATTTAACGAGTAGAATGATAGTTTATTAGATACTAGACAAATTTATCAAACCGTTAACTTGTTATTAATAATACCAGCCTGTTACTGCAACACTGCAGGGCAATGGCCTCTTCTCATACAGAGAAGGCACGAGAATTGATCACCACGCTTGTAAAGTAAAGTAAAGTAAATTTTATTTGAATAGATTGCAGGTACATAAAATAAGATGTTACAACAAGATGGGTGAGCCTTGTACAATCTACCTTATATAAGGCATGCAAACATTAATTAAGTTGTTCACTAAATTGAAAATAAAATTAAATAATGGAAATAAAATAAAATTACAACATTAAAACATTAGTCGGCAATTATCCACAATACATAAATAAAATAAATTCTAGTTAAATTATTCAATACATAAGTCCATGTCATTTAAAAAGTCATTTACTGAATAATAGCATTTTTCAATCAATAGTAATGTCAGTCTCTTTTTAAAATTTTTTATTGTGTCATTTTTAATTATATTGGGTACTTTATTAAAAATTATTGGGCCTATGCTAATAACACTTTTTTTGAACAAAGCAGTATTACATCTCTCAACATTTAGTAAGTGTTTATACTGGTTTCTTATAGGTCTTTTCCTAGATTCTGACATCACTGAAGTGAAAAGGTTCATGTTACATTTAACGAAGAGTGCGATTTCTAAAATATATATACTCGGGAACGTTATCATTTTTAGGGACTTAAACACAGGAACGCAAGTATCCGTCACTTTCATGTTAAGTATTGCCCTTATGCAACGTTTTTGGGCTTTGAACACCTGTTCTCGTAGAGTACAGTTTCCCCAAAAGATTATTCCATATCTTAAAATGGACGCTACTAGACCGTGGTATGCAACTACTGTTGTGGCGATGTTGACCTTTTTCGCAAGATTATGAAGGACATACGCCGATACGCTCAGTTTTTTACATACTTCTTTTCCAAGTCAACTGGCTATCTATAAGAATACCTAAAAATTTCGCAACTTTTACTTGGTCTATTCTACAGTTATCATGTTCTATCACTATATTCGGTACCGATGTGCGTTGATAAAAGTGCATTACGTTAGTTTTTTGCAGGTTGATAACTAAATTATTTTCGTCAAGCCAATTCACAATGTCATTAAGTGTAGAATTGATGTCATGTTCGTATTTATTAATATCTGTACATTTAACTAGTGCGGTACTGTCGTCAGCGAATAAGACCATGGGGTGTTTAATGTGATTAGGTAGGTCATTTATATATAACAAAAACAAGAGTGAGCTAAGAACTCCACCTTGAGGTACGCCATGTCTTACTATTCTTGCTTCAGATTTATATTTTTTCTCACGCCTAGTGTTGGTGCATATTTCAGAAATTTCCGTGTATTGTTTGCGGTCACTTAGATATGATTTAACAAGATCTAGTACGTTTCCTCTTATTCCGTACATGTAAAGCTTATTTAGCAGGGTTTCGTGATGGACACAATAGAAAGCTTTTGTCATATCTGTAAGGATTGCGCAGATTGGTAATTTTTTATCAACATTCCCCATTATAACACTTAGCAAGTCGTAGATAGCAATATTTATACCTTTGTTTTTTCTAAAACCTTTGTTCTTCACATAAGATATTATATTTACATAAAAACTTATTGATGGATTCATAAATCATTTTTTCGATGACTTTTGAAAATATGGGAATTAGGGCAATGGGTCTGTAATTAACTAAACTCTCTTTATCGTTTTTTTTTAAAAGTGGTTTTACAATAACTGTTTTTAGACCGTTCGGGAATGTTCCAGAGGTAATACATAAATTTATAATCTGGCCTAAATGTACGGCAATATTATTACACGCGAATTTTATGACTTTTGTATCTATGCCATCATACCCTACGCTGTTAGTATTTTTTAGTGTCTGTATCACCCTTATTACGTCTTGGGGTAGCACTGGAGACATGAAAATTGAATGCATGTTGCTGATTAAACCAGACGGTACATGTGTTGGTGGAATATTAAGTCGTATTTGATCAACGAAGAAATTGTTAAATGCATTGGCAATTTCTAATGGGTTGCTAATGACGGTGTCTTGAATTCTGATTTTACGTATTGGCTCAGTCTTGCGTGTTTTGTTATTTATAATACGCCAAGACGCTTTTGTTTTGTGCTCTTTGGGTTAATTTAATTATTTTTCTGAATTTTGAGGAGTAGTTTTTGAAAATATTTTTGTTTTCGACTGAAGACTCATGTCTGTATTTCCACAACAAGTGTCGCTGTCTTTTACTGCATACGCGTACACCACGTGATACCCATTTGATAGTTGGGTTTGATTTGATGGTTACTAACTTGAATGGAAAACAAAGGTCGTACAGCATTCGAAAGTGTTCCAGAAAGTAATTATATGCTTCGTTTGCGTCCTCTGTTAGGTACACTTCCGAGAACGAGAGACACTGGAGATAATTTTTGAACCCAACTAAATTTTCAGTAGAGAGATCACGTTTCTTAATGCGCCAGGAACTAATTCTACAAGTTCCATTTACTTTTACTTCCAGTATCTGTGCAGTGTGATCGGATAAAGCAAAGTCTATTATTTCACACTTACATTTAAGTTGAGAACTACAAGCAAAATTATCAAGGCAGCTGTTACTAGATAATCTAGTCGGTTGTCGTAGTTCTAAATTAAGACCGTATCCTAAAAGAAAGTATTCAAAGTCTTTGGTAACGTTGTTTCTTTTTAAGATATCTATGTTGAAGACATACAATAATTTTTTTATTTGGTTTTGTACATATCTTTTTCAAGACTATGTCCAAGTTTTCATAAAATACAGTTAGGTTATTTAGTTTTGGTGGTCTATAAATACAAATAATAATTAATTTTTGTTTGACTAGTTCTATTCCGCAACATTCGAATTCGTTTGTTCTTGATTGTCGTGAGATGTCTGTTAGTTCTTTATATTCTAGATTTCCCTTGACTAGAATGCAAGCTCCTCCACGATTTTTTGATTGTCTTGCATAACAAGCAGCTAGGTTATAATTCGGAAGGTTTAATAATTTTTCATGACCAAGCATAATGAAATGTTCGGTAATACAAACAACATCTATGTCTTTTTGTTTTTTGGACATTTCTTGAAGGTGGATAGTAAGCAGATCAATCTTATTTAAAAGCCCAGCGATGTTTTGATGCAGGATATTTATGTTGTTATAGCCGAAAAAAATCAGAGTTGCTTGTCATTGTATTTGCTGCATCAATATTGATCGGCGTTGTCTCTGAACATACATCCTTTTTATCGGTCCATTCACAAGGAAGTTCATTCAATAATGTTTTCAAGTTTTGGAAGATATTCAGCAGTCCTTTGTTATTAATACGGCCAGTGTACCAGGAGAACATGTCATATGATAATTCTAGATTCGAGTCGAATAGCCAAGCATAGTTATGGCTTTGATTATCCATGTATAACAAATTGTTGAAAGTTTCGACTCTCCAGTTGTACCTCGTCGAGTATTCATTGCATCTATATGTGGGTAGGCATAAAACAACATTCGTGTTATTTATTTTTGACAATACCTCTCTTATATGAACGACCAAATTACAATAGTTACTTGTTTTACGAAAATCTTCCTCTCCTATAAATATAATACAGCAATCTTTTTGGGTGTAGTTTGACAGTTTGGAGTGTAGATTGTCTATAAGTTTCTCGATGCCGCAATTAGTTGTAAGGTAGTGGAATAATTGATTGTTTTCGAAAGTATCTTCTGCTGTTGGTAGTAATCCATTATTTTTGTTGCTGCTTATGATACACAGTTTGTTCTTTTCGGGGAGAGATGTATAGGTCGGTACAATGTTGGTTAAGTCCTTATTTTGCGTTATTGGAGAAGAACAAGAGTCATGCCATGGTTTTTGACATCTATCCTGAATGTAATTTTTTTGTGGTGTTTTATTTTTGTTTTTCTTGCGCTTTTTGTTGGGGGTCTCACTGGTTACTATTTTGAAAGCTTTTTTTGCTATTTCATGTTGTGACTTCATGTTCGTAATCGATCTTTTTAACTTCATATTCTCAAGCGACAGATTGTTAATTTCCTGGTGTGCTGAAGACAATTCTAATTTAAGTTTTGCTATCTCATTTTTAAGGTCAGACAGCTGTTTATCATTTTCATCTTCAGACAGGTTTGGTAAACTGTTACTAGTGCCATCTAGGGTCACATTGTTGCAGCTGCTGTTACTTTCGTTGATTGACGATGATCGGATACGTGGAATGGTTTGAGAACTGGTCTTCCGATGTCGAAATGTGATATTCTCTAAGAAATCCATAATTATTATAAATTGCAAGCGGGACTGGCGATTTAATACTTGAGGAGCTGGGGAACAAAAGCGGACTTGTCCACTGTACTCGAATTTTTTATTTTTATTTTTTTGCACTCTTTAAGCTCATATCTATCGAACCCCGGAGTATTGTGTATCAAAAGCGGTCCGATCTTAGAGAAAAAAAATGTTAAAAATGATGATTTCGTTCAAAAGCGGACTTGTCCTGTTAGAAATTTATTAAAATTCTAAGGGATTTTTTCTCCAATCAAAACCGGACAAAAACGTAAGGAGAATTGCCGTTAGTACGAAAAATGTCAAACAAAACCGGACAAGTCTAAAAAAATCATTGTTTTTTTGTTATGATATCCCTAAATCAGTTGTGGCAACACTGCTAAATTAAAAAAAAAGATAATCAGCTGTGTGACGGTCATTGCTTTCGTAATTTTGAGAAGAATTTTCCTAGAAAACCGACAAAATTATGGACGGAATCGAAGAAATAGTGGCCAATATAAATGACGGCTCACGTAAACGAAAAAAAACAGGACGGCAAGCGCAAAACAACAGGGAATCGAAGTGAGTGTAAAATTATACCTACCGGTGCGTGTTTGTTATTATTCTAACCTATGATGAATTTAAAATTGCTATTATTTTGTTTTAGGTACGCAGATAAAGACCCCCTTGCTTTGAATTTCGTGTCTGCGTGTGAACATAACAAGGGAAAATTTAAGTGCCAGACTTTGACATTAAACGAAATTGTTTACAACCGCAAACTACTATATGAAAAAATTGGCAAAAAATTACAGGATATTTACTTGTCACGGCTCATATCACCATGCCCCATAGAAAGAGAAAGATCGAGAGAGGAATCTCGCAAACCGCAGAGGAATAAGTACTTTGTGACATACTTTCTCTTCCGTGATTCAAAAAGGTTAGTAAAAGTATGCAAATCTTTTTTTTTGGCTGCTCTTGGGCTCAGTAAGCACAGGGTAAACTTAATTGCGAGCAAATTATATGAAGGCAAAACGCCACTTGACGGCAGAGGAGGAGACAGGAAAAGTTTCAAAAGTATTGATAAAAAGGAATCTGTAAGAAAATTTCTCGGTGGTTTGCCAGCAAAGGAGTCACATTACAATCGAAATAAATCAAAAAGAGTGTACCTGTCATACGAGCTAAACGTAAAAAAGTTGTGGGAGTTGTACAATAATTCAGCGACTGATGATTTGAAAGTCTCACAAACGATGTTCCGAAATGTTTTTGAGAACGATTTTAATATTGGGTTTGCGTCACCATCTTCCGACATATGTAGTACCTGCGAACTGCTGAAAAATAGGCAGAAGACTGAAAATAATCCTGAAGAACTTCAATCATTGAAACTTCAACTCCGAGTTCATAAAGCTAGAGCCAAAGCGTTCTTTTCCCTTACCAAAGAAAAACCTGAAAATTCTATGACAATATGTTTTGATCTCCAACAAATTCAATCCCTTCCTAAAACGCCAATCCAGGAATGTTTTTATTTACGACAAGTTGGACTTTATTCTTTCTGCATTACTGATATGCCTACAAAGGAGCCACATTTCTTCATATGGACAGAAAACCAAGCTAAAAAAGGCGCCACCGAAATTGCGTCTGCCCTTTTAACATACCTGATGTTTACTGATTTTTCTGAAGTGGAAGTTTTACGCCTTTTTTCGGACGGGTGTGGAGGTCAAAATAAAAATGCACATGTCGTCCACACTTTGATTTTCTGGTTGAAAAACTACGCCCCTCAAAATGTCGCCAAAATCGTACTAACCTTTCCTGTACGCGGTCACAGCTTCTTGCCGGCGGATCGAGTGTTCGGGAGGGTCGAAAAGGATTTGCGGAAGATGCCTTTCATTTTGGATCCAAAAAAATATCATGAGGTTTACGCAAAGCATGGCAAAGTTCATATTTTAGCTGAAAACTGGAACCTTTACAACGTCAAAAACCTTGAAGACTATTACAAGAAAGTGGAAAGTATTCGTGATGCAAAGAGAATAATAATAGAAAGAAAGTCAACCATCATCCAAACAGAAACTCCTAGTCAATCTCAACAATCAACACGAAGAAGTCAGGGCCGTAGTCGTGGCAGAGCACGTGGCCGAGGCACTGCAAACATACGAAGAGATCCTACTGCACGTTTAAATCACGTAAACTTTGGTGTGAAAGTCTTAAACACCTATTATGGAGATGAATCATCAGAAAATGCTGTATCATTGTTAAAAATGACAAAAAACCATCCGAGTTTACTACAAAGATTTTCAATGGTTAATGAACTAAAACCAAACAAGAAAAAAGATGTTGAAACACTCTTAAAGAAACAATTCGGAGATAATTGGATGGATAATCAAGAGCTTGATTGGTTTAAAAACAATATATTCCATACCTCACCAGTGGCAATTGCTGAAACAAGTCAAATAAATGACGAAGACGACGACCACAGTGACGATTGTGACTGTTGCGAACCAGATGTGGGAGAGTTCATATAATTTTTAAATAAAAAAATACAATAATAGAATCTAGTTTTCTTTCATAACCGGACATGTCCATAACTCTTTCAATCATAACCGGAGTTGTCCACCTTTTGTAATCAAAACCGGACTTGTCCATTACAAAAAAAATAAAAAAAAATTGAAAACGCATAGTTTTATGACCAACAAGCAGGCTATTAGGTATGTTGTATTAAATACTAATTATACTGAAATGCACAAAATTACAGCCCATATGCATATACCTATTTCAGTTTTTTTTGCTCTAGTGTAAAATTTGATTAATTGGACAAGTCCGCTTTTGTTCCCCAGCTCCTCACTTGTCTTATATTAACTATAAAGGTGGGCATTCACGATAGCGTCATTTGGCGTGGCTCCAAACGACTATCCAGAGTTTTACATCACGCCAGCACATCAAGCTATTACAATCTGTCATTCTTTAATAGATTTTCAATTTTATTGCTAAAGCATTAGGTTCAAGGTTGATTGGAAAAATTTGACAGTTTCGGGTAGCTTGATGTGCTGGCGTCAGTACATCACGCTATTGAGTTGGTTGTTATGGTACAATATCCTATTTTTTAATGCATTACTTATTTTATAATTAATTATAAAAATGTTTCGGTTTTTTTGGTGGGACCGAACGCAAACTCAAAACGCGTCGACTTCGACAATGCCGGAAGTGACCTTAAAAACTATGTGAATAAAAATCTATTATTTGCAAAGTGCTTGAAATCTCACTAAATAAGTAAGTAAGTGCGACTTCTGCTTGAATAAAGCACAACAAATAATTTAATTTATATGCTTTGGGGGTAAAAAAACCATTAAAAAATATTTGTAAACAAATCAGTAACGCGCCAAATGACGTCACATCATGAGCGCGATAGAAACGGACGTTTGGACTGTAGTAGAACATTGTTGAAGTTTCATAATCCGCCATCGCCCCACTTTGTTTGAGGTGCCAAGGGCTAGAACAAATTTACTCAAGTTTGCCCCTTTGTCAAGGGCCCCCGCGTATCATAAATAATATGCCGTCGGAAGATGTGTTCGATAGCCTGCCGAAATTTGTGTCAGGAGCACAAAGGTGCATTGAAGGAGGCATACGAATTTGAAAATATTGTGATTTTTATTATTTTAGATTTATTTTTATTGTGAATTTTTATGTTTAAGTATATTTTATAAGATACAGAGGGTATAACATCGTCTTAGAATAGTGTAAGATGTTGTACTTATTGGTGTGTGAAATAAATAAATCATCATCTGCCTAGCCTTATCCCAACTATATTGGGGTCGGCTTCCAGTCAAATCGGATGCAGCTGAATACCAGTATTTTACATGGAGCGACTGCCTATCTGACCTCCACAACCCAGTTACTGGGTAATATGATACCCATTGGTAAGACTGGTTGTTAGACATTCGGGCTTCTGACGACCCGTAACGACTGTCAAAGATACTCGAATGACAGCTGGGACCAACGGCTTAACGTGCTTTCCGAGGCACGGAAGGGTCTCGATGTGTAAAGATGGTCACCCATCCACGGACCAACCGCGGCAAGCGTAGCTTAACCTGATCGATCGACCCGTGCGGCTATTATTTCTTAGCCACAAGCCCCTCTGAAATAAATAAAATAAAAAATAAATAATTTTTTTTTGAGCAACAAGCAGTAGTTGAATTTAACTTTTAATACTTTTCTTGGGTTTATATAAGTATAACAGTATTGTATTGATTTAGTGAAAATAAAGATGTCATGCATATATATATGTTAACCTTTAACTACTGACGTGGGTGTCTCATAGACGGTGACTTCACAAATATAAGCCGTATTTCAAAGCCTTTAAAGATACACCCGCGCTCTTCCCTGTAGCTTCGGGATTGAACACGTCGATCATTCAGTCGATCAGATCATAATATAAGTAAAAATTATGCAAATCAGTTAATAAAAATAATCCATTTCTATTATTTAATAAGCCGTCTGACATACGTCACGTCACCATTTATGATATGACTAGCTTTTGCCCGCGGCTCCGCCCGCATGTATGTCGGAATATATCAAATTAGTACCTACCCTACGTGTTAATCCAGGTTCTAAAACGTCTGTATGCCAAATTTCCTCTAAATTCAATCAAAAGTTTTTGCGCCAATGCGGAACATACATCCCGACAAACAACAAACGGACAAAAATTATAAAAACTATAGTGTGTGCAACAGACTCGTTCAATCACTTCTTTTCAAATACAATATGCAATGCACAGTTCTGAGTTCGTTACTATTTTTAACCGACTTCAAAAAAAGGAGGAGGTTATCAATTCGGTTGTATGTTTTTTTTTAATGTTTGTTACCGTTACTCTGTCATTTATAAACCGATTTGAAATATTATTTTTTTATTTGAAAGGATTGGACTTCCAGATTGGTCCCATTTTTATTCAAATCCAGTTCTGACGATAGGATCCATGAGAAATTGAGGGAGCTCCTCAATTATTATTGGCAAACACATAGTGATTTTGATATTTTCGTCAACAAATCAAGCATTTGCATTCAGAAAGTATGATTTGGTGAAGTGGAACTGAAGAAGAAGACCATAGATGGCCACAGGAACTCATCAATTATAAATATTTTACGGGTGGCGATAAGATATCTCGATTATAGTTAAACGACTATGACGAAGCAAATTTAAATAAATGGTTCTGATGAAAATGGTACCTTTGAACTCAGATCAGTAATAAAACAATGTATCCTAGCCGTGTTGGGGCTTATTGGAAATGACATGAGATGCACTCTGGCTATAAATTATTTTTAACAGACTTCAAAAAAGGAGGAGGTTCTCAGTTCTTCGGAATCTTTTTTTTTATGGTTCCCCGATTACTCAAAGACGGCTAGACCGATTTGGAAAATTCTTTTTTGTTTGAAAGGGTATATTTTTCAGGTGGTCCCATTGTCGTCAGGTCAGGATCTGATGATGGAATCTTGGAGAAATCGAGGGAACTCTTCAAATATTATAGGTACACCTATAGCTATTTGGGTATTTTTTATAGTAACTTGTGCATTTGCTCTCGAAAAGCACCATTTGGTGAAGTGGAACTGATGATGAAGACCACAGATAGCCACTGGAACAACTCAATAATAAGTATTTCACGGGTTGCGATTCCATTATTTTAAAATTATTGCTAAGCAATAGAAGCTCGTCACAATGCATATGGTGAAGTGGAGCTGATGCTGAAGTACCAAGAGAACTCCTCAACAATTAACGTCCCTGCATCGGGAAAAGCAATGTTTTGTTAAGGTAATGAGCAGTTGTCATTAGGCTATTGTAACTCAGATAAATTACAAACAGACCCAGTAAAAAGTGAAAAATAAAAACAACCGACTTCCAAAACAAACACTATAAAGTGAAAAATTACTTCAATTTCGGAAGTCAGTGGCAAAAACCTAAAATACAGATCCAAAGACACCGACTTCCGAAAAAGTATTAGTACCGAGTTTCGAGTTAATATGACAGCGCGTTAAAATTTTTCCTTACTGTTCCTTACTGTTCTTATGGTCCTAGTGTTCCTTACTTGTTTTAAAAAACTAAGAGTGACAATTTTCAATATTTCCTGAGGCAAATATTGCCAAGTTTCAAGTGTATTAACCAAAGGAATAAGATTTTTCATATAATCTGTATCCCCTCTTTTCACTCCCACAGGGGTGGAATTTCGAAAAATCGTTTCAGATTTTTCCATAACTGAAATCAAAGATTTCTTATACCAATTTTTGAGTTAATCAAGCCACACAGTAAATTCCTCCTCTTAAAAATCTAATTACCCATTCTCACCCCGTCAAGCGTAGTTTTAAAAAACCAATAGTAAGAAACTTTATTGCTTATTTAGGCAAATATTCGTGCCATGTTTCAAGTTTATTAACCAAATGAATAAGATTTTCGTCTAAACTATATCCCCGATTTTCACCCCCACAGTGGTTGAATTTTAAAAAATCGTTCAACGTATTTCCATAACTTGAATCAAAGATTTCTTATACCAATTTTTGAGTTAATCAAGTCACACAGTAAAATCTTCCTCTTAAAAATCTAATTACCCCTTTTCATCCCGTCAGGGGTAGTTTTGAAAAACCAATAGTAAGAAACTTTATTGCTTATTTAGGCAAATATTTGTACCAAGTTTCAAGTTTAGTAACCACAAAATGAATAAGATTTTTCATCTAAACTATATCCCCGGTTTTCACTCTCTCAGGGGTGAAATTTAAAAAAATCGTTTAAGATATTTCCAAAACTTGACTCAAAGATTATTCATACCAATTTTCGAGTTAATCAAGCTAGGTAGTAAAATTCTCCCCTGTAAAATAGAAAACCCTTTTTCACCCCGTCCGGGGTAGATTTTCGAAAAACTTTGAAACAGGTTATTCTTTATTTTTGGACTTAAGTATAAATACTGAGTTTCGAGTTAATCGGTTTCAAGTTTATTAACCAAATGAATATGATTTTTCATCTTAACTATATCCCCGGTTTTCACCCCCACAGGGGTGGAATTTTAAAAAATCGTTTAGGATATTTCCAAACCTTGACTCAAAGATTATTCATACCAATTTTCGAGTTAATTAAGCTACGCAGTAAAATTCTCCCCTGTAATATTGACAGCCCCTTTTCACCCCGTTCGGGGTAGATTTTCGATAAACCTTGATACAGGTTATTCTTTATTTTTGGTCTTAAGTATAAATACTGAGTTTCGAGTTAATCGGACTGCGTGTTAAAATTCTTCCATACAAATTTTGACACCCCCCAATCCCCCTCGTGGGGGTAGTTTAGAAAAACCAAAAATTACAAAGTTCATAATTTACTAAGGTAAGTATTTGGGCCAAGTTTCAAGTTTATTAACTCAAGGAATAAGATTTTTCATACAAACGAAATACCCCCTTTTCACCCCCTTAAAGGTCGAATTTCCAAAAACCCCTTCTTAGTGCTCCCCTACATTACAAAAGGAAGCCGTGTGCAAAATTTCACGTTCCTAGTCCCGGTAGTTTCGGCTGTGCGTTGATATGTCAGTCAGTCAGTCAGTCAGTTTCTCCTTTTATATAAATAGACTAAACCACGTCAGAACTTAAAGGTTAATAATCATCTATTGAAAGGCCATAAAAATGTCATACAATTAGTTGTTACAATTACTGTTATTGTATCTTCGTCACTGTCGCAATAGTCACCGCTGTCGTCGAGTGTGATCACGACTGTGTCGTGGCTTGCGTATTTGGGCGCCAAGGACAACTTGATGAGAACATTCTTGGCTATTTTATTCTTGAACTTGAGGCGGACTTGGAACATTTTGTGGTACAATCTTGGGTGCGGTAAACAGATGAATGTATCCATGTGCCAAATTTAAGGTGTGAAAAGGTACCAGACAGACAGAGCTGCATTTATAATATTAGTATGGATGCATTCAATCAACTCAACTTATCGCAGTCCACTGCTGGACATAGGCCTCTCCCAAGCAGCGCCACGACACCAGGTTCTCCGCCTTTCGCATACAGTCTGTTCCAGCCACCTTTTAAAGGTCGTCGGCCCATCTATTCGTCGTCGTCGGTTTATCATTTAAAATCTAGCTGGGGGCGTCCCACACTACGCTTACCGATACCTATAACGTTCCCACTGCTGGGATACAGGCCTCCTCTCTGTGAGAGAAAGCGGATCAAGACGTTATTACTTTTTTAATAATATTTAACATGTCACTTAATGAAATAACTTTAACAAAGTGACAATTAAGATGTTTTGTTTCAAGCGCATTTTGTCCTTTGATCTTTTGCAATCTATTTCTCTATCATCTTTCCTTACTTTATTTTTAGTGTAGACTGTGCTAAAATAAGTTTTGTGGATTTGTAATCCCAGCAAGTCTAGACCTCTTTTTACTTAATAACTAACTCCAGGACTCGTCTGCTCCAACAGCTAGCGGTCCTTCGACAAACACGGCAGGTCCACTGCAACTTCAGATTGCTAATTCCAGTTTTTCCAATCAATTTGCCTAACCTTTTCCCAACCACGTTGGGGTCGACTTCCGGGCTAACCGGATGCAGCTGAATACCAGTATTTGGCATAGATCGATTGCCTATCTGACCTCTACAACACACGATACCCCTTGGTAAGACTGGCTGTCAGACTTTTGTGCTTCTAGCTACCATAACGACTGTCAGAGATCTACGAATGACAGCCGGGATCAACATCTTAACGTGTTGTCCGAGGCACGCAGGGGTCTCGATGTGTAATGAATGGTTTCCATGAATAGTTGTCATTCCGCCGGCCCCCTTCTATCAGCGGACATCTAGACGCACTGCAGGTTACCATCCTTACCTAGTTGCTATCCCACCAATTCGCACTAAGCGTTTCCAAATGTCTTTTGTGATGCGCACAGCAAAGGAGTGGAACTCTCTGCCTGCGTCTATGTTTCCGAACGCATACAACCCCGATCTCTTCAAAGTGAGAGTGAACAGGCTTCTTCTGGGTAAACTCGCTCTATCGTCGACTTTGTCTCTATCATCTCTGACTTAGACTAGAGTCAAGAGCAAACCTGTCTCAAAAAAAAAAAAAAATGCTCACCCATCCACCAACCAACCGCGGCAAGTGTAGCTTAAACCTAGATCGACTCGTGCGGCTGTTATTATTTAGCCACGAGCCCCTCGATAGTTTCATTACAATATATTATTTTTAGAATTGTTATTCATGACATTAGAATTCAATTCATAATTTTTTGCTTCGTAGTCTGCATACAAATGAGGAATAATTAACAAACAGGTACTACTTGTGGAATGGGCAAAAAATCTAATCTTATTTTACCAAAGTTATTTTAATAGAATTGTTCATGGGAACTTGAACATAATGTTGTATTGTGTTATAGTGACTTCAAGGCGCGTCCTGACTGTTAAAGTGATGTCCACTGGTCCGCACCGCCCGCAACGCACGCACGGCACGCAACGGTGCCGTGCGTGCGGTGCGTTGGTTTGATTTTTTTATTATTTGTGATAGGTTTGCTCTTGACTCTAGTCTAGGTCAGAGATGACAGAGACGAAGTTGACGATGGAGCGAGCTTACCCAGAGGAAGCCTGTTAACTCTCACTTTGAAGAGATTGGGGCTGTATGCGTTCGGAAACACAGACGCAGGCAGAGAGTTCCACTCCTTTGCTGTGCGCATCACACGAGACATTTGGAAACGCTTAGTGCGAATTGGTGGAATAGCAACTAGGTAGGGATGGTAACCTGCAGTGCGTCTAGATGTCCGATGGTAGAAGGGGGCAGGCGGTATGAGGTCGTAGATTTCTCGAGCACACTCACCGAAGTACAACCTGTAGAAGACCGACAAGCAGGCAACCTTGCGGCGATGAGCCAAGCTGTGAAGCTTGGCATCCACCAGTCTTACGTCGCCAATGAGCCTCTTAGCTCTGTGTTCCACCGAATCAAGCGCGGCAAGTTGGTATTTAGCTGAGCCATCCCAAAGGTGGCTCCATGCAGGATCGGACGTGCGCTTTGTAGAGAGTTAAAAGCTGTCCAGGCGTAAAGTATCGCTTCACCATATTTAGGATGCCCAGTTTCTTGGTCGCAGTTTGGGCTTTGTACTCGATGGTGGCTCCGAATTTGAGACATGATGTCAACTCCATGCCTAGGAGCTCGAGCCGATCAGTTACAGGAACAGATGTACCCCGAAAAGTAGGAGTTTGATCGAAACGACTTCTTTTAGCGGTAAAAAGACACGCCTGTGTTTTGGTGGCGTTAAAAGGGACCAGACCAAATCTGTCCGCTCTACTATGGCCTCTCTTAAGGAATAAAATTCGACCCCACTGGTTTTTAGCTGGACAAGTATCTCTCTGAAACTGTACTGTCATCTGCGTACCCAACAATACCAGTTTGAAGTAGGTCATTGATGTACAGCAGGAAAAAAGTTGCAGAGAGAACAGGCCCCTGAGGAACTCCGGCATCAATAGCCATAAGATCGGAAGAGCAGCCGTTAACGACTACTCTGATCGACCGTCCACTAAGGAAGTCTGGTATCCAGCTACAAAAATCAGCTGGGATGCCATAAACGGGAAGCTTGCTGAGTAGACCAGCGTGCCAGACCCTGTCAAAGGCCTTCGACGTATCAAGCGATACTGAAAGTGCTTCGCCGTGTTTCTCGATGGCCTCGCCCCAGCAGTGTGTGACATACACAAAAAGATCGCCAGTTGACCGTCCCCGGCGAAAGCCATATTGACGGTCACTGAGGAGATCATTGTTTTCAAGGTAGGTCAGCAACTTACTGTTCAGTAGCCTTTCTATAACCTTGCACAGAATGGAGGTAATGGCGATCAGACGGTAATGGGCAGGGTCTGCATGGTCGCCCTTTTTGGGCACTGGTTGCACATTTGCAAGCTTCCAGGATTTTGGTACCGTCCTTTTTTTAAGAGAGAGGCGGATCAAACGTGTCAACACAGGAGACAGTTCAGGCGCACACTGCCTCAACACTCTCGCTGGAATGCCGTCAGGCCCGCTGGCCTTGTTCACGTCTAGACTGCACAAAACTCTTCGGACCTCTTTAATGTGAACTGCGATCTCCGGCATCGAGGAGTCACAATGAGGTACAGTAGGTGGTTGCTTGGAGCCAGCGTCCAGACGTGAATTTCTTGCAAAGAGAGATGCAAATAGATTTGCTTTCTCACCTGCAGAGTGAGCCAGCGACCCATCAGGTTTCATCTTTGGAGGTAAAGTGGGTCGACAGAAATTCGCTTCAGCCGCTTTAAACAGGGACCAGAACTGTTTCCTACCGACATGGTCAAAACGTGCCTCACGTGAAACCCGCTTGCAGAACTTGGCGGCAAAATTAAAAGCTCTCTTCCTCGCACGAACCCTACGCGCTCTAACTTTGCGGTCGCGGGCCTTGACCCAAACTTGGTAGGCAGACTCTTTCCAGGCCTCAGCGTGGGCGCATTTTGCATTATACCAAGGCCGAGATTTGTGACCGAGCGGGATGTCGGAGAATGGAATAAAATACTCCATCCCCTGCCGAAACACGTCCGCAACCACGTCAGCAAAGCACGAGGGGTCACGCGAGGAGAAGCACACTTGCCGCCAAGGATAAGACGCAAAAAAGTGCCGCATCTCATCCCAGTCTGCTGACTTGTATCGCCACACTCGCCTCGTGCCTCTAGGACTCTCATCTGGAGGAGAGCAGGTCGATATGGATTTCACCAGACAGTGGTCAGACTTTCCCAGCGGGGCTGAGACCGATACTGAGTGACTGTCCGGATCAGATGCCAGCAGAAGGTTCAAGCAATTGGGTGTATGGCCGTCAACATCCGGTACCCGCGTTGCCACATTCACCATCTGGGTCAGATCTAGCGTAAAAGCAAACTTGCGCGCCTCTAACCCGGCGTGGTCAGTTTTCTGGTACGGGAACAACCACTCTTTATGATGGGCGTTGAAGGCCCCCAGAAAGATGAGCTTCGCTGTTGGGTACCGCTGCTGGGCTACGTCAGTCGACTCAACGAGGAAATTAAAGAGCGCTATTGTCTCCTGGTCACCGCTGTGCGATCGGTAGACGCCGATGTAGAGAGATTTCTCCACACCATTGTCCACAAGTAGCCATATGGCAGAAAAACCCGATTTCTCAAAGCAACGGAGACGAACGACAACAAATGTCATTGCGGACGTATACACAGACCCCAGCTTGCTTCTTAAACTTGTGTTCAAGAGAGTAACCCGGGTAGTTGAGATACGCCACATCCGACGGGGTTGTTATTTTCTTCTCCGTTAGGAAAAACAGGTGCGGCTTCTCAGTCTCAAGGTGGTGATGGACCGGATCGAGATTGGAGTGCAACCCCCTGATGTTAGTGAGGTGCACTTTTAGTGGGATGAAGTGCAACCGTTGTCTAACCTTGTTTTTCTTTTTTGCTTTGGCCATATTTGTGAAGAGTTGTTGGGGAAAAAAGTCGACTTGTCGAGGCGCTGCTTTTGTTTGTATGAAGAAATAAACCGAGCGCTCGGTGCGAGCGGTAGCGATAGTGGACGCAGTGCTGTATGAATTCATACAAAGCAAACCAAAATTCGTTGCGTGCCATGCGTGCGTTGCGGCCGGTGCGGAATGCGTACCAGTGGAGGTTCACCTTTAAAGTTATGATACACCCATGCATCCAATGCATTTATTTTTTAGGAAGGGTATTATTAGATTTTATTTATTGAGCTAGTTGAGTCTCGAATGTATTGAATGAGTGTATTTTTTTTATACATGAGGGTATTTTGTTGTGTAATAGGTTCTCGTGTCATAATTATCTTCTTTATTGTAGGTATAACACAAAAAAGACAAAAATAGTTACATGCTTGAAATAACTTTTTTTAAAACGAGCTAGCTACTCTGCTTATTCATACATAAAAACATAAGCATGCTTTTTCCCATGGGGGTAGGCAGAAACTACGGAGCGCCACCTGCTACGATCCTTACATACTCCTTTTGCTTTGTTTACGTTCACACATCTGCACACAGTGCCTAAAACACTAATTTATAAACATTAAACAAATTGTTACCGAAATTAGTGCCATCAGTAATTTTAATTTTATTTAATTTTTATTGAGACTGCCCCGTTGGTCTAGTGGTCGCAAGCGCTACTGCTAAACATGAGATCCTGGGTTCGATTCCCAAGTTGGGCAGTGTTATTGGGTTTTTCTATCTGGGATTTCTCAGTAGAAGCCCGGAGTCTGAATTTGTGCCCGGTAGATGGCAATAGGCTCGCCCACTATTACATGGGACTTAAACATAACTGCGAAATGTGGGTGTTACTACAGGTACACCTCTGCCTAACCCTTCGGAGAAACAAGGCGTGATGTTATGTTAATTTTTATTGTTTTTCAATCTTTTATTTCTGGCCTTATGATTTAAAAAGTCTCCCATGGCCTACAATAAAACTTTAATAAAATTAATTAAAAACTTACAAAGTTTTATTCAAGGCAATTAAGTACAGGTTTTGATTCTGCTTAAAATTAAAAGCAAAACTTATTATAAGTTGTCTTTACTTAGTATTAAATCATATTTTAATTGAAAATGTTGTGTGTCGCGTAACAACAAAATGTTTACTAAATTTATATTATTAGTTTTGTTTCAAAGTTCTGCTGCTGTGATATACAGGCTCAATGGTACGTGATTTTGTTGAACATTTTATATTTTGTTAAGTACCTGGAGCTAGACCACCACCTCTTAAAGCAGTATTATTGTAATCTTACTTGAGTGTGGGAAAGAGATAGAACTAGACGTCCTGTATAGCTCCATCTCTTTCTCACACTGGAGTAACATTAAAATAATACTGCTTTAAAAGGTGGTGGTTGGCCCCGTAGTACTTGTTGACAGGCCTACCCGTCCTCCCATACCTATTAACGCTATAATTTGAAAACATTGTAAAAACCAATTATTTTGAAAAGAGTAACCGTAGAGTTTCTTGCCGGCTCTTCTCCATAGGAAACAACCAATTGGAACCGTGCAACTAGCTTCTGAAGTATCATAAGTGCCCATGTAGGTTTACCTATATGTGAAATTAAATATTTTGAATTTTTAATCGCTGAGAAAAACGAGCGAGCCTTACAGTAGTCGCTTATGATGTGTAACATCTGACAGCTCACCTTTGTAATAACTTAAATTTAACAGACGGCTTTCTTTTAAAATATAGGGGAGAACTAAGAATGGGCTTTTGGAAATTCGACCTTTAAGGCGGTTAAAAGAGGGTAACTTGTGTCTATAAAAAATCTTATTCCTTGAGTTAATAAATTTGAAACTTGGCACGAATACTTATCTAAGTAAACTCTGAACTTGGTTATTTTTATTTTTTTCTAAATGGCAGAGAGAGGTGTCAAAGTTGAAGTTCAAGTTTTCAAGTTCAAGTTGAGTTCAAGTTTGTATGGAAGAATTTTAACGCGCGGTCCGATTGACTCGAAACTCAATATTTTTGTTTAAGACCGAAAATACAGGATAACGTGTATCAGGGTTTTTTTTTAAACCACCCCATAATGGGGTACTAAAATGTAAGAAAATCACGCGTACAAAGTCGCGCGGGAATCTTTAGTATAAAATAGATCCTCTAGAGTACTTCGCGAAATTTTAGGAAGCTGAAAGGTATACAGGCTGGTATTTGCACACAAACAACAAGAAAATTAAGAAATTTTTTACTTTCATCCCTCTAACCCCCTTAAAGGTAGGGGCAAGTCTGTATTTCATACGAATAATAGGTATATCCACTTCCATTTGTTATGAAAGCTAGATTAGTATATACATAAACAACTAAAAATAAACTCTTTTTCGTTGGCTATGAAGAAAATAACTGCTGGCGTGACGAATACATTTTTTTTGTGAAGTCGTGAAGAATACATAAGAATATATTTTTTACCGACCATGCTAGAAGTAATGATGGTGATTCTAACATGTATGTGGTGTATCAGTACAATATCACCGATAATATTGAGATATAAAAGCCCCCTACAAAAAGAAATAACTCTACAAACTTTACAAACGGTCAAGCCGTAAATTTTGCCCAAGATGTAAAGTTTGAAGAGTTAGGAGCTTGGCTCTACAGTACAACTGATAACTTTTTAACAGTGGAAGCGTTATGTAAGTCTTGGCAACCTACTTAACATGAAATGCTTTTAGCGGTACGTTTTCATATACTGCTGTTATATTTGCAGACTCGAACTATGCTCGTATGCCTCCGTTGTACCACCTGGACAACTATGAAGAATGCTTCGATGAACCTGATTCGATGTACTGCTTAGCAGAATTTGCTCTGGTCTCGGATGAGCCCAGCGAGCTCTTGACTATGATACAAGTAAGTTTTAACACTTGTGTCATCCTTATCTTGGAGCCCTACAGTGGTGGTTCGCAGGATATAAGATTCAGGCTTCGGACTCATTGGTGGAAAGCACTAGGCCCCTCGTAAACACCTACAGTGATAACTGTTTGTAGTTTTAGGGAAGCCGCCGATTTTAGTTTAAATTTGCCCGTTTTTTTCTAACACTAGGTGACACCTAACTGAATGCCTGAATAAAAGCGCGCTGTTGGATTTTCAACGCTTGGCTCAGATGATGCTTTCTAAATTCTAGCCCTTCAAAAGTAATTAATAATTAGAAATTACCAATTATTTTCTCTCTGTTACTTTTCATTAAAAGATAAATTCTAGGCTTTATTCCGTTTTATCTTATAATTATTTATATTATTTACAGGAATTTTCAGAAGGAGTTACACACTACAACCACACAGTGCTACGCCACGGTTTTTGCATGAAAAAAACATGCAGTAATTTTTACGAAGTTTCTGGATCGGATCTGGACCTAAGATCGTCCCTTGAGGCGTGCGCCAACGAAACCATTTATAAAAAGTACAAACTAAAAACGAGACTGTCGAATTATGTTGATTGTTCCAAACGCGATAGAAACTTTCCAATAGATAATGTGGATCTGACTGTAGGAGTGGTCTGCATGGTAATATTAATAGTTAACCTTATCGGAAGCCTTTGTGATCGCTATTTAGAAAAGGAAAAAGATCGTAGAGGTACGCTTTCATTTTATTAAAGGTTTTATTACTTTTTACTTTTCAAAATGCAGACAGTTAAGTTATTTATTATATATTAATTTCATCTATTATTTAATTTCGTTTACGTGCTCGTTTGTTTGTATTTATTAAATGTGAATTTTCAGTTCTCAGATTTCTGTATTGCTTTTCTATATTTCGAAATTGGAAGAAGCTTGTAGCGTCGCCAGGAGAAGGGCGAGACTCTCGTTTGAAAGCATTAAAAGGAATTAATGGTATCAGGTAAAGTACCAATACCTATATATATTCAAAATATAATACATTCATTTTTAACACTTATAAACACACGCCTTCTTCCCATGAGGATAGGAGGAAACTACAGAATGCCAGTTTTTTTCATATTTTTAATTATGTTTGTTTTTGCTTCAGATCGCTTAATATGTACCTCGTCTTGGTATGCCACTCATGTATCACTAGCCTCGTATTGACTGTAAATCCAAAAGCTTTGGAAAATGTAAGTTTAATTTTATTTACTGATTGAAAATCGTTATTTTCAAAAAATATAAAGAAAGAAAAATATTTACTTGGGACACGCACAGGAAATACAGTAGAAAAGGAGCATTTAAAACTAATAAAATTAACATTAAAAACAAAATAAAACAAAAAATAAAAAGATCTGTACGAGACCAAAAAGACGCCTATCTCAGCATAATGCTGCGATATTAAAAAAATAAATACCGCAGCGCTGGTATTCTGATAGGACCCGCTGTGATGTCACAGACACCTACGGACGTCTATAACTAGGGAGACTAAATATACTAGGGGAATTAATATACCATTGTTGTTTCAATAATTGTTTCACATACCTAATACAATACATTATTAAATATAAACAGGTAAAGTGCCTGTCGGACCACGCACAATAAAGGGTTCCGTAGTTGAACAGGATTTGTCCCAAAAACAAACTTAACATTCTAGTTAAAAAACATGTTCTCTCATACATTGATATACGTCACGATCAATTCTCCAACTGCAAATATAAGTTTGTATTCGCAAAAAAAACTATGTGATAAAACTATGAATTAACAATTTTCAGACCTTTTCCTTTTCATTTGCTGTGAGACTTAGCTTCTTGCCCAATTTCATGATTCTAGGTCAACGGGAAGTACCATATAGGTTTAGATTTGTTTGCGAGTACCAAAATATGTCGCATAAATGGCCGTATTTTTTTATTGCGTTGACTTAGAAGCTTGATATTTTTAGAGCTCCAAGAGACCATAGACTTACGTATTTGATATTAATGTCAACTTGATACCTCCACGCATTCCTGAGAAAAAGGGTTTTGTCAGACTGACAGACAGACAGACAGACGGACAACCAAGTTATCCTATAAGGATTCCGTTTTTTTCTTTTAAGCTACTGAACCCTAAAAAACAGGTAAAGTGCTTGTCGGACCACGCACAATGAAGGATTCCGTAGTTGGGATGAATTTATCCCAAAAACAAGCTTAACAAAAAAAAAATGTGATAAAACTACAAATAAACGATTTTCGGACATTTTTTTTTCTTGTACTGTGAAACCTTGCTGCTTGCCTAATTTCATGATTCTAGATCAACGGGAAGTACCCTAAAGGTTTTGATTTATTTGCTAGTATAAAATATATCGCAGGCTGTGTTTTTCATTGCGTTGACTTAGAAGCATGATTTTTTAGAGCTTCAGGGTACCGTAGACTTACGTATTTGATGTAAAACTCCCACCTCCACACGTTCCTAAGAAAAAGTCTGAAAAATGACTGACAGACAGACAGACGGCAACGAAGTGATCCTATAAGGGTTCCATTTTTCCTTTAGAGGTACAGAACCCTAAAACCACGTCCTTGAACAGCAAAAGATGATTAATAATTGAATATTAATATTATTTGTTTTAATATTTCAGTGGTTACATATTAAAGCCGTTTCCATATTACTGAACGGGTCACTTATAATGCAGACATTCTTTATCATCTCGTCCTTTCTACTAGTATATAACTGGCTGATACATTCAGAAAAACATGAACCTTCGTGGAAGATGCTGCCAAAGCAATTCCTATTAAGATGGGCGAGGTAAGATAATATATATTTCACAACTTGAATAGAACAAGCTATTTGATATACAGACCGCTAGCTTGCAACTATTTTTAAACAATGCTGTGCTGGGAGTGTGTTGTGCTGATTTGTCAATTTATTTATATTACTCTTAAGCTTAAACACAATAACGAGTCTGTCTAAGTTAGATTGAGTCGGTATTGAGTGCGTAATAATTTTTTATATAAACATGTCTCCACTTCAGCATCCACGTTTGACAGCTGGGACCCTTGCATGTCCACTCGCGCGATCAGAATTTCCCGCGTGCCATTTCTAACTTAAATCGTATTATCTAGTAAACTACTGCAGCTATACCAAAATATCAGGTTGGCACAAAAGTAATAAGACGCTAGGTTTAGGTTTTGTATTTTTTATGTCTTTGACATTTCTCGAGACCCTGGGGTCCCGGACCTTTGGAAGGCGTGTGAGGGGCCAAAGCCAACTCGCAGAGGCCCGTTAGACGCTTTCAATGAAAATGAGGCAACAACCGACGATTATCCCTGTTCGCACTATGCAAGTGCACCCAAGGACAACCCTTGGTTGGTGTAGGACTATTGCAGGATATGGAAACATAAATAATTATTGGGCTATGGGTTTGGGTGGCTAAAGTAGACTGGTTATCTAAAACTATGGAAGGACTATGGCCCCTGCCTGACCAATGTTTTATAAATACAATTCACTGGTAAAATGGCAGGGGGTGACTTGCACACTCAATAATGGGCCCCCAGAAACGGTTGCTAGCACATAGTGTCGTAGCGACAAGGGGCCAACATGTCCTGAGGTACTTAAGAGGAGTGGAGAGGTATTCCACGGCTATCAGGACAATCCCGGAAGTACGGTCAAGACCCCTACCAGCATCTTCCTGGAATACTTCCTTCCTCCGAGCACGTGTGCTCTTGCGAATCTCTCCTCAAGCCAGCCAATAAAGGCAAGAATGAGGTGGGAGGTCAGTTCCTCGTCAGTGTTCAACTCCGCCTCTACATCCGAGAAATCATTAAATTGTTTACCCCGCAAATGTTGTTTCAGGGCTCTAAACAAATGATAGTCTGATGGGGGTCTGGGGAATAAGGTGGGGCTAGGGTATCGTCTCCCAGCCCAAGTTCTCCAACTGTTGGCGAACGGCAGATGCGACGTGAGGTCGAGCGTTATCGTGTAGTAAGACTACATTGACTCGTCTTCGTCGTTTTTTCTTGTTAGCAGCAGATAGTTTGGTGAGCTGGGTTGAATATTTGTCAGCTTTTATAGCTTCATTGTGTTGTTCATAAAACAGCATGCCTTGCGCGTCCCAGAAACAGCAAAGCAGAACTTTCAAGCGGTTTTTTTGACTCAGCTTCGGTTGAGTTGGTGGCGTTTCTTCTTGAAACAGCCAAAAAGTACGACATGTATCGTTCTCGTAATGAATCCATGATTCATCTCCAGTAACCAGATCAGACATAAACTCTTAAGTCCGGGTCGTAGCAAAAGTGATTGACAGATAGCGACACGGACTGCACGACTAGCGTCTGTAAGGATGTGCGGTACCCACCGAGCCAAAACTTTTCGATACCCAAGCTCATGCAGATGGTATTCCACGGCGTGGTGACTGCAGTAAAGTGCTTCCGCTAATTCACGAGTGGTAGCATCCGGATTTGACTGCAGATCGCGGCGTAAATGGTCATCGTTCACTGCGGATGGTCGTCCTGAGCGTGGCTGACTTTCAAGGCTCCTGTCTCCTGATTTAAAACGGTCAAACCATCGGGACACCGTCGCATGTACGTACTTCCAGCGCCCAATGCAGTGTTGATATTGTCAGCCGCAGCCCGCGCACTGTGGCCTAACAATTGCTCGTATAAGTATAGTGTTCGAACTTGTCGATCGTCCATTTTTCTTCAAAACTGACTAAACCGATCGCGAGCGTGGCTTTATTTACCCCCACATCACAAGTACTTAAAATGTTATACAACATTCTAGAATATTATCGAAAACAATTAACTTGAAAAGGAAATGTATAGTGTTTTGTAGAGTCTCATTACTTTTGTGCCAGCCTGATAAAAATACGTTTATATAGCTCAAACTATACAGAATATTAATTTATAGAATAATTAATATCATTTCATAACAATAAAATCAATTATTGTTCGTTTGATATGTTTGCCTGTATAACAAATACATTAGACTGTATATCTCTGACCCTCTATCCGTGGGCTAAAAAAAATTGTTACGAATGGGAACTAAACTCATGGCCATATTACTAACTCCGGTTTGGGTTAGGATTTTTGATAGATGATGTTATTTTTTTAATGCTTTGTCTGATGCAGAATGACTCCATCGTACGGCCTCGTTATAGCTTTGTCAGCGACTTGGTTTGGGAGACTAGCAACAGGACCCTATTGGCAGGCAAGTTTTTCTAGTAACTCTACTGGTGCACAGAATTGTAAGCTTATCTTAAGTAGATTTCGAACGCTTCACTATTTTAACCGACTTAAAAAAAAAGAATGCTATCAATTCGACACGTATGTATGTTATATTATTGGAACTGCAATATATTGTATGATAATCTGTTAGGGCTTCCAATCAAATATACAAAATTTTATAGGTGTATGTATGTTTGTCCACGGTTTTCCAAAACTGTTAATCCGATAGTGATTGTGTTTTTTTTTATTGGCTTACATTTACTTCAACTTACGGAACAGTGCAAGTTTCATTGAAATTGTTTCACTAGTTTCAATAGATAGACTAAGACGTGCAAGTATGACGGCCTGGCTTATTGTTACGAGCTACGGGTGTGTGTCAAAGGGAAGTTATCTCAAAACCTTGGTCAAATTCTAGTGCAGTATTTACAACAAAACTATTAACTACTTATTTCAAACAAATATTCCGGTTTTTACTACCGAACGAGCTCACGCGTAAAACTAAAAATTACGAAATAAAACTTAAATATAGATCCCAAAACACCGACTTCCGAAATTTAAGTTATTTCATAATTTTGAGTTAATTTCTTTTTGAAGACGATTTAATTTTTTTAAATTACTTTTTTCATTTTATACTTCAACAATCGGCATCTTTCACTTCAATGTATCGAGAAGTCGAAAGAGAGTAGGGAGGAATTTGCTCTGCAGTAGGAGATCACAGGCTTTTAATAATAATTAATATTTAACACTCGAAGTGAAACGTTTGAACACAAAATATCAAAAGTCAAAAATGAATTCATTATTATACCAAACCAACGATCTTGGATTTTGGCACCCACCTACCTAATGAAACATGAAGCGGACGGAGCAGATAAACGTTCATTCCTGTGTTATTTTGTCAGTATCATGTGAACGTAGATTGAAACAAAAATGAACATTCACTCGAATAAACCATTCACTCCAGTGAAGCGTCTGATATCATGTTTACAAAGCATCAGATGTTGTCAATTTTTTATTCATTACAGTGACAGTAAGTGACGTAACTGTGTCCGAATTGCGAATTCGTCATCTCGGACCGAGATGACGAATCTAGATAAGATTCTAGCCATAATTATCATCTTTCACACAGTGTATCTTATACCCATCCACATTCATACCGAAAACTTTCATAACGAGAGATATCAAGAAGTGTATTAATCAAAACGAATATTTATGTACAGAAATTGGTTTATACCGAAGTAAGAGACTGCCGCAATTACTGGTGGAGGCATATCCTATACATCAACAATTACGCTCAGGAACATTGTTTGCCGCATACTTGGTAAATATATAAATTTATTAAATGTATTGAATATTATTACTTAGAAGTAGTATAGCTTTTTGTATAGAACGTGCAAAAGTGAAATTACAAGCTTGCTTAAATGCTGCTTAATTTAAGCAAGGAGGGTAATACATCTAAACTATCCATCTAATATAATATAAAGAGGTAAAATTGTTTATTAGTAAGAGGTAATCTCTACAAGTAATAATCCAATTACAAAAAAATATTTCACTGATATAAAGCACAAAGTACACTTTTGCTGATTGCCATATATGATACGTGTATAGTTGACTTCCACGCGGATGAAATCACGGGCAAAAGCTAAAAATAAACAATACGTTAACATTGACTGATGCCCACAGCTGGTCGACATTAGAAAGCTTAAACACTCATTGTTGTGTGCAGGTACACCGTATAATATTACAATTTGAAAATAGAGTTACAAAGCGTGTGACATTATTTTAAAATAACCCACCATTGTTTATTCATCAGGTATTTAGCAGCAGACACCCAGCTCTACTTCATGGGAGTCATCATCTTCTTGATATGCAGGACTGCCCTGACTAGGAAGGTGGTACTGAGCATTCTCTTCGTGATAGGGATCATTGTCCCCACACTGCATACTTATTATCAGCACTTGTATGGTCTTCTGCTTGTTTCCCCAGAGTAAGTTTGCCATACAATTTCAAAGTAACTAAATTAAAAACAAATATGTTAAAAAAAATCAAGAGTGTATTCAGCCATTGTTAAATCTCTGGCCAAACTGAAGAGAACCCCGCGCGGGATGCGGGACGAAATTCTCTCGCGCCGATTGTGTCAACCAACTTGTATGTAGGTGTTCAAACTGACGCAAATATTCGCGTCACTCCTAATCATTTCAACAAAATCCTGCGTACCGTGCGGGATTTGCCTCAGTGTGGCCAGAGCTTATAGATAATTTAAAAAGCATGAGCTAAATATTAAAAAAAAAGCGTATGAATCAGTCTCTATCTATCTACATAAATGAAATCCTGTTCGTTAGTAAGCGCATCACTTGAGCTGGACCGATTTGTTTTTTTTTTTGTGTAAAAATTTTCGTAATAGTCTGAATAACGTTTTGATGGATAGGAAATTTGGAAAAGTTTCGCGGAATTTTTTCAAATTCGGGAAGAACTGAACGTCGTTTTTTGTATGGGATTTGATTTTGTATGAACTATTGCTATTTGGAGAAGACGGGTCAGCTAGTCATAAATGAAAATGTTTCTGTACTGTCTAATTTATGTGGCCGTGCATAATTTTTCTAATGATCTTTCTCTTATTTTCAGAACTGCAATAAATTTGTTCATGGAAGATGCCACGTTCAACACGGTCTTCATAAGAGGGCATACCAACCTGTCTGGCTACGTCATTGGCATGGCAATAGCCTACATTATCTATGAATGGCAGAAGGCTGGGGGCAATCCTAAGCAATTCTGGGTAACCCTTCCTAAAAATCATCATATTATTATGCACTCATCTAGTTTGATTTTTAATATTTGTTTAGTTTTTTTTTTCCTCCTTTACTATATACTTTCACTTTTATCTGGAACGCTGTCGTCTTCCTCTTGGAGGGGGGCATTAATAGCAGCGACACAGTTAGTAGTCAAATGCTAAAATGTGTTTTTGTTCCAATAAAAATTCAAACTCAAACTCAAAGCATTTATTTCAAATAGACCAATTACAGGCACTTTCGAATTGTCAAAGAGTCGGTCAGTTAGTCAGAAAGTTGAAGCTAGTTGCCCATTCCAAAGCGTAGATCTCTATGGAGAAGAACGGGCAAGAAACTCCACGGACACTCTTTTAAATCAAAATATTGTAACAAAATATTGGTAACATCATTCATGTTGAAATTACGTATGTGAGAACAATGTAGAAAGACGTGCACGTTAAAAGCGTCCGCAACAAAAAGGTAAAAAACGATTCAAAAATTAAAATAAGCCGTAGCAGCTAAGAGATGACCAGTCCCTACTGACGGCGCCCGTTCACGAACATGACGCATAGATCAGCATTCAGTACCATTCAGCTCAACCATTTTGAAGGGAACTCAATGATCCAACACACACGCCACCACCAGCGAGACATTTTAGTGAGCATGACATA
This sequence comes from Fissipunctia ypsillon, assembly GCA_947568875.1. Classification (NCBI taxonomy): domain Eukaryota; kingdom Metazoa; phylum Arthropoda; class Insecta; order Lepidoptera; family Noctuidae; genus Fissipunctia; species Fissipunctia ypsillon. The sequence continues at coordinate 2,315,983 of OX387659.1, read as the reverse complement.
CTCTCAGTCGCCAGGGCAAATTCAAGTCAATGAAAGACGTACCCAGTTAATGGTAGCTTTATAGATTATTATAGAGATCTTGCTGTCCTTGTCCCATGTTACTTGGGGTCACGTCGACGCAACACGTTTCCTCTCTTCTCACCTTGCTTAAAAATAAAATAGTCTAAATAGCTAGGTGTATAAAAATTTAATTTTGATCTATACACTTTATACTTTGAATGACTATAAGGCTCCTTTTAAAAACTTGCCTATCTCATATGATCAACACCTGACCTAAACTTAAAAAAAATGTATCAGGCAGATTCTGTCGTAGCGAAATTTTTATACTGCATGGGAGAAGCACAGAAACGGTCGATGTGGCGACACCCAAAGGAGGCCTATGTCTAGCTGTGGACGTCTTTCAGCTAAGTGAAGATGATACATTTACTATTTATACCACTTTGTCAGTTTATTTAAACCCACTTACATGATATTTCTTTACGTTATAGAGTTCAATTTCGAATAGCCTCTATATATTTATTTTCTTGCCTTTTCCAGAAATACCGATACCTATACTGGAGTACGTTCTTCCTGGGTGTGCTCATTTGCTTCTCTGGCAGTATCTTCTTTGCTGATGGTCCACCACAGCCCGTCTACGTTCACTTGCTGTATGCTGCTTTCATGAAGCCTATCTTCGGCATAGTTATTGCCATCATTATAGCTGGAGTTATTATTCAATTTGAAGGTACTTACTTAATTTATTTTATTTTATCTTGTGACGAAATGAATATTATCAAACAACAGTCAGTTGAATCCTTGAAAGGACTTCATTGGTTCATTGCAGGCCTTTACTGGAAGACTCAAATCGAACACAGGGGCAATTCCCCCCTGTGTCAATTCCCGTGGTTTTAACGTTTAAGAACGTTTGCATTCTAATCTCAGTCTTACAGCCCGTTTCTGAATTGAAAATTTGTCAACTTTCCTTTAGCATTACTAAACATGATGCGCAAAGGTAGCCCGCGAAATTTAAATTTTCTTACGGTTTTTGCAATTTGCAGCTCAGTGTCAGTCAGCACACTGAGCTGTAAATTGATATTGATGATATTATATACCTATGTTGATTAAAATATGATTCGCCACCCTAACAAAAAAATATTTACAGACATAATTATTAGAATGATCCATACTATTTTAGTATTGGACTCAAATTTCACTATTTTAAGAAATAGTCACTCATCAGTAATATCTCCAAAACATTTTTGAGAAAGTTTTGACATTGATTGTCGCTAAGATGAAATTGCGACTAGATTTTGAACGTGTTTAATTACGGGAATTGGCTTCCTGATATCACGTGTGACAAAGTAGTATTTTGTTGCGATTCCTAAAAATGCTCTTTGACCATCTGCTTTCCCCACTAACAGGTATTTACCGGACAATCCTGGAGTGGCAACCCTTCACGTACATAGGCCGGCTGTCCTTCAGTGCGTACCTACTGCACGTTGCCTTCATCAGGACCGAAATGGCGTCGAATGTCGCCATGCAAAGAATCTCTCTAATCGGAATTGTAAGTAATATATTATTTCGAACTGCTTTACTAAAGACGTCCTATACTTCGTTCATTTTGTAATTATGAATATTGTGATTCATGCAAGTATAAATTATCTACTTCTCTTCTCGAACATCACGATTTATTATAAATAGCTCATGCATTTATAAAAATTATTCGAAAACACTTCGATAATTATTAAATCGGTAGATGGGTGTACTTAAATATCACAACACATCGGTCAAAACTGCTGTCGGAAGCACATACGCTCCTCAAATATTTTTGCGATTTCCTATAAACGCTCTGAAGTTGTCCCTCAAAACATTACAAAAGTGTAGCCAAAGTTTTTCGGCTCCCGTGTTATTGTTATTTAGTGTTATTAACAACTAAACACCACAAAAAAATTAAATCAGAAGTTGAAACTTTCGATTTCGTTTCTCCCAGCGAAAAACCCACATCTAATCACATTATTATCTTCTATAGTCTCTTCTATAGTGTCACTGTCAAAGTGTCAATGTCAACTTCAAATCAGTGTTGCCACTTAAAAAGTTGAATTACCCTAGAATCCATGGATTGCTAAATATAAATTTAGCACCTTGGTAGAAAAGTACGGACTTTGGGAAAGCTTCGTATGAAAATTAACTAGTTGCTTAAAGTGAACTGTAGAGACACTGTCCTACGTTACGTCTTGTATAAAAATATTCTAGATAGCCGTGTAAAATAAAGGGCCAATATGAATTTTCTAGAAAATATTACGTTTCGCCGGACTCGGACCAAGTCAGACTCAATTCTCAACGTCATCGTCAGTGTGACATGTATGTAAAAAGGTTCGGGTATAAAAAAAGACGGCTACTGCTTGGTCCCCATAGGAATAATATAATGAATTATACATTAGTGCATACAAGTTATACATAACGCTACGTAAACAATAACATGAGACGTTAATCTAATGGAGCATACTTACTAAATAATATAAAGGGACATACACACATTTCACCTCTGGCAATGTAGAAAAAAAATTGTACGCAATTTTTTTTTACATTCCTTTCTACATGTTACGAAACAACTGGTTTGGTCCTATTTTTATGAACAATATCTATTTTGTTGTTTTTTTTTTTATTATTTTTACATTGCATCCTAAATCTTCTAGAGCAGTGAATAGACCTTGAAATAAAGGACTCAATTTTCCTCCAACTTCATTCTTTACAAACACGGAGCACAAAACCAGTGGATAGAGCATCGGCACGTTTTTGTTCTAAATCAAAGTCACTAAGGAACGGCGCGGCGAGGGAGAGGTACGCTTCGCCCGCTGTGATTGGCTGACGAATTGGCAACCAAATGATAACTGATTCTCCCGAGATTCCAATTAAAGTAATTAAAAAAATATCGATATCGATAATTGTTGGACTTATTTGTAGTATAAGGAGTTGTTTGCGATACAGAGATTACGGGTTCGATTTTAAAATAAAACAGGTGTTTATTAAATTTAGAAGGTTTCATTTAAAACATACGACACTACACTTTGTTTGTTGGAAAAGAATTGTCTCCACATGTAGCTTTGATCCAAATTTCTTTCTTCTCGATGTCATCGTTGGGAAATCTGCAAATTTTAATGCATACAAAATACACAGAAACAAAAGACTATTACTTAGCTTATTATGATCTTGTACTAAATGTTGAGCTAAAGGCAGGCAGAGATATCATACACTCACATTTTATCTGTTATGGACATCAGACATTAGAGAAGTCAAATATGGAGTACCACAGGGCAGCATTCTGGGGCCACCATTGTTTCTGCTATATTTTAATGATTTACCACGGCATACGCAACATCCTATGGTGTTATTTGTGGATGATAGTACGGTCATAATAAAATGTTATGACATAATAGATTATGAAGGTGAGATTAATATAACATTAAAAAGTATTATTAAACGGCTTGAAATTAATAACTTAGTTATTAATCTTAAAAAAATAAATAAAAGTAATGCACTTTTATCAGCGAACATCGCCGCCTAACGTATTAGTTAGTTATAATGGACAAAATGTGTACTCAACAAATGTTGCAAAATTCCTGGGTATCCTTATTGACAGCAACCTCACTTGGAAACCTAATGCCAAAGACTTTTGTAATAAACTGAGCAAGTCAGCTTGTGTGCTGTATAACCTATCGCATAAAGTAAGCAATAATTATACACTCCTGACAGCTTACCACGGAATTGTTACTCCAATATTAAGGTTCGGAGTAATATTTTGGGGCAATTGTAGTGACGGGGAAGAGAGTTTTAAAGCCCAAAAACGCTGAACAAGATCTATGTCAAATCTGAAAACTACAGACAGCTGTGAGCTTATATTTGAGTCACTGAAAATAGTGACCTTCCCGTCGTTGTATATTTTGGAAGTTAAAATTTTTGTTAAAACGAATTTAAATTTGTTTCCGTCACTAGCCGATATTAAGACTCGTTCAGATCATACGAGAACGCAATATAAAAATGTAATTCATACAGGCAATTACAAAACAGCACTACTTATGAAAAATATTGTGTCAATGGGGCCTATAATATACAATTTAATTCCGCACAATTTTAAAGAACAACCTATACGGATATTTAAATCTAAGCTGACTGCATTACTATTAGAACAGTGTTATTATTGTTTAAAAGACTTTTTATGTGATAAAAATATATAACAATATAAATTTATTGTAAGTGACTTATACGAGAATTTATATTATATCAGAATGACATATTAATTGTTAATTTATATTAAAATTGTATATTTTAGTTTTTATAACTTTGCATGCCGTAAGATAGAATGTAGCGGAAACAGTGATGTCCAGCCGATCTATTCTGTAAACATCACACTGTGAGCACTTAGGTGAAGTGAGTTTGAAGTGAGCTCAATCCCTAGTAGAGTAAGGTGGGATGACAGTTCACATCACGCTCAGTTCACCTATCTCTCTCTTCTCTTCTTGAGGGATCTTTACAGAATAGCACCACTGAACCTACATTGTTGGCAAATAAATAAATCTGAACCTGAATCTGCATTAGGACACCCTGTAAATATATATTTGTATACTTGTAAAGACAGTTTGTGAAAATGTAGTCGTAAATATTTAAAAATGAAATTTGTGTATTTATGGAATAAAAGAGACAATGAATAAAATCTAAATGATGATGGAATGGTGAAGTGCTGCTCGGATACAGATCGGCCCTTGAACCCATCTTCCCAGAGGCAGTGGGATGAACCGCTCTGCAGGTTGGTACGGAATAATCTAATTAATACGACCACCAATACTGCTGAGCGTGCCCGCCTGCTGGCTGTGGGGGAGTGGGAGTCGGGCCTCTGGCTTCAGGCGCTACCGTCACCCAACATAGGCACCATGCTGGGTGACACCACCTTCCGGCTCGCTACTTGTCTGCGTCTGGGCGCTCCTTGCGTGGCTCTGCATCGCTGCCAATGCGGTGTCAGTGTCGACTGCCTCGGACAACATGGCATATCCTGCAGTAAGAGCGCAGGCCGGATAGCACGGCACGCCAGCATCAATGACATCATCCGTCGTGCTCTTGTCACCGCCGGGGTGCCAGCTGTTTTAGAACCCAATGGCTTAGCACGCGACGATGGAAAGAGACCAGACGGAATGACCATAATGCCTTGGAAGGTAGGTAGGCCTTTGGTGTGGGATGCAACGTGTGTCGACACCCTTGCGCCATCCCATATTCCTAGCACGGCAGGCTGTGCTGGAGCGGCTGCTGCGGGTGCGGAAAACCTCAAACGGCGCAAATACTCCAGTCTTATTGGGACTTATATGTTCGAGCCGTTTGGGGTTGAAACACTTGGGCCATGGGGTCCGAGTGCCCACTTAGTTTTTCGAGACATCGCCAGGCGGTTGGTCGACTCCACACGTGACCAGAGGGCTGGCCTATTTTTTGGCCAAAGAATCAGCATTGCTATACAACGTGGCAATGCTGCCAGCCTTCTGGGCACTTTTCCTGTTGACAGCGATGCGGATGAATTTTTTGATGCCCTCTGATTATTTACCCCCTCCCTTTTTTATATACTTGTACATATTATTATTATTATTTTAAGATTGTTAGGTTTTAAATTATGTCAATAGTAGAATATATTAGTGCTGAAATGGCAATGATGTAAAAGATTAAATATTTATACTCTGCTACATTTATCACAGTGCAAAAAGATGCAATATTCAAAAACATTTTCTATATTTCACAGTTGCTGAAAAGCTGCACATTAATTACGGGCACATTCATAGCAGCATTTTTCTTCTGGATGCTGATCGAAAGTCCTTTTGCAAACCTCCTTGGAGCCATCTTCAGGAAGCCTGAAACACATGCTGTTGAAGAAAACAAAGAGGCTGCTGAGGAATCTAAGAAAACAGAAGATGACAATGGAATAGATATGAGACAGACAAAAGTCGAAGTTGGTACTGTTGTTATTAAAATGGGAAACCAGCGTACAGTTACGTGTACTTAATTATAGAAGTATTGTATTTGTTATGGAGAAACGGTTTTGTGAACTAATGTAAAGTGCCAAGAGAGAAAGTGGCGAAGTTTAACTAGTGCGAGTGGTGTCATGTAAATAATAATAAGTACGGAGAGGGTAAATAAATAAAGTACAACCGTAAATCCAAAATAACAAAATAGACAATATTTTATTGTATTTTTATTTTATCGTGCCAGTACCTATACTAGGCTATTTGTGATAAAATAAATAATTTCTTGCCAATTGTGTTTAACTATATTTTTATTTTTAGTCTCAAAATATCATTCCCAAGTGCCAAGTGGTTTCAGGGAATATTTTTTTTATAACGTAACTCAGGAATAGAACGATTTCCTTCGAGAAATCTACACAGATTTCTCTTTTGCATGGCGACACACACGTGTCGCCATGCAAAAGTGCAGAACAAATGCTTTCTTCATCCTTCATCAAGCAAAACAGCAAATAGTTTTCTATCAAAAGTAGGTAACTTACCGGAAAACCCCTCAATATTGCAGGTGACCATAGGCGTCTCTAACCACTTTCCAACAGAGGGTCTAAACAAACTCACATTCCATCAGCGATCACCATGATGGAAAAGTCAAAAATGTAGTGGACTGAGATACGAGTATGCTGTCCAAATGCTTGCGTCAATCCGAAATACGAAACGCTTTGAAAGCGATTGTCACTTGTCTTAGACCCTTTCCAGATTTGTCGGTGCTTCAGCGTTGCGAGATTAGCATGCTCGCTATACGCGGTACCGAAAGTTTACCGAGCGCTTATATTTCAATGAGCGTTTCCTGATTAGCTCGTTATGCGCGAGTATGGAGTGGGATTGTTTCGGTATACCACGTGTCGGTAGAAACTGCCAGTGCCCGCTCGGTGTTTAGACAGAGACACGTCACACGTTTCATTTTCTCGCGAGGATTTAGGCGATACTGCACAAATTATAGCGAAAACGTAACGGCAGGTCCGTAAATGAACGCAGTGCGATATCGTTTGGCTATACAGAGCATACTTTACCGCACCGCTCCCTTACCGACAAATCAGGAAAGTGTCTAAGTCATCAGGAAAACTATCAACCTGATTACGTCCATAAAAAAAACACTGTCACAAACTCAACCCTTCTGACCACAGCCTTAAGAGTTTTAACGTGATAAGAGATAACATCGTGTCATACATAACAAAGTTACATCGATCGCTGTTTTGTGGCGGTCATATTTCGTATAATTAAATTAGTATGGGCATCCGGTGTCAAAGCTGGGTGAACTTACTAAACTTGTTCCAGAGTATATTCGTGATTAACGCCGGGTTGATACGGGGCTAGTCGACTTGACAGATGGGTGCCTTGCTGGCGTTCCGTTCCTAGAATTTCTATAATATTTTCCAGTTGGTCTAAATTTCGCAATCACTTATACTGAGCATGAGGTCTTGGGTTTGATTCACAGATAGGGCAAAGTGTTATTGAGTTCTTCCATCAGGAATATTTCAGTAACAGCCCAGAGTCTGGAATTGTACCCGGTTGATGGCAACAGGCTCGCCCCCTATTACATAGGACTTAAACATATCTCGCGAAATGTTTGCCTAACCCCTCGGAGAATACAGACATGGTGTTATGTTATTTTCTTCTCTCATATCGAAACGAATAACTTATCATCATCATTTTATCCAAAAGACGTCCACAACTATTATAAGGCCTTTCACTAGCATCACCAATAGCTCATGCTATGGTAAAATTAATATTAGCCTGTCATTGAGCCGGTCGCGACGACATTGTTGTCATTGCTCTTGAAAATAGTTGAGCTAAATGATACTGATCCATGCGTCATGTTCGTAAACGGGCGCCGTCAGTTGGGACAGGTCATCTCTTAACTGTCACGGCTCATTTTAAATAGTTTATTTTTGAATATATATTTTTTTGTTTCTGTTTGTTCTCCGGACGTTTTTAACGTATACGTCTTTTTTACATCGTTATCACGTTAATTATAAATTCAACGTAATGATTTAATTAATATTTTTGTAACAATACAATTTAAAACTGAAGTGTTTATTCTACCAATCCGGAAATTACAAGAACTAATTAAGCGGTCTTAATCAAACTTATGAAGAACACGTGAAAACTTATATAGCATATATAGCATATAACGCTAAAGGCAGGCTAATAAAGTCAATTCCTTCAGTATTTAAATAATACCTATAATTATCCCACTACAAGAAAGGCCTCTTCTTACAGAAAGAAGACATGAGCATTGATCACCACGCTTGCTCAAGGCGGATTGGCGACTTCAGACTTACCTGTATTAATTTATAAGTCCAGATTTTCTTACGATGTGTTCCTTCATCGATGTCAGTGATGTCCAAGAAAACTTATTGACTAAGCTTATTGCTTGCCTATTGGTCTTCTACAGAATGTATTGTACTTCGGAGAATGTTTGCAGTAGCTCCACAACTTGATCCCACCATCTCCCTTCCACTACCGGACTACTAGACGTACTGCAGGGTACCATCCACACTTGCTCGATACACCGACTCAGCGCTTCTCTTCCACATTTATTATGCGCATGCCCAAAGTGTGGAACTCTCTGCCAGCGACAGCGACTGTGTTCCCTCCACGTATAACCCGTCAGCCTTCAAACCAAGAGTAAGCAGGCGTTTTCTGGGCACACTCGTGCCATCGTATACTTTGTCCATCGCTGTCCACCGAGCGAGGCAGGCCCAATCCGCAATTAAAAAATAATAAAAAACTTTGTAATTTGTTAATTCTTAGTAAGGAGTTTCATATTGAGACGTAAAGTAGCGCCATAAATATCAAGAAACACCACTTTCAATTAATGTTAGCGTTTGAAATAAATAATATCTTAATTGCTTTCTGTAATACAACGTAATAATAAGTTTACGGTTTGATAACTTCCTCTAGTACCTAATAAACTGTCTAGTCGTTAAATTGAGCTGTTTAGGTATATTTTCAACAGATCACTAAACAGTGTTCTTCAGATAGGGCCGACGGCCGAAGCCTTAGCAGAAAGGCGATTGAGTGCTACCGATTATAATCGGTAGCGCTCAATCGGAGTTGAATATATTCAACTAGCTTTTGCCCGCGGCTCCGCCCACGGTAAGTTCGGAAATTCTCCCATGGGAACATTCCACCGGGATAAAAAGTATTCTTTGTCCTAACCCAGGTCATGGTTTATCCGTGTGCCAAGTTTAAGTTCAGGCGTTAATAGGTAACAGACAGACAGAGTTGCGTTTATAGTGTTAGTATGGATGCATTCAATCAATTAACTCAACCTATCGCAGTCCACTGCTGGACATAGGCCTCTCCCAAGCTGCGCCACAACACCAGGTTCTCCGCCTTCCGCATCCAGTCTGTCCCAGCCACATTTGCAAGATCTTCGGCCCGCCTAGCTGGGGGGCCTCCCACGTTTACGCGTACCAGGACTCGTCTGCTCCAACAGCTATCGGTCCTTCGTCAAACGTTGCCGGCCCACTGCAACAACAGGTAATTTAATTACAATGCATTACATAATCCTATTGTTATGAAGCCCGTGTAAGAATAACAAGAAATAGCACTAACAAACAGGTGCTATTTGAATGGTTAAAAAAATCTAATGCATTCAACAACCCAAAAAGTCCATGGGAATTTGACCATATATTATAATGTTCTATTGTTTTATCGCAACTTCAAGGTGCAGCCTGACTTTTAAACTGCTAATTTTATTGCATTACTAGCTGTACCCCGCGACTACGTTCGCGTGGAAGTCGTAAGATACACAATATATTAAAATAACAGCCACATTCTAATAAAACTCCCTCGTCATGATATAATTCAATCATGATTCGAAAGACACGTGGCGCCATCTATTACCATAAGAAAGTTATTGTTGTTTTCCTCGGGAACAATACTTTGTTTCGGGATGAAAGGTACCCTATGTCCGTTTCAGTACACCTAACAACGTATGTGCAAAATTACAGGATAATCGGTTCAGTGGTTTAGGCGTGAAAAGGTAACAAACAAAACAAACAAACTTACTTTCGCATTTATAATACTATAAGGATAAGTGATTATGTGTTAATTAATTTGGGGCTCGAGGCTAAACAATAACAGCCGCACGTGTCGGTCGAAGGTTGCTAGCTTGCCGACGTCGGTCCGTAGATGGGTGACCATCCATTACATAATCGAGTCCCACCTCCGATGAGGAAGCGACTATCTACGATTTTCTAGCTATCAATGATTTTCTCTATTAGGAAACGTTAAAAGAATAGTCGGTCCCGCGTAAGTAAAAGAGATCATATTATATTAATTGTTGATCGCTGACTGTGCACACCACGAGCGAGTAGGTACTTATTTGTCAGGTGTCATATACTAGGTCCAAGGAAATGATGAAGGTTGAGTTGGGGGCTTTCCTTTATCAGACAGACTAGCTTTTGCCCGTGGCTTCGCCCGCGTGGTTGTCGGAAAATATCCCACGGAACGTACTATCGGGATTAAAAGGAAGCGAAGCGATGATCGCATACACAATAGCTGAGAAAAGGTCCTAAGGAGTCCTGTCCTAGCGCTGCGCCACCGTCAACCATAATGATTTTGTTACGCTTAATTTTAAATCTGTGATATCTTTTAAACTATTAATTTAAATGATATGATGTCCATTTAAATTGAATGCCTATTTTAATAACATATTTTGTTGAATAAGGATTAATACAATACCTGTCAAAATAGCTTCGGAAATAACAATAAAACTTTCATCAAATTCTGAAAGAATAAAATGGTTACTGTGGGTCATCCTTAGAAGATTGACATAATTATGCTATTGCGGATTTTTTGGTTGATCGTTTTAAGATGTAAAATCCTTTAAAACATTAACTTAATGTTTCCCTTACGGTTTACGTGGCGCACGCCAGTAAAGTTCCTAGTTGGCATGATTTTTTCCGACATCTTTTACAATTAACGTCATATTTCAGTCAATTTACACAAAAACTTAATGATTTCACTTAAACCTTTCTCATAAATCACTCCGTCCATTGGTTAAAACCGTTTCAAAATCTTTTCGGTGGTTTATGAGTTTACCCCATTCTGACAGACCGACAGACACGGCAGGGGGGGACTTTGCTTTATAATATGTAATGATTTATTGATTCATTAATTTATATACTTATTATATAATTTATTGAAGCCATTCAGGCGGAGCTATACGAGGGGTACAGAGCGGCGAAGACCGCCCTCCGAGCGGAGATCCTGTGGGCAAAGGGACTGGCCCGCGAGGAGTCGCTGGAGACTCTGAACAGAGACCCGTGGGGACGCCCCTATAAAATGGTGCGGAACAAATTCTGCCCATGGGCTCCCCCGCTGATGCAGAGTCTCCGGCTCCAGCTCGTGGAGGACGTGGTGAGCGCTCTGTTCCCTTCACGAGGGGAACATACTCCCCCGCCCATGGCTCCGCCTCCTGCGGTGCCCGATGCGAACCCCGTCCGCTTACCGGTCCATCGTGCTGCTCGACGAGGTGGGCAAGCACTTTGAAAGAGTCATTGCAGACTGCCTCGTCGGGCGGCTGGTGCGGGTGGAGCCGGATTTGGTGGAGAGCCAGTTTGGTTTCCGCAGGGAGTGCTCTACGTTGGAGCCATCATGCGCGTGCGAGCTCTCACGACGGGGGATGCTGTGGCCCAGGGTGGGGTCGTCTTGGTGGTGTCTCTAGACATCGCCAATGCCTTCAACACCCTGCCCTGGAGTTGCATTAGGGAGGCACTTTGGTATCACCGGATGCCCACCTACCTCTGTCGTGTGGCCGAGGCTTATCTGACAGACAGGGCCGTCATCTACCATGGTCACCAGGGAGAGTGGAACCGGCGTGAGATGTCGTGCGGTGTCCCACAGGGATCGGTCCTGGGGCCGCATCTGTGGGATATCGGGTACAACTGGGTGCTGCGCGCCGAGCTCCCCAGCGGCGTCAGCGTGATTTGCTACGCTGACGACACGCTGGTCCTGGCGCAAGGGAGGTCGCACCAGGCGGCGGCCGAACTAGCGACACGCGGGGTTGCGACAATCATCGAGAGGATCCGGTAATTGGGACTCGAGGTGGCCTTGCACAAGTCCAAGGCCATGTGTTTTCATGGCCCTTGGAACGCGCCACCGTCGGATTCCCAAACAACGTTAGGAGGGGTTCACATCGGCGTCGAGTCGATGATGAAGTACTTGGGACTCGTTCTCGACAGCCGGTGGTACTTCATGGAGCATTTCCGACGTTTGACTCCCAGACTGGAGCGGGCCGGGGCTGCCTTGGGGCAGCTCCTGCCTAATATAGGGGTCCAAACGCCTTCAGCTGGAGGCTCTACGCGGGGGTCGTGCAGTCCATGGCCTCTTACGGGGCTCCGGTGTGGGCGCGTTCCATGAGGCGGCGACCGGCCCACCGGTTTAACGCGTCCCAGAGGGTCATGGCCATCCGGCTAGCCCGGGGATATCGCACGGTCTCCGGTGAGACAGCGAACCTCCTTGCTGGATTGCCGCCATGGGATCTGGAGGCAAAAGTCCTCGCGCACATGTGGGAGTGGCGCGAGGAGGCAAAACGCCGGCACTTAAGTCCGCTGCCGCGAGAAATCGCGTTACGGCGGACAGAGCTCCGGCTGCATCTCATAGCGTCATGGAGAGTGCGATTGTCGCAACCCAATGCCCACGGGATGTTCGAAAGAGTTAGCGTAGCCCCAGCAGAGGCAACTGAAGGAACACGGGTGGGTTTTAGTCAGTAAAAGTCTGACATGCCCTCTCGCACCGCCCAGAGCGGGAAAAGACATTCGATGATTTCTCATCCAAAAAAAAGGCTTGGTTGGATATAATATAATTTTTTAATTTTTTTAAGACAGTGTTACGTGCTACCCAAATTCGCCTTTAGAAAGGGAACTTATCGTACAACGAATTCAAGGAGTTTACCCTTAATATCCTTCAAACAAAGAACTGGGACTATTAATAACTATAACGAACTGTGTCATTGCACACGTTTATTGAATAAGGTAGGTTTAGTACAACGAACTACATTGTTTTTAGGGTTCCGTACTCGAAAGGTGCTAAACGGAACCCTATTACTTACCGCTGACCGTCCGTCCGTTCGTCAGTCTGTCAGCGGGCTGTATCTCCTAAACCATAATTGAAATTTTCACAAATTGTGTTTTTTATAGCCCGGAGTCTGGATTTGTGCCCGGTAGATGGCAATAAGCTCGCTCCCTATTACATGGGACTTAAACATAACTGGCGAAATGTGGGTGTACTATAATAGGTACACCTCTGCCTAACTCTTCGGGGAAACAAGGCGTGATGTTATGTTTATGTTATGTACTGTGTATTTCTGTTGCCGCTATAATAACAAATAATAAAAATTAAATAAAGTTAAAAATTAAAAAGGAAACTTTTAATTTTGAATTTTTATTTTCCTACCCTGGCATGTGGGGGGTCTAGAACTCATCTAGTGAAGTACAAATATAAATTTTATTTTTTTATCTTCAAAAATGAAAAAAATAAGGGACTGCAAAAGTTGTCAGTTTTAGACCATTTTTGTACGAGCTCTATCGCAACAACTAAACAAGTTAGGAATTTGAAACTTCTGTAGGTATATCATGTTCGATATACAGTATTTAATCAGCAAATACTAAAAGCGCCGATTCATGAGTTATTTTGTTTAAATATGGGCGATTTTTTGCAAAAATAATGCTGAAATTCACAATATCATTATGAAATACAAAGTTATCTTTTCGATTGTTATATTTTAAGATGAAAAATATTCATTGTTTGGTATTTTTTTAATATTGTACGGTGCTACGGTAACCTTCGTGTACGAGTCCGACTCGCACTTGGCCGGTTTTTGTTTTTTTTTTTTTATTTTATTCTTTGTTCAGTGTTACATCCAATGATAATATAATTTCCTTATAATATCATTGGTTACAACTATAAACCTATCTGGTATTAAGTGGTTATTGACCCCTTCACCCAGAGACTGTTCATGTTCAAAATACTGTTATTTCACCGGCATTCATTCCCTTTTCAAAAACAACAACAGACAATGCTCCTTGTCAGAAATTGTTATTATTTGCATACTGTCTAGGGATTTGCCTGGACTATTCTTTTTGGAGAGCAGTAGTGGCCCAGTGGTAACGACCCCGACTTACGAATTGTAGATCGTGGGTTCGAACCCAGGCAGGCACTTCACTTTGTGTGAATAATTTCATCACAACTGCTCTCAAAACGGTGAAGGAAAACATTTGAGGAAACCGGCATGTCCTAGAACCAAAAACTAGAAAACATGCGATATCTACCAACCCGCACTGGGCCCGCGTGGTAGATTACAGCCCACTCCCTCTTAAAGAGAGGAGGCCTGTGTCCCAGCAGTGAGAACATTATGGGCTGATTATGCATTATTTTTCAATAAGTAAGTAAAGTTTAGAACACTGTTTCTATAAGCTAAATTACCTATAGGTTACATTCCCACGGCTCTGATCATTTCTTCTCGGCTCTAATGACGTCTTCTCTCCATAACAACGTTCTTTTGTATTGATTCCACTCAGAAGTATGGCAGAAATTTTACTGATTTGGCCTCAAACCTGATACACGATTATATAGGAATACGACTTGACATTCTGTCAAATCTCAAGTGTCAAGTGTTTTCATCTTTTGACCAAAATTCAAAAACTAATCCCTTTTCAAATGACGAAATTTACTGAAAAGTATCTTAAGAGTTACTACAACAAATATAATTAAAGAATCAGATTTTTAGTTAATAGCAAAAACGCAGTGTGCTTGATCCCTGGACACTTTTGATGTGTGTATATCAAAATAAAAGCTTTTTACTTAATACCAATGAGGGTAACTTAGGCTGCTTTTATTATTTTGTTTAAGTTCAACTTATTAGGTCCATTAGATTCGGAGCAAATTGGCGGTGGCAGACGGACAGACAGACACACACGAGTGATCCTTATAAGGGTTCCATTTTATCATTTGGACAAACTCAAACCAATAGTCCAAACTACTACACTAGTACAGGATAGACAAGCCCATTCATAAGAATTTTCACACGAATGAAAAAGCTAGGATTACATTTTTATTTTTTATTTTTACTAACGACTAGCTGTACCCCGCGACTTCGTTCGCGTGGATATCATAGTATGCACAATATACTAAAATAACAGCCACATTTTAATAATACTCCCTCGTTCCCCGACCGGTCGCCAACCGTCCCGTTGAATCGCCCGCCCGCGCTCTTACTTCGTTTTCGCTTAGTGTTCTTTCTGACTTTTTCTTTTTGCTCGACTCCTAAGTGTCTCAGCGTGATGTTAAATAGCCTATAACTATCCTCGACAATTGGGTTACCAAATGCAAAAAGAATTTTTCAAATCCGACTTTTTGTTCATAATTTCACGGGTTTTAATTTTTTTGCACGGAACCCTAATTATTTTTCTTAAATAAAAGTAGCCTAAATTACCCGCCGTAATATCAGCTATCTGACAGTAAAATCGGTTTAGCCGTTTCGGAGATTAGTCGGAACAGACAGACAGACAAAAATGTTAAAAATTGTTTTTTCGTTATAAGTACCGTTTATACTTTCTTATGGATTTAGTAAAAAGTTGTTATTTTGACATTACAAACAAACACTTGAATTTTATTTATTTATATAGATAGTTGTGCCCCGCGACTTAGTTCGCGTGGATGTCGTAACATACACAATATACTAAAATAACAGCCACATTTTAATAAAATTCCCTCGTCCCCCGACCCGTCGCCACAGATTACCAGATAAATCACTCCATGTACTCACGCGCGCTAACTACTACTACTGGGCCGCACGCAGCCCATTCCTCAGTGGGTAGCCGACAGCCGCGAGGCGCGTACGTACGCACATATAGTTTCAAATTCTTATGATATGGCTGGTTCTGGTGTATTATGTGAAGTTGATGGATGTAGATCCAGCAAGAGAAGAGGTTAAACCTTATCTTTTTTCAGTTTACCTGCTTATAGAGTTATAGTTTCGTTTTTTGAATAGTTAAATTGTTTAAACTTGCATGTTTCGTGTTTTGCATTTTATTGGTAGATTACTCCTACTATGCGACTGAGATAAGAATATAAAGGTCAATGCCCTCCATTTGTCAACTGCCATTTGAAAATTACGTTTAGCAAAAATCTACTTTGTGCAAATGAATTTTCAATTATATTTATTATCGTTATTATCTTGTTTATGTTATGTTCATATGATTATTGTTTATTTAAAAGCGTGCAAGTTTTAGAAAAGCGTGCATGACGTCCCAATATGGCACCAGCGTAGGTTTGTTCATAGTGTCAAACTCAAACTCGAAGCATTTATTTCAATTAAACCAATTACAGGCACTTTTGAATTGTTAAAGAGTCAGTCAGTTAGTCAGAAAATTGAAGCTAGTCGCCCATTCCAAAACGTAGATCTCTATAGAGAAGAATGGGCAAGAATCTCCATGGACACTTTTTGAAATCAAAATTATTACAAAATCCTGGGTACATTGTTTTTGTTGCTTCTATATGTGAGAACAATGTAAAAAATAAATAATTAAAAGTAATTCAAAATATAAGATTAAAAGTAAGCCCTGGCAGTTAAGAGATGACCAGTCTCCACTGACGGCGCCTGTTCACGAACATGACGCGTGGATCAGCTCCATCCAGCTCAACCATTTTGTAGGGAACCGAATGATCCAACACACGCGCCACCATCAGCGAGACATTTAACTGAGCATGACATACTCTCAACTGCCATACTCTTTTAAGTCCCCACCTACCTACACCATAACATAAAACCGCTCCATGGTACTCACATTTACAAAATTGAAAAAATGCTTCTAATTTATACAAAACTATAGTTTGCAATGATTGTATTTAAAAGATTAATAAAATCTTACTACCAAAAGGAAAGAAAATCGTACCTACTGAATTACTTATTCAACATCTAAAACTTGATGAAATAAAAATTAAAAGTAAACAATAAGGTCATGATGTCAGAAAAAAAGGGACGCATTTCTTCAAAAAAAAAAAAAAAAAATTTTTAACAAAGCCTGGCTGTGGAGCAGGACCAGCATTTAGCCAAGCATTTTTATCTATGATATAATCAACCTTTAATATGCTTATCTATATAGTGTGCGTTTAATGCATGATTTAAATTGCTTCTCATTTAGTTGAAGAATATCGAGAGGTATTTTAAAATAACATTTTACACAGTACCTCATAAAATAAGTGTGTACCTTGGACAATCTGAAACGTGGTTGATCTAATTTGTTCCTATTTCTAGTGTAAAAATTATGCCGATCACTTATCTTACTAAAAAGATGTAGATTTTTTCAAACATACATAATATTTTCATATATGTATTGGCAAGGTACCGTCATGATGTTAATTTTTTTAAACAGTTCCCTTAGAGATTCGCGACTGCGGAGGTTATAGATGGCTCTGACAGCCCTCTTTTGCAGAATAAAGATAGAATCAATATCTGTGGCCCGTCCCCATAACAAAATACCGTAAGACATGACGCTATGAAAGTAACTAAAATAGACCAGTCTCGTGGCATCCACGTCTGTTAATTGGCGGATTTTCCAAACAGCGTAAGCAGCCGAGCTTTGCTGCCCTGCTAGTGATGTTAAATGAGGACTCCACTGCAGCTTTGAGTTCAGCGTTATTCCCAGGAAAACAGTATGTTCGACGAATTGTAGTATTTCCTTATTCAATACTACGTAACAATCACTATTTCTAACATTTGGTACGGTGAAT
Source organism: Fissipunctia ypsillon (assembly GCA_947568875.1). Lineage (NCBI taxonomy): Eukaryota > Metazoa > Arthropoda > Insecta > Lepidoptera > Noctuidae > Fissipunctia > Fissipunctia ypsillon. The sequence goes on along the minus strand of OX387659.1, from coordinate 2,298,203 downwards.
CTTATGCATTTAGTTTTCTTCTCATTTAATACTAAATTATTTACAGTGAACCAATTATGGACCTTAAGCATAGCGTTATTTACGTCGTCAAGCTCTTGTGCATGTCTGTTAACTTTAAAAATAGTGATGTGTCATCAGCAAATAACACTATTTGTGGTCGGTTTTTCAGTAAATGGGGTAAATTATTTATATATATACTAAAAATAGGAACGGACCTAATATAGAGCCCTGCGGTACACCCATTTTGACTTTTTAACCCAATAAATTCACACCGTTTATTTTAACTTGCTGCAGTCTATTATTCAAATATGATTTTACTAAGCTAAATGCAAGTTCACCCAGTCCGTAACGCTCAAGTTTCAAGAGCAGTGTTTCATGATTCACACAATCAAATGCCTTGGATAGGTCGCAAAAGATGCCTATCGCATCATGTGCCTCGTCCCATGCGTTAAAGATGTGTTTTAATAAGGTGACACCGGCGTCAGCTATACAACGTTGCGGGATGTTCGAAAGAGTTACCGTGGCCCCGGCACAGGCAACAGAAGGAACACGGGTGGGTTTTAGTCAGTAAAAGTCTGACACGCCCTCCCGCTCCGCCCAGAGCGGGAGAAGTCATTTGATGATTTCCCATCCACAAAAAAAAAAAAAAAAAAAAAAAAAAAGCTATACAACGTCCTTTGGTGAAACCATACTGTTGATCGTGTAGGATTTTATTACGATTAAAATGATTGAGCATTTGATTTAACATTACTTTTTCAAACACCTTGCTGAAAACCGGCAAAACCGATACGGGTACGGGTAGAAGCATAGTAGTTACCTATAACGCTAATTGTGTAAATGAACGAACAAATCAATTAATCGTATTTTCAGTTTCCTCCATTTCGTATTTCTTTCTTATTCGTGGCCATGCGCAGTGGTTACGTCACTGATTATTAAATAGCTAGGTAGTAGTACCTAGCTATTAGACAAGTAAGGCACACATCGTACGCAACGTGTAGACGTTGCGTACGATGTGTGCCTTACTTGTCTTACAACTGCAGTTTCGGGTGTGGTAAATAGTTACCTAACATAAAATATTCCTCAGTCTTTCATAAGTATTTTTAATAATAAAACATGCTAAAACATTAAAAAGCATTTCATTTTATTTTATATTCTTTCATAAAGTGTACTACAAATACCTACTGACATCTTTATCGAAAAAGGCAGCCCTGGCAGTTCACAATAACCACGCAGCGGCGTGCAGCTAAAAAAATAAAGAAATTGTTACTGAATTTTATTGCCTTTAAATTTGATTTGATTTAAACTTTATTATTCATTGCAGCAATATTTTATTTCCTGCCTTATTTTTATAATAATTTCCCATATTTATTAAAGTTTTATTCAAGGCAATTAAGCACAAGTTTTAAGCCTGCTAAAAATTAAAAGTATCACTTATAATAAATGGTCATTACTTTAGTATTAAATGAGATTTTATTTGAAAAGGTTGTGTGTCGCGTAGCTCAGAACAACAAAATGTTTACTAAATTTTTATTATTTGTTTTGTTTCAAAGTTGTGCTGCTGTGATATACAGACTCAATGGTACGTGCAATTTGCTATATTGAACTTCGTTTGAGTTTTGTTGAACATTTTATATTTTGTTAATTACCTGTTCACAGGTACACTGTCCTTCCATACCCATTAACATTGTAAAAGCCAATTATTTTTAAAAGAGTAACCGAGGAGTTTCTTACCGGTTCTTCTCCATAAGAAACGACCAGTTGGAACCGTGCACTTAGCTTCTTATAAGTGCCCATGTAGGTTTTATTAAAAAAAAAAAAATGAAATGCTGTTCTTTGGTAAGCAAGCGCATCACTTCAGAACGGCTGGACCGATTTGGCAAATTTTTGTTTAAAAATGTTTGTAGTCCGAATAAGGTTGTTACGGAAATAAAAAATTGAAAAGTTGCCGGGAACATTGGAAAATTCGGAAAAATGTAAAGTACATTTTCTATGGAAATTTTGTATGAATGATTGTGGACAAGACATTGACTGTCGGGTCAGCTAGTGAGAAATAAAATATTTTGAATATATAGAATCACGCCTTTTTTCCCCGAATGGTAGCGCAGAGGTGTACCTCATTAAAATAAGTTATTTTTTGTTTTGTATTTAATGATTTTTTTTTTTTTGGGGACATCGACAGCAGTTATTGTAGTCTCTTGAAATATTAGTTAAAAAAATCAGTTTTTTTTGTGTAACCTCACAGACGTTATGGGTATTGATATTTAAAAACCATAAAACATAAGAAAATAGTTTTTCTCAACTCATAACTCAAGTAACAACACTAACACCGGTCGTTGACCTCCCAAAAAAAACATCAAATCTTTTTTTTATCGTGTTAAGATATCGATACTCATCACATCTGCGGAGTTTACCTAGCCAATTTAAAATAACCCTGTATGTAGCAGACGTACAACAGAATTATGATTTGGTATTTCTTATATTTTAGTGATATTATGTAATACTTTTTTTTTGGGTGGGAAATCATCAAATGACTTCAGGGCGTGTCAGACTTTTACTGACTAAAACCCACCCGTGTTCTTTCAGTTGCCTGTGCATGGCCTCGGTAACTCTTTCGAACATCCCGCGACCCTGGCTGGATTTTGTAATACCTAACGAGTAGTCAAATCAGTACGACGTACAATGGAACAGTCCTACACACACACACACACACACACCCACACATAACGTCACGCTTGTATTCCCTAAAAGGTTAAGCAGAGGTGTACCTACCTATAGAACAGTCATATTTGTCTAATTACTTTTTAATAGAATTAAAGGTATTTTAACAACTCGCACATATTACATGGGGCTTAAACATTAACTGGCGAAATGTGCACGTGTTGCATTATACACTTCTGCCCAACCCTCTGGGTAATACTCGGTTATGTTATATATTGCAACAATCGATAATTTATTTTTAAGCAAGACGCTAAGTATTTGGTTTTAGTAACAAATCTTCATAACCCATTTTTCCAATATTTTATGTTTTTCAGGCCTTTCTGATAAACTTACCAAGGATTTTTTCTTCTATTTTGTATATCTGAGTATATTCGAAACAGTCTCCCACCTTTTCAGAAAGCCTGACAAGGCTCTGGTTAGTTAATGAGGCCCTATTTACCGGCAATGCGACATATTTGTCAAAAAATTACTATGAAGGAAACTTGTAAAATTTTAGGATTGTTGGATTATCGCATGTTACCGGTCGTCGCTTTTATGAATTCAATATGCCCAACTGTCAAATATTTCTGATGTGATTGGTTGAACGAAATATGTGCAGTTAATCATAATTATAAATTAATATAAGATTCGACAACAGATTACTTAATTTTCATAAGCTTTCAGATATAATAATGGCCGCAGATTTTTTTACGTGATTCCTTTGTTTGCAGTTTTAAGGCTTAACCTTGAAATTAATTAAAATAAAATATTATTTGATAATTATTTTACTTTTGATTTTAGTTAATTTATGCAAATAATGTTAGTCTAATGTGTGAGAGGCCCTCGTGGCTAAGTAATAATAGCCGCACGGGTCAATCGACCAGGTTAAACTACGCATGCCGCGTGGGTCTTCGACAGTCGTTACGGATCATCAGATGCCCGAAAGTCTGACAACCAGTCTTAGCAAGGAGTATCGTTTTACCCATAACTGGGTTGTGGAGGTCAGATAGGTAGTCGCTCCATGTAAAATACCGGTATTCAGCTGCATCCGGTTAGACTGGAAGCAGACCCCGACACAGTTGGGAAAAGGCAGGCAGATGATGGAGATGTTAGTCTAATGTTATTTTATGAATAAGAATAGTAATTCAATTAATAAAATATTTATTCTCACTAGATCTTAAATAACAATACACAAGTAATTGCTGTATTTATATTTAATAATAATTTTATGTGTGTTTCTTTAGTAAAGGTAATAAACTATTTATTTTGTTTAGCAAAAAAAAAAAACAGCTAATTAAAACAAAATTATTATATTAAAGTAGACTGTCTTAAAAAGTTTATTTTATACCATAACCGTCTACAAAATACATCTTCAAATCAAATCATTTTTATTTCAGGCATTGTATAAATACATACAAATACATTTCACTGTCTTTGATATTTCTCGGGACCCTACGGTCCCGGACCTTTGGAAGGCATATGAGGGGCCGAAGCCAACTCGCAGAGGCCCGTTAGACGCTTTCAATGGACATGAGGCATGAGTATGTATTATTATTATTACAAATTAAATTTAAATTAAATTAATACGTTCATACATATTATTATTACACATTATTATTAGATACTTATACGAGTATTTATTAGATAAATTAGATAAATTAGATAAATTAGATAAATTAGATAAATTAGATAAATTAGATAAATTAGATAAATTAATTCGTCATTATTATTACCTGATGACGTCATAGTCAATGCTGAGATTGAACAATTCGGTTCTAGTCACGAAAATTGTGCGGAATACAGTGGCTACAATACTATTTTTGCAGTTTAGCAATCGTGTTCGAAAAGAAGCCCTTGCCCTTCTCAGAACGGAAAAGAAGTCACCCACTCTGTTTTCAAAGAACATACCAGACGCGCTACACCGCCAACGCAGGTTAAACATGGCTCGAAACGCGTGGTTGTACTGTACACGAAGTGAGTTGTAAGCTCTCCTCGTGTACTGGTACCAAAGTTGGCTGGTGTAGAACGCCCGGCAGTAGGCCTCGAAAAGTGTTCCTTTCACTTGCTTGGAACAGTGAGCAAATCGTCTTGCAAGCATGTTGCTTCTACAAGCAATGCTCCTTCTTTGCCGCTCCAAATCATTGTCGTCCGTTAATTTTTCATTCAATACATGTCCAAGATACTTAAAGGTACTAACAATTTTTAATGTACAATTATTTAAAGTGATGGGTAATACAGTCTCAGGACCCTTTCCATGTTTAAAAATCATAACTTCAGTTTTCTGAACATTGTACATCAGCTGATGGGCAGCTGCATATCGCTCACAAATCTCCACGAGTAATCTGAGACCATTGGCCGAGGGGCTGAGCAGCCCCACATCGTCTGCATAGCTCAAGTTGTTTACGCTTATGCCGCCACCATTGCATCCGACTCCGGAGCGGCTCAGCTCCTCGATCAACTCGTTGACATAGAAACTAAACAAAACTGAAGACGTTACCCCTCCCTGTCTAACGCCACAAGTAAGTCTGTAGAGTCTAGAATAGGCACTGCCCCATCTAACCTGGTTTACTTGATTGTCGTACCAATATTCCAGTATATTTACAATATCTGGGGGACTTTAGTATGGCGCATATTGTCCCCTAATATGTATATCATAATTAAAAGAATCGAAGGCCCGACTTATATCCAAAAAAACACGCAAACACAGAGGTTTTTCGCGAAACATATTTATGAACAGTATTTTTAAGAGCAAATATAGCTAAGTCTGTTGACATTTGTGTTATCGAAACCCAAACTGCGCATCTCTTACCGGAATTATATATTCGTTCAAATGTTGAGAAATGAGGCGTTCAAATATTTTAGAAAGCACTGTTGCCAATGAGATTGGCCGATAATTAGACAGACTAGATGAGTCTTCAGTTCTATTCTTTATAATAGGTATCACTGTAGTCTTCATAAAATTATGCGGTAAATTAATAATTGTGATCAATACAAGCGTTAAAAAATGCTGCAACGCTATCAAACAACAATGGATCCGCAAAAAAAAATGTGCTCAACGCTGAGTCACGGTAATATTATCTATACAGTATTGTACCTCGGCCGTATCTTTTAAAGAAATGCCTACAGCCGCGCGGTACGTAAACATGCGATAGGGCTGCCCGCCTCCAGCATTTTAATGAATTCGAACCACCATGGACCCCACTCGGCCTATTACAAGGTGTGGGCGGATTAAACTTATCCATAAACGAGTCAGTAATTTCATTATGATTCTGACTACCTTCTACAGACTCCGGCCAGGTTTAAGTTTTAATTTATTAGTTTCTTTCCAGAATTTAACAAAGTCCTTGTTGTTGTGTGTGGCTAAAATGTCCATTTTTATTTTGTTTTCGTTTAATTGGCACCATTTTAACTTATTTTTAAATTATTTACGGGTCAATATCATATCGTCATACAATTTACCCTGCCTGGGGCACCCATAAAAGTTCCATATCTGAAAACACGCCCTGGCTACTTCATGGAGGCCTTTCACATGATAGTTCCAACCAATCACCTTTTTCTTTTTATGACAACTTTTACCCACGAACGTTTTCAGAGCAGCTTGAGAGATACAGTCAATAATTTGCTCATAGTAAATATCTATGTGTGACAGGTGATTTAAATCATCACATGTACGGCCCTTGCATGGAAAGTGTTGCCAGTCATACCTATCAATATACTTATCACACAGTTCTGCATATTTACATTTTTGTTCATAACTGCGATCGCCCCATATAACCTTATTTATTTTGCTACATTTTTCTTGCACAGACTTCGGTACAATACCATCAATATCGCAACTTTTTATCATAGGAAAGTGACCTGACCAAGAAACATCATTTAATATTTTAATATCCTTTATGATATTAATTGCTGAGAATGTGTGACAAGACAGTGATCCAACCAGCCGCTCGTTCCATGCGCATCACTCATATAGGTATATGTATTTGGGTACATAGCGAGTGCTTCAACATCCGCACATATGCAGTTTTGATCGCGGCAATAAGCAAATAACTCATTACCAAATAAACTATTATGCCGTGATCTATTTGCGTTGAAATCACCAACCATCAAGACACTTTCCACATCACTATTCTCAATCACAGCACTAACAACACCCAGGCATTCTGTAAAAAGCGCCAGGTTATCCGGATCTTCTGTGGGCATGTACACCCACATCACAATAAAACTACGATCCCCTTCTAGTTAGATACATACGGCCGCCACGCGCGTCGAACCTGTGTAGATTGGTATCACATAAGCAAAGGTTGTTTTCCTCCACAATATAGCCACTCCACCATACGGATGGCCCTTAAGGGTCCTTAAGGGTTCTAAAGATATTGTCATATTTGAAGTAAAACAATATTATTTTGTCACCAACTTCCGTTATTATTTTACCCTATACTTATATATCTAAAGAGATCCACCTTTATTGTTCACAAATTTTGTCATCTACCTACTGTTGTTATACCAATTTGCAGACTCGGACTATGCTCGTATGCCTCCGTTGTACCACCTGGATAACTACGAAGAATGCTTCGATGAACCTGATTCGATGTACTGCTTTGCAGAATTTGCTCTGGTCTCGGATGAGCCCAACGAGCTCTTGACTATGATACAAGTAAGTTTTAACACTTGTGTCATCCTTATTTTGGAGCCCTACAGTGGTGGTTCGCAGGATATAAGATTCTGGCTTCGGACTCATTGGTGGAAAGCACTAGGCCCCTCGTAAACACCTACAGTGATAACTGTTTGTAGTTTTAGAGAAGACGCCGATTTTAGTTTAAATTTGCCCGTGTTTTTCTAACACTAGGTGACACCTAACTGAATGCCTGAATAGAAGCGCGCTGTTGGATTTTCAACGCTCGGCTCAGATGATGCTTTCTAAAATCTAGCCCTTCAAAAGTAATTAATAATTACAAATTACTTTCCTCGGTTACTTTTCATTATAAGATAAATTCTAGGTTTTTACGTTTTATCTTACAATTATTTCTCTTGTTTACAGGAATTTTCTGAAGTAATTACACACTTCAATCACACAGTGCTACGCCACGGTTTTTGCATGAAAAAAACATGCAGTAATTTCTACGAAGTTTCTGGATCAGATCTGGACCTAAGATCGTCCCTTGAGGCGTGCACCAACGAAACCATTTATAAAAAGTACAAATTGAAAACGAGACTGTCGAATGATGTTGATTGTTCCAAACGCGATAGAGACTTCCCAATAGATAATGTGGATCTGACTGTAGGAGTGGTCTGCATGGTAATATTGATAGCAAACCTCATCGGAAGCCTTTGTGATCGGTATTTAGAAAAGGAAAAAGATTGTGGAGGTAGGCTTTCATTTAATTAAAGGTTTTACAATTTTAATAATTACAGCCTGTAAAAGTGTTCTTCTAAATATGCGCCCTATGGAATATTGTAACTATTCTGCTGCACATCACTGTCTACTTTATATCACTCTGCTATTACACGATACCAGAATACATTCCTTTTTATTTTATATTTGCCAGAAACATGGCAAACCATGTTTCTGGCAAATAAATAAAAAGGAATGTATTCTGGTATCGTGTAATAGAAAATGCTTGAAAAAAAAAATTATGAACACCTATGCAAACATATTTGCACAGGTGTTCATAATTTTTTTTTCAAGCATTTTCTTTAAGTTTTGTTTTAAACCTCGCTTACTTTTCAAAGTGCGGATAGTTAATAATTATTAATTATATGTTAAGTTAATTTATTATAGGCACGTGCATGTTATGACAGAATTTATTAAATGTGATTTTATCAGGTCTCAGATTTCTGTATTGCTTCTCTATATTTCGGAATTGGAAGAAGCTTGTAGCGTCGCCGGCAGGAGGACAAGATACTCGTTTGAAAGCATTGACAGGAATTCACGGTATCAGGTAAAGTACCGATATACAAGGTGTCACTTAAATAACGCAGAACCTCTTAAGGGGTCATTGCAGTTATTATTATGAACAACTTTTACTATGGGACCAAACCTGAAATCGCGAAAAACAAATCAGCTGTTTCCTATATTTTGACGACATATGCGAACATAAATTCAGGGAACAGCTCATTTTTTTTTCGCGATTTTACGTGATTTTACGTGGTGGGTTGTGCGTTATTTAAGTTACCTACACCTTGTTTATTCAAAATATAATGTTTTATTTCACACTTATAAACTCACGCCTTCTTCCCATGAGGGCAGGCAGAAACTACAGAACGCCATTTTTTCATATTTTTAATATTTTTTTTTGTTTCAGATCGCTTACTACGTCCCTCGTCCTGGTAGGTCATTCATCTTTCACCGGCGCCTTATTCACTGTAAATCCAAAAATGGTGGAAGATGTAAGTTTAATTTTTTTACCGATTTAAAACCGTTATTTTCGATAAATATAAAATTTTTCGTTTAACTATTTTTTCACTAATCTAATAAAATACATTATTTTTAAAGAAATACGCCCTTGAACAGCAAAAGATGAGAAATAATAATTTTATTGAATATTAAAGTTTTAATTTCAGTTGCTACATATTAAAGTTAATTCCATATTTATTAACGGGACACTGATAATGCAGACATTCTTTGTCATCTCGTCCTTTCTACTAGTATATATCTGGCTGATACGTTCAGAGAAACATGAACCTTCGTGGAAGATGCTGCCGAAGCACTTAATAATGAGATGGTTGAGGTAAGAATTTATTGTATAAATCTTACAAGTACAGTCGAACAAGCTATTTGATATACAGACCGCTAGCTTGCAACTTCATTTTAACAATGCTGTGCTGGGAGTTGCTGTGTTGTGCTGGGTTGTCAATTCATTTAAAATACCACTCTCATATGTGCCATCAGCTCAAAAAGTTATTACGCACAGTAAGTTTTTATTTAAACGTGTCCTGTAAAACTGATTCCCATATCCTATTTACAGAACAAATTATATCATACCATTTAGATAAAATGAATTATTGTTACACGTATTACTTAAAATGTTTGCCTGTATACTAAATACATTCGACTGTGTACATCCCTGACCCCATCAATCAGAGTGGACTAAGTAAAAATTTTTACCAGTGGGAATTAAACAGATGCCCGTATAGCTAAATCTAATTAGCGTTAGGATTATTTATAGACTTTTGCTTTGTATGATGCAGATTGACTCCATCGTACGGCCTCGTCATAGCCTTGTCAGCGACTTGGTTCGGGAGACTAGCATCAGGACCTTATTGGCAGGCAAGTTTTCCTATAGTAGTACTTGTCAGTGACTTGGTTCGGGAGACTAGCATCAGGACCTTATTGGCAGGCAAGTTTTCCTATAGTAGTACTGGGGGGTAATTCTTGTATTTTTTTAAGCACGTTCGCATTCTTATCTCTGTCTCAATCTGTCAAAAAAACCTCTAATTTACCTAAAGGATAACCGGACAAAATGGTCCCCACGACCAATAAATTGGAAGTTACCAAGTTTTTGACATTGATTGTCGCTGAGATGAGATTGCGACTTGAATTTTAACGTTTTTAACCGACTTCAAAAAAGGAGGAGGTCCTCAGTTCGTCGGAATCTCTTTTTTATGTACGTTCCCCGATTACTCGAAGACGGCTGGACCGATTTGAAAATTCTTTTTTCTTTGAAAGGGTGCCTCACACAGGTGATCCCATTGTCATCAGGTCAGGATCTGATGATGGGTTCCTGGAGAAATCGAGGGAACTCTTCAAATATATAGCGATATTTTTTTATAACAACTTGTGCATTTGCTCTCGGAAAGCACCATTTGATGAAGTGGAACTGATGATGAAGACCACAGATAGCCACAATAACGTATTTCACTGGTTGCGATTCGATTAATTGAAAATGATTGCTAAGCAATATAAGCTCGTCACAATGCATATGGTAAAGTGGAGCTGATTGTGAAGTACCAGGAGAATCTTCAACAATTAACGTCCCTGCATCAGGAAAAACAATATTTTGTAAAAGGTGATGAGCAGTTATCATTACGCTATTGTAACTTAGATAAATTACAAACCGACCCACTAAAAAGTGAAAAATAAAAAACTTTTTTGCAAAAAAAAAAAGACAATCGACTTCCAAAAAAAACACTACAAAGTGAAAAATAACTTTAATTTCGGAAGTCGGTGACAAAAACCTAAAATTCAGATCTAAAGACACCGTTTTCCGAAATTAGATAAGGTTGAGATATAGTATTCAGTTTGGGGGGAATAGTTTTAAATATAACTGCCAGAGAGCCTTTGTACTCCAAAAGAGAGCCATATTATGATTATGATCATACGAACCATGGTCCGGATATCACAAATAGAGAGCTGTCGGCCACACTTCATAAATTTAAAAATTCTTACTGTGCCCAACCTCTTTGTTTTGGTATTGTTGTTGAATTAAAAAAAATACCTGCATAACTATGAGACATCTTTCCTGCGCGTATTTTCCCAAGTACGCGCAGGAAAGATTTTATAAGCAAAATAATACCCCAACTTAATATTGTTCAACATAGTCCTCAATATCAAGCAGTGCGGATTTTTAACAGGTTGCCATTGGACTTAAAAACTATAATTTACACGAGCTCATTTAAGTCCAGACTTAAAGCTTTCCTATTCGAGAAATGTCTGTTTCGATAGACGATGAAGAACCACGTTTTAAAAATTTGTATGTAGTACAATTCAATTTTTAATTGTACTGAATGTTTAAATTGTAATGTTATTGATTTTGACTTTTTATTTTTTGTTATTTTTTATAATTTATTGTGTTATGAATGTGTTGGTGTGTTGGTTATTAAAATTAAAAAAAAAGATAACGTGATGTTATTTATTTATTTATGATTTCAAACACAATGTGAATTGTTCCTGAATAAATTAAATTGAATTGAATTAAAGTTACTTTTCACTTTGTAGTATATTTTTTGGAATTTGATTGTTTTTTAGTACAAGAATTGGCCTTCAGGTGTTTGATTTCGGCATTAGAATCATCAGCTTCGTCGGTAAGATTTTCTTAAGTAGATATCAGACGCCTAACCCTTCGGGGAACACAGGCGTGATGTTATGTTATGCGATGTTATATCAGACGCTTCACTTTTTTCATTTCTTAGGTTTCCGTACGTCCGATTGAAAACACGGAACCCTAATAGCGTCACTTGTGTGTCGGTCTGTCTGTTCGTCTGTCATAGCTAATATGGGTCGAATCTAATAAACCGATTTTCGGTGACCCAAACACAGACGTGTAACGTAAATAAATTAATTTATGGCGGTCACTTTTGGGGGACAAATTAGAAAATTTAGGAAAATGTTTTGCTAACTGTTCCGTGTAACTTATCAAAAGTCAGTATTAAACCGATCCAACGATATTGGATCCCAGTACTTGGCATCTTTCACTCACCTACCTTAAGAAAAATTAAATGAATCGATCAGGTGAACGTTCATTTGTTATTTGGTCGATGTCATGTGAACGTAAATTGAAACAAAAACGAAAATTTTCTCGAATGAACCATACACTCTGACGTGAAGCTTCTGATATCATATTTACAAAGCATTAGATAATGTCAATTTTTTACTCTTATCAGTGTTCTTAAGTAGCTCACATGCCGTGTCCCATAGCAACTTCTGATTGATCAATGTCACAATGGCATGCCAGCTACTTGTATAGTTTTATACCAGCTACAGGCATGTGTATTTCCGCCCTAACTGACGTAACTGTATCCGAATCGCGGTTGTCTTGTCATTACAATAAAACGTTAGTCCCAAAAAGTTTACACATCATTATCACGATCTTGCCCTTATTTAAATTTATTTGAAGTCAGCGCAACATGTCCTGTTGTCTTCCATACTTCGTCGTCATCTCAGTTATCACACTAGCAACCCCCTTTCTAGACATATCATCGTCCACACAGTCTATCCATCGTGTCTTTGGTCTTATCTTACTCTTAAAACCATCCACATTCATAAGCAAAACTTTCTCCTGTTTAAAGATAATGCTATAAATTGGCCTACATTACAAAAAAGTTCCATATGTTCCTTAATATCTAGAAGTGTATTAATTAAAACGTAATATTTATGTACAGAAATTGGTTTATACCGAAGTAAGAGACTGCCGCAACTACTGGTGGAGAAATGTCCTTTACATCAACAATTACGTTCACGGTTCCTATTGTATGCCGCAAACTTGGTAAATATATAAATCTATTAAATGTATTGAATATTAGTACTTAAAAGTAGTAAAGCTTTTTGTTCATAGAACGTGTAAAAGTGAAATTACAAGCTCACTTAATTTTGTTATTTTCCGAAATGGTTGTAACAAGGTCAATATAATTAAAGGAAGGTAATACATTTTAACTATCTATATAATAATAATATATTACAAATAAGTAAAATTGTTTGCTCGTAATGCTACGGCTACATTGTCGCGATAACGCGAACAAAACTTCGCGCGCTCTCTGTTGCACAGCGAGACGTCGAGCGGTGTGTGAGTAAGAGAGTGTGAAGTGTAGTTCGCGTTATCGCGAGAATGTGGGTCTATCATAAAAAATCTAATTATAAAAATTCTTTCTCTGATAGACAGCACAAAGTACACTTTTGCCGAGTGCCATAGGATATGTGTATAGTTGACTTCCACACGAACGAAATCGAGGGCAGAAGCTAGTAGCGGTTACATAAAAAAATAAACAATAAGTTTACATTGATTGATACTCACAACTCGTCGACATTAGAAAGATTAAACACTCTTTGTTGATCTACCATTGTTTCTTCATCAGGTATTTAGCAGCAGACACCCAGCTCTACTTCATGGGAGTCATCATCTTCTTGATATGCAGGACTGCCCTGACTAGGAAGGTGGTACTGAGCATTCTCTTCGTGATAGGGATCATTGTCCCCACGCTGCATACTTATTATCAGCACTTGTATGGTGTTCTGCTTGTTTCCCCGGAGTAAGTTTGCCATAAAATTTTAAAGTAACTAAATTAAAAAAAAAATATGTTAAAGAAAATCAAGAGTGTATTCAGCCATTGTTAAATCTCTGGCCAAACTGAAGAGAACCCCGCGCGGGATGCGGGACGAAATTCTCTGGCGCCGATTGTGTCAACCAACTTGTATGTAGGTTTTCAGACTGCCGCGAATAGTCACGTGACTTCCTAATCGTTTAAACGCCGCACGCAGTTGCGTCCTGCGTCCCGCGCGGGATTCACCCCAGTATGGCCAGAGCGTATAGAAAATTTAAAAAACATGACCTAATTAATTATTTTTCAAATAAAAAGGCGTATAAATCCGTCGTTAACATCAATATAATCTATATATACATATAAATAAAAAGAAAAGTCCTGACTGACGGACTGATTCACTGACTGATTAACTGACTTATCAACGCCCAGCCCAAACCCTTGGACCCAGAAAGCTGAAATTTTGCTCAGAGGTTCACTTTATAATGTAGACAAGGAATAAGGAAGGACTTTTTTAAATTCAACCCCCAAGGGAGTGAAATAGGAGATGAAAGTTTGGAAGGAAGAAATTGGTATTAAGCTTTTTTACATTACATACATTAACGTTACGAATGAAGTGTTTTGGCGTTTTTGGAAAATCATCCCCCAGGGGGTAAAAATCCGTAATAACTCATCATCGGTCAGCCCGATTTTCGCCATCGCCAAAGACACTTGAATAATTCATAGAAAAATAACTTTACTGAGTTCAACTGATACAAATATTTTTTTCGAAATTCCAACGGGATAGGGATTAAAGAGGATTTATGTTTTCGCTTTAAAGTTACCTTCTGGCATGGAAGTAGGTAATTTTCCATTCCGTTATATATTGAGTCGACTGCCTCGTTGGTCTAGTGGTCGCAAGCGCTACTGCTGGGCATGAGGTCCTGGGTTCCATTCCCAGGTCGGGCAAAGCGTTATTGGGTTTTACTATCTGGAATTTCTCAGTAGAACCCCGGAGTCTGGATTTGTGCCCGGTAGACGGCAAAAGGCTCGCCCCTTATCACATGGGACTTCAACATAGCTGGCGAAATGTGGGTGTAATATACACCTCTGCCTAACCCTTCGGGGAAACAAGGCGTGATGTATGTTATGTTCTGTTATTTTCTTAACGCAATATGCGTTACTATTGTTAGGTTTTTGGATTTTTCAGACGAAGTTCAAAAACGCGTAGGAGTAAGCTGCCAAAAATCGTCACAAACGAAAAAGCGTTCATACTCGTATGATGATGATGGCGGCTGCGAATATTTTAAAATTTTTCGTCATGGGTGTCGTTTTCACAGTTTTCGAGGGTGTTAAAACCGATAGTGTGGTCAAAATGAACATTCAAGATGGCGGCTGTGAATATTTTCAAATTATTCACCATGGATATCGTTTTCATAGTTTTCGAGGGTGTTAAAGCCGATAGTGAGGTCAAAATGAAAATCTAAGGTGGCGGCTGCGAAAATTTTCCAATTACTCGTCATGGGTAACGTTTTCATAGTTTTCGAGGGTGCGAAAGCCGATAGTAAGGTCAAAATGAAAATCCAAGATAGCAGCTGCGAAAATTTTCAAACTTTTCATGTTTGTTGTCGTTCTCATAGTTTTCGAAGGTGCTAAAGCCAATATTGACGTCAAAATGTAAATCCAAGGGCACAGGCAACAGAAGGAACACGGGTGGGTTTTAGTCAGTAAGAAGGCGGCTGCGAATATTTTAAAATTTTTCGTCATGGGTGTCATTATCATTATTATTGTCTTCGAGTGTGCTAAAGTCGATAGTGAGGTCAAAATGAAAATCCAAGATGGCAGCTGCGAAAATTTTCAAATTATTCGTCATTGGTGTCGTTTTCATAGTTTTAGAGCGTGCTAAAGCCGATAGTGCGGTCAAAATGAAAATTCAAGATGGTGTCTGTGAAAAATTTCAAAATATTTGTCATGGGTGTCGTTTTCATAGTTTTCGAGGGTGCTAAAGCCTTCAGTGAGTTCAAAATGAAAATCCAAGATGGCGGCTGCAAAAATTTGCAAACCCTTTGCCTTGGTTATCGTTCTCATAGTTTTTGAGGGTGCTAAAGCCGATAGTGAGGTCAAAATGTAAATCCAAGATGGCGGCTGCGAAAATTTTCAAATTATTCGTCATGGGTGTCGTTTTCATAGTTTTCGGGGATGTTAAAGCCGATAGTGACGTCAAAATGTAAATCCAAGATGGTGGCAGCGAATTTTTTTAATTTAAATCATATGTGAGAAGAAACTACGTTCCTGACGTACCCCGACCGCACACGTTTTTTATCGTCCAGCAATCATATATCAATCCGCGCGCCGCTCCTCGGGTACTATACAGGGTGTAAGGTAAATAACGCACAACCTCTTAAGGGGTCATTGTACTCATCATTATGAACAACTTTTACGATGGGACTAAACCTGAAATCGCGCAAAAAAATCAGCTGCTCCCTACATTTATGTTCGCATAACTCGTCAAAATGTAGGGAACAGCCCATTTATTTTTCGTGATTTCAGGTTTGGTCCAATAGTAAAAGTTGTTAATAATGATGAGTACAATGACCCCTTAAGAGGTTGTGCGTTAATTATGTTACACCTTGTATATACAGGGAGTAAGAGACTGCCCTTCGCAGACTGATGGGGTGAATTCAATATGTCGTACTAAGATGATCAATACATGAAATTATTTCAGGAACGTTATGGAAATCCAATAAACCTGATTTGTTTTATTACCTCACACGCAATGTATCGCTACCGTGGCAAAACGTGCGTGGCGAACGGCAGCGCAGCGAGCCTTCGGCCGCCAAGTATTTCAACATCCATTGCTGATTTTTTTTTAATTTAGCTGTTTTATTTACATAAATGGAGTGCTACGTACAGATAATGCAATTTTACATTGTAATAAAAATAAAGGTTTTGTAACTGAGATTATTTCCGGTGGAATATGATTCAAAATAAGGAGCTGAATGCACCCTGTTAATTTGCGGAGGGCTGTCCCTTACACCCTGTATATGCAGTGCAAGAAGACATTGTTTACCTGGATTAACATATGGGGTACGTTTAATACTGGTAGTACGTTCCCGTGGGGTATTTCCGAAATCCACGCGGGTGAAGCCACGGGCAAAAGCTAGTTTTTTATAAAAAATATAGAGCTGTTCGTTGGTAAGCGCATCACTTAGGAACGGCTGAACAAATTTGGCTTTTTTTTTTAATTTTCGTAATAGTCCGAAATAGGTTTCGGACTTTTGATGGATAGGAAATTTGGAAAATTTTCAAATTGAGGTCTTCCTCAATCACAGCGTTCAGTTCTTACTGAACGCTCTTTTTTGTATTGGATTTTTTTATGAACTATTGAAACTTAGACAAGTGAAAATGGTTCCGTTCTGTCTAATTTATTTGACCATGTATATTTTTTCTAATGATCTAATTCCTACTTTCAGCAATGCAATTAATTTATTCATGGACAGTGAAACATTCAAGCAGGTCTACGTAAAAGGGCATACCAACCTGTCTGGCTACGTCATCGGCATGGCAATAGCCTACATTACCTACGACTGGCAGAAGGCTGGGGGCAATCCTAAGCAATTTTGGGTAATTTTTCTTAATAATCATCGTCATCATCATAACTATGCATTCATCTAGTTTAATTTATAATATTTTTTTTGTTTTTTTTTTTCGTTCTATACTTTCACTTTTATCTAGAACGCTGTCATCTTCCTCTTGGAGGTAGACGTTAATAGCAGCGACACAGTTGCTAATTAATGTAGCTATTTTCAATACTCAATCAAATTCAAAAATGTATTTTTGTTCCAATAAAGATTATTATAGAGATCTTGCTGTCCCTGTCCCATGTTACTTGGGGTTGGCACAAAGCGTTTCCTCTCTTTTCACCTTGCTAAAACGTTAATTCCCCACGACACCACTGAAACCGACACCACTGGTGGTGTCGTGGGGAATGACAGAAATCACTGTTCCCCACGACACCTCTGAAGTGATGTCCCGCTCAAATGCTATTGAGGTATAACATAATATGACGAATATGACGATGGTAGGTTCTTTCATTTATAGGTAGGCTTTGAGTCGGTTTATTTTTTTAAATGTATTATTTATTGCTGAATGGGCCTGATCTTGAGCTTGCTATGTGTATTTTAATTATACACTGGGTAACCGACTGCTTTTGGAATGAAGTAGGAGTAAACTGGTAGAAATCGTCACGACTCCATGCGACTTTTTTTTTGAGAGATGTGAATTTGGTCGTTATGAAAATCCAAGATGGCAGTTATGAAAATTTTGTTTTTGTTTTAATTCATACGTGAGAATGAATTTCGTTGCTGACGGGGGTCCCCCGAGCGCACACGTTTTAAGAGGACTGTCACATTTTGTCACCTCTCTCGCTCACACGGGACCAAATTTTTAAGAAAGTTGAAAAGATGCTTTTTTGAAAAATGTTACCAATGGGCGACCTACTAAATAATATTAATTTAATAGGTAATTATTAAAGACACATTTTTATTATGACATTTATTTGAATCATCTCAAAAACCGATCATAATTCTTACTGAGCTAAGTTTATTAGATGACATAATAGAAATATGTTTTTAAATAACTACCTATATTAAATTAATATTTTTTACATTTTGATCTCACTATCGGCTTCAGCACCCTCGAAAACCATGAAAATGACGCCCATGATGAAATATTTGAAAATTTTGCGCAGCCGCCATCTTTGATTTTTATTTTGACCTCAGTATCTGTTTACCACCCTCGAAAACCATGAAAACGACACCCGTGATGAAAAATTTGAAAATTTTCACAACCGCCATCTTGGATTTCCATTTTGACATGATTATCGGCTTTAGCACCTTCAAAAGCCATCAAAACGACACCCGTGATGAATTATTTGAAAATTTTGCGCAGCCGCCATCTTAGATTTACATTCATAATCATAATCATAATAATTTATTTGCAATAAGTATTGGTACAGAGCGTTGGTCTTAAATTCAGTAATTAAGTTCCTAATACATAGTCAGATATTTGACATGCAAACATTACAATGTCTAAAGTGCTAAAATAAAATATTACAGGCATTTTGACCAAATTCACACTTTCTCTCAAAAAAAAAGTCTGTCGTATGGAGGCATAACGCTTTTTCTTTACGTGACAAATTCTACTAGTTTAGTCCTATCGCAAGCCGCGTTAAATAACTTCGTTCCAAAAATTACCCTGTTTATCATCATTATAAATTATGTTATGAATATAAATCTCAAACTCAAAGCATTTATTTCAATTAAACCAATTACAGGCACTTTTGAATAGTTAAAGAGTCAGTCAGTTAGTCAGAAAATTGAAGCTAGTCGCCCATTCCAAAACGTAGATCTCTATGGAGAAGAATGGGCAAGAAACTCCATGGACACTCTTTTAAATCAAAATTATTACAAAATCCTGGGTACATTGTTCTTGTTGCTTCTATATGTGAGAACAAGGTAAAAAATAAATAATTAAAAACAATTCAAAATATAAGACTAAACATAAGCTCTGGCAGTTAAGACATGACCAGTCTCCACTGACGGCGCCCGTTCATGAAGATGACGCGTGGATCAGCACCATCCAGCTCAACCATTTTGAAGGGAACCGAAATTAGCTGGACATCACTAACAGTCGGTGGTGTCGTGGGGAATAGTGATTTCTGTCATCCCCCACGACACCACCAGTGGTGTCGATTTCAGTGGTGTCGTGGGGAATAAATGGCTAAAAAGTACAACAGTCTATTAGCTAGGTATATAAATATAAACTTTATAGTTTGAATGGCTTTAAGGCTCTTTTTTTAAAACTTGTCTATCTCATTATTATATTCAACGACCAACTGACCTAAACCTGAGCAAACTAAATCAGGCACATTCTGTCAAAGTGAAATTTTAAATCCTGCATGGGAGAAGCATAGAAACGGTCGATATGGTGACGCTTAAATGAGGCCTATGTCCAGCAGTGGACGTCTTTCAGCTAAATGAAGATGATACATTTAATAGTTTTACTACTCTGTACTTATATTTAAACCATCTTAAAAATTTCTTAACGTTATAAGTATTGTCATAGAATTCAATTTCGAATAGCCTCTATGTATTTATTTTCTTGCCTTTTCCAGAAATACCGATACCTATACTGGAGTACGTTCTTCCTGGGTGTGCTCATTTGCTTCTCTGGCAGTATCTTCTTTGCTGATGGTCCACCACAGCCCGTCTACGTTCACTTGCTGTATGCTGCTTTCATGAAGCCTATCTTCGGCATAGTTATTGCCATCATTATAGCTGGAGTTATTATTCAATTTGAAGGTACTTACTTAATTTATTTTATTTTAACTTCTGAGGAAATCATTATTATCAAACAACAGTCAGATGAATCCTTGAATGAACTTCATTGGTTCATTGCAGACTTTAAGTGGAAGGTTCAAACCGAGCCAGGGGCAATCCCCGTAGTTTTAACGTTTAAGAACGTTTGCATTCTAATCTCAGTCTTACAGCCCGTTGCTGAATTGAGAATTTGTCAAACTCTACTTTAGCATTACTGAAACGGGATGCGCTAAGGTAGCCCGCGAAATTTAAATTTGCTTACGATTTTTGAAATTTGCAGCTCAGTGTACCGACACTGAGCTGCAATTGATATTGATGATACCTATTATGTACCTATGTTAGTCAAAATATGAATCATTAGAATGATCCATACTACTCTTTAAAGTAGTATTGGACTCAAATGTCAACATTTGAAGAAATAGTCACTCATCTGTCAATAATACCTCCAATATACCTACATTTTTGACAAGTTTTTGACATTGATTGTCGCTGAGATGAGATTGCGACCAGATTTTGAAAGTATTTAAAATAACGGGAATTGGCCTTGTGATATCACATGTAACAAAATAGTATTTTGTTCCGATTTCTAAAAATGCTTTTTGACCATCCGCTTTTCCCACTAACAGGTGTATATCGAACAATCCTGGAGTGGCAACCCTTCACGTACATAGGCCGGTTGTCTTATAGCGCGTACCTACTGCATGCTGCCTTCATCAGGACTGAAGTGGCATCGATGGGCGCCATGCAAAGAATCTCTATAATCGGAATTGTAAGTAATATATTATTTAGAACTGCTTGACCAAAGATGTCCTATACTACGTTCATTTTATAATGATGAATAATGTGACACATGCTTGTATAAATTATCTACTTCGCTTCTCGAACAGCACGATCTTATTAGAAGTATAACATGCATTTATAAAAATATTTCGAAAACACTTAATAATAATAAAATCGATAACCCCATCGCCGTATCTCTACGTTGACGTCGTGGTGGGGCTTGCGCGCTTCGAACCCTAGGTCTGTGCCGGTAGAGGTTACTTTGCCGGAACAGGTCTAGGGTGAGGAGCCAGACCAAGAGAGATACAGAAACCCGCAGGGCAGCATGTGGCGAGCTGCTGGGCAGTAGCGACCCCACGTACCCTATCTCCCGGGAGAAGTCATGTTCCTCATCTCTGGCTTGCTTTTATTGGCCGACTGGAGTGAACACTGACGAGAACTGACCTCCCACCTCATTCTTGCCTTTATTGGCTGGCTTGAGTAGAGATTCGCAAGAGCAAACGTGCTCGGAGGAAGGAAGTAGTCCAGTAAGATGCTGGTAGGGATCTTGACCGTACTTCCGGGATTGTCCTGATAGCCGTGGAATACCTCTCCACTCCTCTTAAGCACCTCAAGACATGTTGCCCCCTTGTCGCTACGACACTATGTGCTAGCGACCGTTTCCGGGGGCCCATTGTTGAGTGTGCAAGTCATCCCCTGCCATTTTATCCGTGTATTGTATTTATCAAACATTGGTCAGGCAGGGGCCATAGTCCTTCCATAGTTTTAGATAACCAGTCCACTTTAGCCATCCAAACCCATAGCCCAATTTTTTTTGTCTCCATATTCTGCAATAGTCCTACACCATCCGGGGGTTGTCCTTGGGTGCACTTGCATAGTACGCACAGGGATAATCGTCGGTTAGTGCCTCATTTCCATTGAAAGCGTCTAACGGGCCTCTGCGAGTTGGCTTCGGCCCCTCATATGCCTTCTAAAGGTCCGGGACCCTGGGGTCCCGAGAAATATTAAAAAAATAAAAAAAATAAAAAAAAAAATCGATAATATTATTAAAGTACTTATATATCGCATTAGGGTCATCCTGTAAAGATAAATTTAAGGGTTGTTTTTTTTTTTTTTTCAAAATGATGATGGAATGGTGAAATGGTGAACCACTGAAATGGCAATGATGATCATTTTTATATTAACCCCTGTAAAATGTTCTATCAGACATACCTACATTTATCACAGTGTAAAAAGATTCAATATTCTGAAACATTTTCTATATTTCACAGTTGCTGAAAAGCTGCACATTAGTTACGGGCATATTCATAGCAGCATTTTTCTTCTGGATGCTGATCGAAAGTCCTTTTGCAAACCTCCTTGGAGCCATCTTCAGAAAGCCTGAAACACATGCTGTTGAAGAAAACAAAGAGGCTGCTGAGGAATCTAAGAAAACAGAAGATGACAATGGAATAGATATGAGTCAGACAAAAATCGAAGTTGGTACTATTGTTATTAAAATGGGAAACCAGCATACAGTTACGTGTACTTAATTATAGGAGTATTGTATTTGTCATGGAGAAACGGTTTTGTGAACTAATGTAAAGTGCCAAGGGAGAAAATGGCGAAGTTTAACTAGTGCGAGTGGTGTCATGTAAATAATAATAAAGTACGGAGAGGGTAAATATATAAAGTACAACCGTAAATCCAAAATAACAAAATAGACAATATTTTATTGTATTTTGATTTTTATCGTGCCAGTATACTAGTTTGTGATAAAATAAATAATTTCTTGCCAATTGTGTTTAACTATATTTTTATTTTTAGTCTCAAAATATTCTTCTCAAGTGCCAAGTGAGGGGGAGTGAGAGGTTGAGTGCGGATTGAGGATGAATGATTTGCTTGTCAAATGCCTTCTCTACGCAGATGATCAAGTTCTACTTGCATCGTCAGCAGAACAGTTGCAAGACATGGTGACTGTCATAGATGAAGCATATAAGACGAAAGGGATGAATATAAATTTGAATAAGACGAAGGTCATGGTGTTTGAAAGAGAAGAAGACGTATCGATGTGTGATGTGAAAATAAATGATAAAAGTGTGGAGCAAGTAAGTGAGTTTGTATATTTGGGGAGTCTGTTTACAAGGGATGGAAAGATAGATGAAGATGTGGAAAGGAGAGTTAAATGATAAATGATTTTATTTCTGTAAGTAGGTTTATACAAACACTTTTACATGTCAAACATTTTTTTTTTTTAACTAGATGAGGCCGGCGTTTCCTATCTGACTACTCTGAGAAGAAAGGCCGAAACAAACTCAGAGGTCACAGTCTCTTTTAAAGTCCAGACATAATCTTGGTCAGATCATGTGAAGACCATGTAGGTTGGTGTCTGAAATGGTCTTTTGAGGAAAGAACCACACAGATTGAGTGGACCTGTCCAGTCAGTGCAAGCATCTGTCAGTAATCGTACAGCTCAACAATAGTTTTGTATCAAAATTAACTAACCGGAAAACCCCTCAATATTGCAGGTGATCATAGACGTCTCTAACCACTTTCCACAAGAGGGCCTATACAAACTCACATTCCATCAGCGACCACCATGATGGAAAAGTCAACAATGTAGTGGACTGGTATAAGTTTTCCAAATGCTTGCGTCAATCCGAAATATGAAATGCTTTGAAAGCGATTGTTACTTGTCTGAGCCCTTTTACTGATTTGTCGGTGCGTCAACATTGCGAGGATCAGCATGCTCGCTATACTCGGTACCGAAAGCTCACCGAGCGCCTATATTTCAATAAGCGTTTCCTGATTAGCTTGGTATGCGCGAGAATGGGGTGGGTTTGTATCGGTTTACCACGTCTCGGTAGAAACATCCAGTGCCCGCTCGGTGTGTACAGAGACACGTCACACGTTTTAGTCAGTAAAAGTCTGACACGCCCTCCCGCTCCACCTAGAGCGGGAGAAGTCATTTGATGATTATCCATCCAAAAAAAAAAAGGTCCGTAAATGAAAGCAGTGCGGTATCGTTTGGCTATACAGAGCATTCTTTTCCGCACCGCTCCCTTACCGACAAATCAGGATAGTGCCGAAGTCATCAGGAAAACTATCAACCTGATAACGTCCATTATAAGAAACACTCTCACACAAACTCAACCATTCTGACCACAGCCTTAAAACTCTAACGTGATAAGCGATAACACCGTGTCATACATAACAAAGTTACATGGATCGCTGTCTTGTGGCACTCGTATTTCGTATAATTAGTTTAGTACGGGCATCCGGTGCCAAAGCCGGAAGAAATTACTAAACTTGTTCCAGAGTATATTCGTGATTAACGCCGGGTTGATACGGGGCTAGTCCACTTGACAGGTGGGTGCCTTGCTGGTGTTTCTAGGATTTCTATAACATTTTCCAGTTGGTCTATTTTTTGCAAGCACTAGTGCTGAGCTTGAGGTTTTGGGTTTGATTCCCAGGCAGAGGAAAGCGTTATTGAGTTCTTCCATCAGGATTTTTTCAGTAGCAGCCCAGAGTCTGGATTTGTACCCGGTTGATGGCAACAGGCTCGCCACCTATTACATGAGACTTAAATATATCTGGCGAAATGTGGGTGTACTATAGATACACCTCTGCCTAACCCCTCGGGGAATACAGGCGTGGTGTTATCTTATGTTATGTTATTTTCTTCTTCTCTCGTCGAAACGAATAACTTATTATCATCATTTTATCTAAAAGATGTCCACGACTATTATTAGACCTTTCACTGACATCACCAATAGCTCATGCTATGGTAAAATTAATATTAACCAGTCATTGAGCCGGTCGTGACGACATTGTTGCCCTTAAAAATGGTTGAGCTAAATGGTGCTGATCCATGCGTCATGTTCTTGAACGGGCGCCGTCAGTTGGGACAGGTCATCTTTTAGCTGCCACGGTTTATTTTATTTTTGAATATTTTTTTTTGTTTCTGTTTGCTATTTACTCTGGACACTTTTACCGTTTACGTCTTTTTTACCTATTTCTCACGCTTTATTATAAATTCAACATAATGATGTAACTAATAGTTTTGTAACAATAGAATTTAAAACTGTAGTGTTTATTTTACCAATCCGGAGATTACAAGACCTAATTCAAGCTATCTTAATCAAACTAGGGTCCACGTGAAAACGTATGAAGAATACTTACAGCACATTTCCTCCGTGACATCTAGCAAAGCTTCACTAAGAAACAGAATTTCACTTAGAACATACTAGAATCAGCACAAACACACACAACCGCTCACTTAATATAAAACCGTATAACCCAGACAATGACCGTATGGCAGTTCATCCACTACCCTTTATTGCATTCCACACGTTCTCCCACAAACAATGCTCTATGCTCTCTCTATTACTGGCTCGTTCACTGGCCCCGTTTTAGCCCGCCATTACAAATTTCCATGCCCTGAAATTCTTGTTGTTGATGTAGGATGTTGTCAACGAAAGTCGTTTAGGCGATCATGGTTGTAAGTGACCAAGTGTTGAGGGCATCAAAGTAGATAATATACACTTATGGAGTTTTCGGTAGCCCTCACACCCTCTGACCCGGATACCAAAGGGCACCAGGGGTTAGCCGGATCGCATGACAAAGCAATCTCAGTATTCGACATTTTCATATGTTTTCAGGTTGAAATACACCTGGCACTTTCCCAAGGTACCAGTATCACACTTTTAGGGAGATTTAGTTCCTCAAAGATTGTGAGTTCCCTAATGACAGGTTACTTGACCGCCGCCTGTTGTTCAGCGCTATTGTTGTTGCGCGTTTTGTACCTCGCAGGGGGCACGTGTAGGATGGATCGTTGAAAAAGATGGTAAGTCCTACGGACGCGAGCAACTTCACCCTCTAATGGTCATACATGGTTGTTTTAAATGTATTATTTTATTCTGGTACAAAATAAATGTTGCATGACGAATAGGAATTTTAAAACGTATATGGAATAACAATAAAATTATTCCAAAGCAGAGGTCATTTCAAGGTCATATAGTTTCATGAGACGTTATTTTAGGGGTAGTATTTCAGTTTACAAGGTAGTTTGATTTTAAGATTAGTTAACATCTCATTTATCTTGGTTACCCGTTTTAATGCGATGACACTGGACCTTCAAAGGTCAAGGTCACTTTGTTGTCACATTAAGGTGTTCGGACTATCATATCGTGCGTTACAATAGGGATTATTTTTTTCTCTAGGACGCTCTGATCCAGAGTTACATCGCGTTTTTTCGATTTTACTTGTTTTGATGACGAATACATTCAAATTGTATTTTTTGTAATACATTCAAATTGTATTTTTTGCTTTCGAGTTCTAGACAATGGAACAAAATGGAAATGGTGTAAGCCGGCTTTGGAGACACCTGAGTGCATCGCATCAAGCCGTGATAGTGACGGGGGCAGTCGAAGTTGGAGTCGCTAATGTTGCGAGTCGCAGGAAGCTCGCCGAGGCCGGAATCGCTATCGATGTCGCAGCTCAATTCGTCACAGCGGGCGCAGTCGGAGCGTCCGGGAAAAGTAATCGACCGAGAGTGGACCTGTCGGCGATCCAATTCTAGACCGCGTGGTTTCTCATGTCGTGACGTCAACATCGGCAGTGCCGCATATTCGCGGCAAGTAGAGCAGCAGCCTTCTCGAGTGGACGAGCGGCTGAAACGGAGCCGCTAATACAAACAGGATGACAAGGAAACACATTAAGGCTACTCCTCGTTCATTTAGAAGGTCAGGAAGACCAGCTATTTCTGCGAAGGATTTCGCCGATATTTTAAATACAATTAGGGCATCTCAGCCATCAGTGGCAGCACACGGTCATAGTTTGAATCCCAAAAATATATCCCGTCATCAAAGAGTCAGAGTATTGACATTTGGCTACGAAAAGTGAATTAGTGTGCTACTGTTAATGGATGGGATGACAAAACTGTAGAACATTTCATGACGCAAAAGCTCCAGGGATTGGCCAAAACCGGGTATAAGTTAGTCTATCGTTTGTCTATTCATACTCAAATGTCAAGAACATCAAGAAAATAATGCTCTTGTTCTATGTTCCTCTGGTCGAAACCCACCTTTAAAGAAAAATAGAGGTCTAATTTGGATTCGAATATTTAATCAACAACAACAAGCAGCAATTTTCAAGTAATATCACAAGAACACAAGAAGATATCAGATAATTATAACACATAAACATGTCGGCAGAGGCCTACACCCATATTTTGCCAGTTATGTTATATGATATATTTCATTTATCCAAGCAATCATTTCGGAGGCAAGTCAAGCAAATATTGTTTGGTGAATAAATTGTGCCATCACTCATTCTCATAAATGAATATTTAAATTTTTATTTCAACTAAGCACGTTCTCAACGTCACTTTCTCGATATTGTGTTTTTTCCGTTTGTTTCATTGTTTGATTGATCATATTATCACGCACATAATTACAACTATGACTTTGATTTAATGTAACAATGTGTCAACAATCCCACATTATTTTGCACTTGTATAGTTTCTTTTTCATTTCTTTTTTCTTTATCCTTTCCTATTCGCTACTTTCTGGTTAACCTAGCTTTGTCAATGCCGTGAAACTCTATTATTGGCTTAAGAGATAATTGTCATCATTTCGCTATAAATTTTTTAATATATGCAGACTTTAAAATACTTAACTTTGTCACAACTGCACTGGACTGTTCATTGGTGGTGAGGTGAACATTCAAAACTCATGTAAATTATTAAATAAGCTGTTAAGTTTCCAATAAATAAATAAATAAATGTTTACGTCGGGGCGAGCCCATTGCCATCAACCGGGCACAAATCCGAACTCCGAGCCGCTGCGAAATTCCTGATGGGAAACCCTATTAACACCAGACTGGACCTGGGAACTGAACCCAGGACTCAGCAGTATCGGTTGCGACCACTAGACCAACTAGGCTGTCAGTGTGAATAGTTTCTTTCTACTAATTTATCTATTTCTGCTACCAAGCAGAAAATTCTTAGTAAAAACGCAAGAACACATTGAGAGATAATTATAATGCACAGCAAAACTCCTTGTTTGTAAGTAATTGATCTTACTTGTACTCCTATAGCATATATGACGCTAAAGGCAGGTTAATAAAGTCAATTTCTTCACATAAACATAACATCAAGCCTTGTTTCCCCGAAGGGTTAAAGCAGAGGTGTACAAAAGGTGTAGGTGTACCAGAGGTGTCAATTCCTTCAGTATTTAAATAATAATACTTATAATTATCCCACTGCAAGAAAGGCCTCTTCTTTGGCATTAATCACCACGCTTGCTCAAGGCAAATTGGCGACTTTAGACTTACCTGTATTAATTTTAAGTCCAGGTTTCGTTACGATGTGTTCCTTCGTCGATGTCAGTGATGTTCAAGAAAACTTATTGACTAAACTTATTGCTTGCCTGTTGGTCTTCTACAGAATGTACTTCGGAGAATGTTTGCAGTAGCTCCACAATTTGATCCCACCATCTCCCTTCCACTACCGGACTACTAGACGTACTGCAGGGTACCATTCACACTTGCTCGATACACCGACTCAGCGCTTCTCTTCCACATTTATTATGCGCATGGCCAAAGTGTTGAACTCTCTGCCAGCGACAGCGACTGTGTTCCCTTCCACGTATAACCCGTCAGTCTTTAAATCAAGAGTAAGTTGGCATCTTCTGGGCACACTCGTGCCATCGTATACTTTGTCCATCACTTTCCGCCAAGCGAGGCAGACCCATTCCACAATTAAAAAATAATAAAAAACTTTGTAATTTGTTAATTCTTAGTAAGGAGTTGCATATTGAGACGTAAAGTAGCGCCATAAATATCAAGAAACATCACTTTCTATCAACAGTCTCGGAAGATCTAAAATTACCCCATGTTTTCCC
The DNA here is from genome assembly GCA_947568875.1 of Fissipunctia ypsillon. Taxonomy (NCBI): domain Eukaryota; kingdom Metazoa; phylum Arthropoda; class Insecta; order Lepidoptera; family Noctuidae; genus Fissipunctia; species Fissipunctia ypsillon. Next base: position 2,269,510 of record OX387659.1, on the reverse strand, counting down.
AGAGCTCGTAAATCTTAACTACTCACTAATAAAGCGGACAGACAGACAAATGCTAGCTATATACCTAGGTTTGCCATAAATACTGAAACAAAGAAAAAAAATGTTTCTATTGCAAATAACATTTATTACTTTTACAGTGTGTTAGTTTAATATATAAATATAAACAATTTAAAATATAAAAAGCTTATTCGAAGTGGTCTCCATTGGCTGCAATACAGTTCTTTAAACGTTGAGGCCAGTTATCAATAGAAGCACGCACTCTTTCCATGGGAAAATTCTTCACTGCCAATCGTACGGATTGTTTTAGGGACTCCAAATTATCATGGCGGTTAGAGCAAGCCGTACTCTCTAAAACTGACCATAAATCATAATCCAGCGGATTAAGATCGGGACTAGACGACGTCTTCAGCTCTGATGAAGTCCGAAACGTTCGTTTCCAACCATGACTGCGTAGACCGATCTTTATGACCCGGCGCCGAGTCTTGCTGGAAGGACCATTCTTGGTTATTGAACATGGTGCTATTAAGGGGCTTCACTACCTTCTCAAGAATGGTATCTTGATACACTTGTGCCGATGTTTTGATACCTTATTCACAAAAGTATGGCTCAGTCACTATAACCCACCAAACCATCACTGAAGTCGGATAGTGCCCACGTTGCACTCTGTTGACTAATTGGGAAGCTTCCTTAGAGCTTTGAGCATAAATACGGTCATTTTGTTTGTTAAAATGTTGCTCAGTTGTAAAAATTTTCTCATCCGTAAACAAAATTTTTCTGTGACCTCCCTTTGCGTATCGCTTCAGTAGTTGTTTCGATTTTACCACCATATTCTTTTTAAATTATCAGTTAAGAAATGAACAGCACGTCTCTTATAAGCTGCAAGTCCTAAGTCATCTTTTAAAATACGCGACATGGTTCTAGGTGCTATCTTCATCTCCCGAGATAAAATCTTTTGCTTTCGGACAGGATTTCTTCGAATTCTTTCCCTTACTGCTTTGACCACCTTTTTCGTACGAACACTACGTGGACGGCCAGATCTTTTTCTGTCACAAACAGAGGAGGTCTCATTGTACCTATTAATAGCCCGGTATACAAACATTTTACTAATACCAAGCGTATGGAGAGTTTTAAAAATTGCATTTGGCTCCATACCTACTTTGTGTAATGCAATCACAGCGATTCGGTTCTCTTTATCACCCCACTCCATTTTAATATCGCAAAATATTGTACAATGTATTGGCGCCAAAATGAGAAAACTCAATGAACAATCATATAAAAATGACAGATTCCAAATTCAAATATAATATTTTGTTTATTTTTAATTGTAACAGTATTTATGGCCAGACTAAGTATAAATTAACAATTTACATTCCCTTGGGAATCAAGCGCATACCACATTTTATCGACATATTTTTGATCTAAATACACTCAAATATTTCAGTAACCCTTCAGATTTAAACCCGTAAAACGATGGGCAAATTAAAATAAAGTTTTATATACATATATAGACTTTAAATAATTACTTTTAGCAATATATCGTTTGAAATCTATTAAGATTATAAGAAAATTTTTATTTTGATATATCAATTACAATTATATGTTAAAAAACTTAAAATATCTTTTTCCACTAACCAATGAAAATTATTGGGCGTGATAATGACATTGAAGAAGTTAACGATACAAAATTTTTAGGCATAGTAATTGATAAAAATTGCAATTGGAAAAAACATATAGATAACATATGCAACAGGCTAAACAGCTTTGCATTTGCACTAAGAAATCTAAGGAAAACTGTTGGAGTAAATGCCGCTCTACTGGCTTACCATGGTTACGTCTCATCTGTGCTTAGATACGGCATAATAATATGGGGCAATTCTACGGACAGGGATAGGGCATTTATTGTTCAAAAAAAGTGCTTACGAGCTGTGTTTGGTAAAGGTCCATTGGAATCATGCAGACCCATATTAAAAGAGCATAAATTATTATCACTGGCATGCTTATACATATTGGAAATGGGAGTGTTTGTAAAAAAACACCCTAACTTATTTAGTAAAGCCGATAGTGTAAACATATATAAAATAGGTAAACACTCAAGGGATCCAACCAGATTGGCGATGCCTAAGTGTAGAACAGCATTTTGCCATATAAACGCCAGTCGAATGGCAATAAAAATATATAATAGGATACCTAAGATAATTAGAGAACTACCAACGAATCTATTTAATAAAAGACTCCGAACATGGCTTAATGAAAACTGCTTCTATTCTATTAATGAATTTATGAATTATAAATAATACGAAGGGGAATTTATTACAAACATGAATAATATAATTAAATTAACTTTGTCATTCCTGTATGCTTATCTTGAACATTGTAATTTTTATAGTTCTAACATTAGTAATTTTAGAGTTTGACATTTCTAATTTTCATAGTTTGACATTTGCATTTTAATTTCTTGACATTTTCCCATCGTGGCATATTTGAATTATTACAATTATTATTTAATTCATTACAATTATGGCACAATCTAAATTTGCATGCTGAGTTTAGTAGGCGGAATATGAAGTACTTTGTATTGTATTATGAGATCTGTAAGCACCATATTTCATGCAAATAAACGATATTACTATATTATTACTATAACTAACGAACTAACTAACTATACAAATAAATATACAAAACAAAAGGAAACTTAGGCGTCGAAGTACTCGTCCGCATCGCTGTCATCCGGAAACGTGAAGCCACGGATAGTCTCGCGCCACGAGGAACTCTCTTTAAAACTGGGGTTGAAATTTTTAATTTTGCAAGTGTTTTCCAAAAGGGTTGAGCGGGTGAAACAGGTGTTAGGGAAGTGGGTATTGTCGGGCAAGATGAAGGCACATTGTGGAGCTTGTGTTTCTTACCCCAATGTACCTTCAAGCCACGTTCACCTTTAAAAAAGCGTGCTTGGGGACAATGAGGGCATCTCACTAGGACATCCAGCGATGTGGCAGGTTGACTGGCGCTTCGTACGGCGTTACTACTGTCGTCATTGTTCAGCATTAATAATGAAAAAGACTACTTACACGATTTTTAGTATCACAAACTATAAGAACTAGAATAAAAGTGCCACGTGCCAAGTGCTTAGTGCCACGGTATATGATGTGGAACTGTAGGAATCGGCAGGAGATGCCGATACTGATCCGCTTCTGTATCGCACAGATTTTTTCAATGCGCTTCTAGACTGGTAGTAGCGTGACGTGTTTAATTCTCCATATTTTGTTTTTGAGTTCAATTTATTAGTGGAATGGCTGATATTCAGATGCTAATCAATTTTTATCAAATCTTGATAAAAAATTTATATTATAATTTTTGACATCTGACAAGAAAAATGAGACTAATGTTTTTAACTATGAATTTCGTAGATTTAATTAATCGTAGTACCTATCTATGCGTTAATTAATTAGCGTTTGAAATAAATAATGTCTTAATTGCTTTCTGTAGTACAACGTAATAATAAGTTTACGGTTTGATAACTTCATCTATTACCTAATAAACTGTCGATAAATTGAGCTGTTTAGGTATATTTTCAACAGCTCACTAAACAGTGTCCTTTAGATAGGGCCGACGACCGAAGCCGATTGAGTTCTACCGATTATATTCAACTAGCTTTTGCCCGCGGCTTCGCCCACGGTAAGTTAGGAAATTCTCCCATGGGAACGTACTACCGGGATAAAAAGTATCCTTTGTCCTAACCCAGGTCATGGTCTATCCGTGTGCCAAGTTTAAGTTCAGGCGTAAATAGGTAACAGACAGACAGAGTTAGTGTTAGTATGGATGCATTCAAGCAATTAACTCAACCTATCGCAGTCCACTGCTGGACATAGGCCTCTCACAAGCTGCGCCACAACACCAGGTTCTCCGCCTTCCGCATCCAGTCTGTCCCAGCCAGATTTGCAAGGTCTTCGGCCCGCCTAGCTGGGGGGCCTCCCACGTTACGCTTGACAAGCCTCGTCTGCTCTAACGGCTATCGGTCCTTCGACAAACATGGCCGGCCCACTGCAACAACAGGTAATTTAATTGCAATGGATTACATAATGCATTACTATGAAGCACGTGTAAGAAATGACACCAACAAACAGGTACTATTTGAATGGTTAAAAAATCTAATGCATTCATCAGTCCAAAAAGTCAATGGGAATTTGAATTTGAATATATTATAATGTTCTATTGTGTTAAAGAAACTTCAAGGTGCATCCTGGCTGTTAAAGTGCAAATTTTATTGTATTATAAGTAGTTTTATGTTAATTAATTTGGGGCTCGTGGCTAGATAATAACAGCCGCACGTGTCGGTCGAAGGTTGCCAGCTTGCCGAGCTCGGTCCATGGATGGGTGACCATCCATTACATATAGAGTCCCACCGCTGTCGAGGAAGCGACTAGCTCTCCACGATTTTCTCTGTTAGGAAACGTACAGAAGATTGTCAGTCCCGTGTAAGTAAAAGAGATCATATTATATTAATTGTTGATCGCTGACAGTTCACACCACGAGCGAGTAGGTACTTATTTGTCAGGTGTCATATACTAGGTCCTAGGAAATGATGAAGGTTGAGTTGGGGGCTTTACCATACATGATGATCAAAAAGTGCAGATTCTCAGGCTTATTTGGATATATATATATGTTTTTTAATTATTTTAGGACAGTGTTACCTGACACCCAAATAAAGGAGAATGGGAAGTTGTCGGTTGTCGTACAAGGAAGTTAAGGAGTCGACCCTTAACCGTTACCGCCTAATACGCGATGACGTCAACGACGCTCGAGCCCCGGGAGAATTCCGATGGCGCGGTACGTTTGTGACTGCGCTCACAAAAATTGCCATACGATTATTTTTGGTTTAGAATTATTTATTTGACGAGAATATATTCCATACCATAGAGTAAAACTTCCCACAGCCGATATAAGACGTAATTATAGTAATTTTACCCGTGCGTGAAACGCGCGAGTCACCGGCGCCCGAAAGGCGCCGGTGGGGCTTGACGGTTAGTCGACGCGCGGCGCCGAAAAGGCGCCGGTGGTGCTCTCCCGGTGTTCTTAAAACAAAGAACTGGGACTATTAATAACTATTACGCATTGTGTCATTACACACATTAATTGGATAAGGTGGCTAAGTACAACGAACTACATTATTTTTTCCTTTTTTAGCCGACTTCAAAAATAGAGGAGGTTCTGAATTCGGTTGTATTTTTATTTTATGTTTCTTACCTAAGTAGACTCCGTCATTTATAAACCGATTTGAAAAATTCTGTTGTATTTTATTTGAAAGGATATACTTTCAGATTGGTCCCATATAAATTTGGTCAAGTTCTGCTGAGTGATTTTTGAGTTAGCTTCAGTAATATGTATTTTTTCCACTTAATTCATTACTAATAAACGTATTATATCAGGTGAATAGTTACACACTGATTTGTCAGTAATTTGTCTTTCGAAAGAAGAAGACAAAGCGATGTGTAACTTTACAGACGCTATAGAACGTTTATTAGTAAAGGGGTTGTGTATGTTGATAATCTTGTAATAATTTTCTGTCAGTGTTATTTACATTTCAAGTAGTGGTATACGACTTTGTGTGTAGTATGTACCACAACTAAAAAGTGAAAAATAAAAACTTTTCTACAAAAATAAAAACTTTTCTACAAAAAAAAACACTACAAAGTGAAAAATAACTATAACTTCGGAAGTCTGTATCTTTTTATCTGTATTTTAGGTTTTTGTCACGACTTCCGAAATTAACTCGTTATTTTTCACTTTGTGGTGTATTTTTTTTGCAAAAAAGTTTTTTATTTGTCATTTTTTTTTCTAAGTTAATTTATCTCAGTTACAATAGCCTAAATACAACTACTCATCTCCTTTTACAAAATATTGCTTTTCCCGATGCAGGGACGTTAATTGTTGAGGAGTTCTCCTGGTACTTCACCATCAGCTCCACTTCACCATATGCATTCCAACGAGCTTATATTGCTTAGCAATCATTTTAAAGTAATCGAATCGCAACCCGTGAAATGCTTATTATTTCGTAGTCCTGGTGACCATCTGTGGCCTTCATCATCAGTTCCACTTCACCAAATGGTGCTTTCCAAAAGCAAATGCTCAAGTTACTATAAAAAATACCCAAATCGCTATAGGTATGCTTATAATATTTGAAGAGTTCCCTCAATTTCTCCAGGATCCCATAATCAGATCCTGACCTACTGACAAATGGACCACCTGGAAAGTATACCCTTCCAAAACAAAACAAATCCAAATCGGTCCAGCCGTCTTCGAGTATTCGCGGAACACACATAAAAAAAAAGATTCCGACGAACTAAGAACCTCCTCCTTTTTGAAGTCGGTTATAAATCGATTATAGAGTGCATCTCATGACAATTCCAATAAGCCCAAACACGGCTAGGATACATTGTTTTATTACGGAGTTCCGGTGCCTACCTTCCGGCTTCATCATCAGATCAGTACAATGGTACCATTTTCATCAGGACCGTTTATTTAAATTTGCTTCGTTATAGTCGCTTAACTACCTTAATCGAGATATCTTATATTGAACTTATTGGTGATGTTCTTCAGAAAGGTCAAGTGCGTAGTACTCGCAACCGGCGTACGTGTATGACCAGATGTATGAACGTAAACGAGGCAAAAGGAGTATATAAGGATCGTAATAGGTGGCGTTCTGTAGTTTCTGCCTACCCCCATGGGTAGAAGGCGTAAGTTTGTTATAGTATGTTTATGTGTAGATTCGGAGCAAATTGGCTGTGCCAGATGGACAGACAGACACATGAGTGATCCTATAAAATTCCCTTTTTTCATTCTGACATACGGAACCCTAAAAACATAAACTCACGCCTTCTTCCCATGGGGGTGTCAGAAACTACAGAACAACCTTGCTACACCCACCTACACCTTACCTATATACTCTTTTGCTTCGTTTACGTTTTAATCTGGTCATATCCACACAGTGTCTAAAACGCTAATTTAAAAACAATAAAGAAAATGTTACCGAATTTAGTGCCTTTAAATTTGATTTAATTTAAGTTATATTATTCATCGTAGCAATCTTTTAGTTCCTTCCTTATTTTTAGAATAATTTCCCATACCTAAAAAAAGTAATTTTAATAAACACCAAAAACTTACACAGTTTTATTCATGGCAATTAAGCACAGGTTTTAAATCTGCCAAAAATAAAAAGCACCACTTATAATCAGTGATCGGAATAGATAGTGCTTATTTGCCTAAACTTCGAGGAAGGAAGTAACATAGAGTGGATAATACCTCCTCTAAAATCCCGGAATAATTTTAATGACGAATTAAATCGCGCACTGGATTTTCAACTCTCGGTGTTGAGCCGAACATTGAGAATCCAATATAGTGCATCCCAGCGCATCAAAAAAACATACAGTTAGATTTCCAACTCTCGGCGCTAAGCAGTAAGTTGAAAAACCAGTGCGCGAAAAAAAATCGCCGCGGAAAAAATCGCTCGTGCGTACCTTGGCTTAGTTTTGTTTTAAACCTCACTTACTTTTCAAAGTGTGGACAGTTAGTAATTAATTCTATTGTAATTTCATTCATTATAAACATGTTCATGTAATATCTGTATTTATTAAATGTGATTTTATCAGGTCTCAGATTTCTGTATTGCTTCTCTATATTTCGGAATTGGAAGAAGCTTGTAGCGTCCCCAGCAGAAGGGCAAAATTTTCATTTGAAAGCGTTGAGAGGAATTCACGGTATCAGGTAAAGTATCGATGAACAAGGTGTCACTTAAATAACGCCCAACCTCTTAAGGGGTCATTGTACTCATCAACACAACAACTTTGACAATAACACACAACAACAACAACAACAACTTTGACTATGAAAAAAATATGAAATCGCCAAAAGAATATCAGTTGCTCCTTACATTTATGTTCGTATAACTCGTCAAAATGTGGGGGCCAGATGATTTTTTTTTTTTGGGTGGGATATCATCAAATCACTTTTTCCGCTCCCGGCAGAAGGGGAGGGCATGACAGAATTTTACTAATAGTATTAATATCCGCACAGGTTCCCCAAAGTTGTTCATAATGATGAGTACAATGAATCCTTAAGAGTTGTGCGTTAAAGTTACACCTTGTATACTCAAAATATAATGTTTTTTTTTTGCACACTTATAAACTTACGCCTTTTTCTCATGAGGGCAGGCAGAAACTACAGAACGCCAGTTTTTTTCATATTTTTATTTATTTATTTATTCATATATACTTTATTGTACACCAGATTACACATTACTTAAAGATACATCTTAAACTACAAAATATACAATTGGCATATTTTTAATAAGGTTTTTTTTTTGTTTCAGATCGCTTAATACGTAGCTGGTCCTGACAGCTCATTCATTTTTAACCAGCATCTTATTCACAGTAAATCCTAAAAAGATGGAAGAAGTAAGTTTCATTTTTTTACCGATTAAAAATTGTTATTTTCGACAAATATAGAATTTTTCGTTTATTAGTACTTACTACTTATCTAATAAAATACATTATTTAAAAAACAATACGCCCTTAAACAGCAAAAGATGAGTTATAAATTTATTGAATATTAATGTTTTAATTTCAGTTGATACATATTATAGTTAATTCCATATTACTGAACGGGACACTGATAATGCAGACATTCTTTGTCATCTCGTCCTTTCTACTAGTATATATCTGGCTGATACGTTCAGAGAAACATGAACCTTCGTGGAAGACGCTGCCGAAGCACTTAATAAAGATATGGTTGAGGTAAGAATTAGTGTGTTATAATATTGACTGTGTTGTGATGCGGGTCGGAGGCAAAAGGATTTAATCACCGGGCTAAACAAAGTAATAGAAGCAGATCCATGTACTACAACATAGTACTCCGCTAAGGTCACCAATACTAACTGCGTGCAGTCCCAGGGTAAGTTAGTGACTGGTTTCCTTTTGTAAACGTAGCAAGTGTTGTTTAAATTTATGTCTAAAAGTACTAACTGTTTTTATAGCACGAAAATGTGGTGGCAAGTCATTCCAACAGCGGGAGGCAGCGAATTTGAAGCTCCCACGAAATGCAGCAGTTCTGTGCGATGAGGTTAATATGAGGTACGAGGATACTCTAGTTTTAATCTTGTTAACATCGTGCGACCAAGACAGTTTCTTATATAAATAATCTGGTTTCTTTGTGAGAATAGTGCCAAAGAGTAGGGTAGCCAGGTGAAACTTTCTGCGCTCTGACATTCTCATCAAATTACCCTTATTTAGGAATGGAGTAATGTGTGATCGAGGTGGAACATTGTAGCAGAATCTAGCACAAGCATTCTGCATCAGCTGGATCAGTTTGTCGGTAGTGTCAGTAAATGAAAGCAGTGCGGTATCGTTTCGGTATACAAAGAATACTATACCGCACCGCTCCCTTATCGACAAATAAGGAAAGTGCCTAAGTCATCAGGAAAACAGAACTATCAACCTGATTACGTCCATAAAAAACAACACTCTCACCCAAACTCAACTATTCTGACTACAGCCTTAAAGCTATATCGTGATAAGCGATAACATCGTGTCATACATAACAAAGTTACATCGGCCGCTGTCTTGTGGCGGTCGTAGTTCGTATAATTAGTTTAGTATGGGCATCCGGTGTCAAAGCCGGAAGAACTTACTAAACTTGTTCCAGAATATATGCGTGATTAACGCCAGGTTGATACGGGGCTAGTCGACTTGACAGGTGGGTGCCTTGGTGGCGTTTCTAGAATTTCTATAACATTTTCCAGTTGGTCTAATGTTTGCAAGCACAGTTGGTCTAATGTTTGCGAGCATGAGGTCTTGGGCAAAGTGCAAAGTGTTTCTTCCATCAGGAATTTTTCAGTAGCAGTCCGAAGTCTGGATTTGTACCTGGTTGATGGCAACAGGCTCGCTCCCTATTACATAGGACTTAAACATAACTGGGGAAATGTGGGTGTAATATAGGTACACCTCTGCCTAACCTCTCGGGGAAAACAGGTATGGGGTAATGTTATATTATTTTCTTTTCTCTAATATCAACACGAATAACTTATAATCATAATTTTATCCAAAAGACGTCCACTACTATTAATAAGCCTCTCGCTGCTATCACCGCTCATGCTAAGGTAAAAATATTAGCCAGTCATTAAGCCGGTAGTGACAACATTTTGGGGGTTGCCATTGTGGGTAAAACCTGGATGACGCTGTAACAATTAAAAATCTCGATTCATAATTGATAGTTCGGTGGCGTCCTCTAGTGGACATTTGAGTGGTTATCATACAGAAGTACCATTTAAAATTGACTAGATGGCGATTTACATGATTGTATCAAGAAGATCCTAATCTGGGACTGGCTGAGTGTAATGTCTAAACAAATTCAATGACTTTGTTTTGATCAAATCCTCGTGCGAATCAATCCCTGAGTCTCATGTAGTATACCGCTGGTTAAGTCGGTGAGTAGGAAACATTAACCCTACAACGCTGGCACAAAAGTGTGGTGATTGGCACAAGCAAAGAGGTTTGTGTTTGTGTTCTTTCTTTGTGTTATATTTGCCGCAAATAAACGAATGTTCTTTCTTTTTCTTCTTTGACTATGTACAGAAGTAGGTCATGATGACGATGCAAGCGCAAAATTGACTGCTCAGATTGGGCCGAATGTTCATTTAAGCTTTTTTACTCATAGAGGCCATTACAGACCAGACATAAAAATATTGCAAGCACAAACGCTGGACACAGAACAATTTGGTTTTATTCCTGATCATTTTAATATGTAGTACCCGTAAAACAAAAACAAAACCATTAACCATTTAATCACTGCGCTAATTAAGCCGTCAAACACTGCAGCAAGACATTCTGTTTTGTTTTTCTTAATTTAATAAACGAAGAATTAGGAGGGATAAAATGAAGGAATCTACTGAAGTTTTTCCTCTATCAATCCGGAGATTTCAAGCAATCTTAATCAAATTAGGGTCGACGTGAAGACGACTTTAGGAATACTTTTAGCACATTTCCCGCGTGACATGAAACAAAGTTTCACTAAGACACGGAACATCACTCAGAACATACAAAGAACCGCACAAACACACACAACCGCTCACTTAATATCAAAACGTAAAACACAGACAATGACCGTGTCAGTTCATCCACTACCCTTTATTGCATTCCACACGTTCTCCCACAAACAATGCTCTATGCTCTCCCTATTACTGGCTCGTTCACTAGTCCCGTCTGAGCCCGCCATTACAAATTTCCGTGCCCCGATATTCTTGTTGTTGATGCAGGATGTTGTCAACGAAAGTCGTTAAGGCGACCATGGTCGTAAGTGACCGAGGGTTGAGGGCATCAAAGTAGACATGGAGAAGGGAAGTTTATGTTGCAGGAAAATGTGTTAAGAGACTAGGATTAGCGTCTAAAAGTGTCTTAAAAATATGGTCTTAAAGAAATGAATTCATAGTTTGTAACCATGATTCGGTTGGTCATTGGATTAGAAAGTTTGAACGAATTCTTCTAAGACTTGATTCCATCATGTCTTCTAGCAACAATCATCGCCATGGAAATTCTCGTGACGGAGAGAAATATGTTATAGACTAATCCAACACCACCTGTTTAGATGATATCGGTAATCAAAACAAAACGTTATAAAAAGCCTGTAAAATTCGTAACAATAGTAATCCTTTTACGTTTATCTCCACAGTACTTAGTTAAAAATATATACAAATATCCGCTGAAACAGATGTGGCATTTACATTCGAAAACATGCGACAGCGTACCGCAGCCTGCATATCTTCAAACGCTGAAACATTCAAAAATAGAATCAGCCAGCATTTGTTTTATACATCTAAAGGTTTACTTAAGCCGCAACAGACGGTCGGCACCTAATTGGACATGATCCACGCTTGCTGATATTTTAAAACAAATAAAATGTGAGGCGGCGCCACGGGCTTAAGTTAATTTTGCCGTGATACACACCGTTTGTCTGTTTGTCGAGCGCGTTATGTTTTGTGGATGAAGCGGACGAATGTGGAGTCAATATTTCATAATGTTTTGTTTGTATTTTTGTGACGGTGTTTTTTTTTTTATCAAAGGGGTATGGTTAGTATTAGTACGCCTATGCTGTATCTAACCCACTAACGATTCAAATAAATAAAATAAAAATCGTTTGTTCGTTTATTTCAGACTCGAATATTTGTCCATATTTTGTTCTGTTATGAAAGAAAATGAAAGAGGTTTGAATCGTATAATTAATTAAACGGTTGTACCTAAACGGTTGTACCTCAGTCACCGGACCTGCTTCCTTAAAACCGGGCATGATAGAATCTGACTTTTTATTGGCATACTTTTTAGAACATCACGTCATAATATAATTAAAGTGTCTGTTTGTAATTTCAAAATAACAGTTTTTTATTAAATGCATGTGAAAGTATATACGGTACTTGTTACAAAAAAAACTATTTTTAACAGTTTTATCTGTCTGTTCGTTCCAACTAATCTCCGAAACGGGTTTTTCACTGGCAGATAATGTTACAAGGAGTAACTTAGACTACTTTTATTTTAGAAAAAGAATTAGGGTTCCGCGCAAAAAAATAAAACCCATGGTTCTTTTAATTTCATGAAATTATGGACAAAAACCGGATTTGAAAAATTCTTTTCGCATTTCGTAGTGCAATTCTCGAGGATGGTTATAGGCTATTTAACATCACGCTACAACCCTTAGGAATCGAGCAAAAGGAAAAAAATCAGTAAGCACGATAAGCGAAAACGAAGTAATAGCGCGGGCGGGCGATGCAACGCAGTGGGTCGGGGGGCGAGGGAGTTTTATTAATATGTGGCTGTTATTTTAGTATATTGTGTATCTTACGAGTTCCACGCGAATGATGTCGCGGGTAACAGCTAGTTCAAAAATAATTGTGAAAAAAACTAGTAAGTTAAATAAGTGTTTTTAATGTACGCTACTCCTTCGAAATAAAAGAAGGGGCTTCAATTCAATTCTACTATAGGAAAGGGAAAAACGATCGCGCGCGGGGGGGGGGGGCACGATCATAGTTACTTTGTCACAATTATTTTACAAATTCACTGTTTGTTTTGTATACTGAAACAAAATACAAAATAGTTTACCCCCTCGTACAGAAATGTAGAAACGTTGTTGGTAAAAATAATATGAAACATGATTTTTGTTGCAACATTTTTTACTTTACTTTTTCAAGTGCAGAAAAACAATACAGTATGAAGGGGTTCGGTTTTACAATAAATTACCTAAAAAAGTCGGAGAGTGTACAAGCATACCAACATTTAAAAAAGGCCTAAGGAATTATCTATTAGATACATAAGTTTAGCTTTTCTATATTAGACACATAAGTTTAGCTTGAACTGTTTTGTATTTTATTTAGGGCTGATTTTTCAATTTAGATGGTTTTTATTTGTGGACTAAAATTGATGTCTGACAGTTTTTGTATGGAAGAACTGTCAAAATTCAGAATTGTTCCTCCGATGAAATTATCTGGCGTTGGGGGAATCAGACCCTAGACATATTTGCTATACTTTTTCATATTTTCTATGAATGAAACTATGGTGTTCGGTTTCTTGGATGGCTTGAACGTCGTAATGTAAACTACAACTTATTTTTAATTTAGTTAAGTTTCTCTTTAAATGAACTGTAATTTGTTCTTTGAGAAATAAATGTCTAACCGCTGAGGTCTATAAACTTGATATGTCTTTATCTATCAAGTGTCGGGCGGAATTCCCGCGACGCGACATATTTATGACCTTGCTTACAAAAAATGGTCCACTGATGTTTCAATTGGCTCTTGGCACTTATTGTAAACTGTTTTGGGTTCTTGAATAAACATACCATACTATAAAATCTAAACTATACTCGTATTACGAGAAATGTATTTATAAACAAAATATGATTACAACAGAGTATGGCCAAAAATGTCGTTTGTTTACGTAACATTATTTGCTCAAACAAAATGGTATCCATGATGTTATTTCGTGCAAATGTTATCTAAAACGATGTAATAACTACTTATAAATGAATATTGATCCACTTACCGTCGATTAGACACGAAAACACTTTATTTTCAATAAAAAAACACACGGAGATATCAGTCGCGCCAAATGTCATTGTCAAAACGTCACTTTAATTTTTTTTTTCTACGTTCCAAACCGAATCTTATAAGTTTTGAAGCATTTAGTTGACGTGAATATCTACCGGACCACAGACTAAAAATGCCTGCACAGGATATTAGCCTTGAATTATAATTAAAAATGGAGATTTAAAAAGCGCGGGTACGGGTGGCACACTTGAGTGCCAGCACTGTTTGGAGGTTTGGCGCCGACAGGCAAACAAGAGAGCCATTAACTTTTGCCCGAAGTGTTTGTGTGTGTTTGTCATGAAATATGTCAGTGTGTAACAGACCTCAGTGGACAGACAGACAAATGCCGCGTTTTGTCTTCGTGTGTGATCCAAAGTGCATTCCTGGAACACTATTTAGTTTGCAGAACATGATTGTTTGATGAAAATAGGCAAAATACAACCAACTACCAGCTTGTATTAAAATGCATATTAGTTACGTTTTACGGTTTAGATTAGACAAAAAAAAAATTACCGACTGTACTCAGGTTGGCCGAAACAGGGAAAGGTTGTTAATTTATATTTAACTCTTGCCTGGAATCGGTATTGCTCAAAATACATGGAACGTTTCATCTGAACTAATCTTAGTTTAAATTAATATTATAAATAAGTAAATTGGTCGTTTGTTTGTAAGAAGTAATACATATGTGGAAGCACTGATCTGATTACAAAAATACATTCACTGATATACCGGATAATTTTTTTTACCGTCTCGAAATTTTTACAGGGTGTTCTACCCATGAACATGAACAACTTTCACCATGGGACCAACTATGAGATCACGAAAAAAATCAGCTGTTTCATACATTTTGGTCGAGTAGGTTTGAACTTTTCTACTATACAGCAGATTTTTTTTCGTGATTTCAGAGTTGGTCCCATAGTGAAAGTTGTTCATATTCATGGGTAGAACACCCTGTAAACATTTCGAGACTGTAAAAAAAATCATCCAGTATATGTAGCTGTTGAGTGGCATACGATAATTATGTTTTATGGTTTATTTGACTTTCACGTAAACAAAGTCACGGGCAGAAGCTATTAATTATAATATCCTGCATCCTGGCACCTGCATGCAGGAGCTAGACCACCACCTCTTTAAGCAGTATTATTGTAATCTTACTTGAGCGTGGGAAAGAGATGGATCTAGACGTCCTGTATAGCTTCATCTCTTTCTCACACTGAAGTAACATTTAAATTATTCTGCTTTAAGAGGTGGTGGTTGGCTCCCTGTAGGCATCAATAGATGCTATTGCTGTGTTTTCCAATAATTTAGATATAGATGCGAGATCAATAGTTATAACAAAGATTGTGGGTATTCACAGTAATGCAGTAAGTCTTTATATATATAGGGTGACTGGGAATTAGTGACCGATACTTAAACAAATGATTTTACACATGATAACAAGCAACTTTTACTATGGCACCAATCCTGAAATCGCGAAAAAAAAATCAGCTGGTCCCTACATTTTGACGAGTTATGCGAACATAAATGTAAGGAAGAACTGATTTTTTTTTCGCGATTTCTGGATTGGTGCCATAGTAAAAGTTGCTTGTTATCATGTGTAAAATCATGTGTTTAAGTATCGGTCACTAATTACCTGTCACCCTATATATATATAAGTACTGCAGAACATACAGCTACTCTACATAATTGCTATCAACTCCAAGATGTTAGTCGTCTGAAACATCCATATGTAGCTGTCAATTTATTCTTAGCCTCGGCCAGACAGACAGATAATTTATACTATAGTATCTTCTTGTGCGATCCGTAGTACATTCCGACTGCACTACAATACTATTTTCGATCACAATTCTGTCAACTTTTTGTTTCGTCGTCTAGTCTTAACGCTTGTCTTTCATTTTAGTATTGCTTTTAGCAAATGTATTTGTGTACTTTCGTAATGATGTTGATGTCTGCCGATGTATTCTGTGAAAATCTCAACGTGAAAAGTTAAGTGACGTGAGCTTGAAGTGAGCTGTCATTCCGCCTGACGCTATGTATAGGGATTGACACTATTAACAGCTCACTTCGTTGAGGTTTTTTTTTACAAAAAAGACCGGTTGTTTTTACTATTCTTCCACACAAAATGATCTTGTTCTGTTGGTGCATTTGCCTACAATCACAAATCTCATAATCATTTATGTGTTATTCACCCAAAACGTACCTACAAAAGTAACTACACTTTTAATAAAATTTGTATCCTTAACGACAAAGAAACTATGTAGATCTCACGACCCAGGGTATCCTAGTGTAGTTACTTTATTCATTGCACAGCAAATAATTGTAAGCAGCAAGCATGAGGGTGTACTATAGGTACACCTCTGCCTAACCCTTCGGGGAAACAAGGCGTGATGTTATGTTATGTTAAATAGCATAACATAATCAGCCTTTAATGTTCCCAGTGCTGGAATACAGGCCTCTCGATGAGAAGGAGGGCCGCAGGGGCGAAGCTTTCATACAACCCGATTCCTATCGGCTTCCCTTCTAGCCAACCACTCTTCTTAATATCTACTATTTCCAAATAATATGTTACACCTGTGTGTGTAACTGTGTATCACATCACATTAGATAATTATATTTATATACCAGTTTAATGCATCATAAGATTAAAAACATACAGGTTTTTGTCCGAGTTTATGAGAACAGAACATTTTTTTCTTCGGCGTTCCTCTATAGCTGCGCCACTGGTGGGCCGTAATCCACCACGCGGACCCAGTGCGGGTTGGTAGATGTCACATGTCGTTGAATTTTTGGTTCTAGGACATGCCGGTTTCCTCACGATGTTTTCCTTCACCATTTTGAGAGCAGTGGTGATGAAATAATTTACACAAAGTAAAGCTCCTGTCTGGGTTCGAACCTTCGACCTACCACTCGTAAGTCGCAGTCGTTACCACTGAGCCACCACTGCTCTACTTACTGTACTGTAAATATGATGTATAAAATGTTATGTTTATTTTATGCTTAATAAATGTCTGCTTAATATTATATATCTTAGTAAAATCATCTTATCTTTAAGGGGGAAGCGCCAAGGTAGCCCGCGAAATTCAAATTTTCTTACGATTTTTGCAATTTGCTGGTCAGTATTAAGTTATAGGTTGATTAAAATATGATTCGCGGCCGTAACAAATATGTATTTACAGAATTATAATCATTAAAGTCATCAACACAACTCTCTAAGTCCAAGTAAACCCCAAGAATTACTATTTCATGAAATCTTGACATTTGGGGATTATACTAACTTAACAAGTTTTATTACTGATTGTGATGATTATAATTCTGTAAATACATATTTGTTACGACCGCGAATCATATTTTCATCAACGTACAACTTAACACTGACCAGCAAATTGCAAAAAACGTAAGAAAATTTGAATTTCGCGGGCTACCTTAGCGCTTCCCCCTTAATATACCTACTTAAGTTTTTTATCTGCCGAATTTCTGTTGATTAAGTGGCACAAACATCTGCTGTTATCGTGACGTCCCGGGTTCAATTCCCAGATCTGATATTGTAAATAGGTGTGTGTAGAGTTCGAAACCGCATGCCCTTTATTATTTGGGACCTCCTAAAGCTGACGACTCACATCCAAAAACATCTACCAAACCCTTCTAAAAGAACGGAGATTATATTATATTACTGCATAGACTACCTTGACTGCCTCGTTGGTCTAGTGGTCGCAAGCGCTACTGCTGAGCATGGGGTCCTGGGTTCGATTCCCAGGTCGTGCAAAGTGTTATTGGGTTTTTCTATCAGGAATTTCACAGTAGCAGCCCGGAGCCTTGATTTGTGCCCGGTTGATGGCAATAGGCTCGCTCCATGGGACTTATGATTGTTTATGTATGTGTACCACATTGAAGCTTACACACATAGAGCGTCAATAAAACCATGTAAATTCAAATTTACACTAAATTAAGAATTATACCAATAACATCGAAATCTGGGAATAAACTAAAAATTATTGTGATCATTAATACTAACGAAGTGAGAACTGCGAGTTTCAAATTGCGTATGACCACCGTAACCTCTGCCCAATTAATGGCTAAAATAACATTGTTCTGAATTTCATAAATTATATAATAGAATTGCTACGGATTCCGGGCAGTTTAAATATATCTTCCTATTTTCTCAAGATATTATTACACAATGTTTAAAATGAACGTATTTTCTCGTTCTTGGATCAAAGGGCTTGTGGCTAAGAAATAACAGCCGCACGGGTCGATCGACCAGGAGGTTAAGCTACGCTTGCCTCGGTTGGTCCGTGGATGGGTGACCATCTTTACATATAAAGACCCCTCCGTGTTTCGGAAAGCACGTAAAGCCGTTGGTCCCGGCTGTCATTCGTGTTTCTTTGACAGTCGTTACGGGTCGTCAGAAGCCCGAAAGTCGACAACCAGTCTTACCAAGGTGTATCGTATTACCCAGTAACTGGGTTGTGGAGGTCAGATAGGCAGTCGTTCCATGTATAAAACTAATTCTAGTATTATTATTATTCTATTCTGCATCCGGCTTGACTGGAAGCCGACCCCAATATAGTTGGGAAAAGGCTAGGCAGATGATGATGGAACAAGGTGAACCCGTCCTGACTCTGCATGTATTCTAGCTTTATAGATATCTCTCAATTAGTATTATGATTTAATTTTTTCAGTAGCAGCCTGGATTCTGGATTTGTGCCCGGTTGATGGCAATAGGCTCGCCCCCTGATACATGGGACTCAAACATAACTGGAGAAATGTGGGTGTACTTTAGAGGCCTTAATCGGGCCTGCCTTTAGCATGAAACCTTCGCGAGTTGTTTGATAGATTTAAAAGGCAAACGTTGATTTTGATAGATATAATAGATTCGAATTTGATAGGACAGGCAATTTGTTTTATATTGAGTCAGTGGTAAAATACTTTTTGTCATGTAATGTACTTTCTTTAAATTATTAAATAATAATATGGTGCTCCCATGTGTCTAATTTGGTCATTTATACGCCCTGACACACACCAAAGAGACATACATTACACACCACACGCGTAGAGATCTGCCTGGCTCCCATAGTATCCCCGGCAGATTGCTACAGTACTATAGGTGCATCTCTGCCTAACCTTTCGGGGAATACAGGCGTGATGTTATGTTCAGTTCTCTATTAGTCCGATAGCTTTGACAGGGTTATACTCGTATTTTAGGGATGAGTATTTATGGGGAAAAATATATAAAATACCTCGGGTATTTTTGACACAAAACTGGTTTTTTGCTTTTCATTTTCATTCGTTTTTCCTGATAAAGCTTAAATATTATAGAAACATTGTTCACAATTTTACCATAAATACTACTGATAGTTGACAAACATAATCAGCCTATAACCTTCCCGCTGCTGGGACACAGTGAAATCTTAATCCTAACTATACGAGTATCATCATCATCATCTGCCTAGCCTTTTCCCAACTATGTTGGGGTCGGCTTCCAGTCTAACCGGATGCAGCTGAATACCAGTATTTTACATGGAGCGACTGCCTACCAACCCAGTAACTGGGTAATACCCGTCTTGGTAAGACCGGTTGTTAGACTTTCGGGCTTCTGACGACTCGTAACGACTGTCAAAGATCCACGAATGACAGCCGGGACCAACGGCTTAACGTGCTTTCCGAGGCACGGAGAAGTCCCGGTATGTAAAGATGGTCATCCATTCACGGACCAACCGTGGCAAGCGTAGCTTAACCTGATCGATCGACCCGTGCGGCTGTTATTACTTAGCCACGAGCTCCTCTTACCTAATCTAACTATACGAGTATATCCTACTAATAATATTATAAACGCGTAAGTTTGTGTGAATGGATGGATGCTTGTTACTCTTTCACGCAAAAATCGCTGAACAGATTTTGATAAAATTTGGCACACAGATAGTTTGTAACCTATATTAACATATATAATACTTTTTATCCCGATATCCCTACGGGATCGAGATTTATGCGAGTGAAACCGCGAGATGCTGCTAGTAATATTATAACTGCGAAAGTGAGTTTGTTTGTTTATTTGTTTGTTACGTTTTCACGCTAAAATGGCTAAATGGATTTAGATGAAAATTGGCACACGGGTAGACCATGACCTGGTGTAAGAAGTAGGACAATTTTCATGCCGATATTCCTACGAGATCGAGACTTATGCGGGTGAAACCCGTGGGGCGATGCTAGTAATTAATAAAACATTGCGTTCGTCAAGCGGGTCGATGTAAGGGCGACAGTGACATCCACACCACCCACACCTTTCGTATGCCGTTATTACAAAAACAATTAAAAAGCCATAGTGTCTCGCGTTCTGCGTTCGAATACGAAGGATTTATTTATTTATTTATTTATCTCTTCACAAAGGTTCACATAAACAACATAGAGACAAGAAATCATAGCATTTTGACAAAAAACATAACATATGATCCTTTGTGAGAGACTGGCGTCCATACTAGGGTGACAGATCACCAGGCTCAGGAAAAGAACTTTCAGAAATGTTTGAAGTTGCTTGATGCTTTTTGTTTCTGGGGTTTCACGGGTACAATATTTCTCACTTATTTTATTAATCACATAATAAACAGCTTCAATTACAACACTATTATATTCTGACGTATTTCGGTCATCGGACAATAGGTTAATACTAAAGTCTCCAAAAACTATCGATTGTTTATTGTCCTCCAACTGCGCGATTAAAACCCCGACATAAATAATACTTATAAATTCACTCTTCAGAAATAATAATAAATACCGTGAAGACTTGTTACTGGCTTTCCGTTGATAATGTCTTTATGTATCCAGACTTTTGGCCGATAAGTTTACCATGCTCTAAATTAAAAAAAAAAATCTAGAGGAGTCGTGGGTCACCACCCGGTTAGAACGTAGTTCCTTTTACTGTTTAATATGTATAAAAAACAGGCACAATGAAATAAATTAACAACTTTTGATAATAAAATTTGATTTCAGTAATAAAACACACTTACGCACCTGCTATAGTAAAAGTGTCGTGGCGGTCGAAATGTTACACTTTTTTTTCGGTCTAGCTGTAATTCGCCAAGTTT
Source organism: Fissipunctia ypsillon (assembly GCA_947568875.1). Classification (NCBI taxonomy): domain Eukaryota; kingdom Metazoa; phylum Arthropoda; class Insecta; order Lepidoptera; family Noctuidae; genus Fissipunctia; species Fissipunctia ypsillon. The sequence continues at coordinate 2,248,315 of OX387659.1, read as the reverse complement.
GCAGATATAATGTGTGATGAGGAACTTCATTTCATTAAAAGCTGAACTTCCCTTGTCAGCAAAAAGAACCAAATATGTCTTCCACCTCACCTCTCCTCACCACCTAACATTCGCAAACACAGCCAATCAATACATCCATTATTACCAGATCATTAGCATCAGTAATCCGGCACATTAGTCCGGGCGCACACTGGCCGCGCGTTAGGCTGGTCGCGCACTGACCAACGATAATTAATCAATATCTCGGAGCTGATTAATTGGCGCGACCGCGGGAATCGCTGGGATGCTGCCGGTTGTGTGGCCCGATGTAGTATGGCGTGGATGAGGTATTATCAACATTTGAACAGAATAGTGTTAATGTGCAGCGAGCTCGTGACGCTTTCTGACAAAATACGTATACCTAATGTCTGTTCCAAAGCATTTGATAAAAGTTTAACCAAACTTTGTTCAGGTGACATTCTTACACGATCACTTACCAAAGGGAGTTAGAAACACATTCATCTGTATTAAGAAGGTTTCAACTTTAAATCTCTCTACTTTTTCCAACAATTAGGTTATAAAATTAACCTCAATTGTCAAAAGAAAAACCTCTTTAAGGCGAAAGCGCCAGGTAGCCCGGGAAATTCAAATTTTCTTACGTTTTTTGCAATTTTCAAGACCGTATTAGGTTGTATGTTGATCAAAATATGATTCGCGACCATAAAAAGTATGTATTTACAGATTTGTAATAATTAAAGTCATCAATACATGTTGATTAACCACATACTACTTAATATTTACTTGTAAATTGCAAAACACATAAGAAAGTTTGAATTTCGCGGGCTACCTGGTGGTTTCCCCTTAAGGTGATTTTAAATTAGAATTTCAGGTTTGTTCAAATAATCAAATTAAAGCATTCAATTCGTAAGTGGCTCTACACATTGGCATCTACAAGTACTTTTTCAGATCCCTTTGTTAACATTTTCAGATAAGTACTTTTGGAACTATATTATCATAATTTTTCCGTAACATTATTCTTATTTATATATATATTTTCTCTCATATACTACTTTTATTTTATTCTATCATTTTAAACTAACATTGACATTCGTACACTCACCATTTAGGTTCATTTGAAAACCAGCGTCGGGCACCATTGTTGTCCGACATTATGCTGAAATGGGCCTATTTGGCCCAGCCGTGAGTCACACAGTATTTACCTACATGCTTTTTTTTTGGCTTTGATGTAGGTAATTGTACTTTTTAAATATTGTTACTTTTTAATATTTTACTGCGGCAGCACTTAGAAATAACGCTTATGATATATCGTTATTTCTGGGTGGGACAAGTTGGTGTATATAGGTACACCTCTGCCCAACCCTTCGGGGAAATAAGGCGTGAATTTTTTATAGATCTACATAATAATAATCATTAGCACAAAAAAGAAAAAGTCGGCAGCGGCACGTCGTGACTGTGACAAGAAGGCTTCTACTCAGCACGATGCTTGCTGTGCTATGGGGGACCCACAGCACGTACGGAAATCAAGTCAGGTTAATTGATCGTTGGAGTGCAAAGGTTGTCTGTAAAATATCGCGTTTAGCGATAAGACCGCCCATTGTGTCACCCTATGCGTAAAATTTCTACATTTATATCTGTAATTTTTATGGTGTACAATAAAGAATATTCTATTCTAGTCAAGGGGCGGTTCAAATTTATTGTAGGTATAGGGGTCACCTTTTAAAGACTACACAAACATGAACTCACGCCTTTTTCCCACGGGGGTAGGCAGAAACTATACGCCACCTGCTACGATCCTTACATACTTCTTTTGCCTCGTTTACGTTCATAAATTTGGTCATACACGCACGCCGGTTGCGAGTACTAAGCACCTGGCCTTTCTGCAGAAAGAAGGAATATCAATCGAATACCACCTTCACCCCTTCACACATCGCCCAAGTATTCTCGATAATGGCGGAAATTCCACGCCAGATGCGTGCGGAATCTAAAACTTTGCGCCCGTAATCGTGCTAGCTCGTTCCAGCTCAGGTCTGTTTACTACCTGTATTTAAATAGTGGTTGTGTTCTATGATCACTGAGTTTTGCATGCTCATTGGGAACGTAAAAAGTCAGTGATGGTCAGTCAGGGATTTTTAACATAGTACAAGAAAAGTTGCTGATAGGCAAACTGGAAATGAAATTTTGTTAAAAAACGGACTAAACATAATGAATTCCAAAACTTTAAAGTGTTACAAAAGAGTACTTTTAACAAATTCTTATAAACATGGGGAATTCTACATGGGGTCAAAGTAACTATTGGCTGTTTTCATAAAACTGCATTTTCGTTAAGTATAAATTACCTATCACCAACAAATCGTTCTTAGTTCTAGCTTACCCAACACAACACCAAATGTAACCATAGATAAATACTACATTAATTTCCTAAAGCTACTCCAAAAAGCATGTACAAGAACAAAATACGCATTCATGGCGAACCTTTAGAAAATTAGCAGAAAACAAAAGAATTTGCTAATCTGCCCTTTTTTGCTAGCGCCGGGTCCATCCATTAGAAAATACTCGCACAAAACAATTCTTTATCCGCGATTGTATCAACTACCTCCTCTTTTGTTTATTTTGGGGTGGCGACACTGAAAGAGTTGCCATAAACTTTTTTTATTTCTGGAGGTTTTCACCGTGGTTGCGCGGCGAGGAATACCTACGCAAAAACATTTCTTTGGGAAATTATTTTATCACAGTTCAGATTTCTAGGTTTTAGTGAAACCGGTGAAATTCAATCAGATTAGATTTTTCATATAGGTAATTTTTTGAATTATAGGCGCAACTGAAAATAATAACAATATTTATAACAAAGAATGGATTTGTAAAATCTATTATTTGCTGGAACTGTTCCTGTTTTTCCTTGTGTTACATATAAAGGTGTAATTTATAACAGTGTAAATCTCTTAAGGGGTGATTGTACTTATCATTATGAACAACTTTTTCTACGGGACCAAACCAGAAATCGCGAAAAAAAATCAGGTTTTCCCGACATTTATGTTCGCATATCTCGTCAAAATGTAGGGAACACCTGATTTATTTTTCGCGATTTCGGGTTTGATCCCATAGTAAAAATTGTTCATAATGATGAGTACAATGACCCCTTAAGAGATTAACACTGTTTAAAATTACACCTTGTATAAAACAATACACATCAAGTTTAAGCCACGCTTTTCCCTCTACCATGACACTCGGTTAAAATTGCACTGGTTAAAATGATGATTTAAGCCATAGACACAACAAATTACTCCACAACGGGCAGTTAATTAGGTCATTTAAAATTTATCATCAACGCTGATTGTTGGCCATCCAATTTATACTGAACCGAGCATGTTTGAAATTTATGGCATTTATTACTTACTTCCTGTCCTTTCCTGTGTGTGTGTATTCCTGTGTCTTCCTGTCCTTTCCTGTGTGTGTGTATTCCTGTGTCTTCCTGTCCTTTCCTGTGTGTGTGCTCCTGTGTCTTCCTGTAGCTCAGTTTTGTAGTACTGTAGTAAAACTGTTAAAAGTACCGCATCTTGAGGTTGCAGGTTCAGTGTTCACACTCAATAAGTGTCATTGTTAATTTTACATAGATAATGACTGAATTACCTATGCTATGATTAAAAAAAAATCATTTTAGACCTAAGTCAGACTGACAGTGAACGAAAACGTCCTCGTGAGGAGACTTGGAATTTTAAATCGTCTCAAATCGCCAGCGCATACCGGGCAAGCGTGATTTTTTATAATTATATGCTCGTCTCTGTATGAGAAGATACCTCTATATTGCAGGTGGTCAGTTAAGTACAGGCTGGCTAGTCAGAAAAATTATGTCGTCTATTATAAGAAGTTTTCACGCACGACGGGCCGAATGGGAGTCTAAGTACGGACAATGGAGACAGGGTCCACATATGTCCACCTAGTGCAAAGTGAAGCGCTACTAACATAGTCTTGAGCCTTATTTACTAACACAATTGTTTGATAATAAAAATATGTATGTTTAGGTTAAGGTATTTTTCTATGGGCCTGTGTCGCCTGAAATAAATGGTATTATTATTATTATTATTATTTCCTTTATTAAAATAAATACATATAAATTATATTTTTAAATATTAGAATATAAAGATTATAAAAAAACATTTAAAAATATAAAAAATAGTAGCCCACCGGTATCGGGAACAGGGTCCAAGCTACCGGTCAGGGCTCTAGAGGGAGGAACCTCCTAACAATGCGAGCCGTGTCCAGAAGTACCGCTTTCTGAATCAAGCCCTTAATCCAGCTGCCCAACGAGAGCCTCCTTAGGTGTTGGTCGAGGCTCTTGGCAATTAAGCCATTGGCTGATACAACTATCGGCACAATGATCGCTGAGTCCACTTATTATTATTATTATATGTACATGCAATGGAGTCAGAGTCCACATACATCCATATAAATTAAAGTTTTTCCTATTCATTAATACTCCAAACAAACTTTTTAATACAAACGTAACATTAACTTGTCTTTATATTAAAAAAAGAGAACATTAAAGCCAAACGCGAGTAGTTCCCGTTAGCAACAGTGTCGTACCACGGCACTGCTTAAAACTTTTAACGAGAATCGAGGATACTAACCAAATTGGCTCCGAGCACGATCGTTTACTTGTGTATGTAGAACTAATCTACGGTTTCGCCTGCGGTTTTCTACCTAGGCTAAAAGCTATTTTTAGACTCAGTAAAAGTTGGCTTTGCAAACGAGACTATTTAGTGCGGAATTTTGAGAAGTCTACATCTGCATTTTTGATGGATTAAACAACTGGTCCCGAAATTAATGCACAACTTCTTAAGGGGTTTTTGTACTAATTATTATGAACAATTTTTAGTATGGGACCAAACCTGAAATCGCGAATCGGGACTTGTGGCTAAGAAATAACAGCCGCACGGGTCGATCGATCAGGTTAAGTTACGCTTGCCGCGGTTGGTCCGTAGGTGGGGGGTGACCATCTTTACATACCGAGACTCCTCCGTGCCTCGGAAAGCACGTTAAGCCGTTGGTGCCGGCTGTCATCCGTGTATCTTTGACAGTCGTTACGGGTCGTCAGAAGCCCGAAATTCTGACAACCAGTCTTACCAAGGTGTATCGTATTACCCAGTAACTGGGTTGTGGAGGTCAGATAGGCAGTCGCTCCATGTAAAATACTGGTATTCAGCTGCATCCGGTTTGACTGGAAGCCGACCCCAGTATACCTATAGTTGGGAAAAGGCTAGGCAGATGATGATCTTAGAATAATAATTGTGGTGCACCGACCAATTAACAGCCTTTAATTGAAGAATAAGCCACACACGAAATATTTTGCTGTGGTGAAGCATAATCAAGGTTGGTAGCGGGGCTACCTTCTTAGGGTGCGCAAGATATAGTAAGTGGGTCTTTCAATAAAACCTAGAAAAAATACTTAAACACGTAACAGACGAACCCATCCTTGTGTAGTTAGACAAAGCGGCGCCTATCAGTCTGTGCAAACTTTACAAAAAACTACCGCGATCCATCTTGTTCCAAGTTTCACTTTACATAGAAAATTAATTAGGATACATGGAGATTAAATACAGTTGGAGCTAGTTATAACCGGTTAAAACTGGATACTGGTTATAACTGAATGAGAGCTGTTTAATTGTGAAGCGGGTTGTGGTCGATTTGTGTGTGATTGAGAGTTCGAAATGCGAAAGCAAACTAAAGGTGAAATAAGTGCTGAACAATATTCGTTTTTCAGTGGTAAGTGTTGCTTATATCTGCAAAATTTCGAAATGTCGGTACCTACGTAAAGTATACAAACTTTTTTTACAAAAAATAAAACCGATTTCTAAAAAAAAAACACAACAAAGTGAAAAATAACTTTGCTTTCGGAAGTCGGTGGCCAAAAACGATAACAATAATGATACGAAATCAAAGACACCGACTTCCGAAATCAAAGTTAAGTTTTTATGTTTCACTTTTTGGTTGTGGTACCTCACATCTATTTATATAAAAGGAGAAACTGACTGACTGACTGACTGATATATCAACGCACAGCCGAAACTACTAGGACTAGGAACGTGAAATTTTGCACACGGCTTCCTTTTATAATGTAGCGGAGCACTAAGAAGCGGGTTTTGGAAATTTGATTTTTAAGGGGGGGGGGGGGGGAAGGGGGCGATTTCGTTTGTTTGAAAAATCTTATTCCTATAGTTAATAAACTTGAAACTTGGCCCAAATACTTATCTTGGTAAATTATGAACTTTGTAATTTTTGGTTTTTCTAAACTACCCCCACGAGGGAGATTGCGGGGTGTCAAAATTTGTATGGAAGAATTAAAATTTGTTCGTTAATCGGACTGCGTGACACGCAGTCCGATTAACTCGAAAATCAGTATTTATACTTAAGACCAAAAATAAAGAATAACCTGTATCAAGGTTTTTCGAAAATCTACCCCGAACGGGGTGAAAAAGGGTTGTCAATTTTACAGGGGATGATTTTACTGCGTGGCTTGATTAACTCGAAAATTGGCATAAATAATCTTTGAGTCAAGTTTTGGAAATATTCTAAACGATTTTTTTTAAATTCCACCCCGGCAGGGGTGAAAAGCGGGGATATAGTTTAGATGAAAAATCTTATTCATTTGGTTAATAAACTTGAAACTTGGCACGAATATTTGCCTAAATAAGCAATAAAGTTTCTTACTATTGGTTTTTCAAAATTACTCCTGACGGGGTGAAAATGGGTAATTAGATTTTCAAGAGGAGGATTTTACTGTGTGGCTTGATTAACTCAAAACTTGGTATAAGAAATCTTTGATTCCAGTTATGGGAAAACCCGAAACGATTTTTCGAAATTCCACCCCTGTGGGAGTGAAAAAAGGGGATACAGATTATATGATAAATCTTATTCCTTTGGTTAATACACTTGAAACTTGGCAATATTTGCCTCACGAAATAATAAAAATTGTCACTTTTAGTTTTTTAAAACAAGTAAGGAACACTTAAGACCGTAAGAACAGTAAGGAACAGTACTAATACTTTTTCGGAAGTCGGTGTCTTTGGATCTGTACTTTAGGTTTTTGCTACTGACTTCCGAAATTAAAGTTATTTTTCACATTGTAGCGTTTGTTTTGGAAGTCAATTGTTTTTTTTTTTTTTTGCAAAAAATTGTTTTTTATTTTTCACTTTTTAGTGGGTCAGTTTGTAATTTATCTGTGTTACAATAGCCTAATGACAACTGCTCATCACCTTTTACAAAACATTGCTTTTCCCGATGCAGGGACCTTAATTTTTGAGGAGTTCTCCTGGTACTTCACCATCAGCTCCACTTCACCATATGCATTGTGACGAGCTTCTATTGCTTAGCAATAATTTTAAAGTAATGGAATCGCAACCCGTGAAATAATTATTATTGTGTTGTTCCGGTGGCCATCTGTGGTCTTCATCATCTGTTCCACTTCACCAAATGGTGCTTTCCAAGAGCAAGTGTAGAAGTTACTATAAAAAGTACCCAAATCGCTATAGGTGTGCCTATATTGAAGAGCTCCCTCGATTTCTCCAGGATCCCATCATCAAATCCTGACTTGATGACAATGGGACCACCAAGAAAGCCCAACCTGGACCCCTGGGACCTTATCAACTAAAAAATAATTTTCCAAATTGGTCAAGCCGTCTTCGAGTAATCAGGGAACACACATAAAAAAAAGATTCTGACGAACTGAGAACCTCCTCCTTTTTTGAAGTCGGTTAAAATAATTTATAGCCAGAGTGCATCACATGACAATGAGAGATGAATGGATGTTGAATGTGAGGTGTTTGAGTTCAATGGTACCATATTCATTAGAACCTATAAATAATTATTTAAATTTGCTTCGTCATAGTCGTTTAACTATCTTAATCGAGATGTCTTATCACCACCCGTGAAATACTTATCATTGTGGCCATCTATGGTCTTCTTCGTCAGTTTCACTTCACCAAATGATACTTTCTGAATGCAAATGCTTGATTTGTTGACGAAAATACCAAAATCATTATGTGTTTGCCAATAATATTTGAGGAGTTCTCCTTAATTCCTCATGGATCCTATCATCAGTACTGGATTTTGATAAAATGGGACCAATCTGGAAGTATGTCCTTTCAAATAATCGGTTTATAAATGACGGAGTACTGAGGTAACAAACATTAAAAAAAAAACATATAACCGAATTGATAACCTCCTCCTTTTTTTGAAGTCGGTTAAAAATAGTAACGAAGTCAGAACTGTGCATTGCATATATTTGAAAAGAAGTGATTGAACGCGTCTGTTGCGCACACTATAGTTTTTAGAATTTTTGTCCGTTTGTTGTTTGTCGGGATGTATGTTCCGGATTGGCGCAAAAACGGTTGATTGAATTTAGAGGAAATTTGGCATACACATGTTTTAGATCCTGGATTAACACGTAAGGTAGGTACTAATTTGATATATTCCGACATACACGCGGACGAAGCCGCGGGCAAAAGCTAGTTAAGTGTAAATAGTAGGTGTAGAGGTACCCATAGGTAATTTAATGGTATAAAAAGTTTTCTTGCACAAAACAATATTGTGAAATTCAAAAATTGCTCGTAGTGGCTGTTTGTAGTTTTTTATTTTGTTTTACGCGTATTTTTGTTTATATTGTAATATAAAACCATATATACAACCGTAAAAATAAGAAACAAATACACAAACTCACAAATTTTACCACTTTGTATTTAGTATAGATAGATAAGTAGGTACTGCTCGCGGGCGCCGGGACTCGCGTAACGATAAAGAATTAATTGTCTCAACAAAAATTATTATTTGAATTTTTCGTGTTCTGAGAGTGAAAACCCTATTATCAGGGAAAGTTTTGTAAATCATAGAATAATCATAATTATGTATCTTCAATGTCCTGATAGATATGCATGATTTTTTTTTATAGTTAACAGTACAGTTCTAAAGAATATTTTAAGATAAATATTAGGTGCTCCTAACAAAACATGTCTGACGAAAAAATAAAAAGAAATAAAGATAAAATCAGGCATATTTATTTTTCTATTAAAGCTAAATCTTTTCTGTTCCGTCTATATAATATCAATATACTTCAAAATCAAACGTTCAAATATTTGCATCACATCGTTTATTTTTGCGTTTTTCGGAAAATCCAAAAAACGTAATAAAAATTACAACTCTATTTTAAAGTATATTTAAGATCCGGGACTTCTACTCTCGCATTCAAAATAGTTCATACTTTCGATTAATAGAATAAAAAAGTGATGTCTGTTTTTTGAGGCATTTATCACATCGTGCGCTGGCGTCCCGATTAGTCAAACGACGACTAACGTATTTCCGACATATATAAAAAAAAAAAACGAATATACGCCTCGACTTGAGAACCTCCTCCTTTTTTTGGTCGGTTATAAGTTTAATTCCCTATTCCTGGCTGCTTATGAATAGTAGTTTTTGATCGGTTTGGGACACTGTCAGCCTACTCGGAACTTTCCTACTTAAAGATCGGTAAATGCGCATAAGACCCTGTTTTTTACGACACCCATAGAAGGAAACGCATGTTTACCCATTGTCATTTCATTTACTACCCCTTTCACATTTAAAAACATTCTTCTATTACTCTATAAACTTCCTCATAAACTTCTATCACTGTTTTCACAAGTTCCCTCCATTATTTCTACCCCCATTTATGTAGGTACATAAATGTAGGTACATAAATGGGTACATACATGTAGATACATACATACAAGCTAGGGCTGCCACCCGTCCAAGTTTTCCCTAGATTTGTACTAGTCTGCTTTGTCCGGGGGCCATCCGGTTGAGGTTTTCAAAAGTTATAGATACTGTAGAGGCTTTAATCGAGCCGGCCTTCAGCATGAATCCTCCTCGGATTGTGGCATTGGCTGATAAGACAAACACTGGTTTATTGAAATGTCGAATAGGTTTAAATAATGACATAATATGGTCATCTTGTTTTATATGGAGTCAGTGTGGTGCTAGCTTTGCCCTTGAGAATGTAATGTGCTTTCATATAAGCGAATAAATAGTAATAGCAGTGCTTCCGTGTACTTCATTCATATATATCCACCAACACACCTCGGAGTCGAGACCAAACAGTGGTGATCTGCCTTAGTATCATGGCAGGTCACTACAGTACTCATCAAACTGTTCATTTTGATAATGAATGTTCGTTACGTAAAGGTTGGTTTAACCGTATAGTTTGGAAGCACCCCCAATTGGACCCGAACACACGAACCTCCGTCGGCTCGTGAATGTATCCCATTGGACCCCAGAATGACGACTTACAACACACTAAATTGATTATGAAAATATTAATTATGCTACTCATCAAATCTTATGAATGTGCGTTAATTCAGAGAGTTGGATAAAAAACTTATATCTTAACGCCATTACATCTTTCATATTTAGCGCGCAAGCTTATTGATTTACCTTTACAAAATCAAAGTCTGTAAATGCGATAAACGCCATTTTGATGACAGTGGTGGTCGAGACTGTTCTGTTTTTTTTTTACGGATTTTGAATATCGAGTTTACAATTGGCATGAAGCTGATGTTTATAAGAATTTATTTACAATATTATTATTATTTGGAATAGCTGCCACCGGGTTCCGTACGATGAATAATATGTTGTATAAAATGTTATACCAATAATATTTATCCCAAGAACATACTTAAAACATTGTAGTTATGAAAATATGTTGTCCCATACATTCTAACTGCAAATGTAACTTTGTACGCACTAAATTGTTCAGAGTAAGACCTTAGACTTCTTATATGTTTTCTGGAATCAATAATCAAAGAACTATTTACCGTATTTTTTTCAAAACTTTGGGCTCATTGCTTTCAATATTTTTTTTTCTTGTTAAAAAAATATATTTGAGACCCTCACAACAAGCCCTTTCATTTGATATGTCACACGATACAGTTTGTAAAACTTTCTTTTTTATTTTCTAATTTTCCCTCCCAAAGTGAACCCATATTCAAAATTCATTTATTTACGTTACACGTTCGTATTTGGGTTACAGAAATTCATATGTGTATCAAACAACTTAATCGGTCCAGTAGATTCGAAGCAAATTGGCTGTGACAGACCGGCAAATAGACACGTGACACAACTGATCCTATAAGGGTTCCGTTTTTCATTCGCATGTACGGAACCCTAAAAAGTTACACCCCTATCCACACTGTATGTGTATGTACTTATTAATATCAAAAATAAAATAATTCATGGAAAATATACCAAAGAGTTTTTACTCGGTTTCTACTACTTTTTTTTCAAGCTCGATTTTATTGCGAGTATCGATTATGCTGAATGCATCTTTTGAATCGAAATTAAAAAAATAGGTAGACGGTCAGCACTAAGATTTTTTGTAATTTTTATCAAGATTTGATCGTATTTTTATGCAGTTTATGTATGAAAAATGGTAAAAGTAATAATGCAGAGAGAATGATAATATCTTTCTTTTTTCGTTTTGCATATTTTCAGCAAGAGAGTAGGTTACTTATATACATATTATCGGCGAATTTAAGTTGCCTACCTTTTGTATAGGTGTATTAATATCTATTTTATATTACTTTCCCGACCTCGACATATAATTAAAGATTTTAGCCACAAACGTACTGTATAAAATAGGCGCGATAACATATTTTTCTTAATAAATTTGAATGCTGAAAGTTCATCTAAATTCCTGAATTACATGACGTAATTCGCAACACCCCGTCGAGTCAACTGGTGTGTCATTTGTCAAAATCCTGTCGAGCAGACAGGATAAACCAAATGAGCGAATGACCATTCTATTCCTATTGTACCAAATTCTTGAAAGGTAAATAGGGATAGAGCATTACTTCGTTGGTCAATCTATACATCTATGACAAATAAATACAATTGAAGTGTCTGTTTGTAATGTCAAAATAACAGTTTTTTACTAAATGCGATAGTATACTAGTAGTACTTATAACAAAAAAACAATTTGATTTTTTTTGTCTGTCTGTTTGTTCTCTGTTAATCTCCGAAACGACTAATTCTCACGATGAGAAGGTTCCCCTCCTAAGTCGATTTTACCGATTCTTAAAAAACTTAAATAAATTGCAAACAAGCTTAGAATTTAAAAAAAAATTATAACAATTTTTAATTTTGTCGTAAAAATATTTTTTCAAAAGGTGTTCGGGAAAAAAACTCAGTTTCACTCAAACGTCCGTGGTTTTTGAAAATTTTGTTCGTCGTCAACCATTTAGGTGATGGCAGCCCTAATATAAGCGAATGGTCGTAAGGCTCGCCCACAAACTACGTCCGGGGCGGAAACCGTCGCACTGTCGCAAGTGTGCGCGAACACTTAGCAGCGTTATGGCCACTTAAGATTGCTGGAGGCTTATTAATCTGTTTCTCAGTTTATAATGGTGAAAGGAGCTGTGTTCGCGTTATTGAGAGCTATTATACAATGTGTCTGTACACAGTGTGACGAAAATTAAGGGTGAGGTACAGACCATCAAACTGAACAACTTTCTCCCGGGGACCAACATCGTAATCGCAAAAAAAATATCAGTCGTCTCATACATTTGTTCGAGTAGGTATTGAAGTTTTGTATGGGATGACTGATTTTTTTTTCACGATTACGATGTTGGTCCCCGGGAAAAAGTTGTTCAGTTTGATGGTCTTTACCTCCCCTTTAAGTTTTACTATTCCGAAACCAGACACCCTGTATAAGTAATTCAAGATGGCGCTTTAGAAAATAAGTTTTCAAGCGTCGTGAATTTGGTCATACAGTTATTATTTTCAATTAACCTGTGAAGAGGCTTCCAATCAATCTATACAAATAAATAAAATTTAAGTGTCTGTTTGTACAGTCAAAATAACAGCTTTTTACCTAATGCATATAAAATGTAATACGGTGGTTATAACTAAAAAACTATTTTTTAAATTTTTGTCTGTCTGTCTTTCTGTTTGTTCCGGCTAATCTCCGAAATGACTGGACCGATTTTGACAGGACTTTCACTGGCAGATAGCTGATGTTATACGAAGTAACTTAGGTTACTTTTATTTTAGAAAAAGAAGAGGTCAGCGCACAAAAAAAACCCATGAAATTGTGAACAAAAAGTCGGGATTAAAAAAAAATGTTCGGGGGAAAAAGTCAGAAAGGACGCTAAGCGAACACAAAGTAATAGCGCGGGCGGGCGATGCAACGCGACGGGTCTGGGGGCGAGGGAGTTTTATTAAAATGTAGCTGTTATTTTAGTATATTGTGTATACGACTTTCACGCGGATGAAAGTCGCTGGGCACAGCTAGTAGATACTATTATAATAGCGAAAGAACTCTGTCTGTCTGTTACCTTTCACGCCATAACAGCCGAACGGATCTCGATGAAATTTAGCACACAACATGTAGACCACGGGTAGGACATAGGATACTCTTATCACGGTAGTATGTCACCATAGGATAACTTTTTACCGCGGCTTCCAATCTCCACGCCGGCCACGTGGAGGTTGGAAAGCTACGTTGGAGAGCTGCGGTAAAAAGTTAGCGCATTATTTATTATCTCAAAGGACTCCAAGAACGGTTTCTGTCAATTGATTGACCAACTAGTTAGTGCTCACAAAATCGCTGGATTTGTTTCAATAGTAATCAATTGACAGTTCAATTGCCCGTGATGGTGAACTGCCCACAAATATATTCAGACTAGCTTCCGCCCGCGACTTCGTCCCCGTGAATTTTTTTTTCCCCCAACCCACCCCGTCGCATCGCATCGCCCGTGCTGTTACTTCGTTTTCGCTTAGCGCTCGCTTTCTTTTTTTCTTTTTACTCGGCTTCTAAGGGTCCTAGTGTAATGTTACATACTTAAAGCTTTCCTCAAGAATTGGACTTTATAATGCAAAACGAATTTTTCAAATCCGACTGGTAGTGACAGAGATTAACGCGTTCAAACAGTCAGTAAAAATCAAAATGTGTCGGTAACTAATAGACTAAGCGCATTTTTCATACTTTAAGCATTTTTATAACCGTCGTAATTTCTAAACCAAAAATCCAAATTGAATAATTCAAAAATGAATTTACATGTACTTAATCAACCTTGATGATGAAACTATTTATTTTGATGAGGATTAATACCATGTTTATGAAAACACCTTCATAAGTAATGCATTGTTTTATAACAAATTTGATTACCATTAAAAATGTTATAGTGAGCCAATCTTAAAAGATAGACCTCCGATAGCTTTTCCGGACTTTTTTTTAGAACTTTTTAAGAGAAACAATCCCGTCAATGATTTTTGCGTAACTTTAACCGTTTACGCAGCGTACGCAACGGAAGCTCGCAAACGGAATAAATTTTCCCCGTTTTTGCAATATTTTTCATTGATGCTCTGCTCCTATTGGTTGTAGCGTGATGTTATATAGCCTTCCTCGATAAATGAGCTATCCAACACAAAAAAAATAATATCAATTCGTTCCTGAGATTAGTGCGTTCAACCAAACAAACAAACAAACTCTTCCTCTTTATAATATTAGAACGCAATTGCTAATTGATTATTTGAACGCAATTGCTGGATTTCAATGACCGTTGAAACACAGCCTGTGAAACGGGAGCAACTAAAAACGACTGTTTTATGTTGCTTTGTTCTTTTTTTTCGCCGTATCATCATCTGCCTAGCCCTTTCCCAACTATATTGGGGTTGGCTTCCAGTCTAACCGGATACAGCTGAATACCAGTATTTTACATGGAGCGACTGCCTATCTGACCTCCACAACCCAGTGACTGGGTAATACGATACATCTTGGTAAGACTGGTTGTCAGATTTTCGGGCTTCCAACGACCCGTTACGACCGTCAAAGATACACGAATGACAGCTGGGACCAACGTGCTTTCCGAGGCACGGAGGGGTTTTGATATGTAAAGGTGGTCACCCATCTACGGACCAACTGCGGCAAGCGTAGCTAAACCTGATCGATCGACCCGTACCGCTGTAATACTTAGCCACATGCCTGCTGTTATTTCTTACCCAGAAGCCCCTTTTTTCGCCGTATCGATGATTCTAAATTATACGAGTTTTAACCAGAATTCAGCCACTTCGACAGCGTTAGCATTGGCCTCGCAAAAGTCTATAATATTGCAGGTGTTATTGCACAGAGAGCACGACAAGCGATGAAGCATTGTTCACCGGACACTGCATCCCAGAAAAAAACAATGCTATAAAAAATCTTGTTGATACCATGTTCTATTAATTTAACATGAAAATAGTCCAGGAAATGCGAGTTTCTCTTCAGTAGCAATGAACTAAAACCACTCGATATTATTAAAACGCAGGTTTTTGCTCATCAGTGTGAGAGCTGCTAATATAGCGGTGCGGTGTGGTTGCAAAGATACGAACGCATTACGTCGAGAGGGAAACGTATGCTTAAATATATAGAATCTATGTAAAGCACAGTAATGAGATCTAATGCAAGGGATTTAAAAAAAAATCATCAGTTGGATGAAAATACTGGGTGTAAAAAGACTCACCACAAAGCCGTTACATTAAGCAAAAAGAACATTGAACAAAAATGTATAGTGTTTACGGCCCTGACCTTGAATATCCCCGAAGGTTCCCAGCATCCTAATTGCGTAACACACTTACAGTAGGAAACAGTTTAATTTTGACAGTTCAACAACATTCATTGCGTTATTTACGTTGTTGAGCAGACACATTTTTCGATCATATGACGCAATGGATTAGTAATATGCTTCAAAATCATAAAGAGTGTGATTGATAGTGTGTTACGCAATTAAGGTCTGGGTCTTCAGTACAAACAAATATCACAATGACGATGACGGAGCGCCACCGAACAAAAAATTGAGTAAGTGTTTATACTTCAAATTCCGAGAACACAGTAAGTTGGCCTATGTGAATATGTGACGATAAGCCATCCTTGTCCTTTTCCTTACACTTTGTTCAAGTTAGAGCAGTAAAGATATAGCAATATCGCTCTAATTCTTAACCACCGCCAATCGGCCTCTAGGAGGTGCCTTGACAGATGTGCATTTTTTGCCGCCAACCTTATAGTAGTCGGTCGACAGTGGCGCGGAGCCTAAAATAAGGCTAAAATTACATTAAATTAAATTAAATTAAATTCTTTTTATTTCAGACTAAATTAATTTGTCCATAATTGTTAGTTACTTGGTTTTAAATCTATGTTAGTATTTCAAACATTCATAAAAATAAAAATAAAAATAAAATAACATAATTCAAAAATACAATTAATAAAATCATTCATGTCAACAATTTCAATAATATCATAATGTCATCTCGTCACATGAAGCTGGACGAATCTCCCCAGCACTGCAGACTCTGGTCTCTCAGAGATTATCCTTAGGATTCCGTTGGCGCTCCCCCGAATCCGGCGCATCAGCGAAGCTGTTTTCATACGCATAATGGCATAAAAGTCATCGACTCTTGCGTCAGCAAACATGCCCGACGCGCTGCAGAATCGAGGGAGCCTCACCAGGATCCTAAAGGCGTTATTGTACTAGGCTACTATTAAATTAGGCTATAATTTATTAAGTTGGCCCTAGTAAATAAGTTGGGTTAAGTTTTTTTTTTAAGGAATAGAATCCGCTTCTGGTGACATAGACGTACGAATCGAGGAAATTAACATCTGACCAATTTGAAAAGAAAATCCCGTGCACACGATGACCATATCTGTTAGCAAGCGTTCAGCTAACGGTCGAGCGCTGATTGATCCTGTTTTATTAAAAGCTTTTGTAACTTGTAACTATGTCCTAGAATTTGGCAATCAATATTTCACCCACTTCCCGGTTATTGAAAAAGTGCTTTTGCATCAGGACAATGTTCACTTCGATTGAGCTGAAATTCGGCAAACGTATGTAAAGTCGGTGACAATGCAATATTTTGGTACCATCGAGCTGATCTGATGATGGAGCCGAAAGGTGGCCACAGGAACTCAGTACTAAAACAATGCAATAACATCGAATTTGGCCTCGTTTGATTTGTCTTGACGAGTACTCTGATCGTAGATGATATCCAGGGTCTGATGATGGAGCCGGAAGGTGGCCATGGGAACTTTATAATGAAACGACGCATTCTCATCGAGTTTGGGCTTGTTTGATTTGTAAGCTTTTAAAATTGATATTTATATTTTACATTTTAAAAAGATCTATATTTATATACGTCCCCAGAACTTACCTATCTACGTACGCCTAAATATTATGATGATGAATTACCAAGAGGGGTTATTCTGAACCTAGAATATACCTATAATCATAAATAAGACAGATGTGACTTAAATGATGTTTTTTCTTTTTAGTTCACTTGCAATAAGCTCGCCCCATATTACATGGGACCTAAACATAACTGTCGAAATGTGGGTGTACCTACCATAGGTACGCCTCCGCCTAACACTTCGGGGAAACAAGGCGTGATGTTATGTTATGTTCACTTGTTTTCAAATAAAAGCTGTTTTTAATTTTTTTCTTTCGCCACTTACGTATGAATAAAAATTAAGAACATTATTTACTATATTAGGAGGAGCTCGTGGCTAAGTAATAACAGCCGCACGGGTCGATCCATCAGGTTAAGCTACGCTTGCTGGGGTTGGTCCGTGGATGGGTGACCGTCTTTACATACCGAGACTCCTCCGTGCCTCGGAAAGCACGTTAAGCCGTTGGTCCCGGCTGTCATTCGTGGATCTTTGACAGTCGTTACGGGTCGTCAGCAGCCCGAAAGTCTGACAACCAGTCTTACCAAGGGTTATCGTATTACCCAGTTACTGGGTTGTGGAGGTCAGATAGGCAGTCGCTCCATGTAAAATACTGGTATTCAGCTGCATCCGGTTAGACTGGAAGCCGACCCCAACATAGTTGGGAAAAGGCTAGGCAGATTGATTGATTTACTATATTATGTTTATTAAAATAAGGTCAAAATTTAAACCCTAACTTAAATCAATGAATGACAACTACCGAACCAGACACTATCTCATAAACCAGCTCCCATAAGTGCTCAAATCAAAACTTACTCAATAAATTAAATTATGTTACATTTGGAAAGTTATGTGCATATATTATTATAGTGAAATATGTCTGTCAGTATGTTTTGAAGGGCTCAACTTTAACCCAGAAACTTTGTAGACGTCTCATATGTTGGGTGTGTTGGAAGGCTGCGTCGATGAGAGTTGTGTCTTGAACTTATCTTGTAGTAAGTTTACAGAATTTCTCTCGAAATTCATTTTTTTTTTATTTGAGATGGGTTGGCTCTTGACTCTAGTCTTGGTCAGAGACCAAGTTGACGATGGAGCGAGCTTACCCAGAAGAAGCCTGTTCACTCTCAGTATGAAGAGATCGGGGTTGTATGCATTCGGAAACAGACACAGGCAGACAGTTCCACTCCTTTGCTGTGCGCATCACAAAAGGTATTTGGAAACGCTTTCAGTCTTTAGGTTTATGTGACGTTGTTATTTGTATTAAAAGATATAATATATTATGGTTTCCATGACTGAAAAATCTGAAAATAACCGGTTTCCAAGATTTCAACATTCTATAAGATAATGGAATTGATAAAAAGATATACCAATATCTTTTCAAGTACCAACTTGTCAGGTTTCGAAGCAGTACCTACCTTGCAGCAACGATGCGGGCTAACGAATGCAGTCTTTTTTTTAGGTATTGGGAATTTCTCAGTAACAATGAGACCGAGACAAATACAGACAAAATTTGGGGCTGGTTTAGCGCAGGAGCTCTCGGTACCGTCTGATACAATGTTGAAGACAAAAGTGCGTGTGTGCGTGTGTGTATTATGTGCTGACGCTACTCGTCTTCACGCACACATTCACAGCGTGTTTGTATATTTGGTTGACACGAGTAAAGCGAGCGTCGCTTCGTGAAATTAAAATACTATAAGTACTAGCAATAGGCTCGCCTCCTATTAGCTAGATGGGACTTAACATAACAGTATAAATAAGGTTGTCTATACACCTGTCTTTTGTCAAATGTCTTTTGTGATGCGCACAGCAAAGGAGTGGAACTCTCTACGTGCGTCTGTGTTTCCGAACGCATACATTCCCGATCTCTTCAAAGTGAGAGGAACAGGCTTCTTCTGGGTAAGCTCGCTCCATCATCGATTTTGTCTCTGTCATCTCTGACCTAGACTAGAGTCAAGACCAAATCTGTCTCAGATAAAAAAAAAACCTCTGCCCAAACTTTCCGGGAATACAGGTTAGATGTCATGTATTATTATCCTTTTCTGACAATCATCAGGCCAATAACACACCCTTACGATAAACAAAATTCATATCGAAAGTCATAACTTTATAACAAAATGTAGTCTGTGAAATAAACATCGACAAGCAGTGGGAGTTGACCGAGGAAATTGGGTCAGTCGGGCTCTGAGCGATGAATATCATTATTCGTAGACGTGACTGCGATTTAGAACATATGTTATACTATTGGGCGATGTGAGTATAGAGCTGAAAGGAAATAAGGTTTAGTTCTGAGGTCTCACAAACAACCAGTTTGTGAAACGGAAACCAATCCAAAAATTAGCTAACAAATTGTTATGGCCGTTATAATTCCTGTAATTCGTCAACAGACAATCGCGTCACTTGACCTGCGTTTGATATTGACGCGTTGGTGATTTTTCGTACCGAAAACGGGTGTCAATGCAACAACCTTAAATTTGCGCTGATTTTTTTTAATTCGACTTATCCAATCACGCAAATAAAATAATTTTGAGCTGACAATAAACAAGCTTAAAAGTTAACCTTAATCCTTTAACAGCTCTAAAGTTCTTCTGTCTTTTACAGTTTTGATCTGCAAGTTAAATATTACAATGGCTAAGTGGAAATAGCTCAAAGGTAGGTTATAAGTCTAAAGTAAGCAAGTGAAGTCAAATTCAAGCTTTTGTAAAGTCAGGGAAGTTAATCGTTAATTGTCCGTTTATTCAAACCACAACTGTCATTATTTGACAGTTGTATGAAATGGCTATAACACGGCTAATTGACATAGGGTGACAATTAGCTTAGCAATTAATCTCCACTACTGTAATAGTCAAACTGATTGACTGACTGAGACTGTTTTTGAGTTTGAGTTGTTTGTTTGAGTTTTTGTTTGAGTTGCTTTGTGTTTGTTTTGAATTGACCGTCTCCTTAACAATCAAACAGTGTCTGTATTTACAGACACTATTTGATTGTTAAGGAGACGGTCAGTCAGAAATATGAAGCTAGTTGCACATTCCAAAGCGTAGTACACACACACAGCGACACGCCGGCTTGCGCTGAAAACCAGCGCCGTGGATTTCGTGTCTTCGTGCAGGGGCCACAGCATTATGCTGAGCGTTGGCCGTTTCGCGCGGTAGTGGCGCATATTTCCGTCTAGGTTTAATTTATTATTTTTAGAATATATACCCACTTATTTTGTTTTTATTAGGCTGAGATAGACAACAATTTTATGTATGTGCGTCACTTTCACGTGAATAAACAGTTTTTCTTTGTTTCTTTCTTCTAGTGGTACCCATGGAGAAGAACGGGCAAGAAACTCCATGGACAGTCTTTTAAATTATATTGTTACAAGATGTAGTGACAAAAATTTAAAAGAGTATTCTTAGATGGTTTGGTCATGTTGAGAGGATGAATGAAAGTTGACTAATAAAATGTGCATTTTCACGGCAGATATGAGTGGAAACGCCGGGAGGGGATGCCCTAGGAAGACATATAGTGACCTTACTGGTGATGTTCTTCTGAAAGGTCAGGTGCGTAGTATTCGCAACCGGCGTGCGTGTATGACCAGATGTATGAATGTAAACGAGGCAAAAGGAGTATGTAAGGATCGTAGCAGGTGGCGTTCTGTAGTTTCTGCTTACCCCCACGGGAAGAAGGCGTGACTTTATGTATGTATATATGTATGTATAATTTAAAAGAGTGTCCATGGAGTTTCTTACCTGTTCCTTATACAACTCTCATTTAGTTCATTTACTCCAAACCAACCCACCTAACCCTAAGCTATTTATACAGAAAAACGCATTGTAACATTCAGGTTGACAGCTGGTCCTCGAGCGCCGCTAAAAGCTGGCTGGAGTGAAGAGAGGCGCACTCGGGCGACGCGAGGGCCCTTCTTGTGACCCCACACACTATTTACATGAATCTACTGTAGTTTCGCGTTTTTTGTGGAACATATTTTGGGAAACTTGAGCATATTTTTGCTTTTAAACTTAACAGACGTCTAATATCAAGGTTGCCTGGAAGAGATCGCAGTATGCGATAAGGCCGCCAATTGTATGTTTTGTAGTTGATAATTTATGTTTAAGTAATGTATAATCTAGTGCACAATAAAGTATATACGAGGTGTAACATAATTAACGCACAACCTCTTAAGGGTCATTGTACTCATCATTATGAACAACTTTTACTATGGGACCAAACCTGAAATCGCGCAACAAAATCTGCTGCTCCCTACATTTATGTTCGCATAACTCGTCAAAACCTCTTAAGAGGTTGTGCGTTAATTATGTTACACCTTGTATATATGTCAGAGCGACGGGCTCACAATCATCGTCAGAAGGGTAATATGAATTACATATAATGAACCATTATATATAACTACATACACATAATACATATAATACATTACATATTTATTTAATTATATATACTCTTACCTCTTAAATAAATAAAAATAAATACAATAAATATTTAAGAGTTTCAAAATAGTTTAGAAGATTTTCATTAGAGCATGATATTTAAATGTGCACTAGTGGACGGTATTTCCTTCTGAACCCAACAGAAGGTAAAGTCAGGGAAATTAATTGTTTTGCAAATTGACTACCAACTTAAATTTCCCTTGAATTCAAATCACAACTGTCTTTTTTTGACAGTTGTATGAAATGGAACTCGGCAAATTGGCGTAGTGTGTCCGTTTGGTAAACAGTAAACTTCCCTGGCTGTACATCTCCCCGACCCTTGCTGGAGCCAGCCCGCGTCGCTGAGCCTGTAGCTTTAAATTCGTCCCTTAATAATAATAATCCGAAACCAGGCTGTCCCCAGCTGTCCTCCGCCCAGCGACGCCCTAAGCCGAGGCCCGTACCCCACACGCAAGTCCGGTTGAGCAGCCGATCACCTCCTAGGTTGAACAGCGATATACAAAAAAAAAATACTGTGCATTGCGTAATACGCTCAGCAAAATCTCGTAGATCCTATGTTGTTCTAAATCTAACAAAACGCTCCACCAAGTGAGGCAAAAAAGCTGAACTCCTTAACCCTCTATAACTGCACTACTTAGATTGGAGATAAAACTACCATTATCTCCAAAAACCGAACTCCAAATCCATATAGTCAAAGAAAAGTACTTTAAATTTTTTTATCTGACCCTCTGAAACTAGCGAATGGCCATAAAAACAATGAGAGCACCACGATTGTGCCAAAAACAATATTCGGCGGACGAATGGCCCGAAAACGCCCCGTAATGCCCTGAAATGCCCCAAAATGCCCCGAAACGGGCCATAGCCGGCCGTAACGCGTTCGTGGACAGGCTGGCATCAGCGCAACATGTCACGACCTGTGTAATAAAATTTCCTTGTTCCTTTGTGGACTTACGGAGTGGTAGACTGAAGAACATGTAGGTACTGAAATTGAGAAAATTATGTGAAGAACAAAAATCTTGGTGTTTTTCGTCATGTTTCTGTCACCTCTGATCTAGACTAGAGTCAAGAGCAAACCTATCTTAAGTAAATAAATAAAAATAAAAAATAAATGTTTTCCAAAAAAACTCTGTTAATGAGTCTATTTTTATGAATCCACAGTAAAAATGTTTTTATTATGCAGATGAAAACCTCAACACACATTCAAATGGCTTTTAGATACTGTTTTTCAAAAATGCATTAGTAAAATAATGCACTGAGCAACTCTGAACAACTCACATTTCCTCTCATAAAACGAGATTTTACGTAACGCACAAATCCTAGCTACCCAACCTTCTGATCTGTATATCCCAGCATTGTCCTGTATATTTTTACGACGTCTACCATCCATTATTAAGACGGTATCGAGCTCAGTTCATAATATATAAATAATAATTCATAGTAACTACGTGCCTGCCATGTAATGCATCGTTTTATATTAAGTCTCAATTTACTCCCGTCTTTAGGATATTACATCACAAACAGCTGCTATCGTATTATGAGTACGATACGATAGTAATGCTTCAGTCATCAGTAAACTCGTGGCTAATGTGCAGAAAGACTCCAATTAATTCTATGGAGCCATTATCTTCCTATTCTTTTCCTCTCGTATCCGCACAACCTGTGATGATATTGGGTAGCTTACGCCCACCGCCCCCGCCCCCGCTTTCCGCGCGTTTGGTAAAATAATATGTGTTAGCCAGTCAGTCAGGTGGTGGAGCTTACTTCACAGAGTTCTTACACACACCAAAATATGTTACCTTGAATTGGTGCTAGCTTATCTTTACAGAAAGCGATTTAAGAAAACAACTCATTCATTTACTTTTGAAGACAAAAACGATTTTTGGTGGATATAAATTTTGTACAATCGTTCATTCTCTCATCTCACAGTACTCCAATTATACTGGCAAGATCATCCTTTAACACTTCACAGTGAGTCAATAACCAATTTCAATTTCAGTGTTGACCTCCAACTACCTACCAATATTTATTAACGAAAATCCCTTCACAAGGAAAATCACACAGACATTCTCGTAACTGCAAGACATTAAAGCCTACGATTGAAGACATAAGTATAACTATTTGGATAGGATCGTTTCCGACCATTACACGGCCGATTGGCCACCCGGTCTTGCTGACCCCTTTAGACACTGCCTGCTTACTTGGCAACCCGTAAACTGAGGTCCGTAGTTCGGAGTCGGGAAATCGGGATGTATGGAGATGTTTTCCGGGTTTCTTTGGAATGATTTTAGTTGGTTACATAACCATTTTAAAAAACGCATTCCCGGACCGCGTTTGTTACAATTATTCGAAACCAACTCGTCAAAACTCATGCTTAGATCACATATTCCTTAAGCGCAAACACGACAATTAAAAAATAGCAGCTACATAGCTGTAATACAGAAAAAATATGATAATAATTAATTTAATTCAATAAATAATTTAATTAATTAATTTAATTCAGGTAAAGCCCACATACCTACACACAATAAAATTAAATTTCAAATTCCACAATACTGCCACAGAATATAAATAAAAATAAAATCTCAACGCAATTAAAATAAAATAAACGAAGATAAAAATTTTCACAAATTTAAAAATATAAAAATTAAAATTTAATAAAAAAATCATATAAAAACAATACAAACATGTCATTATAAATATGTACATAATTATATCAAGGTAATTGTCGATCAAAATTAAATGCCCTGTCTATAAAAGTCTAAATAAAAATATAAGTGTAAATTTAAGCTTTGAGGCTTTCCTAGAAGAGCCAAAGCACAAATTTCTTTATGCAACTTACAGATGTTTTTGAGATTTAGACCCATTTCACTGTTAGCAATATTCTCCAAAATTCTCGAAATAATAGTTAACAAACGGCTGACCTCATACCTAAATTCCAACAATATATTATCCAGCAAGCCGATTGATTTTAGACAGAGAAAGTCTACAGAAGATGCAGTAAGTCTCTTAGCCAATCTTGTAACGTCTTGTTTAGATGAGAATCAAAATGCATAGGAATATTCCAAGAACTTGCTTTCAACACCGTTGTCATTCCTATACTACTAAAATATAAGCTCGAAACGATTGGTATAAAAGAACTGCCACTCAAATGCTTTGAGACCTGCCTTTCTAACAGAAGGCGATGTGTGCAAAATTGGGGATACCACCAGTTAGTTAGTCATAGCAGGGGAGGACTTGGAGTGCCTCAAGGCAGTGTTCTGGGCCCGACACTATTTATCATGTATATTAATGATAATCATCACGCCGTTACTCAAAATGCAGAAGTCATCTGCGTAGCAGATGACATGGCTATTATTTTATTCACAGCAAATGTTGGGAATCAGCCAAACGGCTTAACTAGTATCAAAAAAAGGCTCCACCTTAACTTTCTGTCACTTAATATTAAAAAAGACTTCATATGTTTCCATAAAACTGTTTCATCACCACCAAAACTTCCTTAACAGCTTAAAATTCACCCTTCAACTTGCAGCATAGCCCCCTGCACCTGTGAAGAAATTAAAAAGGTCGAATCTCTAAAATACTTAGGGGTTCTGTTATATTAAAGTATTTAATTCAGACCCCATATAGAATTAGGAGCTAAGCGAATCAAAAAGCTGATTCACGTAATGAAAATCTTACACCTGGTGTATGTCGCATTACGTGAGTCAGTTCTCTGCTAATACATTACAGTATGGGGCGGAGTTGGCATAACCTCAATGATACAATTGGAAAGAGCCCAAAGATTAGTGCTAAAGACTAAGTATAGAAAACACTTTCGTTTTCCCACATATCACTTGTATAAAGAAGCATCAGTACTTAATGACCTATAGTTATACATTATTAGTACTATAACAACAAAAAATAACAATCCAATCCACAAAATATCAATAACTACTTAAACAACGAATCTACAAATCAATCCACTATCTGTAGTAAAAACCGCTGTTGCGCAACATATTATTATGTGCAAGAATGCTCAGTTTCGTTTATAATAAAATTGCAAAAATCAGTGACATCACAAATTGTAGGATCAACCAAGTTACAAAAATTGTTAAACAATGGCTGTTAGCTCAATCCTACTCAGAAACCGAAGCCTTTGTAAGAGTAATGTCATTTCATATTTATCACAAACAATATCTCACTCACTTCCTCTCTCATACCCTCACTCTCACACTGCCTCCCAAACCCATGCATACATTCTTACTTTAACTTTCTCTTGGACACACCCTTGCTAAATTGCAAAAAATAAATACTTACATTTACGACGCACCCTATATACTCGTATAACATAGTTGTGTTTACGATTTTATTTTATTTTTTCCAGTATTTTATTTTTGAGTTTCTTTTATTTTTTCCAGTCTTTTATTTTTGCTTTAATTTTATTTTTCGTAAAATTTTCAATACACTATGTAATTTATTTTACAATACAGTATCGACCCTGAAATTTCAAATTGTTTTAAACTCTCATGAACTGTACGAGATAGGCTCGACTTAGTGTTCACAAGTTAAAATATTAAAGTTATGTTTCCCTTGTAACAATAATTTTAGGAGTAGTTTATTTTAGTTTTAAGGATGTATAAGAACAATATTTGGTTAATAAAGGATTTGTTTGTTTTGTTTTGTTTATCGCTATCGGAAACAGGGTCCAAGCTACTGGTGGTCAGGGTTCCTGAGAGAGGAACCTCCTAACGTTACGATCCGTGTCTATAAGTACCGCTTTCTGGATCAAGCCCTTGATCCAGCTGCTTAGCGAGAGCCTCCTCAGGTGTTAGTTGAGTCTCTCGGCTATTATGCCATTGACCATCACGACTATCGGCACAATGACTGCTGTATCCACATGTCGACAAGCTCACAGGCCAGGTCAAGATACTTAATCTGCTTATCTTTTCTGCATATCTTTCACAATATTTGACAAGTAATACTAATTCACGAAAAAGTTGAAAAGAAACTGATATCTTCTATCTTCATGTACATAATATATCGAAAAATACCACAACCTTCCCATACAGTAGGTTGGTAAATGTGAACGTTTGTATATTTGGACGTGCTGAACAGATTTAGATGAGGCACAAAGATAGTTTATAACGTGAATTCTATCCCGAGATTAAAAGCATATACTACCGGTAGTACCTACGTTCTCGTGGGATATTTTCCGAGATACACACGGGTGAAACTGCTGGCAATAGCCAGTTTATAATATAAATAAATACCTTATTATTAATTGGCGCTTGGCACTATGAGTAATCACCGCTGCCTGCGTGAGCGATGACGTAGCAAGATGGTGGACATCAATTTGACGTTTAATTGCTTGTGGCGGGAACGCATTGGTCACTTGTCATTGTGGGAGTACCACCTGAGCACAGCTTCATTTGCTTAGTGTCTTGAGAATTTAGCCCAAAAGTAATATTAAAACAATTTCAAATTGGGCCGTATTCTAAAACGATATTTGGTTATGCATTATGTACTCTCACAATTGCTTTCATTTTGTCAATTTTAATTATATAAATTGAATTCTTTTAGCTTTCGAAAAGACGTAATTTTTAACACATGACATAAAAATAAAATAAAAAAATCATAATTTATTTTGGACCAAACACTTGTACATATTTTATAAACCTGCCAAACTGCGTGACAGTTTGTCGGCAGGATTAGCGCTCGTCTTAAACCATTTGACATAAACAATCTAAACAACTAAGCAGGTAGATACAGATACATAATTTAAATGGATGGTAAAAATATTATCATAATAGCAGCGCTGCCCGCCGGCACACACGCCGGCGACAGCTCACGCTACGCATGCTGTTTCATAAATACAATATAGTCGTTCCACCTCACGCGCACTAACTTAACTGAACCGCCCAGCGGCACGCGTCAACGGCAGAAGCAGCCGCAGCCGCAGGCGTCGACTACGTCAGCCGATGACGGCCACCGCCGACATCGTGCCGCTCGTGCATTTGAGCATCTGCGCGCGCCGCTCGCGCTTATACGCACTAAGCAGCTCGGCTCTTAATTTACTCCGTAGTGTTCGCTTGCTAATACACTATTATTATCTTATACGCACTAAGCAGCTCGGCTCTTAATTTACTCCGTAG